>CM061921.1:96135308-96759966 GCA_031002005.1 Vandiemenella viatica | reverse complement strand
GGACGGCTGATGTTTTCTGGGTCTTCGGCATCAAGCCGGGTGGCACCGCCTCCACGAGGTCCCCGTGGGCACTAGACTAACTCAAGTGGCAAAAGGTGTTTCCCTTAAGAGGAACCTTGTCTCCCCTCGTAGGAGAGGTAATTATTCCAAGTCTTTCCCTTGGCTGGTGGTGGTGGTGGATGATGCTGGTGAGGGAGAGGAAGAGATTCGGCTCCTGTATCTCCGCCTGTGCCTCATCACGCACCCCTAGCTTTTTTTTTAAATCTGCTTAACGTCTCTCTAACAGCGAGGTCTTTAGAGACGGGAAAGGATGGGGGGGGGGCAAGGAATTCGGCCATGGCCTTTTGAAGGAAGCATCCCGGCATTTGCCTGGAGTGATTTGGGAAATGGAAAACCAAATCTGGATGCCCGGACGGGGATTCGAACCGCCGTCCCTCGAATGCGAGGCCAGAACGCTAGCCGTTACACCACCACTCTCGGTGCACCCCTAGCGTTCGTTGTATTTCGACAGACTACATGCTCCATCTTTAAAGAATAAGTTACTCCTTCAGCTCTATCACTGTTAAGTTCTTATTATACAGACTGCATCGCAAATGAAAACAAACGCAGTGCCCAACCGGAAGTTAACAATACCACGCTTTGCATGATGGCGATAAGATAAAGTAATAACTAACAAAGCTCTACAGTATCAGAATTCCTGACGGGATCGCAATCGCCAGGTGGCAGCAGTGTCTTTCTGGTTTGTGGTGACATGCCTTGTTCATTATGTATAGTTTTGGTTCTGTTTTGAGTAGGTGATGTTTTATATTGTTTTGATTTAATATGGTTGCGTATCCCCATTAGAATAAGTCGTCAACTGTTAACTGCCTGGCATTTTCCTCTGCAAACGCGGGCTTGTCTCTCCGCAGAGGGTCCTGGCTTGCCATTTCTCTATCTAACCAGCCCTACATCCAGCTCTCGGGACACCTACCAAGTTGGTATGTCTGAACGACAACGATTTGCTTCATAACGGTGGACTCGAAGATGCCTACTACAGCAGTGGCAAGCGATGCTCACGGACCGACAGCTGGCAATCTTTGGTTAGTTGACCGCGGTGGATATGCTTATTTAACGTCCTCGCTGTCACCGCCGGGTGGTTGCATACGGAATCCGCTGTCAGGCGTCCCATGGAAATCGTGGCTCTGTATAAAAGTTCGCTTAGTCGTTCCGCGCAACTCGTCATACTCAAGTGGCCACTACTAACTGAGCAAATAAAAATGAAATCCTTAGCTTTCTATCAAAAATATTCCAACTGACCTCATCAGTTAATCTCAGAAATATGTAATGAAACAGCAGAAATGCATCCCAGGAAGAGACCGAAACTCATACTGACTCGCGAATTCGAATTTTAGGATTCCTCAAAGACCTCCAAAAAAAAAAAAACCTACAACCTTCCAATAGTATCAGTGATAAGCCCCTCACTAGTTACACGTAGGACTCAAGATATGACTCCTTCCTCCATTAGTATTTAAGTAGGCCCCTCAATGTATATACACTCTCCAATAGTTTTACATAAGTACACCTGTTAGTTACGACCTTGTAAATATACTATTAAGATGCTCTCTCCCCTTAGCTGTAGTACTGTTCATCAATTAAATCTAAACTAACAACTACTTATATCCTCTGAAATCCTGACATCACAAAAGTCCGTCTTAATGTCTCTTAAATTAGATAATTGTAATAGGAATGTCCTGGCACCCTATTGAAAGGGTAGGCTATGCCCATATCGATGACATCTGTCTGTGCTTCGTTACTGCTGCCAGCTAAAACCTGCTGCGCTCCTGTGTGATGATTTATAGCGCCGGTTTCCATGCGTCACTCAGAGTTCTGCATCTCTATTATGCTGTTGCCGTTAAGTCGTGTTTCGACACATCAAAAAAGTACGACGGCAGCGCTAGTACATTCACATTTTCAAAGTCCATCTTAGCTACATATTAGGCGACTGCGGACTCCTCCACTTGTAACAGACAAAGGTTGCGCAATTGTAAGGATGGCCTGCCCGATATGTAATTTTCCATATTAGCAGGGTGTGCTATAAACATCCGGTACTCTCAAAGCTAAGTTGTCTTTCAGTGGACGAAGCCAATCCCGAATTTATGTAAGCGGGCAGAATATATTCTTGATATTATGGTGGGCCAATATCCTACCTATCTTAGCAGAAAAAATTACAGTATTTAGGATAAAAGTAAAAACGGATCTCCCTGCTCCTCTTGCCTTCGTTTGAAGCGCCCTCTCAATTTGATGGGAGTAGCCGTTCCGCCTGGATGTCGGAAATGTTGGATTTCCGTCTACTGGTTTTCTGCGTAGCAAATTTCTCATGTCCTGTTCACCAAAGTAGATAACACGTTAGTACTCTAAGCGGGATGGCGGTAGCTGCTAGTATCCAAGTAGTCAATGTGTTGGCTTGCAGTTCCACTATGTGCTAAAGTGCCGTCCAGCCTTTGCCTAATTCCATGGCGAAACAGATGTTTGTGTGAATTCTTTTAAGGGTGTTCTATCAAATCAATCAGTGCTCTGCAACCTTGGTGCCACATATCAAAAATTCATCCACATAACGGTAAAAAATCTTGGGTTTTAGGGCATAGACATCCACTACTCTTTCCTGGTCCTCCATGTAAAAATTGGCCGTTACTGGGGACAGTGGTGACCCCATCGACACACCATTAGTCTGTTCATAGCATCTAACCCTCTACCCCACAGTTCTGTATGTAAAGTATATAGAGAACATTTTCAAAGAGAGCTACAATGCTGATTTCAAAACAGCGATGAAAAAGCAGCAGAAACTCCGTCAGAGGAATTCTAGTAAACAGTGGTATGACATCGAAGCTAACCATGATGTCACTGACAATCACCTTCAAGTGTTTTAACACACTGAGACGAGTTTTTAAGTGATGGGAATAGTGATCAACAAAAGGAGCAAACGTGTGTAAAGTATGTGTTGTACATGGCCCCATGGCACTCGTGATAGGGCGCAATTGTACATGTTCTTTGTGGATTTTTTGGCATGTCACAATGTCTGGGTGGTTTGGCGCCACTAGGTCGAAGGCTCTTGATTAAGTCAGTAGAAAGTCCAGCCTCATTAAGAAGAGCAATCATCAAGCAGTTTCCATAGTTTGACATCGTACAGACTAGATGGGAAAATAACTGTGATTCCCTTTGTCCAAACACAATAACCATTTGATTCTTACACAAGGCACGGAATTCAAGACTTTTATAATGTTAGCCTTTGCGGGCTTTCCACAGAACCATACAGGTTTCTTGACTTACCTCTTCAGCCTTTTCTACAGGAAGCTTCAGAGTGACTTGTTCAACAGTGCAGATGATATCAATGTAGGGACCGTACTTGGCGCAGAACCAAAATTCAGACCTTTGGATGAAATGTGTGTAGTAGCTTTGTCGAACTGCATTTCAGTGAGGCTAACCATTATATGACTCATATCCAAACTTATGCTCCTGCACTTTGGAATTTGAAAATATGCATGGCCACTTATCTATAAATATCTTTTTTCCCCCCCCCCACCCCCCCCCCCCCCCCCCCCCCCCCCCCCCCCGTGCCATAGTAAGTGCGTCCACCCAGTCCCAGGAATCCTGTAACCAGATGGCTGCCAGTTCTAAATGACAGTGGCAGAAGTTACTTGCGCTCTTGTTCAGATCAGAACGAATGTAACGGACACGTTCCAGAAGCGCCATACTGGCATGCTGTAGTATTCTTCAGCTTTAATGCTTTCGATCTGGTGAGACTGTGTGGCACGATTCCAGAATCCAGAAAGAGCGTCAATGAGCTTATAGGTCTGGGTTTATTCTTATGCCATTTCTCTTACTGTCTTATTATTTGGAACATCTCACACCAGTAGAAATAAGTAATGTGATAATGGAGATTCTCCCGCGTATCAATGCAATGCAGTCTTCATGGGTTTGCCACGGATGGTGTCATAAAAGCATAATGTTTCGGTGACATGCCCTGTCATCTTCATTAGATATGTGCTGTTAAAAAATGCAGAACTTTTTTGTTGCCTTATTTTCTAAAGCACCACTTCCTTGAGAAGCTTTGTAAACAGGTGTTATGATATGAGTTTGGGCGTACACATTTTGGAGAAACCAAAAACCACAGCTCATGTGGTCTAACAGAAAACCCACCTCGTTTAATATAGTTAGCGGTACATTATACTACCTGTGTCGTGTTTTAAGTTTGCATGTGCCAATATTTCTTGTTCTAGTATTTGTACTACTCAATTTATTTCATCATATAATTTTTCTGTATGTATCCTGATTTTAGATTTGATGCAATTTATTCCTGTTTAGTCATGAAGCTATACAGCAGGCGTCCACGGTCAAGCACTCAGATTGATCCTCAAGCAGCAATTTTGCAATCTTTGTCCGAGTTGAATGTCTGATTTCGCTAAATTCCTCAAATTGGGCAGCTATATAGCAAAACTGGTAGTATGGTGGTTTTATATACTCTAATTTTAGTCTGTGTTGTCAATTCTTTGCTGCTTAGTATCGAGTATAGGTGGATGATATCAGCAATCCCTTTTCTAATCCTGTCACTGCAAAACAGCATCTTTTATTCGAGTTTTTAACTGATGGAGTCGATCAAAGTCCGGTTCTTTCCCTACTGATTAAACTGCAGCACACCTCGAGTTATCCGTTACTTTGTGGTCTCTGCACCGTTCAGCAAGTTTATCAGTTTGTTTCTGATGTTTGTGTCGTATCTGTGTCCAATGGTTTGTAGTGCCATATACAGGGCTGGTTTAAGGCTACCACAAGAACCGCAGTCGCGGGGGGCCCTGCCACAATCCCCTTCAAAATTTGTCCTTACTAAACGAACAATTTTCCTGCTAAAATAAATAATCTAAAAATTTAGAATGCTAACAAGCTGTGTTCACAATAGACATTTCCGAGGTGAAGTCAGATTCAGTTTTGAGAAAGTCGTATCTGATGTAATTACAATAGACCTATATTTAAAGGCGAGTATTGCTTTGAACCTGTTTCAGCAATTTATGTAATTTCATTAGAATAAACTCATTCATCTTTTGACATTTCATATAAAAAGATATTGAATTAAAATGTGTATTCCTGCTCACGTGCCTCCAGCCCCAAAAACCTATATGTACTAGAAAGAAAGGTAGTATACAAAAAGTGTATTATAAATATAATAGCTATAAAACTGAATACAAAAACAATTTCATTTGACACAATGGGCAGCAGGGCTTAGCCAGAAATGAAAGTGACAGTAGTTGGGAGATCCATACGAGATGTATTGATAAAACACCAAAGACTCGGCAAAGTTGGTCCCATAAAGTCACGAAAATTATCAAAAGTGTAGGCAAAAGAACATCTAAAAGTTGTAGGGGCTCTGAAATCAAACTTCGCAGGGTCACTGAAATTCCTTAAGCGGCCCTGGCCGTATAGTCCGCAAAGTGGGTGAGATAAACTTCTGTTGGAACAGGGATATCATTTGAATAGATATTGTATAAAGTTGTTGGGAGTACCGATCCTCAAGGGATTCTGTCCGCGGTGTCTAGGATGGATGAGTTTGTACCTTTTCATGTCACAAAATATCTTCTTTCCTTGAAGTTGATTTTTATCAACTTCACATAGCAGCGTGCGATGTTCGTTTTTGCCTCCAGCTTAAATATAAGATTGTATCTCCACTCTATACTGTATTGTTTGTCTACATATGGGAAGATTGCAGTTACTAATTTTCGTTTGTTGAATGCTACCATTATTTTCTTGGTGAGATATTACTGTAGGATTGTTGCAGACCACTTTTGATTGGAACCCTAATTGTTCATCTCTGGTTGTGGGAATTCTCTTTTAAGTTTTCTCTTGAGACTATTCTTTTCAAAACATTTCCTAACGAGCTCAGGAGGCTGGTGAATCTATACCTATCCAATTGTTTTGATCTTCGCCTGGTTTGGAATTGTGACGATTTTGGCTATTTTTCATATTGTCCGGAAATGGCTCTGTCATCCATGCCAGCACTTATTATTCATCTGCATGGGAGGTATGGTCACTCAACGAATGTAAGAAACATCTATCAGACCACTGTGTGTTCCATTAGCCTAACAAAATATACTCTTCAGGATCTGCCTGTGTACGATGTACTTGGAAAAGCATCCAGGGTTGATCTTAACTCTTGAAAAGGTTAACAAAACTCACATTGATGTGAGAGGCATTTTTGGCAATGTCTTTTTCAACACAGTAATTGCTATTTCTAGGCGGACTATTTCCAGGACCTCCCTTCTTTTAATTTATATGCTCCTCTTGGCAAGATATTTCCCCAGTTTTAAAGTTTCATCCACAACATTGCCAAATCCTGCTTGGGCTTAAATACACTACACACCTCAACATGAGAGCTCAAGCTTGTCTGTAACACTGCACGTAATCCTCTACCATGGCTACTTCTTCCCTCAGCTAGATTCTCCAACGTCCCAAAATTATTGGAAATTTCCAACTGAAATTTGTGGAACAGGTCCTGTTGTTTCCCTCCAGTTTTGGCTGCAGTCCACTGGAATTCCTTAACATTTAGTGGTGCTTTTTTAGCATTCAAAATATTGATTTCTTTAAATAATTTAGCCAATGTAGATTTGATACAAGAGATTATACATTCTAGTTCCCTCTTTTCCATCCCACTTTTGCAAGACAAACAGCTCCAATAAATGCAAACTTCATTTTGAGTTTCCATGTAGCCACATTTCCAATGAAAATGAACTCCACAGTCATTACAGACTTTTCTTGCTTCACAACCCTATGACAGCCACCATACTTAATGATCCTTGATATATAAATATATATACAAAACATAAAATGTGCCCCCCCCCCCCCCACTTAACTTGTAACTTAACCTATAAGTACCTTTCTTTAAGATGCAAAATAATTTGCACAAAGTAAATATGTCATCATATTACTACCTCAGGAAATACAATATGTCTGCTATACACTTAATAACATATATATATCTACCAACATTTCAAGTGACTTTACTTTGTTAGTATATACTTGGTGGCTTTAATGTGCACTTTTTTCTCAAATATTACTGTCTAAGGAAGATGTGTACCAAATTTCAGACTGATTGTCTCCCAAGATTATGACAATTATTAAATTATGTGAAAAGCATAGTCAGCCAGTTTAAAATGGGGTCACAAATCCATTACCACAACACCAGAAATAATAATAATATAATAAAATTGTGATGGAGCACCCTCTCTGACGGCAATCTCCCTGCACACCCCCCTTTCTCCTTTCCTCTTATAACCTACTTTTGCCCTCTACTAATTTTTCTTTAAAATCCTGCAGCGTTTCCGGTAAATTATTTATTACTTCTCTTGGCAATATATTCCAGTCCCTCACACCCTTTCCTACGAAATAAAATTTTCCCACACCCCTTATGCCTGAAAACAAGTGCCAGCTTGTGGTCATGGTCAAACTTAACCTTCGAAGCACCTCTCTTAATTTTTCCCACCAATATCTTTCCATGCTTCATCACCAGTATATGCTTTGTACACTCCCATGATTCTCTTCACCCTCCTTCTCCAGCTCCTTTATCATATTAGTTACTGATTGTGTTCTGCGGTAATTTCCAAAGACAAATCTGGCAGCCCTCCTCTGAACCCCCTCCAACTCCTGTGGTTGATACCCAAAATGTGGATCCCAAACTACACCACCCATATTCCAGCAGTGGTCTGACCAAAGTTTTGTACCCCAGTTCCCTTACTTCTCTAGTGCATCCCCTCATCACTCTTTCCAACAGGTGAAGAATTTGAACCCTTCTTCTACTACTTATCCAATGTGTCCTGCCCAGTTGAGTTTGCTATCAAGGTATTTACATTTCGAGTCTTCAATAAGCAGCTCCTTCTCCACTTTATAATCATAATCAACCTTTACCTTTTTATCTGTGTACCTAATAATTGGCTCTTCTTTACATTTAGCTTCATCCCATGTTTACTCACCCTGTCATAGACCTTCTGTTAGGTTACGTGAAACAACAAACCTACCACACTAGAATTCAGTAGGAAAAATGAAGGCTGGCATCTGAATAATCCCTTTATACCATACAAGCATTGCCAGAATTAATTCATGAACCTAAAGGTGGGTCTACACCAAAGGAACAAAGAGGAACTTCTTGTTTCTAACTGTTGCAATCGGTTTCTAGAAACAGAAACAAATTGTAACATTCAGAAACATTCTGTCCACACCAGAAAACATATCTTAGGAACAGTTTACTCCTGACACTGTTTACAGTTGTGATCCATCTATACCAAGAACAACAATCTGTGTTTTTCTGTGCAAAATAAAATAATTTTGTCACAATTATAATTTAGTTATTATGCAATAATGTGGAACGATAATATTTTTGCCAGCAGCTGCTGCAATTTATATTATTATGAGTAAAGAAAAACCAAGTCTTTTGGAGTGTAATCAAAACGGAGTCGAACACGTCACTGATTTTTGTTGTTGAAAAAAGAATCTATTGTCAGAACATGTTAATTTATTCTAATGAATAGCATTAATTTCAAATGGTCACTTCCCACTGTGCCAATAAGTTGTTTGCTTTCCGTTTTATTTCATTAATATGTGCACCCGTCGCGTTACTTAACATCACCCATGAATCGTGTTTATTTAACCAATCTATGTGATTTCAATCAAATATATTGCACAAAGACTCTGTATTTTGATATAATTCATTTAAATTTGTCAAATATTCACTCGTCCACTCGAACATTTTTGTAGCAGTATATAAACAACTGAGGTGACCCATAGTGACCTTCATCCTATCATTCCACTAGGAGAAACAGGAGTCACTCTACTAGAAATTTTTTTCCATTTATAATGTTGTTTAGATGACAGTAGCTAGTGAGATAGGAACTAGAAAATAATTACCCTTTTTTCAGTTAATCTAAATCGTATGCCAGAAGCTTACAATACCTGTATTTATAGTTTACAGTATCTTCTCCACCTTACGTCTCCAAACTTTTTAGTATGGCATCAAATATGCAAATAAGGAAAATGCAGATGGTATAGGACACATTTCTTCGAATTATAGCCAAGGCCCTGCGGTAAACTCATTTGAATGAGTAGCACTGATTTCAAATGGTTACTTCCCACTGTGCCACCAAGTTTTTTGTTTTCCGTTTTATTTCATAAACATGTGCACAAATACACTACAACTTAAGCATACAAAGGCTCACAAACTAAATAAAAAAATCAACTAGATTCTTTCACCAAGCATCTTATTTGCCCTATCAAGTTATCCAAGACTTACGACACACTGAAAATCAACATGAATACAAACAACCAGCTAAGCACAAACCAGAGATTATAGTATCTCACAATAACAACATACGAAAAGAATTAACACCAGGACTTTCATAACATAACCAGCTTAAAAACCACTATTTTGATAAAAGTTAGACAGCTACAATGTTCTGGTACCTCAGAATTACTTGGTTCCAAGCCCAGCCAATTGCCTATCTAGGCCCCTTGTAAATGCAGTATTAAGTTATTCTTCCTTTAGCTACAGGACAGGACATCGATAAACTAAATTTAATAATTAGATCACTTCTATCAAAATACTACATAACAAAAAAAAAAGGTTTAATGTAGCTTAAAATCAGGTAAGTGTAATAAGAATGTCTTGCCACTATGGACACGATGAGCTACGCCCATACAGTAATGTCTGTCTGTCTGTCTGTCAACAAGAAACAAACTAACAGCAGCTTCAACCACGATATTATTCACCAATATTCCTATATTTCCATTCATGTATTTTTGGAAACAGTCAACTTTAAGGAACTTTTATTTATTTTGACATAAACATTGGGCAACATGACGGAACAAGTTGGAGGAGCAAATTTATTTTTCCATCTCCGCATTCACTAAATTTCTGCATCATCGGAGGTCAAACACTGAACCTCTGCATCTGCACAGATGACCTCTGTTACAACCGTACTTCATATATATTAACTTTCTGGTAGTTACTACAAAGCTACCACATCGATCAGGAAATAAACATAACTTGACAAAATAATGTTAAGTGTTAACTCTAATAATGTCTTTGAGAAAGGAAATTAATGATATGTAAATGGAGACTTTCCCGGCGTATTGATTCAATGAAAGTTTCATGGGTGTCCAGCCGGATGGTGTCATAAAACGACGACGTTTCGACAACCTGCTCGGTTGTCTTCATCAGGTCGGTGGCAGCGAAGCCAGTCTGTTTGTGATTTCGAGAAGCAACATCTAAATAGACCCGATGAAGACAACCGAGCAGGTTTTCGAAACGTCGTCGTTTTATGACACCATCCGGCTGGACACCCATGAAACTTTCATTGAAATTAATGATTATATAATCATGCTTCACAAACTGAGTGTATCATTCTTCCTATACAAGGGTTAAGTTCTTTTTGCCACTTTGGAAGAACATAAGACATTTTATTCTTAAACATTATTAAATCTATGTCATACAGTTGTAAGAGGACATCATTTAGATTAATATTTTAGTACAATAATAATGTTATTTTGTTAGGATTTACAGCAGTGTGTGGATGTTGAGCCAGAGTAATTGCTTGTTCGACATAGAATCTGCCGCCCAACAGCTCAAAGTCCAAGTAACACACACATTGCTGAGCATGCAACTCAATAGTTTACCAATAGTTAATACATGAATCAGTCTCATTTATTGGCACACAGACAACAAATAAACATCAGGGCCTTGGGTTTGTTAGTTGCTATACCAACCTTGCTATTCTCTGTTTTGTAATCAGTAGGGCCAATATTCATCCCTCTGTTTTTCTTACTGGTAGAACAGGTTACGAGATACCTCAACTTTTCTGTACATCATCAACTGTGACGAAGATACAGTTTTCTGGTTTAGATTAGATGAAGTTTCCGTAGTTGTTTCTTTAATATCAAATTACCCACAGCTGTCTGCTCCCTCTCCTGCAAGGATCCACGGTGCTCACATGAACCCGCGATGCTCACATTAATTCAACAGTAAGTATCAAATTCAAGTACAGAAGAGGTCAAGAAAAGAAGAGTTCCAGTAAAGACAGTCACAGAGCATTACAGAGGTCAATCATGTAGCAAATATCCGCTCTACTGCACGACCTCCATCACACAGTGTAATTGCACACTATACCCTGTTCACTCCAAACTGGCGGCTCCAGTTCATGTTCCCCTGTTCCTGCTCCTCACCTCACCACCCTCTCCTTTCCTACCTCTACGAGCAGCTCGCTGTGTACATGTAGGAAAGTGATAAATTTCCCCTTCACATGTAGGGACAAGGTGGCAGAGTGGGGATATAGCAGACTGACCTTGAGCCGCCTCTGTTAAATGAACAGCCTATAGCCATAATATAATCACTGTATACTTTTGCCATGTAATGGTATTCCTGATAATTTTTATGCGGTGCATAACATAATTTTCATTCTCTGATAGTGATATTGAACTCAAGTAGCATAATATGAAAGATTACAAGAAATATTGGTATTTCAAGTATTCTCAAATTATGGACAGTGCTAAATGTTATCAACCCTGTTTTTAGAATCTTGATACCGACAACAGCTCTTGCTAACTTGACTGTAAAAAAAGGAATAAACTAATATGGGTATGGCACATCTGAATCCTTTAAAGATGACCAATTAAGCCTGATAGAGGAAAAGAAGCAAACCTGATGTCCCCACACATTTAAACATTTCTATGGTATTCTATAATATATGGATGGCTTCCCTCTACTTGTAAGACAATTCTTGAATGTGTGATAATGATTAACTACAAACCTTTGAATAACTGACCCATCTATAGTTTATACCAACATGATTATGAATGGTCAATAATGGACTAATAGTTACACAGTGTCATGGACATTCTCTTGGATTTTTTTTTTTTTTTAATTGTATTTACGTCTCTCAACAGCGAGGTCTTTAGAGACGGGAAAGGATGGGGGGCAAGGATGGGGGCAAGGAACGGGAAGGAATTCGGCCATGGCCTTTTTGAAGGAAGCATCCCGGCATTTGCCTGGAGTGATTTGAGAAACCATGGAAAACCCAAATCTGGATGCCCGAACGGGGATCGAACCGCCGTCCTCCCGAATGCGAGGCGAGAACGCTATCCGTTACACCGCCATGCTCGGTATTCTCTTGGAGCCAATGCCAGATATTCATATAGCCCTGATTCCTCTTCTCTTACAGTTTATATAAGATGCTTAATTACTCTACTCTCCTTTTGCTTCAACAGGAAATAATTCTGTGCACTTGCTAATTAGCCTTTGCAATTTTAATACCTTTTTTTTAAGTAAATATTTTTTTTATCATTCTTATATTATCTTTAACCAGTGAATCACTCACTTCCACTCTGAATATAAATATACATGTCATCATTTTATTCCATCTCTGTCGATTATTATATTATTTGAAATGTATCCTTATTACCTGAGCGAACTTTAACCATAAACTGCCCAGTGCTGTACGTTAATTACTGTTAGTTCCTTATAATTCATCTTGAGACAGCAACCAACAAAACAACGATTGTCAGATTATTAAATCTGACATAGTGATGTCATAAACATATTTAATTACATTCTATGTTCATTTTATATAATATATTTATAGTCTGTTTTCTCATGTATAATAGCAGTCAGAACAATATGCTTGAAGTCTTCCTTCAGCGTGTTGTTTGAAAACTGGCATGGCAACGACAGACGTTGTTATATTGCCTAGCAGCATCTAAGACGTCATTAGACGTCTGCGGAACACAAAGTAGAGCGTTGGTGACGAGCAGCCTCAATAACAGGAATCCATGCATCACTTATCTGGAACCCACAATCCCTGTTAACCAAACCAGACGCCACTGCTGATTTGTCTTCTTGCCCCAGGCGAACATGTCAGGCGTGTTCCAAACAACGTTGTTGTACACACCGTATTGTTCGGCCGATGTATTTCTTTCCACATTCACATGGGACGCAATAAACTCCTGGTGTACAAAGGGCAAGGTCATCTTTTGGAAAGTGCAAAATGTTTCTCAATTTTGGTGGTGGTAGGAAAATGGTCTTAATGCCATTTCTTTCCAGGACCCTTCTGACCCTAGATGTTGTGGCGCCAGAGTAGGGCAAGAAAGCTAATTTATCATGTGGACCATTATCGTGGTTATTAGGCCTGCATTTCATTTCCCGGAATGCCAACTGTATCTAATGTTCATTGTATCCATTCTTTCTGAAGGTACCACACAGATGTTTTAATTCACTAGGAAGGCTGTCTTTATCACATATTGCCCGTGCTCTGTGAACATTAGTAGTTAGTACTGTCTTGCACTGTGCCAGATGATGATGACTGTGTGCATTTAGGTACAGGTCCATGTGCGTTGGCTTTCTATACACCGTGTGTCCTAGAGTTCCATTGGCTTTCTTTATAATAAGAATGTCCAAAAAGGGCAGGCAGCCTTCCTTTACAACCTCCATCGTGGACTGGATGTTTTTGTTGACACTGTTCAAGTGAAGGAGAAACTTATCTAGGTTGTCTCTACCATGGGGCCAAACAACAAATGTGTCATCCACGTACTGAAAGAAGGCACTGGGCTTCATGGGGGCACTTTCCAACACTTTCTCCTCAAAATGTTCCATAAAGAAATTAGCTATAACAGGTGACAGGGGACTGCCCTTTGCAACTCCCTCAATCAGTTCATAGTAATGCCCGTCATACGAGAAGTACGATGATTGTAATGTGTGGCAGAACAGCTCAACTAACCTGGGCTCGAAGTGCTGTTGTAGTAGAGCCAGTGTATCAGCCAGAGGAACCCTGGTGAAGAAGGAAACCTCATCGAAGCTCACCATCAAATCCTGTTGACGCAGGTGAAGTTCTTTAACAATATTAATAAATTCCGCTGAGTTTTTCACATGGTGAACACATTTTCCCACAATTGGTGATAACAGCCAGGTTAAGTATCGAGCCAGATAATAAGTGGCCGATTCAATAGTACACACTATTGGCCATAATGGTGTTCCTTGTTTATGGATTTTAGGTAAACCATAAAGTCTGGGTGGAACAGCTGCATGGAGTTGTAACTGTTTAATAGTGTCTTCTAGTAGCCCTGAACATTTAAGCAGAGCTGTTGTTTTCTTCGCTACCGCATTGGTTGGATCGTTCGACTCCTTTCGGTAAGACGCGTCCTCCAAAAGTTCTTCTACTTTCCGTTGATAATCTGCCATCATAAGAACCACCGAAGCGTTCCCCTTGTCTGCTGGTAGGATGATAATATCTTGGTTGTGATGCAACGACCAAAGTGTTTTACGCTCAGCAGCTGTGGTGTTGGGCCGAGGCCGTTTGGCCTTGTTTAAGAAATGGCATTAAGACCATTTTCCTACCACCACCAAATTGAGAAACATTTTGTGCTCTCCAAAAGATGACCTCGCCCTTCGTACACCCGGAGTTTATTGCATCCCATGTGAATGTGGAAAGAAATACATCAGCCATACGATACGGTGTGTACAACGACATTGTTTGGAACACGCCCGACATGTTCGCCTGGGGCAAAAAGACAAATCAGCAGTGGCAGAACATAGTTTGGCAGAAGGACATGGTTTCGATTTCGAAGCGACTAGGGTGCTGACACATGCAAGAGGTTTCTGGGACAGCGTCATTAAAGAAGCATTTGAAATTTGCCTCATGTCTGATTTGGTTAACAGGGATTGTGGGTTTCAGATAAGTGATGCATGGATTCCTGTTATTGAGGCTGCTCGTCACCAATGCTCTGCTTTTTGTGTTCCGCAGGCGTCTAATGATGTCTGAGATGCTGCTAGGCAACATAACAACGTCTGTCGTTGCCATGCCAGTTTTCAAACAACACGCTCAAGGCAGACTTCAAGGCTTACAACTGCACCTGAAGATGGCAACGGAGATTAAAGTCACCAAAATATTGTGCATCAATAATAATATTACTCGGTTTGTTTCCGGAGAAACGTTTATAAATAAACAACGCCGAGAAAAATTGCATTCATTGATGCTTGAAGTCTGTTTATAATACCTGAAAATCTTCCTCTCAATGAATGTGATTATTTTAATAAGAATTATAAGTATTAGGGAATAAGAGTTTGTCTCTTGCTGTCTCTCCTGAATTTCTGTATTAATGTTTGAAAACATGATATTTTGACAGCAGTACACCATGAATATTTCATAGCAAACGTTTGGAAAGCTTTGACACCTTTGTTTTCTAATCGGTAGTCGGGAGGGTGGGGAGGGATCCGTTGATAGCATACTTCTTACATTATTCTGTGGCTTCCTCTTCCTCATTAATGCACAGACCACAATGTATTATCGTGGTATTGACAGAATCCTCAAGTTTCTGCCTTCTTGGACAGACATCAAATGTTTATTAATTAGAAAAATTAATCAAAACACATTTGTTTTTTTTTTACTGCTTTACGTCTCTTTTTAACATCGAGGTCTTTAGAGACGGGAAAGGATGGGGGGCAAGGAATGGGAAGGAATTCGGCCATGGCCTTTTGAAGGAAGCATCCCGGCATTTGCCTGGAGTGATTTGGGGAAACCATGGAAAACCCAAATCTGGATGCCCGGACGGGGATTCGAACCGCCGTCCTCCCGAATGCGAGGCGAGAAAACACATGGTGTCATTATCATAGTCTATAATATTTTTTTAACTGATATACAAGCAACAGATCTGCCACAATTTTTCTTTAAACAAAATCAAGAAGTGAATATTTAATCGTTAATCACATTGCTATGGGAGATGACAGCTAGGGGCATCAGTAAAATATAGTAACAAAACAATATTGCTCTTAATTACTGGTTATGCTTTTAAGTGGTACACTTATGTCTGCCTCCACAATAATGAAGTGAAACACTCAGTATAAAAAACTGAAGAATCCCAAGTCTTAAAAGCCTTTGTTTAATTTTTCTTTCTGGGGGTAAAATAGTAATCGTACAACCTTACTAATAATTTATTAAATTTAATCTCAAAACTTGATTAAATACAGTCTGCAGGTTATATCACAGTTTAACTGTATATGTGTGCTAAGTTTTGTGAACACACAATGCCTAAAAGCAGAAAATACTGATGGAATATTTGCAAAATAAATCATTTAGAAAACTGGTACTATTAATATTTATTTTATCTGTATTTTTTTTTTCCAAAGCATCTGTGTTTAAGAGCTGTACCATTCTTTGAAAGTACAACTTCTAGATACAATATTTACTTTCATCACATGACAGATTATGCTTCCCTTTATGATGACACACAATGTGACAAAGTTTTAAGTTTTCTAAAGTAAAAAGAAGATTATGAAAATATTCTGAATTTATGTTAAGATTCTTCTGTGATGCTCTCTTTCCTGCCTCCAAAATTGCTGGTATAATTGCTCGACTTCGTTCAATCCTTTTGAAAGAAGAAGTGGAATTTAATACAGGTATTTGTAATTCCATGAAATGCTATTGTAAAAAACTGTATTTGTTAAAAAGCCATTACAAACAAACAACAAAAAACTACTGTAAAATATTTGTTAAAATGTTAGAAATTAAATGTGCTATAAAATAGATACATTAAACATTTGGATAGGAGAATAACAACTGCTTACAAAAATGGAAGATTGCTGCGGCATTGAAACACAGATAAAAACATACACACAGAACCTTGACATTTTTGGACTCATATCCCTTCAACTATAGAGTGAGGCAACAACCTGATGGAAGCTGGCAGCTAACTATATATATAAGACAGAATTTGTCTTATCTTTTGGTAAAAAAAAAAAAAAAAAAAAAAAAAAAAAAGGATGGAAAATAAATGATGTTACTAGAGAATGAGGAGGGTAAGGGTATATCAGGTGTGATGTCGGAGATATATTGGTAAGCTAGTTCCTCTCTATGGAGTTAAGAAAGGGCAGATTTTTAACAGACTTCAAAAAAAGGAGGAGGTTCTCAATTCGTCTGTATTTTTTTTATGTATGTTCAGTGATATCTTCACCAATTTTGAACCGATTTAAATGAAATTTTTATAGTGGATAGGGTGTAACTCCAAAGTGGCCCAATAAGAATTTAATTGAGAAACCTCCGCTTCTACCCCTTTACCATATTAATTTTTATACAAACCTACATTTTTTATCCAATTTCAATGGAACTTTGGACATGTATAGTCAAAAATGAAGAGAAAAATACTGTCCACTTTTGGTTTGAAAAAACTCAATCCCTCTCCCCTAACCAACCTCTTAGTTTTTGTCAGTGTTCTTTGCACAAAGCTACAGTTGACACTATTTAACTGATCTCCATTAAAGTTGGAGTATACAGGTAATTTTTCATGGAGAAGGTTTCTGGCCAAAAGAAAATAAAAAAAATACCACACCCTCTCCCCCTCTACACCCCATAATTTTATACAAACCTACATTTCTTGTCTGATTTTGATTGAACTTTGTACATGTATACTTTAAAATAAAGAGAAAAATCCTGTCAACATTTGGTCTGCCAAACCCATCCGATCTCCCTCCTTCCACCCCCTTCATCTTAGTCAATGTTCTTTATAAAAAAAACTACAGTTGACACTGTTTGACCAACTACCATGGAAGTTGGCGCTTATAAGTATTTTTTCACGAAGATGATTTCTGGCCAAAAAATCCAAAAACTACACTAGCTCCCCTTTTACATCCCTTAATTTTTGTACAAACCCACATTTTAATCCAATTTTGGTGGAACTTAGCATACATATACTTTAAAACAAAGAGAGAAAGAAAAATACTGCCCACATTACTTTTACAAAAACCCAAACCCTATCCCTGTCAATGTGCTACAGTTTCTATATGATTTTGAAGGAAGTATGGACATGTGTACCTCAAAACAAACAGAAAAATATTGTCTATACTTGGTTTAGAGAAGCCAAACCCCTCTCCCCCTTTCCATCCCCTTAATCTACACAAAGCACAGTTTCTATCCGATTCTGAATGAAATTTGCACATGTATACATTAAAACATACAGAACAATTGTGTTTAAATTTGGTTGCAGAACCCCAACCCCTCTTCCCTTCTCCCCCCACCCCTCCTAATTTCAAATGTTCTTTATAGATACGCACAGTTTTTATCATATTTTGATGGAACATTGCACATATATACTTAAAAACAAAGAGAAATATACTGTCTACATTCTGTAAACAAAACCCAACCACTCACTCCCATACACCATTTAATTTTTGCAAATGTTCTTTACACAAAGCTGGTTTTTATGGAACTTGGCACATATATACTTTAAAACAAAGAGAAAAATACTGTCCACACCCGCTTTATAAAAGCCAAACTACTCTTCGCCTCCAAATCCATTAATTGTTTTTTTATACATACCTACAGTTTTTGTCTGATATCAATAGAAATTTACATATGTATACTTTAAATCAAACAGAAAAGACAGTCTTCATTTGGCATACAGATCCCCAATCCCTCTTCCCCTTTACCCCCACTCCTTTTAATTTCCAATGTTCTTTACAAAAATCCACAGTTTTAAATCCCGTCAAAATAAATTAAGCTATTTTTAAGTCATGGCAGAATATTCATAAAATAAATGTGTCCTAATGTCTCAACATGTACCTCAGATTTCAACTTGAACCCCAAGCTTTCACGTTGTGAAAACCAATTAAAAATCTACATTTTCTGTATGATGCCGGAACAAACAGATATATCCCAGAGACAGATTTGTGTACGCGTGTGTGGTATGTATTAATGCCAAGATGTTACATGTTTCAATTATCAAGCAGCAGCTTTAATAGATGTTATGATTAAGTCGAAACACAGCCTGGACCAAAATGTAAACTGACATTCTTTAACACAGCATCCAATTCATCCCGTTCAGGAAGTTGCTGGGTTATATAAAGCCAGAATTTTTTTGTAAAGCAAGCACTTTAACCACTGATCTACCAGGAAGTTCGCAAAATGAGAACTGCTGTGGAATATTTAAAATACAAAACAAACTATAATACCACTAAAAATTAAAAATAATTGTTTAAAAACATAAAAACCGCCTTCAAAAAAAGCACACTAAAATTTTATTAAATAACTTTATACCTTGCTTAGAAGAAAGTAAATCCAAATAGACAATATTTTACATTACTGTTATTGAAATTTTTACATTAATCAGCTATTTTTGGAGTTGGTGCCTTCCCAAAACAATAAAAACAAAAAGATAAAAACAATAAACATAAAAAATCATGTTACCACTTACCTACAATTAATGCTAGAAACAAGTTTCAAAAAAACTGAAACATATAGATGATACACCGATATTATACTAACTGTGAAGCGTTTACTGCATGATGCAGCCTACCAACTGGCACTGTAGTGCCAGTGATATACCTAGACGACCAACGAGGTCGAGCAACTGATTAAAATACTATTTATTTCGTTTCCCTAAACTGTTTTCTACAACAATATCTGCCTCACTACATGCTGTAAAATATTCGGATTTTTTGTTTGTACTCCCTGTGTCGCCTCGAACACCAAATAAAGTTCAGTAATTCATTCTTTGTGATGTGACAGCTGGCACCGACTCCAGAAATATATGATTAATGTAAAAATTTCAATAACAGTAATATAAAATATTGTCCATTTAGATACTCTCTTCTAAACAAGGTATAAAGTTATTTTAAAATTTTTAGTTTGTTTTTTCTTGAAGGCGAATTTATGTTTTTTAAAACAATTATTTTATTTTTCTGGAAAGACCCTGATAACCATTTGTTGAGATTGCTGCAAGTTGTAGGAATTGGCATGAGCAGCCATTAGATGATCACAGTAACAGGTGTAAATTCTTTGCCCCTGACCATTCATCCTGGTAGACAGCTGGTTGATTCTTCTTTAAGCATAAATACTAACCATGTCAGAAGAAGCAGGCAATTTTAGTGTTGTGTATCCATTAGTTTTCAAAAGTTTCCTCAGTTGTAGGGTTGAAGTAAGTGGTTTTGAGTGGGTGTATGCCCTGCAAATGTTGCAGTATGATCTACTACAGGGGAAGAATCCATGAGGTGGTTTGGAAGAGCCAGGAGGTAAGTACTTATGGACCAAGATATTCTTAAGATTGAGTGGTCTGCTGAAGCATGTAAAGAAGTGGGGAGCAGACAGGATTGTAGAGAAGAGGAGAACCCTTTTCAAATAAAGAACATAAAAAGTCAAATGCTCAACAGTTTGTTACCCTGTACTCTCCAAATCTTTTGTTGGGGATATTACTTTTTAAGTTTCTTACCCGAAATGTTACTGTTCATAATATGCAGTTGGTGCATATTCTAATTTTCTTTCAAGTGTTCTGTCTCAAGGTCTGTAGATAACTCTAAAATGGCTAGTATATTATCTTTGATAATAACTGATATACAAAAATTACTTGCTTCCAACAAAGCTCAAAATTCATTAGGTAATTTATGTATTTAAACATTTGTGGTTTATTATTTTGTTATTATTTCTCATATGCATAACATTCGTGGTAATGTTCTACCCAGGAGCAAATTAAACAGGCATTTGTTCCCAGCACATGGAGAAGAAGAAGAACCATTAAGATCCTGAGTAGTGCTACCTTATGCTGTAAATACCACTGGAAGGATAGGAAAAATTCTCACACATTATGGCATAAGGAGTATCTTTTGATCGTCAGCAAAGATATGATGTGCACAGTGAAGGATGAACTTGGCCTGGGATTGTTCGATTCCTTGTGAAAGTGGCAAAATATACATCGACCAAACTACCAGGACCATGGCGAAACGCCACAATGAGCACCAGAGACATTTGCACTTGCTACAGCTCTACAAATTCGTGTTAGCTGAACAGGCTGTGAAAAACATCCACAGGATAAATTTCGACAGAACTGGATTTTTGGCTCAGGTTTCATATCTGTGGGAATCAATAATTAGAGAGTCATTGGAGAAGAGGCTGAGCTGCAACAACATGAATAGAGATGGTAGTCCTGTTTTGAGCAAAGCATAGAAGCCCATCACCGTGATCTCCAACAGCAGCGTCGAAGACATGCATAACGGAATGGCTCTAGTGAGATGGTTAAAATGCTTCAAATGAGGAACAGATGACACAGCTACCCGATGGAAAGTAGCTTTCGCAGTGGGCTTCATGTGTGTGGTGTCTGCCATCAGCACTTATGTGAGTAAGAATCACAGTCAATGAGGTTTTCATGGTAACTATTTCAACCAACTATTTCTCGTGATGAAGACAGCAAAGGCAGCTGGCAAAACATTGTGCATGGCAGAACTAATCCAGCTGAACATCCGAGAAGAACTTTTAGGAGCTGTATGCTGAGAAAGACTCAAACTCACATTATGTGCCATGTTAAAAACACAGTTCTTATAGTTGAAGACAATTTATAACTATCTTTATAAAAATTTAATTTAATTTACAAATAGTATTTGTTATGTCCATAGCTAAAATTAAAGCTGTAATTATGACTGCAACACTAGTGAGTCTGTGCCTGAATACGCACCATAACTTGCCAATTTACCAGAACTATTCCATTGGCTAAACACTTTAGTAAAAGGAAAGGAGTAAAATTCTATATTTTATGAGTGGCATTATTGAGACCATTAAGAATGAGCTTTTTGTCACTCTGTACGTTTTAAGCATTTGCAACAGAATCATGTGGATGTCAAAAAGCTTCTTGCTCTTATTAATTTGGAAGTTTTATCTTGATTTCTAGACGTTAATGAAACTAGGGAAAGCAGGCAGCCTATGGTAATTAAAATTGCGTTATGCGAAATCTCCTTTGGATAACTTGTATACCATTGTATTTAGTTCATTTGTTATTATTTCAGTAAACAGTTTTAGAATTTATTTACTGAAAGTAAATACAATATCAGTAACAGTGGAATGAAAGAACTGAAACAAGGCGATTTTATTTGGAAAGGAAAGATAAATTATACCCAACATTCGCCAAAGTTGAAGGGAGAAGGGCAGCAGCAACACGCGATAGTATAAAAACACACAAAACACAATATTTCAGGATTAATCCTTTATCAAGTGGAAAGAAATATGTGGCTAAGCTGGCGCAATCCTTGCGGTCAACACAGACACACACAGAATCAAATTCTCCCTTATAAAAGATTGAAATTATATATATATATATAGATATATATTTTACCTTGATTGATCATCACAGAGATTATTCTGTCTTACAATTATCATTGGTGTACTTTTCTTCCCCCAATACCAGTGCAATCCCCACCCTTCCCTCTTGTTTCATCTTTGGTTCACTCATGTGGTAGGTCTGGATGAGTACTCATCATTCCCTCTGCCATATATCTAGCCTCCTATATGAATAAGGTCATTAACCTAAGTATCATATAGTGTGTTTCTTTTTTTGGTGTTGGTTTGACTCTGTGGTAAGCAATGGATTATTTTCTCAATCCTATCTTAATTCCATTGCTTAACGGCAATGTGTAACTTTTAAAATTTAAAACTATTAATCAGTTATTTTTGGAGTCACAATTATCTGAATGAATATAGCCATATGCTAGGGAGGAATTTATAAATCTGCAGTCAACAATGCCAAACGAAATATTACTAAAACATGTTTACAATACTTTTAATCTTTGTGTGTATTTAAAAATAAACAAACAAAACAAAAATGAAAATATTTACATTTCTTCAAGCCTTAATTTTAATTACATACACATATAAAAGTGGTAATAAGAATGTCAACTTACTTAAATAAATGGAAGAAATTAAATTCAGAAATGAGACACCTGATGCAGAGTAAAATTATAATTTGAAAAAATTAACATTTTTCACTGACATTAGACCTTGCTGATGGGACTTCTTGTGTTGTTAACTAAATGAAATTAATATATTATAATATTCCTTTTGCTATAGAAAATTCTTATAAAAATTTAGATTTGCATGTAAATAATTTTATTGATTTCAAAACCTGTCTATGCAAAAGATATCATAATGAAAAATAAAACGGTATTGGAAATAATAATAATATGACTTTGGACACAAATAATGATTGAATAGTCTAATAAATAAAATCTATATTATCTAATTTTTTAAAATTTTTAGTGCTTATGTAAATAAATTTTGAATGAAGTTTCCGCAGTCTGTATCATTTTTGTACAAAGGTTTTAACTGAAATAAATACACTGGCAGAATTTAAAAGTGCAATACCCAGACAGAGTTGTGATAAATGAATTAAATTTGGCCCCAAGTATCCCAATGTGAAGAGTTTATGTGATTAAAAATTGAAAGTTCTGCATGTAGTAGTATGAGAATTATGGGGCAATTTACTATGCGAAATTGCTATGTTTATTAGCATATAAGTGGCGAACAGTGTAGTGTAACATTACACTTTTTTGTCCACTAGTTCTTGTTAAGCAAGCATGCCAAGGCAAAGAGTAACACACACATGTCGAACTGTGAAAGAGGTCAGAGAATTGGCATGTTTGAAATGGATGCATCATATCGTGAGATCTCCAGAAGGATTGACCATAGTCAAATGTCAGTATACAGACTTGTTACACAGTGGATGAAAGAATGCTCTAGTGCTTATAGAGCATACAGGTCCATACAGAGGAACAGCAGCATGTGAAGACCGCCAAATTGTGTGAGTGACTGCAAGCCAGATCCAAGCAGTGGTTACAGAGAGAGTCACCCCCAGACAATTGTTAACCAATTGCTTGAAGCTGGGTTACACTCTCTGATCCCTATGCAATGTGTTCCATTAACTTGGTTGCATTGCCAGCATCATTAACCTGGTGTAATGCAAAATGCAAACGAGTGGCATTGTGTTTAGAAATGAATCTTGATTCTTTCTGTGACAAAGTGATAATTGGCAACATGTACACAAGCGTAGTGGAGGGACGGCTTACCCTGCTGTGATTTCAGAATGTCACACAGGTCCAGCCACTGGTGTCATGGTTTGGGGGCCATCAGTTTCGACAGCAGGACTGAGTTGGTGTTGTTGAAGGCACAATGACACTATGTGGATGGGGTGCTACATCCTATTGTGATATCTTTCATGTCCACCATCCAAGTCGCATCTTCCAACAGGATAATGCCCGTCCTCATACCGTGGCAATCACAACACAAGCCTTGCAAGAGGTTATGATCAAAATTTGGACCACATGCCCCAGATTTGTCCCCAATAGGGCATGTCTGGGATGCCAGGAGTAGACACAATCACATGGTCACTTAGCACAAACTGTGCAACAATTGACTGCACAAGACATACAGGCCAGCGTAGAGAGACATACCCAAAGAAGACATCCGAACACTTATTGACTAAATGCCGACAAGGCTGCAGAAATGTATTGGAGTTCAAGGTTGGAGCACTTCTCACTTATGACTGTATCTAAAGGTACTCTTATCCATTTCAATTTGTTATCATTTCTTTTGGGTATGACCCTGGATATATCTACAAAGTTGCCTAAAATTCCACTATTCCTGCCTGGGTGATGCACTTTTAATTTGCGCCAGTCTATGCCTAACAGCTCCAACTGGGGGTCTTGTCATTAAAATAGACCGATATATAAGCTTATTACTCAGAGAAAACAATCAATAACCCAAAGGTTAATATGGGGTTGGATAACCTACATTTTTTTAACTGCTTAACGTCTCTAACAGGGAGGTCTTTAGAGACGGGAAAGGATGGGGGCAAGGAATGGGAAGGAATTCGGCCATGGCCTTTTGAAGGAAGCATCCCGGAATTTGCCTGGATTGATTTTGGAAACCATGGAAAACCCAAACCTGGATCCCCGGATGGGGATTCGAACCTGCGTCCTCCCGAATGAGAGGCCAGAACGCTAACGGTTACACCACCATGCTCGGTGATAACCTACATGACAATGTATCTGGCACCATAAACAACCTTACTCCCCCCCCCCTTTCCACCTCCCCTCTCTAGCACCATAGGTGGCAAATTCTGCTGCATAATGGTCTTTTATACCCATCTGACTTCTGATCTTCATTGTATCCAAATGTGTTATTCAATCTCTGAGTAACAAATGCCAATTAATTGTCAACAATCTTGTTTCAGCTGGAGAATATTTCAAGTAAAGCAATAAATATTACTTTATAGACATTTAGAGGGGGGAAAAATACAATTTCTGAATGTCATCTCATATAGCCAGATATATAAGTCAAAATCAATAGAACAAGTATGACTCAATAGAGCAAATCATCTCAAATTCAAAGATAGACCATATAGCCAGGCAGAAATAATGTGTACAAGCTGAAGGTATATTAAAGAACCTTTAATGGGACAATTTGACTAATCATGCCCATACTGCATGACACTCCATTCACTAAATGCTCAATGCCACTATCAACGCAAATTAACAAAGCCCACGATGATGTATTCACATACAATCCTTTCGCCCATGTCTAAGAACATAGCCCTCCCAATTCTTTTGTACATGGGTTTTCTGCCATCTGAAGCATCATTGGGTATCCTCTGCTGACAAAGGAGACATCTAGAAAATTTAAATTATATGTTTGTATTGAGTGTTTTGTTGCCACTACGCTGTTTAAGCTGATAAGAGATGATTTATGCCTACAGTTATCAACTAATCCTGTAAAATATTTCTTTTCTCCTATTTCTTCCCAAACTTGTTACTACTGTAGGAAAAGTTGTAATAAATATTGATTTAGTAATACTTTAATCTCTCTCTCTCTCTCTCTCACACACACACACACCCACAAAATTGTTTCATATTATCCTTTAAAAATCAAAGTGCTTAAAATTAACTCTTTTATGTTGATCATGCTGTACAGAATTAAAAGACACTTACTTGTGATCAAGATTCCATGTGGAAAAAATAATTCTCGATTCTCTATTCAAATAGGGATTGATAAAATGGCTGTAATGACAATAAGGATAGTAGAGAGAGCCCATGCAATGGAATTCTCCAGAATCTGAACAAAATCGCTGTACTGAATCATTACTTCGATCAAAGTAGAACCCATAGTATTCCATTTGTTTCAATGACACTACGAAATTGGCAAAAGTTTCATTTAGTTTCACTCTAGCCACTTTATCTGTCCTATACAAATTAGACTTCTGGATAGCATCCTGTGTTTTATACAGATACCCACGAATTCTATCTTGAGCACGTCGGAACATAAACTTCTCTTTGGTGTCAGCATTTGTCTCAATACCTGTAAAGAAAATGCAAAATTTCACTAAATCTGCAAACATGATGAGTAATTTCACAACTCAGTGCATAAAAAAATCTGTAATACAAATTTACTACACGTTTGGCTTCTTCACTTATACTATAATTTGTTATGTAATTATTGTAGGTGATTTTTTTCTGTAGTTCCTTATCAAAATAATAAAACATTATGTCATGAAAAATGCCAATGCAACTGTTGGATTTTTTTTGTTTATTTCAGAAATATTTTGTGTCTCATTGACATATCTTCAGCGATCCAATGTTTTAATTACATTTCTATCTTGACTTGCTTCCGGTCAGTTTGAAAGTCAAATGAAATAGCACAGCATTAAAGTACCACACCTGGCAAAGGCATAAGTGATTAACTGCCTCCAATTACTCTAATAATGTACTGCATTGGAAATGGCATGCTGATCAGCTAACAAGCCCCACAACAGAAATTTAAATAAAACATTGGATCACTGAAGATACCTAAACTACTGTTCAGTACTAGATATACACAAACATCATCAAAATAGATATAAATGAAAATAAAAGATGAATTTTAAAAGAGAATTCATTTATTACTCTACTGCCACTATTTGGAAAATATATGAAAACTCACTAATTAGAGACCCCCCTCCCTTTTCTTCTGCAGTACAATGTTATATATCTATTAACATGCCTAAACCGTTTAGTAGGAGGCCTATTACACATAATTCTATAGAAAAATAACTTGTATTATCATTTTATTAATAGTAAAGCACTTCTCGGCTCAGAACATAACCTTGTTATATATCCATTATCACGCCAAAACCGTTTATAAGTAGGCCAATCTCATATAGTTGTATAGTAAAGGACTTTTATAACCATTTTCTTAACAGTAAAGCACTTTTAAATTGTTCTAAACCATTTTCATAACAGATATTAGATTCAAATAAGGTTGTTATTCAGTCATAATGAATTTTGTTGCATTCATTTCCACTAAGAAAGCACAGAATGGTGATCAAGGTGTATTTTGTATGCTCTTAAAATTCTATTTAAGGAGATATTTCAAAAAAAGAATCTGGACTTTAAAGAGCTGGGAAGATAAAAGTAGGCATAAATATGAGAGAAAAATCAATTTAATAATAATAATAATATAACAGTTAAGCAGTAATTCCAGATTTAACGGGAGAAAAATGGAATTTTAGTATCAAACTTTATGACATTACGCCATGTAGCAACTTTTAAAAATTATTAACTCTTAAATGAGTAAACCTATGAGAAAATTTGTCATGATTTAAAACATTCTAAATAAATTGAACTATGACATATTAAAATTTTAAAATTTTGAGCAAATACAAGTAAAATTGGTGTACCATGAGAATGTGGGAGTTTGGTAACTCACCAGAGAATAGTATTTGCCCACGAGAATTCACCATTGTTCTGTGAGGAGTCAGCTAAAGATTAGCCAAGGCTATAAAAATCAAATCCAAGTTCCCTTGAGGAACAGTTTTTAAGCAGGCAGTCGAGGCGAGAATTCTGTGATGGGCAGAGAACTATGATGCTGGGGACTTTGAAGATTTTTAGTAGTGGTGAAATGGGGAAGAAAGAAAAATTCTAGTTGTTATAAACTTTTTATTAACAATCAGGACAGTGGACTCTGATCCTATTCCAGGATGCCATAGAATGGTCTTTCAAATTTTTTGTGGTATTTTCTGAAAGATTTCCATCAGTCTGTGTGTGTGTGTGTGAGTGACGTCAAAATGCAATCTGAATTCAAGGAGACAATAATATCAATGCCTATCTTTCTGATACCATCAGAATATAAACTTTGCCTAAGCAAGAACTGTTTTATTCCATAATCCTTTAACTATTGGGGGTAATTACAATGGTTTGGCGGCCAAATAATGAACCCATGCAAGTATCTTTTAAAGGTACCAATACATGATCAAGTTCGGTAGTAATGTTTGAATCCCCAGCAGTCATGGCTATTCGACAACTTCTTTTAACACTCTTTATGTGCTTCAAATGTTCAAATAACTGCCTTCATGGATGATGAATTAATTAAACCAGAAATATTCTGTCAGATAAGTAGTACAAAGTATGAACCACTAAGGTAAGAGAAAAAGAGGGAATATTAGTAGACATATGCTTGGGACTTCCATCATAAAGCGAGGTAATAGATTTATATTTCTCAGATAAGAGAGAGTATGATGCATTGCTAATAAATATGAAGCTATTTAGTAACAATAAGGGCAAAGACAGTGACGGATCCAGGATTTTGGTTTGGGAAGGGCTTGAGTGGATTTTTGTTTGGGGGGGGGGGCCTTGAGCCTCCTAGTCTCCCCCCTCCCCCCTGTATGCAGGGAGTTGTATTACTTGTGATCGGTTTGAGCTCAAATTATTTCAGTATAATGATGCATAAAAGGGGTAGAAGAGAAACTGGAAGGAAAATGTTTGAATGTAGCAACTAACCTGCAAGCTAGCTGAAGGGTAGTGGAGGCTAACAAGGGTAGGCCAGAAGTGACATCCCACAGATTTCAATGAAATTTTGTATTTTGTTAAAGTAACACTTGAAACTGGACCCAATGATGTGATGACATAATTAATATGGGATTTTTTAAAATGTATAAGTAAATTCAAACAAATAAAGGAGGCTGTAGCAGAACACAGGAAAAATGGAAACAGTATAAATGACAGACAATTTCCAGGTAAGACTAGCAAATACAGGATCACACATAACATTAAAATTTTTGAGCTCATGTCATTGCAGTATAATGATGCATAAAAGGGGGAGAAGGGAAACAGGAAGGAAAATGTTTGAATTGTAGCAACTAACCTGCAAGCTAGCAGAAGGGTAGTGAAGGCTAACAAGGGAAGGCTAGAACCAGCATCCCACAAGTTTCAATGCAATTTTTGTATTTTGTTCAAGTAACACTTGAAACTGGACCCAATAAAAGGCATGAAAGTCATCATGATTAGGTCATTGTATGTATGACACACATTTCACCAAAAAAAAAAAAAAAAAAATGAAAAAAATGGATTCATGGCAGGTAACTGTACCTTTCCAAGTATAATTGAGCCATCTGCACACTTTCTAAATCCATCACTTTCTGACTTCCAAGTATCTACACACAAAATATATTTATGAAAAGATTCGTGCAAACATGTATTTTGAGGACAAACTTCGCAACAAAATAGTTGGAAACAATTATCCACTAGACAATAATGGCAGTCAAAAGGGTTTAAACTTTTATGGTACATGAAGCATCACTCGCAGCTACAAAATGTTGTGATGTCTCAAAAACTTTGGACCTAATATAAGTTACAAACATATTTTTTTTTAATAATCTATTAATCCACATTAGTCTAAAAGTAATATGATACAATCTTATCTGATTTTTTTCAAAAACTATAGAGGACTGCAATGTAGTCTTCATGGGTGTACCGCCGGATAGTGTTGTGGAAACACAATATTTCGACGACTGGCTCCGCCGTCTTCTTCAGGTGTAGAGACATCTGCACTGGTCGGCTGACCCACAGATACTGCGATGGTAGATACTAAGACAGTATCTGTGGGTGAGCCGACCAGTGCAGATGTCTCTACACCTGAAGAAGACGGCGGAGCCAGTCGTCGAAATATTGTGTTTCCACAACACTATCCGGCGGTACACCCGTGAAGACTACACTGCAGTCGTACGCTGGGAAAGTCTTCGTTCTTACATATAGAGGACTGATTTCAACCTTTTACAGAGTCCAGTTATGAATGAGACACAACCACCATACCAAAATTCATTAAAATTAGTGGGGAGCAAAGATCCAGACTTCCCCAGTAAGCTTAGACAGAATGTTGTGGCTGGAATGGTTATGTTAAATGAAAAATCGAACAGCTTTGATGACCTAACATGGTAACTGAGAAAACGAAGGAGAATTTAAATATTTACAAATGAGAAGGAGGTTGGCGGGACAGATGAAACGTAAGCAGATACAGTAAGTAATAAGAAAAGAGATGAAAGAACAGGAAGGGGAAAACGAGGAAATGACTTATTCTGACCCAGCAAAGGAAGGAATGAAATTTGGGATGTTACTGTAATCCATGGGGCTTACATCTAATTAATTTCATAGTCATTATGGCCAGGAGAGGACTATGGGCAAGGAAAAGGAAATAATTCAGCCACTGACTTCTGTAGGAACCACCACAGCATCCGTCCGGAATGAAACCTTGACAGGTGGCTCAAGCCAAACATCCTCCCAAACATCAAGTCTTAATGTTAGTTACTGCTCACCCATCAGGCTCCATAAGTCTCTCTGGTGTTGAACGCTGTAGAACTTTCCAGATGAAAAGTTTGAGGTGGTTTACCAACTCAGTAATAAGTTTGGGGTGGGGGTGGGGGGAGAATACAGTGATGCTTTTTATCATAGAGTTAATTTCAGTGATTCATAGGCACATTTCAGTTCTGTCCCAGATATGGAACTCTGTTGTTCTGAATGGTGGCAAATCACTTCTGCCAAGTCTTTCCATTAGTTTGCCATCTAGAGGGGCCAGTAAAGATCAACCTCCAGCTTCTATCAGAACACATTTTGTGTTTTCATTGTCCACAGTAAAGTGCGCATACCACTGCTGCACTGATATTCTTGATATTATTCTTAGGAACTAAGTTCTGAAGAGATGATGAGTGTTGCACTCTAGTAGACATAAACCCATAAAACATAAGATTAATTCAGAGTTATATTAGTGTTCAGAGCCATCTTAAATTCATTTTTGTTTTACACCCTGCCCAATTACGCGTATGAAAGTGACAAAATGTCATCATTTTTTTAAAGGTCACAGGGTTCTTATGGCTCCTGCCATTTCCTACAGGTTATATCAAGGAAGAGATCCACATTCTGACTGCATTAACAACTGATTATTTTATGCAATGAAGTCTTCGTGGGTGTAATGCCGGATTGTTTTGTTAAGTTTGATGACTAGCTCTGCGGTCTTCCTCAGGTGTGAAAACATCTGTAATGGTCTGCTGATTGACAGATTTATCTGTAGTTCAGAAGGCCATTAAAGAACATTTCACACCTGATGAAGATGGCAGAGTTACTCGTCGAACTATTGTGTTTACACAACACAATCCCGCAGTATATACATGAAAACTTCAGTGCAATCATACATTGGGAAAGTCTCCATCCTTATATTACTATTTTATATTGTAATGGTAAAAAAATTGCAGGATGTAACAATCCCTTATATTCATTTGCAGGCAGTGATTATAACCAAATTTTAATGAAATTTTGTGTTTTGCTGTATGTTGCTAACATCAATATCTATGATTGTGACAAAGAATTTTCAAGTCTTCAACTCCACTAATTCATTTTTCCCCATTATCAGATTTTTGATACATAAATACGATCAAATTTCAATGTCACATGTGCCGTATCAATGGGATGTAATATTTTGTACTTCTGACTGTATTGTCTTACATTGTCACACATTTTTGATAATCTGCACAATTCCTTCTCATTCCCTTGTCAAGTAACTGGTCTGCACAATTGTTTCCTGATGCAATTTTGTCAGTTACAACATGCATCCAGTCCAAATGTTTATTCAGTTTATACTGATTTTATTTTAATACTCGTTTTTACCTTTAACTGATGGAACATATATGTGATGGTCGTAGAGGATATTAATGACAATACATAAAAGTTCACAGTGCATTGCATATGTGTTAGTAAATTATAAAACAATTGTTTCTCAATATGTAGCATTATTTCGTGATGCACATTAAGTTTTCTAGGCATCGCACCATAGATTTAGATAACCTGTTCGATGCATCTTGAAAATTCTCACAAATTTTGGGCTAGAGTGGCTTATTACAATATTTACCAGTGTCATCCCACACATTCCTGATTGGAAGCAATAGTGATACAAGGCTACAGCACAACAGTAGTGTGTGGCTGAGTGATATCCTACTAGAAAACAACTGGTTGCTGAAGAACTTCAACATTTAATGTTCGTTTTTTTGTTTTTTTTTTCCCCTAGGTTAGTATATTTCTCAAACAAGACACTTGGTTCCACAAAAATTTGGTGATCACCTTCTGCAAGCAAATTAAATTTCTTCTGTAAATTAATTTTTCAGTACAATGTAGAATAATGTAACAAAACTGGGAATATCATGGCATTTCTTCCTGACAGATCATCATAAATACTCCAAAATGAACACCAAAGAATAAATAGCATGGCAAATCTTTAGACAGAATAATCAACAATAAACTGTTTCTTATTACTTACTTCTTTCCCCCTTATGGCTTTAGGTCATTAGAGGTGGGAAAGGACTGGAGGCAAGGAATGGGAAGGAATTTGGCAATGACCTTTTAAAGCAATCAGCCAGACATTTGGGGAAACCATGGAAAGTCAAAATCTGGATAACCGGACGAGGATTCGAACTCGCATCCTCCTGAATGTGAGGCCAGAGCATTACTATTCAGCCACCACACACACTTTCTTAATAATGGCTGGTTGTCTCCACACATGGAATCTCCAATCATACCCATAAAGAATGAAAACCACTCACTGCCATTCTGAGTGGTTTCATCACTCATAATTCCAATCTTTGATAGTGACAATATGTTGTTAAAGAAAGTTTTTAATAGTAGGTTGGCTTTAGTTTCATACTGTGCAGCTTTCTGGCAATGGTGCAACAAAATAGAGGATAATGCATGGCAGGTACTACAGCTCACCAAGTGCTTTTAAAGTGCAGAAGTTGATTCAATCAGAGTATGTTGGACAATGCTTCGCACCTCTCTCAGCATCCCAGTCTCCCAAACATTCCAAGATGACAGCCAGTGCTTTCTTGCATCAACTACTTCCAATATCATGCTATGGTAACTTCAGCAGAATTAATATAGCAAGTGATATACTGAAGCGCCCAGCCAGCTTCAGGAAAGCACACAAAGTGGCCTTTCTGCAACTTATCTGCCTGCACATAAGATAGGAGGCATTTGTAAGTATTAAGCAAAGGGACTGGTACGAATTTATCAAAAGCATTAGAGGAAGAGGAGCGTGTATATATTTAGTGAAGGGGAATGGTCTAGAAATGAATACAGCACCATGAACACAAAATAGCACCAGAAATTAAGGAGGATGTCAGGTATTACAGTAGATTATCAGGAAAAATGTTGAGTCCCATATTGCACGCTGTAAAGGAAATTAAGAAGGAATGATGAGTAGCAAGAACAGACACAAAAATAATTAACACACAAGATACTGTTCTACAGCAATTATCAGAACATGATTGTGTAGGTTCCTTTATGTCAGTTGCTCTGAGTGGCATGAAATCCTTATGCTTTTATACAATGTATACAAATACTTCAAAAGAAATAAGAAGAACATCTGATCTTGAAAAAATATGGCACAGTAAAAAAAATAATAAAATAAAGTTGACAGCATGACTGCAGGTATTAATATTGAATAATATCAGTATTATTAAGTGAAATAATATTCCTATAAAGAAGTAAAATTCCATCTGCCTAACCAGCTCTGCAAACTATCATGCATGTGTTTTTATACCTTTCAATTATTGTTGTTATGTACCTATCATGGTTAAATGCTATTTTAAGATTTGTAACTCATAATACAAAACTGAAAATGGTAAGCCCACAAAATATCAAACAGAATTAAATAAATTTTTTAACTGCTTGTATCTCACCAATAAACCAATCAGGGTCTTCATCTCGGTGGCTCAGTATCAACTTTTCCAAATGATCTCCAATTGAGAGTTTCTTTCTAATATTCCAAACAGCATCTGACAGAACTCTAACTTTCTCTTTGAGGTTTTCAGTCATAAATTCTTCAGCCTGTTGACCTGCTTTCAGCAGATCTATATTTACAGCTTTTAAGGCATTGTACAGCAGCTCTGGTCCTTAAATAGCAATAATAATAAAAATATTTAGAGTTAGCTTGTAAAAACTTGTTTTGTTCAATAGTAAAAAATAATCATATTTCTAAGCAGAAAGAAAAAGTTTTGCTAAGCACATTTTTACATCGAATAACTATATTTGTGAGGGATTGGAAAAATGATTTATACTCATATAACCTGTTAAGATATCCTTTAAGTCATATCCTCAGTTTTGAATTTGTATCACCTTTTACTGAAATCGCTTTCACAAATTTATGTGCATGCATACTTGTGTGAGTTCATGTGTGACAATTACCCAAACTGAGAGTAACTATGGTCAACCAGTCAATTTATATAAGGGGATAAATTCATATAATGTGCAAAATATTTTCTGGAAATGCAATAAATACTAAGCTCTCATTTTTCTCAGTCTTTCCTTTGGTTCATATACTGTCCCATAAAAAAGTTTATATGACATTGAGTAAATTTAAAAATGAGATAGGGAAAATAACCAGTCTCTTACCACAGATGAAGGCAGGAGGGTCAGATAAAACCACTTTACAATATTTCAGTTAATAACCTTACTCATGCGAGGCATAGCCTATATTTGGGGGAAAGATATGCACACCTACAGACCTAACGAGTAAGGTTACTAACGGAAATATTGTAAAGTATGTTCACGTTTGTGTGTGTGTGTGTGTCTTCTTCTCGCATTCCTGCCTTCATCTGTGGTAAGTGATGGGTTCACTTCTTTTTTTCCCCCATAGGTGATTATAACTCTATTTTTTTCACATACTTATGTCCTCTTAGAATATGTCAAATTTCCACTGCAATCATCCAGAAACACAACCATTATCACCCGCCATGTTAGCTCAGTTGGCTGTGACACAGTGAAGGTGTTCGGCACTAATACGGGGTTTAGCTGGTTCAATCCTGATGGTGGAAGAAATGTTCACCACTCAGACTTGGTTGGCAGGGTAGGAGAGGTGATGGTGCATAATTCCTAATTACCAGATTGTGCACAGAAGTCTGTGTCAAGTCCCAAATCTATCCACAGTGTGTACGGAATACAGCACTGTTGATGCTGATTCGTCCGTCGGATAGGAATGTTATGCCTGGTGGCCCCCAAATGTGTCATTTGAAAGGCCTAGATGGGCCGCCATCGGGTTTCATACAACACAAAAAACACACTATACTGCACAGTCATCAACACCTAAAATAACACACATAAACACACACTGGAAAAAGCAATGGGAAACCATCCCAGTTCATCTTCCCACGAGCCCGTAGAGGGATAAATCCATGGTAACTACTTACGCCCGGAGAGGGGCATGATATCATATGAAGAACTGATTATCTTTCCCCATCACAGCTGGTATACCTTCCCTCAGCCTTTGAACACAGGTGTAAGTAGGATGCCAACTAGCAGCCTAGAAATTATGTTGGTGTACAGATCTTGTGCCCATGGTGTAATAGTATGTTTCCCCTATCCATTAATGTGTTCCCCCCCCTCCCTTTTGCTTGGAATAAGCTTAAATTAACAATGGTATAACTAATTTGGCTACTGGATGGAATGGAAATGGAAAACTGTCACAATACTAGATAAAAACTGTCAGCAGACTGGTTTTCCTTATCAAGCAGTGTAACAGTTTCTACAGATCAGAAACTGAAGGAAGAATGTTACAGAGTAGACACAGTAAAACAACGGTGATCAAAGTTTCCATAATTGGAACTCTCAAAACAAGCAGGAAGGAAAAAGTATTTAAAAATAAAGCAACAGCTCCAAACCACAAATAGCCAAGCCTTTTCAATTTGTACTTCCCATAGCATCTTCATTTAACTTTACTTTTATTTATGTTACCTGTAGGAGCAATTTCTCCATTTTTTAGAATAACAAACACTGATTGCTCTTTAATGGTCTGAAAGAATTCTTCATCATCTACAATTGTTCCATCTTCTAGCTGAATCACAACATCGTCACTGATCTGAAAATAATTTCAACATAAAGTCATAAATCATATTTTTCACACTTAAGTATAGTTAATATATACTGAAATATATATATAAGAATCTGCTGTTGATTAACTGTGAAAACCCAACATTTTTTGGTGTCTACATTTGTATGACAAGATAGTAATTAAAACAATCAGATCTACAAAACTATGTCCTTAGATCCACAGTTGTGGAAGTTTAGTTTGACAAGTAATTTAGTTTATAATCTACAGCACCTTGTTCCGGACTCTTACCTTCATAGCTTTGTTAAAATAAAGTTACTTTAATTTGACAATATTGCATTCTCAATAAAACCTTTATAACAACTGCACAAATGAGAGTATGTTTGGTATAGTGCTTAGTAACAGATTTTCTTGATCCTAGTTATTTGAACAGTAATACAGTGATTTTTATTAAATGTCTTACTTACTATTCTAAGTAAATTTAGAATTTATAAGACTGCAGAAGCCTTGTTTACTGCTATATTTTCCTACATAACGTGCTTTATTTGAAAATGAGCTACAAAATTATTATTATTATCGTTTTGCTTATGGCTTTATGCCTCATCAATGTCGAGCTCATTAGAGGCTGGAAAGGACTGGGGACAAGGAATGGGAAGGAATTTGGCCATGGTCTTTTGAAGGAAGCATCCCAGCATTCACCTGGAGTGATTTGGGGAATTCGGGTATTCGAACCGGCATCCTCCCAAATACGATGCCAGAGCATTAACCGCTTACCCACCATGCTTGGTGAAATTTCTTATTAAAATATCTAAGGTCAGTGTGGTATTTTATTTAACACTTTCATGAAGTTGAATGACTGAAGACTGTATTTATTATTATTACACAGTCCAGTCACATTAATGTGACCACCACCTTCTTTCGACGTCAACGTGAAATAACCAATCACAGAAGGCAGGTGGCAGCACATTACAGTGGAGTGTATATAAAGGATGTCCTAGGGCATGGGAAAGCATTTCAATCGTTGGCGTAATGCAGAAACGTAGTGATTTATCTGACGTCCAAAAGGGCATGATTATTGGCTTTCGGGCCACGGGTGGAAGCATTTCAGAAATGGCTAATTTTGTGAACTGTTCACGTGCCGCCGTGGTGAAAGTATACCGTGCATGGCAAAATGGCAATATTCAAAATCAGCGGCGTGGAACATGTGGTGCACCACAGGCTATAAATGACAGAGGCGAACGAAGGCTACGGAGATGCATTCGGGCAAATAGACGTGGAACTGTTGAGCAACTGACGGCCCAGATGAACCAAGGGGCTACCAAGAGTGTATCCTTAACAACGGTTCAGCGAACATTGCTGCGCATGGGCCTCCACAGCAGACGCCTGGTTAATGCACCTATGCTGACTGCTGTTCATTGGCAAAAAAGGCTGGAATTTGCACGCCAGTACCGCAACTGGACGTCCACAGAGTGGCAACAGGTGGCTCTTTCCGACGAATCATGTTTTATGCTCCATCGGACAGATGGACATTGGCACATACGGCATGAAACGTCTGAAAGCAAACACCCTGCAACGATTGCCGGAAGGATCCAGGGTGGAGGAGGGAGCATTATGGTTTGGGGAATGTTTTCCTGGCATTCACTGGGTGAACTCATCATTGTGGAAGGCACGATGGATCAGTATAAGTACGTATCTGTCCTTGCGGACCATGTCCACGCCTACATGCGAATAATTTTTCCTCAGAATGATGGCATCTACCAGCAGGACAATGCGAGGTGTCATACAGCTCGCAGTGTATGTGCGTGGTTCTAAGAGCACCAGGATGAGTTTACCATACTCCCCTGGCAGCAAACTCACCAGATTTAAACCCAATCGAGAATCTGTGGAACCACCTCAATCGGGTTGTTCGCGCCATGGATCCTCAACCGCATAATCTAGCGCAGCTGGCAAAGGCACTGGAGTCGGCATGCCTCAACATCCCAGTGAACACCTTCAGAAACCTAATTGGCTCTCTTCCTGCACGCCTCGCAGCGGTCCGCTCTGCCAAAGGTGGTTATTCTGGTTTCTGAGAGGTGGTCACATTAATGTGACTGGACTGTGTATTATTCAGGCTTTATGCCTCATTGATGTCGAGGTTATTAGAGGCAGAAAAGGAGTGAGTGCTTGAACAGTTGAACAGACAAGAATTTGGCCACGGTCTTTTGAAAGAATCATCACAGGATTCGCCTGGAGTGATTTGAGGAAACCATGGAAAATCTCAATTTGGATGGCTGGACAGGGATTCGAACCTGCCGTACTCCAGAATGTGAAGCCTGAATGTTACAACCCAGCCACCACATTCCAAGTGAAGAGTGTAATTAGCCACAGTAAAAACACAAATCATAGCTGTTTCCAGTAGATATTTGAGTGGTAGAAGACTTAAGTGTTTGTCAACTGGTTTAAGGCAAACTCGTTAAAATTCAATTTTGATTTTTTTTTGTTTATGGCGTTACACCTCACAACACTGTGGTCATAGAGGTGGGAAAGGACTAGGGCAAGGAACAGGGAGGAATTTGGCAATGGCCTTTTGAAGGAAGCATCCTGGCATTCGCCTGGAATGATTATTTTGGGAAAAACTGTTCACAAAGTAAATAAGTTTTCATAATACAGAAATGAGGTATTAGGATGCTGTGTAGGGGAAAGCCAAGAATTTTTTGCAGAAATTCTTTAAAAAGCTCAATATTTTAAATTGTTTACATCAAACTCACAGTACACAATTTCAGTACCAAAATAATAACTTGTACAAAACACAAATATCATATTCATTAGTACAAACAGAAGTGAATAATCTGTTTAGTAAAATTTCTAAAAGAATCAAACTGTTTGTAGATAAATGATGTATATATAGAAAAACTGATTATTTTATTGGCAACTACATCTACTCTATACAAGAATTTGTACAAAAGAACTAATTGTATCTAACATGCCTTTTGTAAAATTCGGTTCTAAATTTTGATGTTCAGTTTTTGTTTGTTTGTAAAATATAATTCTTTTTCACTATCATTATTATCCATTTTATATGTACGAGGGTGAGTCAAATGAAAACCTTAAATTTGTAATAAAAAAATCAAAATTTCGTGCCGTTATCCTGTAAGTTGGTAACAAGCAGCGTGCAGAATGGCCTGTAGGTGGCAGCATGGTGCAGATGCACAAATACCGTCGCAGTATCAGTATAAAGATGGCTGCCCCACTTGAGACTTGCACCAGGAAAGAACAGCATTCTGTTATTCGGTTTTTGAGTAGTGAAGGTGTGAAACCTATTGAAATTCATCGAAGAATGAAGGTTCAATATGGTGATGCATGTTTATCACAGCAGCAAGTCTACGAATGGAGTAGGAAGTTCGCAAATGGTGTGACTTCAGTGGAAGATGCTCCTCGTCCAGGTCAGGCACAACGTGTTGTGACTCCACAGAACATTGCAGCAGTTGAAGCCATAGTGATGGAAAACTGCGGAGTGACACTGAATGACATTGCAGCATGTTTAAAGATTAGTCATGGCTCAGCACACCACATTGTGTATGATGTGCTCCAGTTTCACAAAGTGTCTGCAAGATGGGTGCCATGGCAGCTGACTCATGAAATGAGAAAACGACGTGTTGATGCTTGTGAAGAACTTCTTCGGTGCTTTGAACGAGAAGGTGATGGCTTCCTTACAAGAATCGTTACTGGGGACGAAACCTGGGTTCACTTCCACCAACCGGAAATGAAGAGAGCGAGCAAGGAATGGCACCATTCCTCATCACCAAAACCAAAGAAGTTTCAAACAGAATCATCAGCAGGGAAGGTTATGCTGACTCTCTTTTGTGACAAAAAAGGCATCATTTTGGAGCATTACATGCCTAGAGGAACCACTGTCACCAGTGCATCATACACAGATCTCCTAAAAAATCATCTTCGGCCTGCAATCAAATCAAAGCGACGTGGATTGCTGTCATCAGGTGTCCTTTTGCAACATGACAATGCAAGGCCCCACACTGCCTGTACAACAGTTGCAACAATCACAGACCTGCATTTTGAGTATCTTCCTCATCCACCATACTCACCAGACCTTGCCTCAAGTGATTTCCATTTGTTTGGAACACTCAAAGAAGCAATGGGAGGAAAGAAGTTCCGTTCTGATGAAGAGGTACGCCCGGTGCATGAGTGGTTGCGCGGACTACCAAAAGAATTTATTTCTAAAGGAATTTATGCACTTTGTAAGCACTGGAGGACTTGAATTAAGCGTGGGTGAGATTATGTTGAAAAGTGAAACAGCTTTGTACCACTTCTGCACAATAAATAATATTTAAAAAAATATTTAAGGTTTTCATTTGACTCACCCTCATATACACACTATCTGATCACAAGTATCTAGATATGTTTCTGAAATTGCACTTGGAATTTGTCACGTTCCCTGTGACTGGACATTAATATGGGACCACCCTTTGCCTCTATAATGGATTTAACTCTACTGGGGACACTTTCAATGAGGTGTCTATCTGTGGAAGAATTTGAATTAAAATAAACACACAGATTCACTCCTTTCTCTGAATTATTTAATTTTAAAAACAAAAATAAAAACATGCAACCAAATTACCAACTTACTCCTAATTTTAAACAGCCTTTATTTTTCAGATCTTCCAATGACTTGCATGCAACACCTACTCTTCTGGTGCGCAGACCATCAGTTACTTTAAAACCCTGTAACAAACAAGTCATAATGTACCACTTGGTACCAAATTTTCTAATTTCACACAAAAGCAGAATCACATTTAGGCTAGAGAAAGAAGTTGGCAGTCACAACGGTCAACACACATGGAAAAATGTTGCTGAACTTAATGATACTCCAACAACAAACTTCGCTCCTGCAATATGTGAGGAATGTTACATAACATCCACAAGTTTCCTAACATTTTCATTTGAGTGACATATAAAACATCACTGTGTAAGTTATATATCAGTTAAGATATCAATTTTTGTTGTAGTGCTTGGTCTAAACTAACCACAACTGTAAAGCTTGAACATAATGCTTGTGCAGCAATTTGTTTGAGGCTGGTGGTACAAGGTTAGGATAAAGAAGAAAATGCAATATTTCCCTGATCCTTCACTGACAATGCACTAGAACAACATGTCAGATGGCATGAAAAAGAATTTGAGTCAATTGGTGGCAAATTTGCAACAGATAATGTTCACATAATTGACACTGAGGACAGAAAAGTCAATGATAAATCAGTTGCATTATTACTGTAAATGACATTTGGTGATAAAGTTGCCCCCTCTTTTTTTGCTTATGGCTTTAAACCCCACAGACATCAAGGTCATTAGGGCTGGATAGGTCTGGGGGTAAGAAACTGGAAGGAATTCAGCCATGAGGGTCCTTTAATGTCATCTCAGGGAGGGATGCCCTAATAGTAATACTGTTTGATGTAAAATAGCTTTGGTAATTGATCTCTCGGGGAGGTGTTACTATGTAAGTAAAGTGCTATTCAAGGGAAATATTTAGATGTAATCAGTATATGTTACAAATAAAATTAGGTCGAGGTTTTTTGAAAGGACTTTCTGAGCATTTGAAGTGGACGGATGCAATTTTTTGTAATATATAAAGTTATGTAGTTAAGATATTTTTGAGTGAGATGGAGTTTTTCCAACAATGAGTTTGGTTACCCTGCACAACCAGCTGATTGCTAGCTATGTCAGCATGAAACAAATAGTGAGCCAATGAAATATATGTTGCAATAAGAAATGATTCTGTCTTGTAATGATACAGCTAAATCAGGCTGCTAGCACAATCTTTAGATAATAAGATTAAGTATTCAAGATAAAGATGTTACTGTTTATGCTAAATATGAGGGTTGATGGACAAAAGTGCCAGTGTACTTGCAGCCAATACAGTCACAGAACCTAACGTGAAAACAGCCGGCCTGGATTCCACTTGCACAGAACCTTAAGACATAACAACAGGTTAGTTGAAGAGGGAGCTCCTTTTCACATCACATAAGCAAGAATCAGGAGTATTCTCAGCGTACTCACAAGCTAAGACTTAAGACATCAACAAGTGGATATTTATTGTCAACATGGGACGATCTTATCCAAAGGAAGGTATCAGGTACGACATTGTGCGAGTGTCACATGATTGAAAATATCCCAGTGTTATCCAATGAATGATGTTTTTATTACCATGTGACTAGCTTTTCTGTGAACTGTATGTTCATATGTACCTACGTATCGATGGATTGGTGCATCGAGGAGACTGGAGGGAGACATTGAGGTGTAATGGTTGGAAACGGATGACTTATCGGTGTCTTGCGATTCTGCCTTCGTGGAGAGAGGTCATACCCTCAATATCAGTATGGAGGTGCTGGTGACACAGCCACCACCACACTTTCAATTGTTGCAAGCAGGTAGTAAGATACTACCTGAATTAGTAATCTGAGAAGTACCACTTTAGAAATAACCTTGTTCATACTGATTCTAAAGCTGCCTCGAGGGTCACACATCAAGTATGAACTTTCATCATGTCGGTGCTATCCGTTGTGCCTGCACAGAACTCTGCCGTTGCTACAAATGGTAAAACTATTGTGGCATCTGATAGAACTCAATGTGTCCATGTCTTAGGTTTGTCCACTATGTAATGACTGTGCAGAGAAATCTTCTCACTTAAGAGAATCACTTTCTGACAGATTATAACTGAGCACATGTAATAGTGGTGAGCAAAGGTGATATGATATGGAAAGACTTTCTCAAATATTCTAATCTATTGACAACTTGTATTTTTAGGTTGATGAATTAATGGTGTCCTAATTTAATTGAAATGGAAGCATTTGTTTCTTTGTGAAGTTCAATTTTCTACTGTGAATAAGCATTGAATTTTTATGTTAGCCTTTCATGTAAGCTTTTCTTGTAATGTCGGAAACTTTTTGAAACTAGGTAGGTAACGCCCAGTTCTTACTAATTGCAATCCTTACAATTAACAAAGGGAACTGCACCACTTTCGGTACCTGCCAGAAACTGGTACTAACCTGTTGAAATTTACATCAGTCGCTTCGTCAACATGTCCTCTTCACATTTTGCGATCATACATTGCGGAAAAGTCGCCAGGAATTTAATTAAAAATGCCGAAATATTAAAGGGTGAGCAACTGATAAATGCTTTCAGCACTGCTAAAATAACATAAAAATGATCGGTACAGGGATCATTTCAACCTAAACAGTTTAGTTTTGTCATAGAAATCGTGGTTATATTGAAATATGGCCTGGACCAAGTGATAAAAAATTACGAAATTTTGGCTATGGGGCATCCAACATGCAAAGGCATATTTGTTTACAATGGAAGCAATCGATTATCCCTGGTTGCTCGTTGCTATGTAAGATGGCGGCGCAATGTATGATTGCAAAACGTGAAGAGGACATGTTGACAAAGTGACTGATGTAAATTTCAACAGGTTAGTACCAGTTTCTGGCAGGTACCAAAAGTGATGCAGTTCCTTTAACAAAATTTGTGTCTGATAGAGAAGCAAAGTGGCAAACTGTGAGTCCATATAATTATTCTATGAATGTGTGGTGTTTCGGCAAGTGTAGGGCTGTAAATGAGTTGAAAGACTGTTGTCATTTTATTAAAAGCAGTTTTGAGATACCTAGTTCTCGCTATAAAATCAGAATCATGGTATTTATCCTAACTGTAGTTCTTCATTATTCTGAAGAGTATCAACTTGCACCAATGTGATTATTTTGCAGTTATAGCTTGAACTCAACTTTATACCAAATGAAAGAGAAATAGCTATCCTTCTAAACTGTTGGAATTTGGTTCTTTTATTTTCTCAATACTGATTAGCCTCCATTTGCCAGTTATTAATGCATTTCTTCCATCATACAAATTTTGAAACTCAATCTTACAAACTGCTGAATAACACACTTCTTTACACATACAATTCACAACCATTATTTCAATATTAACTGCCAGCTTAGTATACCTGTTTCCCCCATCTGTTGATCCATTTAGTCCTTCATACTTTCATCCAGTTTCTCACACTATACCTAGTCTTAGATCAACCATGTTGACTCATCTACATGTTTATACTCTGCTCTTAATTCCATGGAATCAGCCGATCTACACTGCTCTTAGTATTCCACGGCATAGCATCTTTGGCTTAAATATAAATTTATCAATATTCATTATTAGCCAATTACTATATTACAACAATTACATGTTCAACATTGGATCATTCTGTGAATTATAAAAATTAGGGGCATTATACAATACAGTGCATGGTATATTAATTAAAACTTTAATTGGGAATATTGTGTAAGCCATAATGTTTAAAGTAACATTTTAAGTGCTTAAAATGTTTAATTTGGTAAATATCATGTTTAATGCTCATAAATATTTTCACAATTCCATTTAGTTTCCTTATAATTTAAACTAATTTTGCGTAAGTTTCAATAATGACTGTTTTTTATGTGATATATACTGTTTCTGTAAATGTTAGAGTGTCTATATTGGTTTCCAGGAAGTTCTCTGCTGCCTATATAAATCCTCAAAAATAAAACCAGGTAAGCTCGCTTGAAACAGTGCTAAGATGAACACTACCTTAATCTTTTTAAATCTGAAATAAAGTTTTATGCATGGTTTTCTGGCATTTTTCTGTGAAATAAAAATCAATTTACAACTTCATCAATGGCATAGTTATCTAAGAAGCTATCTACTATTGAGAAATTTAAGGAATAAAATAACATACTTTAATGAAAGTATGAATCACTTGGCAACCAAACAAATTTGCAAATCTTAATAAATAAGTTTTAAAGTCCTATATTCTAAGTTGCTTATTAACAGCATTAGAAGGGTTGTTCCATACAACTTACAACTGTGCGGCTATACTGAATATTATTTGTAACAAAAATGGCAACTCCTCCTTTCTCCATACTACACCTACAATAATAAGAGTTTAGTTTATAATTTGGGGTGGACAGTTGAGTAATTCCTGTGTCAAACAGATGATGTTCAGAGAAACACAAAACATCTACACCTAACTTTCTTGAATTTTAAATCTATTCTAGGCACAATGTAATTTCATCAATATTATTAAAATATTCTCTAACATTCTGCTGTAGAACAGTGGTCTGAAAACTTTGATCCAATGATTTGTAGTAGTATACTTTATCAGCATACACTGGAATATCAGTTACAATTTATAAATTGAATAAGTATTTATTTTTGTCACAGAAATTTTGATTACTAGATAGTTTAATCTCCTTTAGGCATCTTGAGTCATTTACGACATTCACACTAAAAGAGGCCATGACCAAACTCCACTTATTACAGGAATGCATTGGGATATAAGCAAGATTGCAGATGAAATGGTGTAGAGAGGCCAAGTTGAATGTGTAGTACAAACGCATGGCAGAGTGAGCCATGGGAGGCTCTAGCCATAGTCACCCTGTGACATGTCACTAATTACTAATAAACAAATTTAAAAAAAATGTAGTATAAGAGAAATAAGTATTTAAAAAATGCAGCATTTTCTAATATACGATTAGGCCTACTTGTGACAAGTGGAAATATTGAACACCATCTGTTGGCCTAATCAATTAACTATCTTGCCATAGTGGTGACAAATACCAGATGGCTCAAATCGTGCATACGCACTAACAGTTACACGGAAATTAGGAAGGGAGAGAGTTAGTTTTATACATAGGAGTTTGTGACAACTTTGTTCTGTTTCGGGGGCTCAAAAAAGTTAGTAATACCACTGGTAGAGCGCAGCAACAGCTTCAATTTTTTTATATGCTGCAGGCTGGAATGCAGGAAATTGTGGTTGAACTCACAGTATGAAGTTTGTGGGCTGAATCATGGCCGTATGTTGTAAATATCGAAGAAGCATAAGGAGTCGTGGGATGAATCATTTGAATGAGTTATTAAAGAAGCTATTTGCACAACTATCCTACACCAAAAAAATTAATTTTACAATAAATTTTAGATTGACCTATACCACTTTTAAACATTTTGTACCTACAAGAAAGTGCTAAAATATCTCGGCTGAGGAAATTTGGTTGCAATGTGAAAAATGCATTTTTTGTTTTCCATTTGTTCTGTTTGGGGGTGAATTTAATTGGTTATGCGGTGAAGTTTCTGATTTGGTACATCTCACAGGAAAAATTAAGATCCGGGAAAAATTGACAGATCTTGATAATAATGTGCTTAGTTTAGCAATACCTGGTAAAACAAACATTCAGAATCAACTTAATTCTCAGTACTATATCGCTATTGTTAAACTAATGCCTAGTCATGCTTATGCGTAATCCATCACTGGCTGTAGGTCAACTCGTCAGTTTTTGGCTAATTAGTCATTGTTTAACCTTTTGGTCAATTTTAAAGCATTTATAATTGATTCCTTCAATTTCAAAATCATTTCTTTAATCCGGCAGCACACGGTGGTAATGAGACATTCAAACGTTGTAAATTTTTAAGTTGCGAGATTCTTAGTCAACACTGAGCTATACTTCCAGGCATCTTTCACTTCAACAATGAAGATCAGTAATCCGTTAAAAAATTTAAGTGTTGTCACTACCTGGGCAAATCATTCCAGTCGCCACTGGAGTGAGCCACAAAATGGTGATAAATAAAAACTATTAGTATGGATGAAAAAGTGACTTGCTGGGTGGAGCAATCCTTAAAAGTTAGAAAGCAAAGAGTTAGAAGGGAAATGCAGTATCAAAAGAGGTTGAAGTAAACATGCATGTGCTGCATTGGGACCATTGCTGTTCATTACTTTGATGAATGACTGTGTTGATGGTTTGCTGTCAGAAGTTGTTTGCAGATGATGTAATGTTATATAATAGAACTAAGGGGGATCTGAACAGGATATCTAGTTGGGTAGGTCAATATAGAATGAAAATAAATGTTAAGAAGAGTCAGTTTACGATACAAATATAGGTTAGCTATGATTACACAGTGGAGAAGGAATTCATTGTTGAAGATCTAAAGTGTTAATATCTTGGGATGACATTTTATTATAAACCCAACTGGGTGGGATTTATTGGGCAGATGTTTGGTCGTGGTTTCAAAATCTTTCATTTACTGGAGAAGGTTCTGAGAGGATATACCAGGGAAGTGAGAGAATTGGGTTACAAAACCTTGGTCAGACTCTAGCTTCAATATGGTGGTTTAGTATATGAGCAACATTTTAGTTATTAAGTACAGAAGTTGAAGAAGGTGCAAAGAAGAGCAGCTAAATTTGTTTACAGAATGCAATCAGTAACTGATTTGGTAAAATAGCTGGGTTAAAAGTCATCAGAATCAATGGTATACCTAAAGAGAGTACTAGGGGTGTACAAGGCTTACACTGCCGATGATATTTGAATGGGTATTGGTAGGAGAATTAGGAGTAGTATAAGGCAGGGAAAAGATGGCCATCTGTTGCAAGACACTGTGGTAGTTGGTTTTAACTATCTTGCCCTCGGTGGGGTTATAAAATCTTACTTAAAAATGTTTTGGCTAACTTCAACAGTTCTTTTACATTTTATTGCAACTAAAAGGTTCTTTTCTGAGTTAATTATGACTGCCATATTCTCATGAAAATAAATAATAAGATAAAGTTCATATTAGGTATCCAACAGTCCAAATATTGAGAATGATTGTTAGAGATCACTGTACATTTAATTAAACCACTGCCTAAATTTACCAAAAGCCACCACCAGAGTTTAATAGTTCAAGTTTGACTGTTAAATAATTTTGTAAAGACTTCTTGTCTTACAGTCAGTTACAGATTTAGCTCATACTTGGCATTCACTCAACTATCAACTACACAAGTCAGTCAGTAAAAAAAAAATCTTTTAACACTTTTAAATTCTCTCACTTGTCCAAGTATAGTCCAAAATGAGTATGTGACCATGGAAACGTTCGGATCTACACTTTTCAAGTGCTTTCAATCAATTTAAACACTTTTAGACCAAATTTTACCCCAATTTGGAAACTGACGCAAATTTGCATCAACAATTTACTCCAAGATCTGATGAAAATTCCACAACAGAGGTTTTAAAAAGATTACTGAGCTACACATGTGTGGAAGCTTGGTACATTCCTGAAACACTGAATTTCATTTTAACCAATTTAATAACATTACAAATTACAAAAAAATATGCAGAACAATTGCATTTAATTTACAGAGTCAAACAATCCATTTTTTAAAACATCCTTGTTTAAGAACTTACGTTTTATTTTTCACAAGGAACTATGGGATCGTCCATAAATTACATAGCCCCATTTTGGCCTCCTCCCACGTAGACTGACGTGACTTTTGCCTCAATCTCCCCCTCCCCTCTCTGCATGGCATGTAGCTTCTTTCCCAATTGAGAAATTTTGTACTGCTTTCTCTTGTGAAACTATAGCAAATTACATACAGAGATAACTAACTGACGGTAATAAATATTCACAGGCTGTTGTGTGTTCTGTGCCTTATTTTAATTGTGACAAATAATATGAATGAAAATCTATGTGGATTGACTCCGAACCCCTCCCCGTTCCCCTCTCCTACATAGCCCAGCGTAGCTTTCTAGCCAACTCCCCCCCACCCCCCACCAGACCGAGCCACGTATTTTATTGGACGCTCCCTATGTTGTTCAACCATCCAATCAGCGCATTTCATGACCAGCCCTGCCGTTCATACTTATTTTAGCAATATACTTTCACTTTCGGGAATGTTCTTACAAAACTTGCCATCAAACTGAATTATGTAATAAATGTGAGAAACCTGAAACCCCTAAAGCTTGCTTAAAATGACACCCAATTGGATCAAACTTAAAGAAAATTTCTATGCAAATCTGTTTTAATAGTCTTAACTTCAAATAAAGATATAAATTCACAAATTTCTGTCTAGTCACAAACCTACTTAATTTGTGACTTGACATTTAAGCAATTTTAGTGAAAAATAGGAAGGGTAAATTACCAAAAAATGAATTACAGTCAATTAAATAAAACATTAATTCCACACTCAAACACAAAATCAAAATGAAATAAAAATATTATCTGGCAAAAAACCTGAGAAATTTTCATTTCATCAATATTCCAGGAAAAACTTAATTCCCACAAAATCAAAATCGCTGAATACAAATCAAAATGGCCCCTAAATGAAAGCTTGGTGGCAGTGGGGATACAAATTTACACCAAAAAAATAAAAATTACAGAAGTGTCATTATCGGTCTAAACCTACCACTAGCACAGGAAATAATACCAAACAACAAAATAAATCATAAAAATTATGTTTGCAAGTGTACTAAATGTTCAACAGAAATCCCATAAACAAAAAACATCTAGCTTTAAACATAAAAATTATCAAAAGTGCTAATATGTCACCAAATAAAAGTGTCAATTTTGTTGAATAAAACCCAAAGTCAACAAGTGACCCAGTTAATGCTATCACTAAAAATCATTTCAAAACCTTGGAGTCTTATAACATTGCCACACAAAGAAAAATTAGTATGACCATAAGCTAGCACTTGTTTAGTGAGAGAGTGGTAAAAATTAAAAAAAGATATAAAAATGGATAGGCCTTATATAGGTAAGTTCCACTAAACTGGAGATGGGTAGAAAAGATTTCTGAATCATTAGCATTCACACGTAAATTAGTGTGGGATAGTAATAAATCCAGATTTCTGTCATGAGATATTAAAAGTCTTTGTTTCTTTTGTTAGGCAGCTTAGTGGAAATCATGAGAACAGGGTGGGGTACGGGGGGAGGGGCTGGAAGCCCCACCAGAGCTTGAATCAGACTTATTAGATCTGGAACATTTAACCCTAGTGGAGGAATGTTTGTGTTGCCACCTGTCTGCAAAACAAGTAATTTCAATTCTGTACAATAAATGTATTTTTGTTTGGGAAATGTTTAGTTTATGAGGCAGAGATAGGGGAACCTTCATGCACTTACCTAGATGACTGCCAAAAAACCGTAATCAGGATGACCAGTACGTGGGGACATGGCCGAGTCAATGTTGTGGTGCCTTAATGTGCAGAGTCACACAGGTAGGCTTATGTCTTATCTTTGTTTATTACAATTGCCAAGGGAAAAAGTAGTTATAATAGGTCAATATTACCCAATTTTTCAAAGTTGTACATATGGGACATAGCACTCAGAAAAATGAAGGTTTTGTTTGATTATACAGCAAAGGAGCAGAAGCTTGCTACAGGCATAATATGTAAATACATATCAGATGATAGTAAGCTAAGCTTGATATGGTACAGTGGAGATATTGTAGGGAAATATTTCAAAATATTGAATCTAATGGATAGGATAAGAAGGTGATTGTACCAGGAAAGTATGGGTGTCCGTGTAGCTCATGCATTAGAGCGTGTGACTACGGCTCAGACCGGGGTTCAATCCCTGATGAAGCCAAAGATTTTTCTTCAAAGCTGAATGTCCAGAACAGCTCCCCAGGCCCACTAAACCTGCTATCCAGTGAGTACCATGGATCAAATTTTGCAGAAAGATAAAGAAAGGCTGGAGCATGGCACTCACCTAGTTACATCCTTCTAGTGCCAATGGTTGTGAATGGGAATGCAAAGCTCTACCTCCATGAATCCTAGGGAAAGTGGCAACTAGCTGCAGAAGCCCCCATAACATTTACCTTTCATTGAGAAGTGTGTGAGATGGGTTACAAAACTATGGTCACATCCCTGCTAAAGTATTGTGGATATTGGAGCCGTCTTATGGGTATCAAGTATTGCATTTGAATGGGATGCGAAGAAGGGCAGCTAGATTTGTATTTGTGGATTACTATAGGTTGCACTCAATAACTGAAATGAAAAACTAGCAGCATTGGGAATAATTGGAGGACAGAAGATAGATAAAGAGAGTTGTGGGCATAAACTAGCAATAAGACCTGGATAAATATTGTGAGAAAACTTAGAAGAGGGATATTAAAGGAGGAAGACCACCCTGATGATAAACCAGCACTTGATTTTGCACATAAGGGAGTAGGGAAGTTTTCATTTGTAGGTAGAGGAGTAAAAGACTGGAACCAGTTGCCTATGCTGGTGAGGAACATGCATCAGATTGTGGAAGGATGTAAAGTAAATATATATACGGTATAAATGATAATTACAATGTAAGCAAATAACTTCAGGAGAAATATTAAAAGTTAGTAATGCAGACAGTAACAACATAAGTGGAGCTGATGATTAAGTTTAACACTACGTTAATAATTTTCCTGAAATAGTGTGATATCATCGTTTAGATTCCCGCAAGATATGGCAAAGTCAAGATGTAGCAAACAGCAAAGGAACGTATTTACAGGCAGCTAATAGGTCGTTGCAAGAAAATTTTACTGTTATTTATCGTTAGATACTTGAAACTATGTAACAGATTAAATATTTAACCCTTCACCTTCATGGTATTTATACATTTTTAGTAATATCTTCTCATGGAAACATAAACAAGATCGACGCTGGTAATTCTTCTTCCATCGGCGTTCCGCAAAGAAACACCACAATTATATATCCTAACATTTAGCAGTTCAAAACACTTAACCTTTGTTAAAAAGTTAACAATGACAACACTAATGTTGTTGATAAAATATCGATATATCGAAATATCGATATTATTTTTTCGAAAATATCGATTTTTATATGATACCTACTTTCGGACCATCTATCGATATTTAAAATCTGGATACCGAAGTCGATATATTTACACGTTAGTTACTATTTTCCGTTTTCATCAATACAATACAATACATTCATTTTCCATTGATCCCAATATAAGAGACTGGCTCTGTGGGATATGAAAAGTTGTCAATTTACAGATAAACAGTTGCATAACAAAATAATAAGTACACCACTAGAAGTACAGTCATGGTACATTAAACACTTCCATTACAAAATAATACATACACCAGAAGATGTACAGTCATAGCATATATGGTACATTAAAAAAAAATCCATAACAAAATAATACATACACCACAAGATGTACACTCATAACATATATGGTACCGTAAACAATTACGTAACAAACTAAATACATACACCAGGAGATGTACAGTCATAGCATATATGGTAAATTAATTATGTGAACTATATTTACACAAGATAATGGCAGTTATTTTTTAGATACCTTAGAAATAAATTCTTCGACAGAGTAGAAGGAGTTGTCAATTAAAAATTCTTTCAATTTTTTCCTGAATTTATTCTTATCATCTACTAGACATTTAATTTGTGTTGGGAGCATATTGAAGATATGTATCCCTGAATATCGGACCCCCTTTTGAACAAATGACAATGACTTGTAAGTCTTGTGAAGATCATTTTTACTTCTAGTGCCATAATTGTGTATTTTACTATTTGTTTCAAACAAAGTATAATTTGTGACTACAAAGGACATTAATGTGTATATATACTCAGATGCTAATGTTAAAATCCCTAACTTCTTGAACAGCTCTCTACATGAAGTTCTATTGCCAACCCCACACATAATTCTTATTACACGCTGAACACTTTGTCTCTATGGGAAGAATTGCCCCAGAATATTATTCCATATAGGAGTGAAAATAAGCAAAATAAACTAGCTGCCTCATACGGAGATTACCTGAAGCTGAAATTGTACGAATTGCAAACGTGGCTGCTCCCAATCGCTTTAGTAACTCAGAAACATGTACTTTCCAATTTAAATTATGATCAATATACAAACCTAGAAATTTCACATTCTCTACCTCTTGAATGGACTGGCCTGCAAATTTTATGTCTATATGAGGTGTTAATCTGTGTGATGTACTGAATTGCATATACTGAGTTTTATCAAAGTTTAAAGACAAGCCATTAGCTGTAAACAATTTATTAATCAGTTCAAAGACATAATTTTAAATATATTCTGTAGATAAATCTGGAGTGTTTTTAATTCCTATGTTTGTGTCATCTGCAAATTGGACAAATTTTGAGTTTTTAGACGATACACAGGGTAGATCATTTATATATATTAAAAACAATAGTGGCCCCAATATAGAACCCTGAGGTACTCCACATCTGATTAAATTCCACTCAGAAAACAGTGGACCTCTTAAGGAAGCCTTAAAATTCTCCATTGACAGGTAAGAACTAAGCCATTTATTAACAATGCCATCTGTACCATAATACTTGAGTTTCTGTATCAGAATTTTATGATCTACACAGTCAAATGCTTTAGATAAGTCACAAAAAATTCCCACAGGAATTAATTTATCATTTATTCCTTCTAAAATATTGTCAGTGAATGCAAATATAGCTTGTTCTGTTGAATGACCCTTTTGAAAACCTAATTGTGATTTAGTTAGAATATTATTATTTTTTAGATGTTCATAAACTCTATTGTACATTGCTTTCTCAAAAACTTTGGAGAAGGCTGTTAGTAATGAAATTGGTCGGTAATTCGATACGGCTGCCTTATCTCCCTTTTTATAGAGTGGTTTAACTACAGCATACTTAAGCCTTTCAGGAAAAGTACCCTCAAGTAAAGATATATTAAATAGATAACTTAGTATATTACTTAATTCTGTGGAGCACAATTTAATTAATCTGCTGGAAATCCCATCATAACCACTTGAGTATTTGCTTTTAAGGGATTTGATAATTTTTCTTATTTCTTCTGCAGTAGTTAATTTTATAGACATAGAGTTAAATTTTTCTTGGAAGCCTTTTTTGACAAAATCAATACTGTGTGTCACTGAGCTATTAGCAGTCAACTTATCAGCAACAGATATAAATGTTTATTAAAATTATCAGCAATTGAAAAATTAGATTCTACTGAAATTTCTTTGACTAAAATATCATTACTTGTTTGATTACTCTTTCCTGTTTCCTTTTTTACAATTTCCCATATTGTATTAATTTTATTTTCAGAATCATGAATTTTATGTTTGTAGTACATACTTTTAGATTCTTTAATAACCTTTTTCAGTATTTTGCAGTACTGTTTGTAATGTGTTTTAACATTAGCATTCTCACTGTTCCTAGAGGCAATATACAACTTCCTTTTATTAATGCATGGTGTTCTAATGCCAATAATTATCCAAGGCTTTTGTTATTTTTGAGAAGCACGACACTTTTTCAAGGGGAAGCAACTTTCAAAGAAATTTAATACAATGTTACTAAAAATGTTGTATTTTTCATCCATACCTTGAGCACTGTAAACCTGTTCCCAGTTTGTGGTATTCAAGCACTTTCTAAAACAATTAACTGACTCATCATTTATTACACGCTGAAGTTTAAAGACATTACTCTTAGTGCTAGTTCCTATTGAAGTGTTGATGGTTAATAACTGGGCATCATGATCCGAAAGTCCATTGATGGATGGCTTGATGGTATAACTGAATTTTGAGGTATCTAGGAAAACATTGTCTATAGCTGAGTGACTATTATTCATTATTCAAGTTGGAAAATTAACTACCTGAGTTTAATTGAATGAACTGACTAATGATTCTAACATGACTTTACAGGGTAAGTTATTTAGAAAATCTACATTAAAATCACAGCATACGAATATGAGGATGTTAAGTTATTTTTGAGGTGATAGAAAACGATTGCCAGTGTTGTACATATAATAAATTTAAACATAGATTAAATTTTAAGAAACAAGAAAAATTTTAAAACCTAGCTGATCAAATAAAATGTATTGTAACATATTTTAAGAACTCATTTAGTGCTTCTGATCAATTATAATGCGACCAACAAGTAGACGGAAAAAAGAAGACCAATCGTTAATGCTCATTCAAGCACTGATTAGAATCTGGTCTTGTCTGTACATATTGGAAAGGTTTTTAAAATTTGTCTTTATCTATCACAAAAGTATTAGCATTACGAACAAATCATAACATGCACCATATGGTAGCTACATCGGTGTTAAATAATATGCGCCAATTGGTTATCGGTAAGCTTATTGTTCCATTCAAAAGAATTGGACCCAAATGTTATTTCACAGTCAGTTTAGTTATACCGCTAAAGAATTTATTAAGAGAAGAAATTAGATAAATTAAACCATCATTGGATTGCCTCTACAAAGCATTTTGTTTGAAGATATTAATGATAAGCTGGTGCTTTTAGAATGTAATTTCTTAACGCCAAAGCAATCATCTTAAATCTCTGCTTCATAAAATTGTATTTTGTTTTAGCATTGGCCGCTTCTAAAATGCAATATTATACTTGTTATAAGACATTTCTTTGTATTTTAGAATAAAAATAATATGATCTTTTAGTGTATAGTTATTTGAATCTCTTACTTTTACGTAAAGGACCCTTTTCGTTTTACTAGAAACATATATTACGCTTGTTCCATAGATCCCTGCTGAGGAAGGAATTTTCGGATGTGAAACATGTCATGGTTAGTATACAGTGTGTCCAGGAATGAAAGGATAATCCTACAACTGCAGATAGGTCACATCATGTCCTACTATATGATAAAATTTTATTTTAGTAAAAGTCTCACCATTTTCGAGATATTGACTCTTTAATTTTTTTTCGAAACATGTTTACTCCATTACTACAAATTAAGACTTTTTGAACCCTGTTTTTTTAATTTTTAAAAAAAATTTACTCAAGGGTGTTTTAGTCATCTAAAACAATGTTCTTTTTTCCTTAAAAGTTAAAAATAACTTTAAAAATCTTATGTAAAAAGTTTATACAAATTTATTCAAACGCTGACTTTGACAGCCTGTGGTGTAAAAAAAAGTACTATGAGTGAATTGTGCCAATTACATAAAAATACTTGCATCGTTATTGCCAATTTTAAAATGGTATAATTGTTTAACATTCCTTTTAAAATTATGTTTTTATGGTTGTTCTAAAGCACGAAGGTTGGTATTTTGGACTTTATTAAATAAAAGTCTGTCGAATTACCATGCAAGTATTTTTTCATTGTTTGCGACATTTGGACAATGAATTCGTAGAAACCTATCTTGTCATTGAAATAGCTACCTGGGTGCCAGCGCGTTAACTTAAAAAAAAGGGAAGATAGTTCAGATACAATAGTACAATGGTAGGGAAAGAGATGTGAGCTGTTTGTACATTTGATATCTAGCAATGTAATTTCTGAAAAAAGATTTAGACGGAGGTAACACATTAGCAACAAAGGTTATGCTCACCGAATAAAAAGATCAAGTATCAAAAGATTTAGGACGTGCATAAGAGCAAATGGCGGCGATTTTGAACAGTTTTAATAATTAACGAAATAAAAAATGTTACTTGCATTCATTCTTTCTATTGTAATTATTCACACCATAGCAAAAACCTTTTTTTTAAATCATTATCATCATTTATTACTACATGTTTAAAATGCACAGATTGAACTATCATAAAACAATCATTTTAAAAGAAGTATAAAATAATTATACCATTTAAGATTTTTTACGTTTTAAGAAGAAAAGAAAATCTTTTAGGTGACTCAAATAGCTTTGAGTAAATTAAAAAAGCTAATGTTCAAAAAGTCTTTATTTGTAGAAATGGCACGGAATAAAAAAGTCACATGTTTCGAAAAAATATTTAAAAAATCAATATCTCAAAAATGGTGAGACTGTTATTAAATAAAATATTGTCATATAGTAGGAAACGATGTGACCAATCTGCGGTTGCGGGATTATCCTTTCAGTCCTAGACATCCTGTATATATATACAATATAAATAGTGAACACATTACTATATATTGCAAAGAGAAAAAGTAAAATTTGAGCATTAATTATTACAACTGAATACGGCAAGAGTCGTATTAGATACAATTTATTCTTTTGTTAAAAGTCTTCAATGGAGTAAAAGGTATTGCTAGTAAGATTATCCACTAGTTTTAATACAATTGTAGAATATTATTACTGTAGCATCATAAGAAGTTAATGTTATACCCCAGGACAGACAGAAAAATGATGTTTACAGAAACACAAGACATCTACAGCGAACTTTCGCGAATTCTGAATCTCTTCTAAGCATAAGACAATTTCTTCGATTTTACAAAAGAAAAAAAAAATCCTGTTACATTTACAATAGTGGTCTGAAGACTTTGATTCGATGATTTGGAATAATTTTATACTGGCAGGTCAGTTAAAATGTATAATTTGCGTAAATTTTGATTTCTAGACATTTTAACTTCTCTTAGGCATCTTGATAAATTTACTTTATTTACACTAAAAAAAAAAAAGGCTGCAACCTAGCCTCACTTATCTCTTTCCCTCTCCTGTTACATTCTGATGTAATCAGAAATTAGAAGTGAAAGGTTCTTTTTGTCTCTGAAATTCAGATGGAGTCCATGGTGAGTATTCTTCACCAATTAGACCAATATGCGGACTTACATGATGCAAGAAAACACTTCCCAACCCTGTATTTGTGTGCCTGACATGACGTTACATCCAGGGTTTGTTATAACGTTCCAACATACCAACAGATCCCACATTTGCCTGACTTGTGTTCCCGGAAATGTAAGCAATGTCAATGAAGTCTTCACGGGTGTACCGCCTGATTGTTTTGTGGAAACACGATATTTCGACGACCTAGCTCCGCCGTCTTCATGAGGTGTGGAGACATCTGCACTGGTCGGCTGACCCATAGATACTGAGATAGCTTGGTTGCCGCACTTCCTTATGTCAAACTATCCGCACTATAGAAAACCGATGTGAAGAACATAAACGCCATCTCCGCCTAGGACAGTACAGAAAATCAGCGATCACCGAGCACGTGTACGACCATGGCCACAGAGTAGAGTTCAATAACGTTAGGATACTGGTTAGAACTTCACATTTTTGGGAATCTGTTATCAAAGAAGCGATCGAAATTCGACTGGCCAACACATTCAATAGAGACAGTGGTCTATGTCTTAGCGAGGCATGGAAACCAGCGTTGGCAAGAATTCGCAAAGAACGTTGTACCTCTGTCCAGCTGCCGCCATAGAGGGCTCCATATTAGGTCGGGCCGCAACGAGAACTATAGCCACGGACGCGGACATGTATATAAGGAAGTGCGGCACCTGAGCTGTCTCAGTATCTGTGGGTCAGCCGACCAGTGCAGATATCTCCACACCTGATGAAGATGGCGGAGCTAGTCGTCGAAATATAGTGTTTCCACAACACAATCCGGCGGTATACCCGTGAAGAATTCAATGCAGTCGTACGCCGGGAAAGTCTTCGTTTTTACGTAAGCAATGTCGTCCTCAATTGAATAATTGGGTCCTTTCCAAGACCATCTTTTTCTTTCTTATGCCATTACGCCTCGTCGATGTCGAATTCATTAGAGGTAGGAAAGAACTGAGGGCGAGGATCTGGAAGGAATTTGGCCAAGGCCTTATAAAGGAACCAGCCCAGTATTCGCCTGAAGAGATTTGGGGTGACCATGGAAAACTCTAATATTGATGGTAGTACGGGGATTCTAACCCACTGTTGGTTTCAAAATAGTTCCTTGTTTGGAGTTACAGTATAGGGAGTGAAGGGTTTTGAGGAACCTACGCAAACTTTAAATCTTCGTGACTGTTCTGTATTCTAATAAAATTCCTATTGTTGAGCGTGTGAAAGATAAGTTTATCATTATTAAACACTTTGCAATTCAGACACTGTTCAAATTTTTGTAAAGAAACTTGAAGATCGTCAACCCTACGGTTAGGGAAAAAGGTTCATTACGTTAACAAACAGGATTATTAAGCGAGAGGTACGCTACTAAATGAAAACCAAAATGTCGTACTCTTTGAACCATGAAGTTTATTGCAATTAACTCGTATAGTCAGGTACCAGAACCATATTTATACTCCAAATATACAATTGGACCGCGTTCGAGATTTGCAGGTTCGAACATGATGAAACATTCATGCTTAGAAACAACAGTGATATTTTTGTAGTAGACTTTGCCCGCCGTCGGACATTCTAGTCCACTAATAATCGTTACGCCACTTCAAATTTTCAAACAAAAGTCTATTTTCAGCTTCATCACCACTGAATCCCATTACACCCGATCATTACGAGAACAAATCACTTTTCTACCCGACATCTTGGATATTATTTGAATACCGAGGAAACAAATATGAACGGATTTCTTTCTGCTCAAAACCTGCCAATCACAATCGTCCTTTCTCTCACGTGACCTTTTTTGACCTATCCTGGGTATTGGCCCAAAAAGATTATCTTACTACACGAGCCGCACCACTTTCCAGAACTTTCTTAAATTTATTTGTTTTTATACCACTCTTATTGCTACTTTATTCCTTGGTTCTGCAATATTTCGTTCCGGCCGCTTCCCTGACCAGAACACCTTGTCTTCCGAAACCTATTCAGCTGGAGTTTCAGCCTCTGCGTTACACCAAGTCCTCCCAAATGTGAGGCCAGAACGTTACCGCTCACCCACCACGCCCGGTGACTATTTACTGTTCCCTTCAGAATTACAGTATGATCCTCCTTTGAGAATTCTTTCCCTAATTCCTTCATTTTTGCTACAACATTTCCAAGATCTGTATTGGTTTGAAAATGCTGCATATTTCATAACCAGCGCTCAAATCAGACTGAACCATTCACCTCCCGTGACTTCTTTGAAGTAACAGTACTTTCCTGAGTTTTTTTGAACCCTACAAAATATTATCATTTTCAGATTTCTAGAGGCTAGATCATTTAGTTCAGCTTGATGGTCCTCAGAATCACCATCTAGATTCTCCAACAGCCGAAACCCACTGGAAGTCTCCGGCTAGAAAGCATCAGACAGCATTACCTATTCCTTCTGCCATAGTTGATTTCTTTCCATTGATTACTCTACCTAAGCTTAAGAACAAAGATTTCTGCTTTCAAGGCCTTTAAATTCCTTACCGCAGACGCCAGATCTAACTGGAGTTTCAGAATCCGCTGCCTGATTAATTACTCTCAATACCGACGCAAAAGCCAATATTGGCAACACTCCTGAGTATGTTTTTGATACATTAAGAAAAGCTTAAGTACTAAAGAAGAAAAAACTTTAAATCGATTAGTTTTGAATTAACTACTTTTGTATCAGTTGCTCAAGAAAAGCGAATGTAGACTTCATCTAAAATCACTGCAACGTAAATACGTGATCGTTCTGGAATGTGTATTAAATACAACGCTTAACAATTACAAAACCTACAATAAAACAACAGAAATTATATTAAAGAAATTTATCTGCACTATAAAACTTTAATTTAGGACTAATGTTAGTAAGGAAAACCAGGATTAAAATTTAACGCTTTTTATCAAATATAAAGGTTCACTAACACTGAAGAATTACATAATCTACTTCAAAACAACAACAATAATATTAAAAAGAACTTACAATGAGATTTAGTTAAGCTATAAATAAAATACGTATTTGTCCTAACTGCAAGATATAAACAATCAATCCTGAGCACTGAATATATATAATTGTACCATCAAAAAAGGAACATTAATACTCACACTACTAGGATATGTTGTTCTTCAATGTTTTAACTAACCTCACAACCGAAATTTATTTTTTTAATTATAAATTATCACTATGCAACATATCACGTAAGCGCGCACAAGAGTATTCCAAAGACGATATTACCTGGGTACAACTGATCACTATTCAAAACTGTACAGTCGCCTATGCACACAGTACGATACAAAATATGCACGTCTTGCACACCATTCACAACCTATATACAGAATATTTTTTAATCACTACACAAAATCTGTACAGGCAGCTAAATACAGTCACGGATGAATAACTCTTTGTCGTACAGAATTTACAAAATATTGAGAGACAAAACGAATTCGGTGGATTAAAACTGTTGAAGACTTAGATTTCGCAAGAGACAGCCATAAAGCATGGAGACTTCTGAAGTATCTAAACAATGATCCAACTAAGACCAATGGGCATCATAAAATTACTGTCAACCAAGTAGGGAACCAGCTACTACTAAATCGGAAAGCTAATCACAAATCCAAAATGCCCAAACTGTGAAAAGAAGACTGAGAGGAGAATAACGACCTCACAACACCATTAAGCATAGAAAAATTAGAGAAGGCTATCAGACATAGTAAAAATGAAAAATCAGTGGGACTAGATGATATCAGGACAGGGCAAATTAAGCACTTTGGTCTAACAACAAAGAAATAGATCCTTCAGCTCTTTAACAACTGTATGAGCAGTTGTCAAATTCCAAAGCTATGGCGGAAGATCCGAGTGATTGCCTTGATTAAACTTGGCAAAGAAGAAAACAATCCAAAGAATTTTAATTCAGTTGCGCTTCTATGTCACTTTTACAAACTGCTTGAAAGTATTATCTTAAACCGGCTCTTACCTATTGTTGATCGTTTGATTACACTTGAACAAGCTAGATTCCGCTCGGCTGAAAGCTACACAGGACAAAATCTCACGCAATTTATAGAAGATGGATTCGAAGCTCGTAAGGTGACAGGAGTGGTATTTGTTGATTTTTCAGCAGCGTATGACAGCCAACCATCAGCTACAACCTGACCTGGAATTTCAGTCTTAGTAAGTTCATTGCTACTCTTCTGCAGAATGGCAGATTCTTCGCCGACTTCCAAGAACAGCGTGGCCATTGGAGGTTACAGAAGAATGGTCTACCACAAGGAAATGTGCTAGCCCTAGTACTGTTTATCATATATACCAATGATCAGCCTATATCCCCCAATAGCAGGAGTTGCCTGTATGCTGATGATCTTGCTCTGGCCTCGCAGAGCAAAGACTTTAAATCAGTGGATAGCACCGTCACTGACGCTCTTGAAGGTTTGTCAGGATACTATAGCAAACATCAATTTAAACCAAATCCTGCAACGACACAAATATTTGCTTTCATTTAAGGAATAAAGAATCCACTCGTAGGTCAAAGATAACATGGCAGGGGATCGAATTGGAACACTACGACACTCCAAAATATCTAGGAGTTACCCTTGACAAATCTCTTACACTCAGGAAACATTTTATAAATTCCACTAGGAACAATCTCCTAAGAAAACTGGCTGGATCAACCTGAAACTATCCGAACTTCAGCCATACCACTGTGTTATTTGGCTGAAGAGTATGCCTGTTTTGCATAGTACAGCTCAACTCAGCCAAAAAGGTGGACGTTGCACTTAACGACACCTGCAGAATCGTAACAGGTTGTTTAAAACCCACTCCAGTCGAATGGCTCCACCGCCTCGCAGATATAGCACCACCTTCTGTTCGAAGAGAAATAGCAGCGAACAAGAAGGAAAGTGGATCTTGAATGAACTCATACATAACATAGGCATTTACCACACTGGCAAAGGATAAGTTTCCTAAGAACATCACAGGAAGTTACAACTATAATTGAGAAAGCCATGTTACAATTGTGGGAAGCTAAGACTCCCATTCCCCATGGCTGGGGAAGATTGTCTGAATCTTTACCCACTGGCCATAGTGGGGATAGTTGATATGGAAGTCTCTGAATAGGCAAAGATCAGAAGTGGGCAGATTGAAAGTCAAACTATCAAGATAGGGCTATGTGGAGATCGGTGAAATCAAGTGCGACTGCACAGAAGATCAAAATGTTCAACACATGCTCTAGAATCGACTGTGTCCAGCATCCTGCTCGGAAAATGATCTATATAAGGCCAAAGAAAATGCACTGGAAGTGGCCAAGTGTTGGTCTGGTACAATTTGATTTTTGTAGTTGTGTAACAATATGTTTGTGACACAGATTAAAAATATTTTCAGCGCTGTATATTTACAAACTAGCACGAATAAACTATATATTTCAGCTTGATTCAAATTTTTATATACATTTAATTTGCACATCCTCACACTGATTCACATGCAAACTTGTTCCCCATGTAATGGTCTCTATTCAATCGGGGAAAATATACTGCTTATCATCCAATCTAGAAAGACCCAGCTGGCATAATGATTGCTAGACTGAAACCGGAGGTGTTTTGATGTTTCGTGGGCACACCATTTAATCACTTGACATTTCCTTCCTATTAAGTATTTTGGTGATTGAACCAGCCAAACTTTTAGCCCGTCTGGATGTTTGTTTGACTTCTAAGCGGAATGCGTACAATTTGAACGCAGATATTCATCTCAACAGACAATGAGCCTTTTGTTTCATCCTTCATAACATCGACAATCTTCTCGTTATAGGATACTATTTCGAAACGGTTGTCAATTTTATAACCAGATGTGTCGAATTCCTCCATGTTGACCTTGATTATATCATGCCGATCACAGTCGTTCACCAAGTAGATGACATTATCTGTGCTGATATAAATTAGTTTGTAACATCTGTACTGAGTATTTGTGAAATCATGAAAAAAGGTATATCCTCACTTTGGATAGGTTAAGAATGCACATTCCAACACTACTATTACCATGTTACGATTACTATGAGATATTCTGCTAGTGTCCATTGATTCAGGTTTTTGATTGCGTTCCGGATTTTAACTTCTCTGAACATATCTTATAGAGTCTTCTATACCATTGTAACGGACAGTCTGTGCATTAGGGCTTAAATTGGTAGTTTTGGTAATTTATTCGGTGAATATTGTAAGCTGCTTCGAGCGAGCAGAGCGAGAAGATTCGTACGTGCATAAAAGTGCAGAATTGCAAGTTTGGCAGTCCAAGATCTGCAGCACAGCGTAGCGCGCATGCCTGTACGGTGCACGTGATAGCTCACGCATAAATACGCGATCGTGGCGTGATCTCGTTCTATTCTGTAACGATTCTGCCAGCAGCTATGTAGAGGATAAGACGTATGTCCTGTCTGTGCCTTCGGCACATGGCAAAGCCATGCTTTTCCTTGCATTGTCTCATGTTCGTTATTATTTGGTTACTTAAATGTGTTGTTTGCCGTTGTTATCGTAATGTTGTAGCCTCGAGATAATCCTATTTGGTAATGAAGTGTTATATTCGGGTTCGTTGATTATTCAGTCATTCGTGTAATAATTCAGTGAAGCCATGTTTCAGTTACATTCGTATGAAGAAGCTAGTCATTCATTTAATAGCAGTTTAGTATGTTGGTCACATTTTAACGATGCGTGCGTGTCAATTCCTTCCAGCATAATGTTAGACAGATTTGCGGATAAATATATGGTTAGGCTTTTATAATTAAAGTATGTTTAAATTATCAGTTATGTCGCCTGAGTCATTTACAGTCGTTAGGTTAGATCCCAAGTTATTTCAGATAATTATGTGGAAGAGTTTGTGATATATCGGCAAGGTAAGATCTATTATAAGTATATCACTGCTAGAGCAGTTCGGGATCCCTGCTATATCAAAGATCACCCTGGTGTCAAATATCCTTATCCTGACAAATAACATCTAGGTGCCCACAAGTAGTTAATCTGTTATAGCCTGGAAGATAATCTAAAATCCTAAGATGCTTCTAAGAACAACCCCCAAATCAATCATAATGCCCACTAGTGGACTGCACGGCCATAATAACCCCCTTTATCACATATAAATAACACCCGTATATTACACCATCATTACGACACGAGCCAGGGCCAGCAGAAGTTCCCACAACAATTATGATATTAGTTACAGTAAGACCCCATCACATTACCATTCGTGCTTGTTGGATGTCAGACTCATAATTCCCTGTCAATGAAATTTCCTCTTTCTTCATCTTCGATCTCAGGTTTATTTCACACATAAGTTTTGGATGAGTACTATCTAGTTACTCTCTGGTGCTTCTAACTGCCTTCGATTTGTTTCTCTTCTACGTACTTCTCTTTCCAAATTTAACAGAAAAATTAACAACCTTGACTGTTGCAGTTCCAATTTAGTGCAACAAATTGCAGTCTTTTAAACAATATATAAAATATTCGTGATGCTCAATAATGAAAAGTCGATACGAATGTAATCCGCTTCATGAAATATTACTTTACAACTGCTGTAACAAGTTGAATGGATCTTTGATTTGAAACGTATGTCATCTTGAGAAAAAAAAAAAAAAAAAAACCTCTGCCGAGAAGAACAAATAACACACTTTTCCTTCAGTAACGTTCATTACAGATTCATTGCTTTCCAACTGCCGTAACACGTTTGTAGGATCTATGATTTACTGCCTACGTCATCGCGGGTGGGGGGGGGAGACCCGCTGAGAAGAATGAATTTCAAACATGCTTTTCCTTCATTAACGTTCATTACAGATAATATACTGATCTAAATGGGATGACTAGTAAGAAGCATTGCTGCTGTCGCAATCATTGAATCATAGTAACAATTAAAACTTGAACCAATCCAACGTGAATCTCAAATTATCTTCACCGACACGCCGTTTTCTACAAATAATAAAAACCCATTTGAAAATTGTCATGACTTATAACGGGTTTACTGTAGTTCGGAAACAAGATGGTTCTAGTGCTTGCTGAACAAAACTGAATAGAAATTCGAGGAAGGAAGCCAAAGAAAAGGTTCAGTAAGGTCAATTACACATAAATTTATATATTCTTAATAATCCATTACATTAAGTTTGAAGGAATTACCTCACAAACCTAGAGCTGATTCACAAAATTACTGTACGAAGTGTGTACAAAAAAAACCGAACTAATTAAATAGCACGCCAACGGCTGCAGATAAAATTCTCTGACTTCCGTGCACACTAGTGACATCTCTCGGCAAGAGATTGCCTCTTGTCGCACTACGGTCACTGCATTAGTTTACGAGTGACAGCCGGTTGAGTGAGGTCGTGCGCAAAGTGCTTGTCGGATTTGTGAGAAAGCGAGAATGAAGGAATTGGAGGAGCAACGCGTCTGTGTGAAATTTTGTGTTAAACTTGGGAAAACTTTTACCGAGACACTTCAAATGCTTAAACAAGCATACGGGGATGACTGCATGAGCCGAACACAGTGTTATGAATGTTTTAAGCGCTTTATGGAGGGCAGGAGTTCGGTTACCGACGATCCAAAATCTGGTCGACCCTCCACATCAACAGACGACCACCATGTTGAGAGGGTTCGCACTGTGTTTCGTGAAATTCGCCGTTTCACTGTCCGTGAGGTTGCTGAAGAAGTTGGCATAAGTGTAGGCTCTTGCAATCACATCCTGAGAGAAAAACTTGGAATGCATCGTGTCAGTGCAAAACTGGTGCCGCGCTTGTTGACGGACGAGCAGAAGGAGAATCGAGCTAGGATATCTAACGAGTTGCTTGAAAAAGCAAATGAGGACGAAAACTTCCTCAAGAACATCATTACAGGCGATGAAAAATGGGTTTATGGGTACGATGTGGAAACGAAGAGGCAGTCTTCAGAATGTGTGGGGAAAGGATCTCCTCGACCAAAGAAAGCGTGGATGAGTCGGTCGAACATCAAGGTGATGATGGTCGTGTTTTTTGATTGCAAAGGAGTACCACGTGGTCAAGCGGTAAACAAGGAAGTCTAACAGAAAATTCTGACACGATTGAGAGATGCTGTGCGTAGGAAAATGCCTGAACTGTGGGAGAATCAGTCGTGGATGTTGCACCATGACAACGCACCCGCTCACGCATCGTTGTTTGTCACGAATTATCTGGCAAAACATCGCACTCCCGTTGTGCCTCAGCCACCCTATTCTCCAAACTTGGCTCCGGCAGACTTTTTTCTCTTCCCAAAACTGAAAAACACTTTGAAAGGACGTCGTTTCCAGACCATAGAAGAAATTCAAGACAATGCGACGAGAGAACTGCGTGCCATCGGAGAAATTGCATTCCAGGAGGCGTTCCAACACTTGAAAAAAACGATGGCAATGGTGTATTCATAGTGAAGGACAGTACTTTGAAGGGGACAGTGTGTAAAAGTTAGTATGATGAGCAATAAAGCAATTACAGCAGAAGTTCGGTTTCTTTTTGTACACACCTCGTATATGATCTGAAGTCATTAATTCAATTTGTTAGTAGACGCTGACGGAAATACTAACACGGTTTGATGCGGGTTTTACGTAATTAATCACCACATAAAGGGTATTGAATTTATGGAACCTCTTGAAGTGTGTAATTACGTAACAATTATTACACAATGTTTCTTATTTAATTTAGAAAATTAAACTGATTTTTATATAACAATAATCTATTCAGAAAGCGACGTATGTTCGTCTGATAAGATCATTCAACTCTAGTTTGTTGTAAAAAAATGCGAATACAATGAATAACTGCTCATTTTTACCATAAGAATGCCCGAGCACGCGTGGATGCCTTAACTAGCAGTTTAAATATTTTTTATTTAAACAATTTCTTCGTTTGAAAATACCATCTGTGAAATGTCTTGATTGTTCCAGTTTTCTGTAAATTAGATGTGTGTTATTAAACTTCATTGTAATCAGGGGTGGATCCAGGATTTTGGTTTGGGATGGGCTTGACCAGATTTGGTTTGGGGGTGACTTGAGTGGACTTTGGTTTGGGGGGGAAGGCTTGAGTAGGACAAGGGTAGTCTCTTTGGATTGCTGCCCCCTTAAAAGCCCCCTATCCCTCTAGTCCTCCCCCCCCCTCCCCCCTTGGATCCGCCACAGATTGTACTAAACCAACCACCATATTATATTGATGGTTTCGTCCTCTTTCTTTGGTACGTTTTTGGGACTATCTTCTCTATTTATACATCACTTAATATACTGTAATCAATGTATCGATCATGACTCGAATGAGAGAGTCGCCTGTTTTAAAAGATTCATGATTTATAGAAATGGAGTAAATTATTCTCATGATTGTTCATTTGCGGAATGGGTACTGAATCATGAAAAAAAACGCCTTTACGAGTATTGTTCGATCAGGTTGCTTCTCAAGTGCAAGAACTGTTAAGCAGAAAGATGCAGGATATCTAGTTGGTAAAGTTAGCATGGAATGAAGATTAATGCTAAATGATCCCATTTATTAGGAATACAGATAGGAAAACAAATGTTTTATGTGACTATATGGCCTACAGTAGGCTTAAGCTGGTTCTACCCAGTTTTTGTTCCCACGCTGTCAGATAAGCATCTGATTTATGGGGACATTGAGTTTTATTGCATCTTTATGCTAATTAGGGAAAGTGGCTAACCCCACCCCACCTCACCCTGTCAGATTTGTGGGTTCATAAATGTTTATTGCCCTTGCATGTAATTAAGGGACGCCGTGAGACCCAAACCCTGTCAGATATATGGAATCATTAATTTTTATTGAGAATTAGGTGGCGTAGGTGTGTCCCCTGTCGGATTTATTGGGCCATGGATATTTTATTGCCGACCCCATGTCAGATTTGATAGATATACAGTTTTTATTCCCAGATTTATAGGCCATTAATTTTTGCTGCCGACCCAAAGCCAGTTAGGCGGCCGGGAGGATACAATAACTAGGCGGCCCACCGGCTTCCCGCACACCACCGGAACATAACGTTTTATTATCAAATTTAGACCACCTTCTGGACCATTATTTAGTTCTATTTTTGTCCTCCTGGTTCCTCCGCCCCCTTCACCGCCCCTTTAATACCAGCGGTCCTACCACTCCCAGCCCATTCTCTTGCTGTTCTCCAACTAGTAGAAATGTCTCCTACCGTGCTGTTATTCTCGCCAACGTACCAGTTGAATGCAAATGATTCAAAGTGCCTGACTATTGGTCTGTTGGCGAAAGAAGATTTTGCTCCGGTGGCGGTGCTTGAAAAGGTTGAACATAACAAAATAACTCTATCATATGAAGAATGAGGCGCGCTGATCCTGGTGTTGGACGTGGTGTCCGATTTATTAGGCAGTAACTCAACTGCATACAGATGAGTGTGCCACTTGGAGAGCGCAAAATCTCATACAAAACTGTTGCTGAAATGAAAACTGTATGTTCTTACCACAATACGGATCCTGCCGGCGATGTCTTCCTCGGTGAATCTACATGGTGGAACCTGATCGACGTCCAGCCTGCAGTTGGCATCTACATCAAGAAGACGTAACGCCCTCTAGTTACAAGATACTACTGAGAGTTAGCAGGCATACTTTCTGATAAAGTATTTCATGACTATCATATAGATGGGATTAAAAAACTAACTGATGTGCATTTTTATAATGTTCTGTTACTCAAGTTACACACTATCCAATTCCTCGCTAGACTATACGTTGTAAACATGCGAACTCATTGCATATAAAATTTTTTTGGAGTTTGATGATGTTAATTGTAAGGTCAATAAACTTTTAGATCACCGTGATTCCGTATGTGGTACTACCAAGATATAAAAGTATAAAATAATAAAAACAAAGTATCTAATTTTTTTATTTCATCCACCATTGGGCAATTAAAAATACATTTTCAACATCTCCAATTGGACCATTAAACATATGTCATTTACAAATTTTAGTCAAATCATTAATTTCCCTGAGTTGTCGTAGACATGGACATCCTAAATCTTTTGTGCTGTAGCAGACTTTTTTCCGGATAATCTTCTGGAACCATCCAGTCTTAACAGCTCCTTTCACGCAAATAATTGCGACATTTTGAGTAGTGATAGCATGCAGGAAATTACACAGTTTATTGTTCGATTATGAAGGTTATACCAGTAGCATTCCATGGTATTGCATTGTAATACTGTGCACGTTTCTGAAACACTGTATTGTTTATTGGAGACTACCAACATAAACTGTTAGTGTGTGGCGGGTGACCGAAAAAAACACTTGGTGCTGGTTCCTAGCAAAAGGGAGCATGCTCGAAGAGTGCTGGGGAGAATCCAACCACTAATGGCGGTTGATAGCAATATTATTAACTTTTGGATATTTTATTTATCTGTTGAACCTGCCAGGAATAAAGGTATTTAAGGGCGAAGCTGTGATTAGCCGATAGATATATGCACGTCCCAACGGCGTAGCCAGGTATGGGCAGGGGGGGAGCAGCTGCCCCCCCCCCAAGCAGGACGCGGGTTTGCGCTCGATCAGAGTTCTGCCGAACCGAAGAGTAAACAATGTTAAGTAATTTTCAAAAATTAATTCGGTTCGCGCGATTTAAACCTGCTTGCTACTGCTATCTGCGGGAAACAGACGTTAGCAAGGGAAAGGCGGTACAATGCTCCACACACGGTGCTGTAAGCTACATATAGAATATGAGCGGCTGCCGCGCGAGCCGTGTTCGAGCGCGCCAAACCGATTATTTGCCGCGCGAACCATTTCTGTTGACGAGCGCGGCTGCCTCGCGTGGCAACGCAACCGAGCCGGATTGCGCGGCAGACTATATAGGCACCGTCTTTTCGTGAAGCCACCGTGGACATTTCACGTGCAATTTTCACTGTGATGCGTCACAGTGTATATCGGAAACGAAAACGAAAAATGATTTGGTGGATACGGAAATTGTATTTTAACAGAATACAGTATGGTGAGAAACTCACGGAAGACTTGAGATATGAAGCCATCAAGGATACAATAAACAAATTTTACGAGAATGACAATTGTAGAGTTTCTAAAATCATTAACTGAGCCAATGCACTCAATTCGGGAGGCATTTCAGTTATTGATAAACGCTGTGACTTCAAGATTTCTAGCAATTGGAGACTCGTATACTAGCCTGCATTACCTTTTTCGAGTGTCAAAACAACCTTTTTTTTAACTGTTTCAGATGTTTTTGACGCATTATGCGAAGCTCTGAAAGAATGGTTAAAGATAAGACAAGAGCACCCATTTTATACTAAATTTCTTTAATGGCTATTCAATTTTCTGTTGCCTTTCTTAACGAGAACTTGCTCCTTACTTAGGTAAAAGGTATTATGTTGATACTGTCATTTTGCGATTCTGTAGATTTGTTGATTGGAGTTTCAAGTGATGGAGATGGGGATGGAAGTGATATCTGAGTCTGATTATACTGTACATTTGCTACTACAAAAAAAAAAAAAAAAAAAAAAATTGGCACCGTACAATTGTATTAAAAGATGACAGTTTTCGTAATCCATGGCAACAAATTGTCACTGTGCCGTGCGAGCCAACTCGAACAAAGACACCCCCGTCTGTGCGCGAGCCAAGTTATACTGTGACATCACCGGAGCGCGCGTTAATAATCTGTTGTTTTTTTTTTTATAACAATGGATATAAGAATGTTTTTTTAAAGTAATTAATTTGAATTTTTCGTAGTGCTAACGATGGCTTTTAATATAGAACTAGTGGTCGGTCAGGGGTCAAAATTCGACCTTACTTTATTAAAATATTTAGTTTCTTTCATGGAAGAGTAATAATCATTATCTGAGTTTGTTCTATTGCGTTTGCTGCGAGCATAGATATATTATATACTTTATACATTGACGTCGTTGGCTGCGAACGTGTGCCACTACATTTTTAGCTTGTATTGTTTGGCTTAATTCCCTGCAATACCTATAAAATTAAAACGATACACTCCATGCGTGACTGTATCCTAAATTTTAGCTTGTGAACTAACCATAGCAAATGATGAAATGTGTTATCCATGGTTCATTTGAATTTAGTCCATCACACAACGATTTAAAATATTAATTTTCACTTAGGGCCGGAAAACTTCTTTAGATTTATGACAGCATGAAGTAAATGCAGTCCTTTCACCTGCAGTGACTTCTGATTCTAAATGTTTTGCATTGTGAAACCTGCATTGTAAATTTGAAACTATAATAATTTCGTCATTTTGTGTGTTTACTGTTTAAATTTGGTCTATTATCATTTTGAATTTCACGCAAATAAGTATCCCTTCCTTTTTGTCTCTCTCTCTCTCCGACCTGTCAACGTTCTATATCTAGGCATAATGGAAGTAGGTGCAAATATCTGAATGGAATAAAACATCCGTAATTAAATTTCTGAAATTCAAAAATAAAAAGACCCTTAACCAAAGTTTAACCTTTTAAATAATTAAAAAACTCATATAGTATCTGGCAGAATCGCTACATTGCTTTTCGAAGTGTTCCTTTTATAACTTCAAAGATTAATCTCTACTTTATGTGAGTCTTTCGTTTCACCAAAAACCACAGAGTACCGTACCTCAATGTTGGGAATACACGTCAGAACATTGGCTCCGATCCTATTAATGAATGACAAATTATAGCATTAGAAACCGACAGGTTTTTAGAAAACGAAGGAAAAGGGCCTGACAGGTGTGTTAGCCAAGAATATGAAGGGTGTTCTACATTGGCGGGTGACATTGGTGGGGTACAAAATTTTTTTAAGGAAAAGTATAAAAAAAGCCTCGTATTTTCATTGCGAAAGCCACAGACTTAACCTGGTTGTAAATGATTTAAATCAAATTACAGAAATACGTAACACAATTAGAACCACAGTGTTCATCATAAAATTTCTACGAGAAACCTTTTTACAGAGAAAGTACGTGCCAAATATTTTAGCTTTATACGAGACCCGCTGATCTCAAATACGAGGCGCGTCCAGAAAGTAAGTTCCGTTTCAATTTATCTCCGCTGCAGCGCTGCGATTGCAGTTCCGCACATGCGCTGTAGACGATGTGTATCAAGGGGAAGAACGTGCTCCATTTGGAGATCGCTGTCAGTTACTTACGCTTTGTTGTGCTTGTTTGAAATGTCGGCGTTGATTGAAAATCCCGCCGCCTGTGAAATCAGGTTTGTGATTCGGTTTCTGAATGCGAGGAAAGTGAAACCAAGTGAAATTTATCGGCAAATTTGCGATGTTTGTTTTGCTTCACGACAACGCACGACCACACACTGCAAACGTGACGAAAAACCTCGTACAGGGATTTGGCTGGGACGTGTTTCACCATCCTCCGTACAGCCCTGACCTCGCTCCTAGCGACTTTCATTTGTTCTTACATCTCAAGTCTTTCCTTTGCGGTCATCACTTCACCAATGACGACGAGCTGAAAGAAACTGTTTCCAACTGGTTGAAGACACAGGCGGCAGATTTCTATGAAGAAGGTATTCAAAACCTGGTGCCACGCTATGACAAATACCTGCAAAATTTCGGCAGTTATGTGGAAAAGTAGTTTAAGAGTTGTAGAATTTTGTGCATTAAAAATTTCTTCTGTATCTGTGTACAATTTCATTTTATTACCAAACGTAACTTACTTTCTGGACGCGCCTCGTATATGTGCTTACCAGTTATAGTGCGCTGCTAGGAAGTCAGAATTCATTATATGCGTTGGATTGAATACTCAGGATTATTGGAACCATGGAGGAAGGAATATATAGAGACGAAATAACGGTAAATCTGTGAAACCTCATATAAAAACGCTTCTCCTACTGCGCATGCGCCGCAGCCATAGGAATAACCCAAAACATTGGGCTGTTTGCACTGTGTCTGCTGCTGAGAATATTTAATTTTCTAATATTCTGAAGTGTTCTATAATGCCAAGTTGTGTTGCATACGGTTCCACAAACAGACAAGATATGAAACAACCTGGAATAACGTTTCATAATTAAGTCAGATTGTAATTATTGTTCTTGAAGTGTCTGATAGGTAACTGCAACATTAGGGCTTATCATTATAAATTTATTCATCGCTCTCAACAGGATAATGTCGTTCTCAAATATTTGTTGGTGTAGTGTAGACAATGTTATTACTTTGCACATAAAAGGCTTATTGTAAACAAGTATTGGAAGTCTAATTTAAGCCGGTCAAGTTTACATCGCGATACAATTAATATGGTATTCTGCACGCTTTGGTCCAGTTCAGTTTACACTGAAAGTGTACGATGAAATTAATTGTGATAATTTGTGCTGCGCGAACTATAGCACGTGATGAAGCAAAAGTTGTTGTTACCCGAAATTTAGTTCGCGATGCATTTCATGTGTTTAGGTGTGTCTACATAGTTTGATTTTGTAGCGACAATATTAATGGAAATGTGGGTAGGTTGAAATGCAGCCTTTACCAGAAGGGAAAAGCAATTTAAAATTAGTCGTTAGTATTTTCATATGCACCGTGTTAGTGACAACGTGTATCACGTATCGCAGTTTATACTACTCCCATTTAAGCTTCTGACTTTTGAAGACAACATATCTCGAGAACTAAACGAGATATCGAAACTTTTTATTACTCTCAATTTCTCTCGTCGTATTATATAAGAATTTATTATCAAATTTGACTTAGGGGATATTATTCTTCGGAATTTCAACCTAAAACACCTCACTTTTGAAACAGTATGTTCGAGAACTGAGCGAGATTTCGAAAATTTTTATTATTTATTTTCGATGTGTCTCGTCGTATTATATAAGAATCTAAATGTTTCTTCCGAATTGCAATCCAAAACACCTCACTTTTGAGACAGTATATCTCGAAAACTAAGCATGATATATATATATTTTTTTTAAATCTTCATTTTTGATCTGTCTCGTCGCGTCGAGTTACGTAATAATCCATCATCAAATTGCGGTGCCACGGTTGTCTTATGATTCCCTTGAGGTTTTTGTGCCTATTCCGCGTGGTTCCACGGCCGACCAATATGGCGGCCTCCCCACCGCATTTCTCTCTCCCCGGATTCACTCCAATGCGTGGTGAAGGTCTCTTGCGTCGTCTCCATATATTCCTTTCTCCATGATTGTAACCTGTTGCCACTGCGTTACAATCAAAGACGATCGACATGTATTGATCATATTAATACAGTAATATCTGTCATAAAAGATCATCGCAGCAACGCGGACACGTAGAGCTAAAATTTTTTAAACACATCTACCAGAACTGCAGCTGCCGATATGAAAGTCGGCGCATTGTATTTGTCCAACAAAGTCGTTCCAATCACCCTGCTCAGTCTCTATACGATTTTTGAAAGGGATCTATTTTCATACCTTATTTAAATTCTTTGATAGTGTTTTGGGATTATACTTTGCCCTTTTACGCGTTTTGTTTTAAACCTAACTCTAGTTATTTAGTAAATAATCAATTATATTAAATATTCAGTTTTAGATCACATTACATGCCTTACAGCAAATCACGTAAGTTTGAAAAATAATTTGTTTATCTAATAAACACTGAAATTATCACTTTATTTGCAAAGAATTTCGTATATAGCCAGCAGCCGAGAAAGCCCTTTCTACCTCCTCGTTCGTTGGTTTGATTGAAATGATCATGAATAAAAAACTTTTTGAAAAACTTAACAACTTTCTGCACTTTTTTGAAATCATTATTTCTAGGAATCACCTCAGTACGTGGATGATCCAGTGTTACGGTAATGCTTTGTGCTTCATTTGGGGCGTCCAGATCTTCGTGGTCTACGTCCGAGTCAAAGTTGTTTCTGTGCGCTCAATTTCTTTCAGTGATTTTTTTGGGGGAAAGGGGGAGAGGTATAAAACATCGACAACTGCCAATTGTGTGCTGTGTGAAAAGTACAATTGCAGGTACCAAGGCAGAACGTTTTCCATGACGCTTGTTCCGACAGATTTTTTGCCGATAACATCAGATTCAACAGCAACACCAAAGCTTGTCAGTCGTTCTTTGACCAAAGAGATGGAATGCTCTGTGGTGCTGTATTCTAAGCAAACTGATATTAAAATTTGTTTCTTTGCGGTGAACGTAATATAGGTGATTTTTTTTGGAACATACTCTCAACAAACACTCAACGAAAATCTTTGCCACTGTTTCATGAAATATTCAAACCGAACAATTATGTGAACTTTTATGGTATTTAAAAACTATGTTGTCATAGATCTTATAGATTTAGCAGAATTAGGAAACTGAAATCCACTTTTTGAAAAGAAATATCTCAAATACAATGTAGTACTTTTTGTATTGTTTCTACTTCCTCCTCAGAAAGAACTCTAATTGTATCTTTTTTGCGGGTGCGAGATAGTGTGGGAGCTAGTTTTGCAATAAGATGACATAACTCAAATTACAGTAATGCACAAAACAAAAACAAACTGGAATTCTTAAAAAAGCGTAAAAGAGAATGTATTTACATGATCACAGACGATATAATCACACATTTGTTGCCTTGAGTGAAATGTCAACTTGACTCGTACAGGTGAACGGGGCGATACAACCTGTAGAGAACGAGTCGGACCAGAAAGTGACGACAGGGAGACAAGGTGACGAAGACTGAAACATGTTTCCACACCATTTTACGGATTGCGGATCCGCCAGACTGTCAAATGATGCGGGATCCCGCATTGCTGGACTGCAATCCCTAGCTACATACCAGCTACAGTTTAAGTAAGTCATTGGTTGATTTTTAATTAATAAAAATAATCACGAAGTTTGTACCAATGCTACAACTTATTTTTTTTTTTATTATGAAGTCGCACTATGGTATACAATATGGAAGGACGAAGGTATGACAAAAGAAAATCTTAGAGAACTAGACCTTACTAAAGAGTTAATGAGACGGAAATATCATAGAGAATCATCTAAAGCAGCGGTTCCCAAATGATGGTCCGCGGAACCGTGGGGTTCCGTGGAAGAGTCACAGGGGTTCCGTGTTCCGTCCGCTAATTAATTAAATGTTCGTTGAAATGAGTCATAACCGAGCCGTGGGAAGGCTATCATTGTTCTGCCTCCGTTTGTGACGACTTACCGAGGCGAGACTGGGTTTTCAGCTTATGCTTATAAAAATGAGGATCCGCCAAATAATGTATGATCATTTAGGGTTCCGTGGCCAAAAAGAAATTGGGAACCGCTGATCTAAAGTGTCTGTGTATGTTTGGTATACAAAGAAAACTTTTACAAGAAAATTGTGATAATATTGCAGATGAACTAACTCGAAAATTATTATTAGTGTAACTATATAAATATTAATTAATATTAAATTATAATTAAGTAATTAAACTATAATAATATTAATTAATTAATAGAATATATATGTATTACATTAATAAACGTTTTTGTAGCATGCATATTATCAGGTTTCTCTTGCCTGCCCCCCCCCCCCTGAAAAAAATCCTTGCTACGCCCTTGGCACGTCCTCATTGGAAGAGAACAGAGTTTTCTTCGGAGGTGAAGAACGCATGGAGAGACACTCTCGTCTGGGGCAGCGGCAAGTAATTTTCAACGAATCCTCACCACTCCGTCTCGACAGTATGAGGCCTGGGTGAGAGATTCGGCCCTGCGAACAATTCAGTACATCTCGACAGGTGAGGCAGTCTGCACACGTCAACGGATGATCCTGCGGCGGCATTCTGGTTGGCGAGTGTCGTGTGGCCTTGCTATCCGCTGCCAACGATAAAATTTCCTTCGCGATGAAAACTTATGCAATCAGTTTTACCTAGTAAACAAACCCTGAGAAGTCTCAAATTGCTCTTGGCTGTTTCCAAAAAACAATAACATTGGGCAAGGTGTAACTATTCAAATCTTAATAAAATACTTTTCATGTTTTGGTAAAATTCACTATTCTCAAATTTTAATAAATTTAATTAAAGAGTAAATCCATTTTGCATTGGTACTATCTAGTCCAGTAATATGTCATGTAACTATCTTTTGACTCATGATATAAGTAATATTTAATCTTGATTTTTATATGATCATAACTATATGGTCAAGAAGTTGAATTCTTCAAGTAGGGATGTTTATACATCTTATTTTCATTTCTCCAAACTTCTGCTAGATGCTCCTGCATCTAGTTTAGCTATGACAATTTCCTGTTGTATATCTACGCTCTTTCCTTGCAAGTCGCTTTTCTTCGTCATTCTTGCGTTTCCTGTTTACATGATTTCTAAAGTATTTGTCTTCCTGTTACATTTTGGGCATTTATGTGCTTCTGATCCATAAATTCAAAATTTTCTTTGGCATCCAAGCCATTCGGCCAGCATTCTTCCTTATATTAAGGGTTTCGTTAGTTGCTTGAAGATTGGCTACCTATAGCAACGTCTGGCGCGTAGTTGGCTCTTCCTCGTCAGTCACTTTGCTGTCCTGTTTCTGAAAGGTCTGAGTGAGTGAAACTTACTGTTTCATTTAATGTTGAAAATGAAAAAATTCTAATGTAATTATATGAGGAAAAAGGCTGAAAAACATTCTATTTTTCAAACAAAGGATGAGGAACTTTGTTTCGAGGCACTCATCAATCGTCGTTTGTTAAAAAATTACAATAAGTTCTGGCTGTCGATGCAACCTACGCAATCATTTTCATTGATGTCGGGTCACACGCGAAAGAAGGTGACTGGAAATTCCGACAAAAGTATTATTGGATGCAAGTGGTAATATGTTTCATCCACCATCTAAAGTCTAAACCAACGAATTCGTGTAAGGTAAAACTACACGATTTTTGTAGGTGAGGGGGAATTTCGATTACATTCAAACTTGATTAAACCTTTTTCAAGTTACAAGTGCTGACAGCAAAAAAACATTTGTAACTACTGTCTTATCGAGTTCGTAGAGTTCCTCAAAATTCCTTCTCTCTATTAGGCCAAATATTTCGTATATTTTATTCGCCGATCGGTATCAAACCAAAAATGAGTGAACATTTGGTTTATTGTTACTTGCAGTATACAAAATTTACTTAGAGACCCATACCTAGAAAAAAATTACTAACCTCGTTATGAACTAAACAGAAAAGAACAACAACCAACTTAAAATGTTGGACAGATAGCAAGAGGTAGCGGCTATGCACATCCTGACTGGTTTTGTGTGATAATCTCATTTTCATACCGAGCGTGGTGGGTGAACGGTTAACGTTCTGGCCTCGCATTCGGGAGGACAGCGTTTCGAATCCCCTTCCGGGCATCCAGATTTGGTTTTTCCATGGTTTCCCCAAATCAATCCAGGTTATTGCCGGGATGCTTCCTTCAAAAAGGCCATGGCCGAATTCCTTCCCGTTCCTTGTCCCTACTCCCATCTCGCCTCTAATGACCTTAGCCGTCAACGAGGCGTAAAGCAATAAGAAAAGAAAAAAAAAACTCAGTTTCAGAATACTTCAACACCCTTGCAGGTGCATGGTTAACGATCTGGCAAGGTTATCACGTTACTAAAATACAGCAGGCTTTGTAACTTCCCACTTGTATATTATTAAAAATATTGTACATCTATATATGTAAAGATGAATGTATGTTTGTTTGTTTGTTCTTCATACAAATCCACAGTTTTCATCCGATCTCGGTGAAACTTTGCACACTTATCCTTTGAAACAAGGAGAAAAATACTGTCTACATTTGGTTGTATAAATAGTACATGTTGTCTTATAATTTTGAAAAATTACTTAACGGCGATAGACAGACGCGTAGGATGTGTATATCTCTGTACTATCTTTCCCTGCAGCGATCTGGTAGCTTAGTGGTTAAAGCGCTTGCTTACTGATGTGCTGAAGTGTGGTCTCCGGTTCAAGTCTCCGTGGAGACAAGGATTTTTAAAAATTGTTTTTGATCGTATGAGTCACGCCTGGACCGTCAGTTATTTGGATTGAATGTTCAACTGTAGATATCACAAATTTAGGGGTGCAATGGGAGGCAAATAGTAGGTAGTCTTGCAATGCTGTAGATGTACATTTTTTTGCGTTATATTGATCTCTCAGGGGTTGTACTCTTGTAGTCAGTGTGTGTGTGATCTGCACTAATAATACTATAAATGCGGAAGTAAGTCTCTGTCTTTTTGTTATGTTTTGACGACTAAATAGCTATACCGATATTGATGGAATTTGTCAAGGAAATACTTTGTATCTGTAGGAAGGACACACGACATTTTTTCGGTATGATTAACAGTTGTAGTAACCAAATTTTGAGAACTTATCGAATGGTGACATAGATGTGTGTGTTAGTCTGTAATGTTAGGTCGGTTGCACAAGCTGTGCTTCTCGCGCATTATGTTAGTGTGTAATTTGTTAATAAGTTTCGTTTCTAGAAAAAACGTATTACTTAGTATAGATGTCGATTTTCTCTGTTCTATTACTTTGTGTCTGCTTAAATGTTTCTGGCACCAGTTTACTTTGCCTTCTATTTTGACAAGCCTTGCGGGCGTAAACTGGCCTAAGGTGTAGCTCTATCAGAGCACGAGCAGCTAAAGTTATTAGAACCCAAGAATCGGATGCTCATGCTGAAGAAAGAAGAAAAGACCAATCTGAAATAAAGATGCCCTTAGTTAGCACCCTCCCCTCCCCCCCAACACACACATATTCCCACACCTTCGTTTGTTTTTGAATATGTTGGAAATTGATTCTCTTCATGAGACAGGTTCAACGGTAGAATGATATAGTGATGGCTTTCCTGTCATATTATGCCGACTCGATGTTGTTTGTGACCAATCCTTCGTTACCATCAACTTTCTATATTCAATTCTGGCATAGAAATTCTTAATCCACGCTTACGAAGTCGCGGGTATCAGCTAGTATATTATACACTAGCATTTGCCCGCTACTTCCCTCGCGTTTGCTTTATTATATGTAGAAATTGGCAGTCATATCATTACCTTGGCGCCACAATTTGATGATGGATTCTGATAGAAACTCGACGAAACAAAATAAAGAATAAAAAAATGTTGACATCTCGCTTGGTTCTTTAGATAAATTAGCTGAAATATTACGTAGTTAGCCTGATACGCTACCTGGACCAGAAGGGAAGTTGGAAGTGCCATAGCTTTATAATTTGCCACACCAGTTTTTGAGTATATACTTCAAAGTGTACATAAAAGCAAAAAGAAATGTATTCTAGACGTGATGCGACAGAATGTTTACGATGCTGCACAGAACAACAACCATCACCAATGACATTATTCACGCCGAAGATAATATTAAAGTAAAGAACAAAATAATTCAATATCAAGCCTAGGTTTCTAAATATCGAAGTCAAAATATTCCTAAATTCATGGTACAAAGGGAAATATTACTTCTGGTCCAGGACGCACTTGATCCTAATCACATCGCGTTTTACCTAGCGTATCTATAAAACTAAATGTCTCGTATACTTGCACAAGTATTCATGATCAAATTAAAGGGACAAAGAAAATTTTTCTTCTGCTCCTGGACGCATTTTAACATATCAACAAAACCTTTACGATATATCTAGAACGAAGCGAAATCTCAAAACGGCTCGCCTTGTTACATAAGAATATATATAGTAAAATTGTGGTGACACGGAATTTTTTCTTCTAGTACAGGCCGCATTTCGACCTAACCACACAATCTATGTGATATCTCCAATACTAAGCGAAGTTTCGAAACGTCTCATCGAATTACATAAAAGTGAATAATAAAATTGCGGCGAGCTTAAAGTATCAAAGAAAACTAATGTGTACCTTAAAACCACAAATTATGTACTGCTCATGTAAAATAACCCAAAACATGGATAGGTCCACTTGTTATCAAGCAACAAATATGCTTTATTAAATACATCTGAGGAATTTATTCACATACTTGCATCATGAAAACTTGCCACCGTTCTTAAAATCGTTGTTACAGAGTGCAGATACTATCTTTGGTGTGAATAATGTCATTAGAGATTGTTATGTTTCTGTTCTATTAATTCTGCGCTGTACCGCAAATTTTCTGTCGCATCACGTCTAAGGTACGTTTGTTTTTGTTTTTATATAGTTTTTTCTACAAAAAAATATCCTCCTTTAAAGCTATGGCACTGTGAATTTCCCTTCTGGTCCGGGCTGCATATCAGCCTAACCACGTCACCATACAGTCAAGATATTTCGAGAACTAAATCAGATATCAAAACCATTTATTCTTTATTTTCGATTTGTTTCTCGAGTTCTATAAGAATCCATCACCAAATTGGCATCACTGTTATGATAGAATCCTATATAAATTATTTACCGATTTTATTCTATTATCAAATATTAACTTGGAGAGGCATGATTGTCATGGTAACGGCGTTCATGTACTCGAAATGTATGACCAGAGGAATCTATGTGACAAATTTCAAATGAATAGCACAATTCATTCTTACTTCGTTCTTATTTTTACCACTGCCAATGTCATCATTTCAGTTGCATATAAGTAGTTCCAGTGGGCCAAGTTTAGATGGCGAAACTGAATGTTTTAATGGACATGTGGTTTTTGAACAGAAACATTGATGAAGTTTGTGGTTAGTTTGAAATGCAGCCAAGAATTATTTTTAATTTCTTTTCCTTTCAATGACCCCATATTACTAATGCCATAGTTTCAGCTACATGTAAATAGTCCCAACGGGTCAAGATTCGAACGCGATACAATGAATGTATTAATACCCACGTGACAGAAACTTTCATTTTGGAATGGAAACATTAACGAAGTTTGTGGTTAGGTTGAAATGCAGCCAAGATCAGAATGACATCTGACACGTTTTGTTAAAGGACGGTGGATTTATTTTTATAATTTACGCGGTATAGGATAAGGTTTTAGAATTCCTAGTTACTTTTAAATCTTATTGGTTCCATGTTACTGTCGTCAAATCTCAATAACACGTAATACGTTCCAACTTTATGGAGATAAAAGCTACAACATTACAAAATTAGGGATATGAGTGTTATTTAATAAAAAGAACAGTTTATTCTGCTGCCGTGGTTTGAACAGCAGCCAAAATTTGTGCGATATTATTACGGAATATTTGCACATAAAAAATACATACTGTTACCTGTTAATCTCTACATCTACATTACAATTCACAAAATTGTGGGTGGCAAAGGGTGCTCAGCACCAAAGCTAATCTCTTTGTTGTGCATTCCAAACCCTAATGGAACGAGGGAAAAAAAAAATTCATATAAGAATCATTGCGGCACCTTATTTCTCTAATCTTGTCTTTCCTGTCATTCCGGCTCAAATAGGTTGGTGCACGAAGTATTTCACTACACTCGTAAGTGTGTATTGTAGGCAGTTTTCTTCTAGAAAAAATCATTTTCCGCATTCATATCACACTTTAGCGTTTTTAATTAATATTTTACGGCACTCAGCGAGGATTGAAAAACATGTCGTACCAGAGACAAAGTTTCTTCTTCTTCCATCGTTGTGCCCGACTCAGGAGCGCGAGTGAACTTATTTAGCAGATGTGTTTTTCTTTTGTTCCCAATACCTCTTCATCCTTTCGCTCTGTTCTTTCCTTCGTTCTTCCGTCCACGTGTTTCTTCTTCTGATATATTGGCTGTTGGCAAACTGGTGATTGTTGACCATGCTACAAAATTGGTATCTGTCCTGTATGATGTCGTCTGTTATTCCTATTTCCCGGAGATCCTTTTCAATTTCAATTAGCCAGTTGTTTTTAATTTTCATTGAAAGGGCTAGATTTAGAATTCTTTTTGTTAGTCTGTTATTACTCATTCTGATAATATGGCCGTAGAATTTAATTCGTCTTTTCCTGAATGTGTCTGAAATTTTTTCCGAATGCTGATACAGTTCGTTTGATTTCCTTTTCATCCAAATTCCTCCGGTACAAACAGGGCCAAAGATTTTTCTTAAAATTTTCTTTTCTTGCTTTTCAATATCTTTAATCAATGATCTTCCTCCAATAATCAAGGTTTCTGATGCGTATAATGCCTCCGGTTTGATTACAGTGTTATAGTGTCTTAACTTGGCATTTCGGGATATTGACTTTTTGTTGTATCTGTTCCAGGTGATTCTGTAGGCTTTTTGTAATTTAGTTATTCTCTCCTTGTTTGCTTCACGATTTAATCTTGCAGGTTGAATAATTTCTCCTAGATATCTGAATTTAGCTACTTGAGAGATATTGCCAAATCGCGTTTTTAAGGGTTGTCTATCTTAGTACCGTGAAGATCCTTCCATATATTGGGTTTTAACATATGATATTTCGAGACCACATTTAGCTGCAATTTCATGCAGTTTTTCAAGTGCGTAGACTGCCTCTTGCTTGTTGTTGGAGAGAATTGCCAGATCATCTGCAAAGGCCAAACACCGCAAGTGAAGTTTATTTCTGAGTAGCCTGCCAATGGTTATTCCTTTTACTTCATTCTCCCAGGTTTTTATTACTTTGTCCAGAACAAGATTGAATAAAAGAGGTGATAGTCCATCTCCTTGTCGAACTCCTGTGCCAATTTTAAAAGATTCCGACACCTCACCTAAGAACCTTACTTTTGAAATGGTATCCGTTAAGGTCTGTTTGATTAATTCTCTGGTTTTTCTGTCTACTTTGTATTCTTCTAGCGTCTTAAAAAGTGTTTGTCTGTCAACAGAGTCATAAGCTTTTTTAAAGTCTACAAAGGTGATTACTGTTTGTCGGTTTTTACGGATTTGTAAGATGGTTTTGAGATTTAAAATTTGTTCTGCACATGACCTGCCTTTTCTAAATCCTGCCTGATACTCGCCAATAAGATGATCAATTTGTGTTTCAAGTCTCATGAGAAGTGCCTTGGATAGTATTTTGTAAGTAATTGGTAACAAGGAAATTCCTCTGTAGTTATTAAGTTTGTAATTGTCAAAAATGTTAATAATCACGGCGACTGTGCTTACAGTAAATTATATATTACTCACGCCCGATACATTTGAGTCACATATCCCGTTAATTCTAATGTTTTAAATTTCGGATAACAGATTAGATAAATAACTGAAGTCAAGAAATGAAACATGATCCTAAAAAAAGGTAGTATGATTTTTTGTCAGTTTTCCTCAAAGGAATGAACATCTCAAATGCCGTGTGATGCGTGGATCATAATTACCGATCTCGAAATGTATTTAAATATATTCCTCCGTCGTTCGGTACATATAAGTCATTAGCAATTTGCGAAGATTTTTATTCTGACCATTAGCTGTAAAAATTTGAAAACACCATCCAAATTGCTGCGGTAGTTTTTGCGCGGTTCCCTTTCAAATAAAGAGACACACACAGCTTTCTTAAAGATTTATAATAGTATATATTATTAAAAATATTGTACATATATATATATATATATATATATATATATATATATATATATATATATATATATATATATTGTAATACCTTCTGGTATTTTATGATTACTCTTATGATTTTTATTAATTAAACTTCTTATTAATTTGTCAATTTTTGTTATCCTTATCAAGGGTGCTTTCAAAAACTATGACTTTAGATCTTTGAAAATGAAATACAATAAAATTGTATTGAAAACACTGAAATCAGACATTTATTTTACCCAGACACTAACATTACAACAAAATGTCAAAATTAGTATATTTACAACAGATAAAAATTCCTACAAAAGATCACAAAACATTTAATTATTCAAAAACGGGAAACATGAGCCCACAAAGGAAACAATACTTTTCTTATTGTTGCTGCACCGACTAGTCTCATTTCAATTATTGTTCGAGCAGAGAATTACTTTGATAGCGTTAGCTAAAAGGGGCGCAACGGGCTGTACCAAAATCTTCAGATATGCAGTGTTCACGAACAACAAGAAGCGAAAACATGTTCGCAGCATTTACCGTCTTTTGTTGGCTAGATCCACCCTGCAGCTGAAACCACAAAACTGCTCCACTCGCAAAAACATTGGTACTCTCCCCGGAGTACAAAAACCACTTTGACTGCACACCCTGCGGACCGCTGTGTCCGCCGTCTCTCTTCCTCCACCTCTCCGTGGCGAGTCCTTGAGTGCCGGTCAGCCGTCCGAATGCAGGCCATGCAAATCCTCCCTCCAGCGACCACCAACAGCGTTGCCAAAAGGGAGCACATCCCTCCAGTGGCACACTCGGCGTCGCGGGTACATAAAAGGAAATGTAGCAACATATAGTCTGGTAAAACAGTAGATTACAGCACGCGCTTAACGTAGTCGAACCTTGGCTCACACGATGGCGAATTAAAGTCAACGTAGCTAAATGCGAGGCACTCCTATTTACACGAAGACCTAGGCAAAAACGCATTCACGAACACTGTCGACCGCTAACACTACACAATCAACCTATACATTTCCGGAACGAAGTTAAATATCTTGGAGTCAAATTTGACGCGAAGCTAACATGGAAGGTCCATATAGAACACATGGTTAATAAAGCAAACATTAGACTCAAACAGCTATATCCAATGCTAAACAGACAAAGCACACTACACCGAGGTAATGCCCGAATAATGTACTTAGCACTCATTGGGCCACTCATGACGTATGCAGCTCCGGTCTCGGGGTACGCCGCTAAGTCTCACATTAGGAGACTGCAATTAAATCAAAACAAAGTACTCAGGATCATAGCAAATGCTCCTCGGGGAACACGAACAACAGACTTACACAGAGATTTCCGACTCGAGCCAATACAGCAAGTAATTAAGAAGCTTGCCATAAACATATACGGGAAATCCCATATGTCGAGAAATCCTTTGATACGCACTATAGGCAGCTACGATCACAACCACAGATTTAAACACCCACGGCCGAAAATATTGCTCAACAGATAGGAAAAAACTTATACATAAACAAGTAAGAAATCTATCGACTGCATCAAGGGCCTCTGAGATTAGGGTCCCATTCCCTAACCAACCTGCAAAGTGATCACTGGGCTAAGGAAAGTGGTTACAGTGCGATCGCAGGTGCAGAAGGCAGCCACATACAACAAGAAATCAATCCACAAACAGCATTAGTACAGTATCCGGCGTGGTAAACACCGCGGGGGTGACGATTGTCGTGCATCCTGCTCCAACATTTCCTGGAATGAGCATGGTGGGGTTGTCTTTCCCGGCGGCGATGACACGTGCTGGCGAGGGTGGTCATGGCGGTGGTGTCCGTCATCGTCCTAAAGCTCGGGCAAGTCGGGGGTGGTCATCTAGCAGCACTGTGGCTGTCGCCGTCGGCGAAACCCTTACCGTGTACTCCCGGGATGAGGAAAGGCTCTGCGCGTTGCGGCGCTTACGCTCTAGCGCCCTGGCGGTGCGAATCACGTCTCACCAACACGTACAACACCTGTAGCACACAGCGGTTACTAATATAACGATTTGGCATGTTCCAGGACCATCTCGACGGCGAGCGACAACAGCTGACAACCTCAGCGGCGGTGTGTGGACCAGCTGTAATTGTTGCATGATACCATATCCTAACAAAACTAACAAATCCCTCATACATCCGAACCTTGTAGCATAGAATCTGTCGTGGTACTGGCAGTATCTTAGACAGCCGCTCTTATTCCCTACCTAACTATCGCAGAGGTTTTTTTTCCCAGGGGTAAAACCTTGGTACTTTTTTCCCTCTGCCCTGTCTCTTCTTTCAAAAGTTTCTGTCTATCTTATCCGATAGACCCATGTAAACGGGCGGACGCCTGGACGCATGGAATACATCACAATCCCGTTCCTGTGATCACCTATAGAATTACTAACTTAATGCATGTGCAGAGGCGAGCAGTAGTTAAAAGGAGGCCGCCATGCTTGGAGGAGCGGGTTTTGGTTGCTCCCCCAATAATAATAATAATAATAATAATAATAATAATAACCATTTACTCTGCAGTGGCTGTCCATACATCTCCACGCTCACAAATTCTCCCGCTGCTTTTCTTGTCATATTAAGAGATTGTAGTACACAAGAATGTATGAGTGTACTACAACATATATATATATATATATATATATGTGTGTGTGTGTGTGAATTTATAATATTGTGTATTCATATTAATTTTTCGTTATGTAATAAAATAGTTATGATAATTATTAATATTCAGTTTAATAATTATACACATTGTAATCATAAACTTCTCACTACATTTAATCACTGATTAATTAAAAAAATCCAGCAAATGCTATGAAAATTTATTATTAGTGTTATTCGTTATTTGGATGCGAGATATGTGCGGCGAGTTGGCAGAGGCCGTTCGGATGACGGAAGGCAGAATTCTGCGATTCCGTATCTGGACAAGCAATGGTCGAGTGGTGGGATGGGGTGACGATCCGCTCACTTGTCACAATACCCATGAACAGCAGGTAGTCGCCGAAAGCTATTAACGCCTTTCACGACAGTCTGGCGACCCAAGATAATATCTGACAGAGATAAGCACTGTGATTTTAACAGGATGCGTGGAATTTCCAAATCGCCACGCACGATGTCAAACACAGAGTCAGACTCGTGTTCTGGCGGAAATAAACGAAATTTCACGATGTAACCAGCGAATCTCTGCCCTGTAAAGCTGGAGCCATTTCGTGTGCCTGAGAAGCATGAATCTTTAGCCAATAAGATATTTGTTTAGAGTATAAGTTACTATTTACAATAATTTTTTCCGCATGTGGGAGCGAATCAAGAGAGCTGGCAGTGAGATCGAGCTTTGATTGGCGTAAGAGAACGGTGGACGAGCCTCAAGGAAGGGAACAAGGATTCTGCGGAGGTGATGAAGGTCTTATGTTTCGAACGGTCGAGCTGACTGGCTTGAGAGAAGCTGTCAGACTTTAAGTCTGAAGTGGTCACTACCAGACTGTGACATTTTTTTCTTGGACGCCAATCTCTGTACCTAGAGATGCTCAGAAGTGACCGTGTTTGTGGACAGCTGAAAGTGTAAGGTCTTGGGAAGACTGCGACGGTAAAGATTACGTCGGACATGAAGTAAACTTTTGCACTTATACTAGTTCCTCGAATAACCCAACTGACGCCCTGAGTGAATAAATTCACCCCGATAAGAGTATCTCTGATCAATAATGATCTGAGTTGAGTCGCGTGCATCTATTGAACCCGAAAATTGAGCTGAAGGCTGCAAATTAATATGGACTTTAGCAAACGGTATAACCATTGCGAGTCCCTGCCATTTTTTTAATTTGCTTGTTAGAAATCATGTAAAATCGTGGTCTGATACATTAAAATATTTCCATGTTGTCCGAGAATATTTTCATTCATAACAAAATGACCGCTTATGTAGGGCAGGGGTCTTGTTTGAAAATTTTAAATGTCTATGATATTTAAAAATAAATACACCTCATGTCTGTTGGTTATATTTGGTTTGTCAATAAAATAGTCAGGTTATGAGTTTTTTAGTTTATTTACGTCTGCAGAATTATTTCGAAAACCTTTTTCATTCAGCAATTATTAACTATTCATAATTAAAAATAATATAGGGCGTGCCAAGAACCATGTACATTACAACATAAAGATGAAATAGATGAATAAATGAACGAACATTTTTATGGACGCGCCTATAACCCGCAGAATTCGACACGATCAAAATTTTGGTTATATTTGAAGCCCCCTTCATGCCTAAATAAAAATTATGTCTCTATTCAAATACAACACTTCAAATTTTATGAAAGTAAAACTAATAAGAATATTGGGACTTGTTAGAATATTTTCCTTTTTATTATATCCGTCAAAATCAGTAATACAACATAATTGCTAAATAAAGTTTTAATACAATTATTCACACGTTATATTGTAATTCTATGTAGCGAAGTAGCTTGTACCTTTTGAAGGCGTCGATAATAATAAATAAAGAATAAAAAAGACACAAAGATAATAAACAATATGAATAAACATACTATATTGTAATTTTTTTCTGATCTCTCTACGAATTCGGTTCTTCCTTTCCAAAAATTGTTCTTCATAGATTGGTCGTTGTACAGTGGGAAGTTTAGACACTACTTTCCCTTCCCCTACCCCGCAATAAATAAAATCTTTTCTTCGGACATATTTCGACTGTAACGCTTGCAGCTGCGTCTAGACCGAGCGTGGTGAGTGAGCGATTAACGCTCTGGCCTCACATTCGGGAGGACGCCGGTTCGAATCCCAGATCTGGGTTTTCCATGGTTTCCACAAGTCACTACAGGCGAATGCCACGATGCCCCCTTCAAAAGGCTATGGCCGAATTCCATCCCGTTCCTTGTTCTCAGTCCTATCCCGCCTCTAATCACCCCGATGTCGACGATGCGTAAAGCCATAAGTAAAAAAAAAAAGTGTTATAATTTTTAAAACAATTAAAAAAGTTGCCCGAGGTAGCATCGAACCCGGATTGTCCGCGTCGGAAGCGAGGTTGCTACAGACTTAGCCACTTCGCTACGCTGGCGTGTCACAAAAACAGACCAGAATAAAAGCTGCACGTAAAACTTTAGAGCCTTATTTCTCTTAATGTTCTGGTTAGTGCGCTTTATTATTTTACTGGATGGACACCCTTAAGGTATACTACTAATCTGCGAAGTTTCATCCCGAACTGAATTTCCGAGACCTTAGGAACCTCCGTTGTTAGTGCGATTGGCTTGCGTTGCTTCCTTGTTATCTTGAATTTCAATCTGCACTTCATTACTATCAGATTGTGGTCAAAGTCAAATCACAGCAACATTTGAAAAAATAACCACGTAACCATGATATAATACTTTCAAAATTAATAGAATTATTTTATCATTTCTTCGAATTCGAGTGTGTTTTGTCTGACGTACTTCATACAGGATTGTGTACACAGCTGGGTTCAAACATATTGATTACCTCATCTGAGATAAATATGAAACTTGTAAATTCTACACTCGCTTTCAAATCTACTTTGGAAAGGTGTATTGAACAAAATTTAAAAAATCACTTAAAAAAATTATCCACCGATCCTAAAGAGGCAACGTTCACAAACCAATGTGGGCTATATAAACATTTCGATTAGATTCTTCTAAGTTCCTTCAATTTAGAATCTATTTCTGTTCCCTCTGGTTTAACACACCTAAGCAGTTACATTGTTACTTGCACTTAATGTTAAGTTTAAAGGACTGACGGAGCGTGGTAAAAGATCGTTTGTGGTATTCGGTAGGACGCTGCTTCGAATTCCAGTTCGGCAATCGTGATTTCGATTTTCCATGACTTCCAGAAATCACAACTGGTGAATGAAGAGATTATTCCTTCAAACATTCCTGACCCAATGCATTCCCGTTCCTTGTCCCCAATCCTTCGCCCTCCTCCTCCCTTTCTAATTATCTCTACTTAACAATGTGCAAAAACCTATGCAAAAAAATGTAAGGACCTGCCGGCTGAAGCGCAGTTTGCGTTCGGCGTTGCTACGCTCTGATGTCACAGCTGTTAGGCCCTTTGATAACACGTATTCGTATTACAATAAAGAACAAGCTTTATGTGTTCCCCACGTTGCTTATGAATGTGCCTTAAGTTATATGGCATAACTGGAACAAGGAGAGGATTTTGCTAAGAGGTCAAAACATTTCTTGATCCTCAGAACCGAGCGTGGTGGTGTAACGGTTAGCGTTCTCGCCTTGCATTCTGGAGGACGGCGGTTCGAATCCCCGTCTGGGCATCCAGATTTGGGTTTTCCATAGTTTCCAAAATCACTCCAGGCAAATGCCGGGATGTTTCCTTCAAAAGGCCATGGCCGTATTCCTTCCCATTCCTTGCCCCCCATCTTTCCCCGTCTCTAAAGACCTCGCTGTTAACAGACGTTAAGCAGTTAAAAAAAATCCTCCGAATTAGTCTCGTTAGCGATGATATTGGAAAAATATTCAGCTCAACAGCAACTACGATATAGTAACTATCTATTAAGTCCATCGTTTGGCATGAAATAAAATGACCTTGTCGCTATGATAAAGTATGTGTTACAGGATATGCGAAAACTAATTTCTGACTCCACCAAGCAGCGTTTACATAAAACGTTCCCCCTGATGTGACGTGCGATACCAAGGAGAGAATGGTATATCGCTTTTCGGTACTACTTATGACTATCTAATTCCTGTGTAATGCTCAGCTCAGTAGAAAAACAGATCGTCCCTTCCCGTGATCCATCAACACATTCATGTCACTCCTTCCAGGAAGTAGATGTTCTTTCACTCAGTATATTCTCAGAGGTGTCATCTCCTGAATCAGCCACTTGTTTGATTGTAATCGATGGGTAACGCACGGAGCTTGTCGTAAACTCTAGGTGACAGACGAGACCAAGGCGTCAGTGTTTGCAAGATTTGTTTATGTTTTGAAATTCAATGTTTGCTTTGAACAGTAAACTCTGTCCCTCGTTGTATGCGTATTGCTTGCTAGTACATCATAATAATCCGAATCTCTTTCAGCAGCTCTCACGCTACCCGAACGCTCAAAAACTAAACCGAGCCGAGTGGGCGACGTAGGTTCAAATACGCGATTTCCAATTGTTTTCACAAATCAGGCGAATGCCGGGCTGGTTCCATCCGAAAGGCCATGGCCAAATTCCTTCCCGTTCCTTATAATCTGTCCTTTTCGCCTCCAATGTTCTCAACGTCAACGAGGCACAAAGCAAAATTAAAAAATCCAATTTGGTTACATGATACAAATAGTTTCATTTACTTGCGTTAAATTAAATGCCAATCAGAGAATTTCGTTTTTTTTTTTAACTGCTTAACGTCTCCTATAACAACTAGGTCTTTAGAGACGGGAAAGGATGGGGGGCAAGGAATGGGAAGGAATTCGGCCATGGCCTTTTGAAGGAAGCATCCCGGCATTCACCTGGAGTGATTTGGGAAAACCATGGAAAACCCAAATCTGGATGCCCGGACGGGGATTCGAACCGCCGTCCTCCCGAATGCGAGGCCAGAACGCTAGCCGTTACACCACCACGCTCGGTGAGAATTTCGTAAAGTGATAAGAAAATTACTGGACCTTTTGGATTAGTCTCGTTAATAATTATATTTGAAGATGCGACCGGATTAATTGATTCAACGAATTTTTGATGGCGTATGTGTCATTATCTTCATGAAGCGTGCTGACCGGCGTGAGGAGCGCAGTCCAGGATGCGGCTGTCGGGCCAATTTTTTTCTCGCTACCTCGACCGTTCTGTAATAGTCCCGCTACTGTTTGTAGCTTAATCTGTTTATTCTGATAGGTGGTTTTGGACTCGCAGATGTTACACTTTAGGGGAGAACCAGGCTATGGTCGTGGAAGGACCTTAATAGGAACCGGGCGACAGCGACATCGTCATCTAGATGGCTTGCGCCATTTTGTCTTCACAGTACCAGGTAAAAACCTTCTACTGCTGTCTGTTATGTGTTTTTTTTTTTTTTTTTTTTTTTTTTTTTTTTAAATGGCTTTGTGTTTAAGTCATGTGTTGGTTTATCGTTGATTGGTGTTTCGTTGTTGAAATGGCACGAGGGCAGTGATCAGCTGCGTGAGCAGTGTCACCACCACCGTCAGCTGGTCACTGGGTCCGGGACAGCAGGCGTGATCTACTGGTCGACCTTCCTGATGGCCGGACGACTGCTGTCTGGAGCCAGCCAGTCAGAGTAGCCAGTCATTGCCATATCTTTATGGCAGAGTATGATGGAGTCTATTGTCTTTCGACATTTACTCCAGATGCATTTCGATGTGGTTTGACTTCACGGTAGATTTGTCTTCTTGTATGGCTTCTTCTTGTTTCTTCTTTGGCGGCAGCTGCGGTACAGCAGCCGCACTGGTGGAGCAGGCGACGAGTTGCGCAAGCAGCTCGACGACCTTGAGAAGCTGTGGCCCCCATCCGGGCCCGTCCGCACCACGCCCACAGCATGTGTGGGGGGTGGGGCGGGCTGTCGGGAGGAGGTCGTGGCGGAGGAGTACTAGCTTGCGGATGGCGGTTGCTTGCTCTAGACTCGGCAGCAGGGTTGGCAGTCTGAAGATACTTTGCTTTTGTTTTCTTGACACCCTGCTCCCCAGAAGTGGGCTTTGCCCGGTGATGTTTCTTCTTTATCTTCTTGTTTTGCTGCAACCTGCTGGGACACGCACGGTGGCACGCAGCGTGCGGTCCCCCACAGTTGCAGCAAATCGGGTCCTCCCTCGGCCTTGGGCATGCCGAGTGCAGGTGCTCTCCGCCACACCGAACGCACTTCTGCTTGGCAGTACATTGGCTGGCGAGGTGGTTGAACCCCTGGCAGTTGAAACACTGAGCTATTTCTAGCGTCAGCGGCTTCCTGCCAGGTGTCTTGGTCTGCGTGGAGGTAGTCCTAGTTGTCGCCTAGATAACTAGCTCTTTCGCGAGCGAAAGCATCCGAGGGAAAGCAAGGAGGGTGTTAATTTCTTCTTCTCGCAGCATCTCGACGATTGCATTGAAGTCGTGTATGCAATTTGGGTAGATGATGAGTCCCGCAGTCATCGGGTGCGCAAACACCGGCAGAATCGCTCTGCGCTGCACGCGCCCGAGTAGCGCGACGATACCATCGGTCGTGAGTGCGAGGATTACTTGGGAAGGCGCCTCCTCCAACAGATGGTCTGACGTGTCCATCTTGTTGGAGTCCTCTCGCGGCGTAGTCGGCAAGCTGGTTGCCTCCTGGCTAGATGCAGGCTTCTTCTTGCTCCGTCCCATCTCTTGTAGATTCGCGGTGACGGCTCAATACGAGGCCCGGCAGCTGGTGTATAGCTAGCTATGCGTCCTCTCTGGCTGCTGGCAGCCGAGTGTCTGGAGCCAGCTAGTAGAGCAGCCATTAACTGCTCCAGCCATATTGTAGCAGAATATTGCTGAGTGTGTTGCCTTTCGGCATTTACTCCTGCTTATTTGTTGACGGTGTTTTTCATCGCTGTCGAGTTGTCGTTGTTGTTTGGCTGAAGATGATGTCTTCAGATGGCGGTGACCGGTGGTCCTCGCGCATGGTGGAAAGGTCTTAGGTGGGAGTAGCTACTGGCGCGACTTCCCTTAGCGGCAGTCGCGTGAGGAGCTCTGTGAGGAGCTGGATGAGAGGCTGCAGTCTATCATCCTGACGAGTGCAGGTGTGACAGCAAGCCTCCCTTCCCTGTCTTGTCTCTCCCGTGTCTTGAATCTTGTTCTTCTTTGCTTGATGGCGTGGCTGCTTCTCTGCAGCTGTCGACTTGCTGGTGCCGGGGGCACCGGTGTGTTTGTCACCCGCAGCGGCCCTCTTATGCAGCCCTTGGAGCTGCCGTGGTGGGTGCTTCTTGCTGCGCTCCTTCTTCCATGCGCTGCAGCCCTGGTATGCTGCCGCGTGATTTCGGCCGCAATTGCAGCAGAAGGCGTCTTCGCGGCGCAGGTTGCATTCCGCCGCGCGATGACCGCGCCCTTAACGAACGCACCTGAGTGGGTTCGTGCACTCGCGTGCACAATGCCAAAATTTTTGACATTTGTAGCACTGAGTGAGCTTGCGGGAGGACGGCCCTGGCGTGGTTTTCTGCTCGTTGGCACTCGGTTGGGTTTTCTTAGGACCCAGGAGCATGACCTCGAAGGGGATGGATCCTTCCTGTAACCTCTTGGTCACTGCCGTGAAGTCCAGAGGGCAGGAGAGGAGGATCTTCACCCCTTGCTGTGCTGGCCAGCAGAGCATTGGCAGCAGCGTTACTGGCTGAAGCTGTGCCAATAGACTGCAGATATTCCCGGTATAGCTGGCGAGAATCGGCGGCACTGGTCCCTCCTCCAAGGCCCCCTCGTCAGTGGCGGGGTCCATTGTGTCCTTTGGGCACAAGTCCGGAGTGTCGGGGTCAGGTGACGCCGGTGATTCCTGAACTGCAGGCTGAAATGGTGCAGTAGGCCAGAACGACGGTGGGTTTCGCGTTTCAGCGAGTGCCATCGCGTCGAGGTTTCCACCGCCGACCAGAGCAGGTTTTGTCGCAGACGTCTTCTTCCTGATTGCTGCCTTGGGCGGCATGGTGATCGGTCTGACGACAAGTTCGCTGATGTCTCAATATGGCGTCCGCTACGGCATGACGTTGCTCGGCCGGAGTCTCGGTAGCGAATCTCTGCAGTCGAATGCTCTACCACTGAGCTATACCCCCACTCTGGAGCCAACTCAGTCAATCATAGCAGCCATTAACTGCTCTAGCCATATTGGAGCAGAATATTGCTGAGTGTGTTGCCTTTCGGCATTTACTCCTCGACAATAGTTGACGGGTTATACCTCACTGTCGGTCTGTCGTTTCTGTTGGCTAGAAGATGGAATCCTCTTATGGCGATGACCGGTGGTCTCGCGCATGGTGGAAAGGTCTTAGGTGGGAGTAGCTACTGGCGCGATTTCCCTTAGCGGAAGTCGCGTGAGGAGCTCTGTGAGGAGCTGGATGAGAGGCTGCAGTCTATCATCCTGACGAGTGCAGGTGTGCTGACAGCAAGCCTCTCTTCCCTGTCTTGTCTCTCCCGTGTCTTGAATCTTGGTCTTCTTCTTGTTCTCTGCTTGATGGCGTGGCTGCTTCTCAGCAGCCGTTGACTTGCTGGTGCCGGGGGCACCGATGTGTTGGTTTACCGCAGCGGCCCTCTTATGGGGCCCTTGGCGCTGCCGTGGTGGGTGCTTCTTGCCGCGCTCCTTCTTCCATGCGCTGCAGCCCTGGTACGCTGCCGCGTTATTTCGGCCGCAATTGCAGCAGAAGGCGTCTTCGCGGCGCAGGTTGCATTCCGCCGCGCGATGACCTCTCATGCAACGAACGCACCAGAGTGGGTTCGTGCACTCGCGTGCACAATGCCAAATTTTTTTACATTTGTAGCACTGAGTGAGCTTGCAGGAGGACGGCCCCGAAGGGGATGGATCCTTCCTGTAACCTCTTGGTCACTGCCGTGAAGTCCAGAGGGCAGGAGAGGAGGATCTTCACCCCTTGCTGTGCTGGCCAGCAAAGCATTGGCAGCAGCGTTACTGGCTGAAGCTGTGCCAATAGACTGCAGATATTCCCGGTATAGCTGGCGAGAATCGGCGGCACTGGTCCCTCCTCCAAGGCCCCCTCGTCAGTGGCGGGGTCTATTGTGTCCATTGGGCACAAGTCCGGAGTGTCGGGGTCAGGTGACGCCGGTGATTCCTGAACTGCAGGCTGAAATGGTGCAGTAGGCCAGAACGACGGTGGATTTCGCGTTTCAGCGAGTGCCATCGCGTCGAGGTTTCCACAGCCGACCAGAGCAGGTTTTGTCGCAGACGTCTTCCTCCTGATTGCTGCCTTGGGCGGCATGGTGATCGGTCTGACGACAAGTTCGCTGATGGCTCAATATGGCGTCCGCTACGGCACGACGTTACTCGGCCGGAGTCTCGGTAGCGAATGTCTGGAGCCAGCTGCCGCCCGACAGCCACCCAGAGTAGCCAGTCACTGCCATATCTTTATGGCAGAGTATGTTGGAGTGTATTGTCTTTCGACATTTACTCCTCTCTCAGATGATTGTGTTGTTCTTCGCGGTCGATGTTGTCCTCGCGGTGGCTTCTTTTTGTTGTCCTCGCTGTCGGCAGCTAGGGTATAGCGGCCGAGCAGGTGGTGGGGGCGACGAGTTGCGTTAGCAACTCGACGACCCTGAGAAGCTGTGGCCCCCATCCAGCCCCATCAGTACCGTGTCCACAGCATCTGTGGGGACGGCGAGACGGGTTGTCTGGGGGGGGGTCGCGGCAATGGAGCCCGTTCTCGCGGATGGTCCTTGGCCCTGTTGTACCCGCTAGCCTTGGCAGCGGGCTTGTCTGTCTGACAGTTTGCTTTTTTGTTATTAGGGCAAGGCTCCGACTGGTGGCTCTTCTTCTTCTTTTTCTTCTCGTCCTGCTGCAGCCGCTTGCGGCTTGGGCAAGCTCGGTGGCACGCCGCGTGGGGGCCCCCGCAGTTGCAGCAGGTGGGGTCGTCCTTTGGCCTGGGACAGGCCGCAGCTTGGTGATCACTTCCGCAACGCACGCACCTAAGCTCGTGGGTGCAGTGCTTTGCGTAGTGATTGAAACGCTGGCATTTGTAGCATTGCAGGACGTCAGCGATGGCTGTCCTGGTCGCTGGTGGTGCAGTCTCCTCGGGTGGTGGTGGTGCTGCTTCCCCGGTGGGCTCAGACGTCTCAGTCTGTGCACACGGCAGATGGAAGCTACCGTCTTGTAGTATGGAGATTAATGCGTCATGGTCGGCCGGGCAGCGGGCCATGACTTTAACCCCATCAGTAATCGGCCATGCGAACAGCGGCTTGGTGAATAGTCTCTGAAGATGGTCGAGAACCTGGCCGATCTTCGACGGCGGCGCGTAGATTTCCATCTCACGGCCTTCGTCTGGAGCGGCGTCTTCAGTTTCCATGTCCTCACTCTCCTCCTCGGCTGCGGCGACGCTAGCCAAGGGGGAGGGGGATGCAGTCGTAGCTTGTGGCTCGACTGCGTCGCTTGCATCTCGCCTCTTCTTGTTCCTCCGTCCCATCCTCGCTTGCGTGGATACGGACGGCTCAATAAGAGGCCCGGCAAAACAGCGGATAGGCGGCGAGACGAACGTCTGTCCTCGCTGGCTGCTGGCAGCCGAATTGGCCGCCCGACAGCTGCGGCTGGCGGTTGGTATTGACAGCGCGCAGCGGGCCGCGTATGGGGCTCGCGTGTGACCCTGGCCGCCGGTCTCTGTTTGTGGGAAGTCTGGCTGGAGCTGGCCTCCTGGTGGGAATCCTTGGGTGCCACCGCAGATTTAGGGCGATGCTTCACTAGTAGCTGCATCTTCTTTTCGCAGCCAGAAAAGCAGGCTGCATGCTTTCCGCCGCACTTGCAGCAGACTGCCTCTTCCCTGGCTGTTGGACAGTCGGCAGCCCACTCCCGCTGCGGCTTTCCGTAAATGGTGGTGGGGGTGGTACGCTCCGACGCGTCGAGCAGTGATCTTCAGTCTGTATTCCACCTCCGTCGCGCACTGTGCCTTGGCTCTACTGCTTGCGGAGCCGCTTCAGTGTTGGGTTCCAAGCTTGACTTAGTTGGAACCCGTTGTCTTTGTTGATGAGGTTATTCCATAGCCGGATCTCAATGGCTTCCTTGTATACACAGTCCCAAAAGTGAGATGGGTTGCACAGAATCGTATTGGATAGTATGCCGAGTCTCTAGACAATGTTCAGCAATTGCCAATTTTGAAGGCTACTGTTGCTTGGTGTGACGTTTATGTTCTGTGCACCGTTCTTCAATCTTGCGAATGGTCTGTCCATCATCGAGTATTTTGCAGGCTTTGAAACAGCCTACTTCTCTGATGGTATTAAAAAATTGGTAACTCGGTGGTCCAAATGTATCACCCTCGATGGGTACTATCTTGAGAAGTAAAGGTGATTTTTACAACGAAAAAAAATGTGTTTTACTTGCTTTTTCACCAGATTTATCAAACGTTTCTCGTACTCGAGATCACCATAAACTAATATAACACACAACATCTAACATTATCCTACGTAATCTAAGTTATATTTGACTAACCTGCATTAAACTTAAGTTACATACGTCTAACCTGAGTTATGGTGGAAGGGTGTGATACAGAGCCTATTCTTAGTAACCATTAATTTGTTTTACGAACACTTTGAATGATGCTTGCAAGATTATTTTGGGGAAATAGCACGCTGAAATATGTTTTCTCTGAAGAACATCCCAGGGGTGCATTTCGAAATGGTAAACATCATCAATGACCATATTTAGCCTCACCAGGTTGAAGTAGCATTTCATTAATTTTCATTGTGTTGCGATGTTGAGCGCTTGACTACATGACTCCTATGTGCAGTTTAATCAACTGTAGAGCCATACATAAGGTATTGGAGGAGGTGGGGGTGGGGAACTGCAGAAACAAGCAGTCAACACACATACAGTGCTTGCGAATTAGGGAATAATTTACTATGATTACAATTGACTAAAAGGTATAATATCTGTTAAATTAGCATATTTATCGTGGTGTTGTTAGGACTATTTCGGTGACTTTGGAAAACCAGGTACTTGAGATACTATATTGACTTACTTTTTCACTATGTCGCTCTGTAATGTATTAAATATTAATACATTATATAAGTTGTTTTAACTAATATGAATTGCATGAGCTGAAGCCGAAGCAGCCAACTGATGCTGCCAGAAGCTTTTTTTTTTTTTTTTTTTTTTTTTTTTTTTTTTTTTAACTGCTTTACGTCTCTTTTTAACATCGAGGTCTTTAGAGACGGGAGAGGATGGGGGGCAAGGAATTCGGCCATAGCCTTTTGAAGGAAGCATCCCGGCATTTGCCTGGAGTGATTTGGGGAAACCATGGAAAACCCAAATCTGGATGCCCGGACGGGGATTCGAACCGCCGTCCTCCCGAATGCGAGGCGAGAACGCTAACCGTTACACCGCCCCGCTCGGTAGCCAGAATCTGCGGCAGTGTTAATGTTTATATGAGTCGCGTTCAGTTTAAGTTAATTTCTGAGTAGGCAAGCGGAATGAATGAATAGAACCTAGTGGAGTGTATGAATAGAATCCTTGTTCGCTCTGTTGCCTTTGAAGGCAGAACCGCTATCGCTCAAGGTCAACTAAGATCGCAACCAATACCTGTTTGAAGTTAGTATCGTCAAGTCACTTCTTAAAGCGGTACAGTTGCATCTCTGATCTGAGGGCTACGCCGCCGTAGTTCACTGGATCTGACTTGAGGAAACAGTTATTTTCTCTTCCCGCAATCAATACTCCTAGCATCCTGTTTCAAACTGTATGTTGAGCAGTTTCTCCAATAAGTTTCAATAGCACGGGACTTGACTTTTGTCACTTCTAGCGCAAGTTCTGTTTGCCTACTTTACGTCAAATCCTTTGGCAATAGCAGCTCCTTGCCTCAAGTGACGAACCCATGTCTTCAATATTGCAGGATTTAGTCAAAATAAAACGGCTTCCATTTGGGTTAGGACAGCTCTTCTGTTTGTCATTAAGTTTGAACCACGCAGCTTTCGAATTCAAGACACTAGTTTTGAGGTAACTCACAGCTCAGTTGTTATATCTGTGAGGTAATGGCTGGTGACATTGAATAAGATGCCCCCAAGCACAACTCAGGGGCCCCCCAGCATCAGCTCAGGGGGCCCCTACCAGCAACACAAAACAAAAAAAGGGTCGCTCATCTTGCCTGAGGGGCCAAAATACATTTTTTGCACCGGGGCCCTTGTTGACCTAGCTACGTCACTGTCTACACCACTAAAAAAAATCTCGGTGCAAATACTGCTGCATGATCGATCAATTAGGAACTGTTTCAGTCACCAACAGACCCATTCTTCTAGAAAAAATCACATGCAAAATCTCTTCACACATCACAATATTTAGGTGGTTTATGGACTTTATTCCTTAGAACTTGTTTCGGTATACAGTACTTGTATTGTACCATTTTCACGATTCATCGTTACGGTAGATACGGATTTTCGGATATAGGAAGTTTACTATAAAAGATGTGTTGCAACCCTTCACGTTATCTGATGTTGTATAGCATTAGTTCTGGAACCCTTGCGCACGAGAGAAGCCGAGTTCCCACGACGTCTTGTAACGAAGGCGGGACGGGACGGGACCTCATTAGCCGAAGTGTAGGGACGAGCGCGCGCCGCAGTTTAGCCCTCGCTTACCTCGCCGCCACCTCCCCACCACGTTGCCTAGTGTCGTCTGGCACAGAGCACTTTACAGCAACAGAAGGCGTGCGCACCGCTGCTGCAAACCGATGGCAAAAGCGCTTCGTTCGCACGCCTGTGATGCTTACCGACACAGAGTGGGTAGCTGCGTCTCGTCCCCGCTAGCAGAGGCGGCCCTGTTCCCACTGTGGCCCGTCCCGTCCTGCCTTCGTTACAAGACGTCGTGGGAACGCGGCTAGTGTGTGACGTATCTGCAGGTACTTAGAGACAAGGGAAGCGTGCTCCCACTAGTTATAAGAGCACGCGTCGTCGAAGTGACTATCCAGTCTACACAGCCATGGACAACGTGCCTGCTGCTACCTTACTTCTGCTCGTCTGTGCGGGGTCAGTATTATATTTTTAGACATTTTGCAAAAAAGGTCTTTTGAAAGAGTGCTGAAAGGAGAAATACTAATTCTTCTATGAACATGAAATTTTTATTTTTTGTGGGAGCTATTACTATTTGTCTTATAACAATGTATTAATAGAGAATACAACATCAGTTACAATACACAATGAGAATTTAGTGATATTTTCAGAAAACAAGACTGCAAGTACATGTCATAAAAAACTTACCACTGAGGATTTAATTTTGTTGCTATAAGATTATATTAACATCATGATAATTACCTCCTATCCTAATATTTATGTAATTTTTATTGCTTCAGTGTAAGTAAGAACGAATTCAGGAATCTAATGAGTAGAAATATATTAAGATATTTGGAGAGAGTAAATATTTCCGGGAGCAAATGCGTATATTTAGTGAATCTGGTGTGTTAACATTGTGTGGAAAATTATTTGCACACATAGATAGTAGTCATTTTAGCACACAAATAATTTCCCTCAATTTTGTGCTACATAACAATAGTAATAGTAAAAATATTAATAATGCACATGGCGTTATTGGCCGGAAGACCCCAAAAAGATAGTTCGGCCGCACAAAAGGGCAGAACAACCTCCTAACCCACCTCCATCACGGCATATTTATTCAATTCGGATCCTATATGCTAAAGGGGACGGATAATTTAACTTAGAATGCGAAACATGTAAACGGCTTTCATAATGCCAGTTAAGAACGAGATTCGGACTGGGGACCTTTCGACAGTCACCAGACCGTTGTAATTACTTACAACATTATTTTTATAAGTGCAAATGTGATTTTTTTGTCGTGCAAGTGTCGATAGATTTAATATCGCAAAAATCAAACTGATGGTTTGCAAATTTCGATAAATTCATGTGTGTATAAAGTATTTCAAATAGAAAATTTCGTAGACGAGAAATATCGGTTTAAGAAAATCGACCTGTGAGAATGGAATGTTTGTTCGATTAACGGTCGCTGTATGCGGTAGTCGGCAAGTTAAATACCAAGGTTACAGAAGCAACAAGAGAAGTTGGTAACTCATGTTAATACAGCAGAAGTACTGGAAAAACATAGTGAAATTATCCAGAACAATGTCATTTCTTCGATATGAGATCAATCGAGAGACTTAAATGGAAGAACGAACTCACCGAGTGAAACACGAAGCCGATGAACTTGATACAATGTTGAAATTTACAGATTTATTTCAAACTAACAAATTTCTAAGTTTTAAGTGCATAATATATTTTTTTTTAGTCTGTCAACTTGTACATTAAACTTCGTTGCCGTATCCTTGAACTTATGAGTTACCACTACCGTGTTGCAGTGTGGGAATTCTTTATATTACGATGTTCACACCATTCCTAGGATTTTACTGATTGGAGGGTTGCGTAATTCTTTTTGTACTGACACATTGGTAAAGAAAAGTCTACAACGCAACTTTCATAATTTTATTGAGACGATGAAACGTACGATGTAGTGGCAAATCTGAATCGAAACAGTCATCGGTTCGTAGATTTGAATTTAGATAACTCAATCAAATGTTAAAAATCTTAGCGAAATGAAGATGACCTCAATTTCATGCAATATTTGTAAAATATGTTAGTCAGAGGAAAACCCAGCTGCAGTTGACAAAGGGAACGTCAGAAATGTAGCTCACTGATAAAGATAAAATTTTGTACAGGTGTTCTCGATCGTTAGAACATGAACTTGGTGAAGCTGCACGTTGCGACTATTCGCTTTTAGGTTCTGGCTACGGAGACTTTTCAGGCCAAACCGGATTGGCAAAGAGTTTTTAAAAAACGAGTAATTTTCATTGATTCATTTTTTTTTTTTTTAAAGAGCTTTAAATTTTTAAGTTAGCGCCTAAAGGACTCCGCCATCTATATTGTTCCATGGCGTTCTAGCGGCCAACACCCTCTCTTGCATCTTTGCACGCAGGGTGTGTTGAGACTTTGACATCTATTTTTGTTTATTGTTTGTAAATATTTCTGAATTTTGTATTTCGGTAACAGTTTATAGAGATATTGCTATTTTCAGTATGAATATGAATCTCTGAACAATATCTAGTGAAGGAGGAACAGTTAATAAATATAATTCTCGTAAATAATGTTTGAAGATTTATTTTTGAACAGTCTTATAATACTTAGTTAACCTGTTTTACATTCATAACTTCTTCTGACTTGGCCGCATGCCGGTGGATGGTAATAATCATAACAGAACATAAAGCAAAATTAGTGATGAACCAGGAAAAACAAGTAAATATCGAGAAGGTACCGCATGTACATTTTCTGTTTCTAAGTACTTGAAACAAACGTTATTAATAGTTCAGAAATGCAGTTACGCTTATTGCTAACAATGTACGCCAAATAGTATCGTGAATAGTCGACTACACTTCGAAGAATAAATTTTAATTGCACCCTATCTTGCAGATCTTGAAGTTAAGACGGGGGATTATCTATAGTTTTCAAATTGAAATTGAGATTGATGTTCTAGTGTTTACTGCCATCACACTTAGAAAACAAATCTCAGTTGATGTTTGAGCAAAACACTACATTTAACTAACTAAATACGTAACAATTTTAACTAGAAAACAAATTCCGAGAAATTAAAATTGAAAAGACACTATTGAAAGGATGGACCTAAGAAGTCGAACTATTCTAAAAATACCGATAGTCGCACAAGTCATTTTCTAATCTTGATAAACAACTTCACATTACGGTATTTCCTGTTTTCACATTGAAAGATAAAAACACTTACAAGATTTCGATGATCATGGTTGTTTGCTACGTGATATGAGAGATGATAAGTAAATCGATCAGATTTAACGCAGATAAAGTACACATTAGCGTTAGTTGCAAGGTTATCCATTTACTTCTGGGAGTGTAATTCAAAAGGTCTTCTTCTTTGCTTCATTAAGTACAAACCACAACACTTTTCGCATCCAGTGTAATGACGGACAGTACCTCAATTTTTCTTCAGGTTAATGCACACAATGATATCAGATTTAGGCTAAAAACCATGGAAGTGATAAGATATACTTAAATATAAATCCATACCTAATCCGAAATCTAGTTCCATAAAATATCCTAAAAAATCGTTTTTGAGTTATGAATTAACCTTGCTTGTGAATAAAATCACGAAAAGTGAACGCAGAACTAAAGCATTAAAATTCCCTTTTGTTTTTTATAAAAGGAGAAAACACAGATTCAGTACAGCCACTTGAATCAATTCATTGATGCCTAAATGTGCGTTCATTAACTTCCATTGGTCTTTTGAAATGTGTTTCAAGCTTCTCTTTGAAGTTAAACCCGAAAGTTACTATTTAGCTTTTCACGAACTGATAATTATTTCCTTAAAAGTAGTGGTCGAGAACTGCCTTTAGTAAAGGAAATGATTTTATACACTTTAATTTAATATAATTGCAATGGAGCGCACGCTCCTGTGGCAACTTCCCTACACACCCATCTTCCATCTTTCCTTCACACACCTACACTTGTCCTCTACAGATTTCAACTTTAAATTCTTTCAACGTTTTTGGTAAAGTATTCATCATTTCTTTTGGTGACTTATTCCAATCCCTGGCACCCCTACCTAAAAAATAGAGAATCGTCCTACACCCGTGTGCCTGAAATCGAGTGCCTGCTTGTGGTCATGGTCATCTTTTCCCTTCTATGCATTACTTTTAATTCTTACACCAATATCTTTCCATGCCTCATCACCAATAGACGCCTTGTACACTCCCATGACTCTTTTCATCCTCCTCCTATCTTCCAATGAATCCCATTCCAGCTCTTTTATCATATCTGTTACTGATTGCGCTCTGCAGTAATTTCCAGAAAAAATCTAGCAGCCCTTTTTTGCAGCCTCTCCAAATCCTTTATTTGATACTCAAAATGTGGGTCCCATACTACTCTACCATATTCAAGCAATGGTCTGACCAAAGTTTTGTAACCCAATTCCTTGGTACATCCCCTCAACACTCTTACCAACAAGTGCAGAATTTTGAAACCTTTTCCTACTACCCATCCAATGTGCCATATCCAGTTAAGTTGGTTATCAAATGCAATGCCAAGATATTTTCATTTCAAGTCTTCAGCAAGCAATTCTTTCCCCACCTTATAATCATAATCAACATTTATTTTTTTAATCTGTGTATCTAATAAGTTGACTCTTCTTTGCATTTATCTTCATCCCATGTTTATCAACCCAACTAGATATCCTGTCCAGATCACCCTGCAGCTGTTTACAGTCCTCTGCCGTTTTGATCCTTTTATACAGCATAGTCATCTGCAAACAATCTAATTTCTGATAATAAACCATCAACAAAATTATTCATTAAAATAATGAATAGCAATGGTCCCAGTACGCTACCCTGTGGCACTCCCATTTTTACTTACACTTCTTTTGATACTGCATTTCCTTCCCTAACTTTTTGTTTTCTATCTTTTAAAATTTCTTCTACCGAGCAAATCACTTTCTCATCAACTTAAAGAGGTTTTACCTTATTTATTGTCATTTCATGGCTCACTCTGTCGAAAGCCTTTGAAAGATCTTGTGCTACACTATCAATTTGGCCTCCCTTGTCCATTTCATCCGAAATATCTTGCTTATATCCCACCAAGTGAGATTCGCATGAATATTCTTGCCGAAAGCCAAGTTGCCTACTTGAAAACCACTTATGCTCCTCACATATACACAGACGGAAAAAAAAATCCCAACACCAAGAAAAAATTATTGTAGAGTAATGAAATTTGGACAATGCATTTGTCAAGTTAACATGTTTAATTGATTAAATTTTCAAGATCACAGGTTAATTTAAGCTCAAGAAAATGCATTTCAAATGTGAAATACTGTTAAATTAATAGCCGGTGTAACCTCCAGAATTTTGAATGCAAGCCTGCAAACGTGAATGCATTGTGTCATACAGGTTTCGAATGTCACTTTGTGGTATGGAGTTCCATGCTTGTTGTACTTGTGCTGTCAATACTGGGACGGTCAGTGCTGGCTGTGGATGATGCTGGAGTTGTCGTCCAATGATATCCCATACGTGTTCAATTGGAGACAGATCTGGTGATCTCGCAGGCCAAGGTAACATGTCGACACTCTGTAGAGCACGTTGCGAGACAACAGCGGTATGAGGGCGAGCGTTATCCTGTTGAAAAACTCCCCCTTGAATGCTGTTCATGAATGGCAGCACTACAGAAATTCGAGCTGCAGTTGGTACCACAGTGACACAACGAACTGTTAGAAATCGGTTACTTCAAGGACAGCTCCGAGCCAGGCGCCCTGTAGCGTGCATTCCACTGACTACAAGCCATCGCCGTTTGCGACTCCAGTGGTGTCAAGCCAGAGCTCATTGGAGGACGGAGTGGAGATCTGTTGTGTTTTCTGATGAAAGCAGGTTCTGCCTTGGTGCCAGTGATGGCCGAGTGTTGGTCAGAAGGAGGCCAGGGGAACGCCTGCAACAAAACTGTCTGCGGCCTAGACACACTGGACCTACACCTGGAGTCATGGTCTGGGGAGCAATTTCCTATGACAGCAGGAGCACTCTTGTGGTTATACCAAACACACTGACTGCAAATTTGTACGTCAGTCTGGTAATTCAACCTGTAGTGCTGCCATTCATGAACAGCATTCAAGGGGGAGTTTTTCAACAGGATAACGCTCGCCCTCATACCGCTGTTGTCTCGCAACGTGCTCTACAGAGTGTCGACATGTTACCTTGGCCTGCGAGATCACCAGATCTGTCTCCAATTGAACACGTATGGGATATCATTGGACGACAACTCCAGCATCATCCACAGCCAGCACTGACCGTCCCAGTATTGACAGCACAAGTACAACAAGCATGGAACTCCATACCACAAAGTGACATTCGAAACCTGTATGACACAATGCATTCACGTTTGCAGGCTTGCATTCAAAATTCTGGAGGTTACACCGGCTATTAATTTAACAGTATTTCACATTTGAAATGCATTTTCTTGAGCTTAAATTAACCTGTGATCTTGAAAATTTAATCAATTAAACATGTTAACTTGACAAATGCATTGTCCAAATTTCATTACTCTACAATAATTTTTTCTTGGTGTTGGGATTTTTTTTTCCGTCTGTGTATTTCTGATGTGGTTGCAAATCAATATCTCCATTAACTTACCTACCACTGATTTCAAACTGATTGGCCTATAATTTTCGACTCTATTTCTCACCCCTCCTTTATCTACCGGCACTACTATCGCACTTTTCCAGTCATCTGATAAGTAGCAAGTATCCAGACTCAATTTAAATAATATTGCAAGATAACGTACAATGTCACATCCGGCTATCTTTAAGACATGTGTAGACCCTTGAGCTGAAACAGTAATGCGCGTCCTGCTCCGCAAATATTTAGAAATTCAACCTCGGATTTATAGCTATTTTCCAACCAAAATTCTAAAATAAAAGTTTGAACTTAATTATTTAATTGCTGAATATTTTACTATAATGCATCTAGAAGAATATAGAATTTTTTAGATAAAGTGATAACAATTAAAAATAATTAAGATATTCCATACAATTTGTTAACAACGCTCTGAACAATTATAGAAGAAAAATGCGAATTTGAGAGTTATGTCCATGTTGCCAATTTTGCAAAAGTCAATATTTCAGTTTTAAAAATAAATTAACAAGCAAGAAAAAACAAGATACAAAATGAAGAGTTACAGGAAACAAGCAAATTTTGTTTTTGTGATGCAGGTTTGTAGGTTGCGGTCTATGTAGCCTATGCCTAAATATGGTCCCGACAAGAGTTATATCTCATAATAGCTTGAGAATATTCCAGTACAAAATTAAAATAACTGTCTTTACTGTACAATTTTTTAATAAAATAATCATTATAACTGCGTAGGCGCACTTGTAATAATTTTCATTTCCGTAGATATTTTTATTAAAATGTTTATAGTGACTGCGTACCACCACAGTGTTTGAAGAAATACAAATAAAGATCAAATAAAAGATAAAAAATGAAGACTTGTTTATTAGGAGCGCAATATGCGTTTGCCATTTGGCCGAATACGTCCGACTAATTCCGTTTCAATGGGATCGGTCCGTCACTCGGCCGTATTCGGCTGCATTCGTCTGTGCAAGTCGTGTCCAGAGGACGCGTAACAATACCTTTACCTGTCTCGGGATTAGTCTGTCATATTCGGCCGAACAGTCGGTAGGACGAATTCGGTGCCAGCTGACTTAGAGGTCGAAAGGTCCACGGCGCATTTGGGAGGACGCCGGTTCGAATCCCCGTCTGGGTATCCAGTTTTTGGTTTTCAATGGTTTCCCCAATTCACTCCAGGCAAATGCCGGGATTCTTTCTTCAAAACGCCATGGCCGAATTCCTTCCCTTTCCTTGCACCCCATCCCATCAAGCCTCTAATGACCTCGACATCGACGAGGCGTAAAGCCATAAGCAAAAAAAAGAAAAAAAAGTAGACGCCCATGCATATATCTAAAATTACCTAGCAAAACAGTACCACTTTGTTATACTGTATTTTCACAGTCACCTTGAATTTCGATATGTTTATGTAATGTCTGGATGCTTCTGAAGATATGTTAACTGCGTTTACCGGATGGTGCGATCTTCTTCCAATAAGTAAAGGTTCAGTTCCGACAGCCAAACGACGGGTTCCAGCAAGTAATGAGCGTATTGAAGTAACACTGCTCTGCAGTTAACTGTGAACATTTAGGCTTTTTGTTTACCCGCACATTCAATTCTGTCTTTTGTGGCTCCTCTAAACCATCATCCGTTTACTGGTAGCAAAACATCCATAGCTACCAAAACTGTAGACTAGCTTTGTCCGTATCTTTTCTGGTGGTTCAGTGGTAAAGTTATTTGACTCAGGATCGAAAGGTCCCCGGTTCGAATCCCTGTCTCGGCTGGAATTTTCATAGGCTCTTTAACCGACCTTTTGCCTCTGGCACAGCTTGCTGTGTAATGTAAAGTTCGCCAGAACGCTTCCGTGGCTCTGATTCCACGTTAAACTGTAGGTCCCCTGTACCCGGTAGGACTACCGGGTTAGGTTAAGGCGGCTACGACAGGCGCGGAATGCGCAGCCAATAGAAATCCTGTTACCAGGTCATTACAACTACACGTAATTATCATTATTTCGCAGATATTTATAGGGTTCTAAATTTTCAGTGCATTGAAACGTGTGCATGACGTTTGTTAATATTTTTTCAGATTTTCATGCGTCCTGCCACATGCTCGTGCCGCCACTGTTGAAGTTGTGACTGGACCGGCAGTTCACGGAGAGGGTTCATACTGGGATCCCATCAACCAGCAACTCTACTTCGTCGACATACAGCAGGGACATCTGCACAGATACGATCCCGCAACCGGCATCGACTACAGGCTTCAACTGCGTCAGTGAACAACTTCTTTATACGTTTCTGTTGTTTCAAGTGCTTTAATGAGTACTTGGGGTTTGGTTGATTTTAAATGGGCCCTATGCTGCTAAGACTTTTGCATTAATTACAAATATTTATGACTTTAATCCACATGACGCATCATATAGGAACATCAAGGAAAAACTGAAAAGAATTCACAATATTTATTAGACAAAAAAATCTAAATGGTTCACATTTATTGTTTCATTAAATTTGTCTTGCAGCAGCAAAAACAGTTTGACAGTTAATTGACTGGGCCGCCTAAAGTCCCAGTGGAAAGCATTTATGCAACTCAGGGCGCTATGCACGGCTGGATAATTATTGCCCGAGCGTGGTGGGTGAGTGGTAACGCTCTTGCCTCGCATTCTGGAGGTTGCGGGATCTAATCCCCTTCCAGGCATCCAGATTTGGGTTTTACACTTCTGTTAAATGATTTTTATGTAGTGAGAATCAAAATTCACCAGTACAGCACATTATTTCTCTAATCTCTGCTGTCACTGGTATAAAAAAAATATTTCATCACACTCGTAATTTTTGCCAACAAGCTCAAACCTATATTGTCTGTCTATCCAGACCAATCTATGTATCAATTCTGTAATGTTTTCGTAAGCAATCACAAATTGAGTGCCCTTAGCAATCCCTTGTGACACATCAGTGATTGACTAGAAACAGAGAGATATACGCTGTGCCATGTACTTACCCACCTTTAACTGTATTTTACAGCACAGCAAGTATGTTCCAGGAACGAAACATCGTTTGTTAATCTTACTAATTTCACCCCTGCCCTTTGTGATAAAAATCGAGTCAGTGTAAGGCAGTGCTAAGCACAGAACATGCTGATTCGTCATAAAATGCCTGTGGCCAAGGTGGAGATATAGAAAATTTACCCACTTACTTATAGAAGAAATCCAGTGCACTATTCCTAATTCTTTCACCAAGATCTACCCTAGCCTCATCGCCAACATACGCCCAGCACTTCCCCAAACTTCATTCTGTTTCCAATGATTCCCAATCCAACCTCTGAACAGTTACTGACAGGGTTACCTTTTGTTCGTGTGTTAAAGTAAACCAAAAATTCGCAAAGTCTTCTCCTAATCATTAACAGGGATTCCAGCTACCAAAATGTTCACTTAAGGTGGTTCTACTGCAGTTTTTCCAAGAAAATTCTCCAGGATAATATTTTTCAACCAATCAGGTGCCAGGAGAGTTCTCCATTCGGTTTAAATTCCCATCTGACGCCAAACTTCGGATTCAGGGCCAAGTGTGACATTTGACTGTAATTGCATGCTTTGTTCAAGTAACCACGATAGAGTTATCATGATGCTCTTAGCTAACTGATAGTTTCTTGGTCATCAAACAGGCATCATAACCCACATTTTAATAGAAGATCCCCACACATCGACAAGTATCCAAAGGTGCAGACACTAGTTCTATTGCGCCGAAGATAGCACCCACGCTTGAACTGTCGTAAATTGTTAGGTCAAAGTGGGTGTTTGGATATTTTATCCACTCAGGCCTCATCATCTAAAGTCTAATGACAGATTGTGGTCATGGCCAACTTAGGCTCCATACACCACTCAGAATTATTCTGCCAATATCCATTCTAACAGCATTATACACCACATACAGCCCCTGACACTCTTCCAATCTCCCAATGACATCCAGTCCAGTTCCTTTATTAAGGCACTTGTTGAATATTTTCCACTAATAAATCTAGCTGCTATATTTTGCACCTTGCATTTGATGTACAAAAAATGTGGTCTCCATACTACACTTATATATACAAGAAATGGTCTGACTGTGGGTTTGTACCCAAGTCCTTCGCTTCTCTGGTACATCCCCTCATCACCCTCTCTGTTAAATGATTTTTATGTAGTGAAAAACGTGAGAAACACAATTCGTATGGCAACACAAACGGCAGTAAACTGTAAAGAGTACAGTGAAATGGGAGATTGCCTAAGCCCTGAAGCAATGGTTAGAAGCACACGTTGATGGTGAGCATAATTCTATAACCATATATTTTAGACTCAAATTAACAGAGGAAGTAGACACACGCACACACTTGTACATGCATACAGCGAGGTCGACAGAACTAACAGCAAGCATCATGGAAACGATGAAGTGTGGCAGAATTGTCGTTACCACTGATTAACTGGGCAGAACTATCGTTAAAAAAATCATCAGACAGACGAGTTTAAGTCAGGTATCACAATACTTACACTTACAGCACAAAGAGAGACGCAGATATACATGTACAAGTCTACACAACTACCGGTACCAATCATGGAAACAAAAAAGTGGTGTAGTACTTTCTTGCCCCATGACTGGCTGAAAAACAGAACTCTCCTTACATATCATCTGCCTGGCGAGATAGAGGGTGTGCAAAAAATGGCATGTTTTCACCATACACCTAAGTATTTACATCATAAATAGTGTTCATCACACACAATTGATTACATTTACCATCAATACGTTTCTCCCACACTGCAACCCTATCTGCCATTCATTAAGAGTGCCCCAGGTACCATGAGTTACAATAGACATTTGACTATCAGCAGATACCAGAACCCCTCATATTCATACTAGGTCTCAACCACAAATCCATACGTATCCACGCACAAGCTCAAAGAAACAGGAACAGCAAATCATACATCCAGATAAATGAGTTTAAGGAAGGTATCACCATACTTACGCACACAGACACATATATCCATGCCTACAGCGAGCTCAACACAACAACCAGCCCTAATCATGGAAAAGAAAAAGTGGGACAGAACCCCCATGGCTCATAACTCGGAAACGATGAAGTGGGGGCAGAATTGTCGTTACAACTGATTAACTGGCCAGAACTATCGTTACAAAAATCATCAGACAGACGAGTTACTTACGCTTACATGCACAAAGAGAGACGCAGATACACATGTCCAAGACTACACAACTACCGGTACCAATCATGGAAACAAAAAAGTGGTGTAGTACTCTCTTGCCTCATGACTGGCTGAAAAACAGAAGTCTCCTTACATATCATCAGCCTGGCGAGATAGAAGGTGTGCAAAAGATGACAGTTTTCACCATAAACCTAAGTGTTTATACCATAAATAGTGTTCATCGCGCCCCAGTTGATTATATTTACCATCAACACGTCTCTCCCACACCGCAACCCTTTCTACCATTCAGTAAAAAATTGACGCAGGTACCATGAGTTGCAATAGACACTTGGCTATCAGATCTCACCCACAAATCCATATATCTCAATACACTAGCACAAACAAGCATAAGTGGAGGGACAGCAAAATCATTCGTCCAGACAGACATTTTTATAGAAGGTATCACCATATTTACGCATACAGACACAGAGAGAGACGCACAAACACTCACATTTCCATGCCTTCAGCGAGCTAGACACAACAACCAGCCCCAATCATGGCGACGAAAAAGTGGGGTAGAACCCCCCATGGCTCATAACTGACCAAAAAATCATCAGTAACATATGTTCCAGGCACCATACTCTTCACATCAATCATCTCATTTATTTCACACTACAGACCTCACTACCATCCAGTATCATGTGTGCTAGGTACAAAACTGTTCACATCAGCACCAACACGTCTATCCCACACCTAAGCTTTCTGCCATTCAGTAACATGTGCTCCCATGTACCACGAGTAGCAGTAGACACTTGGTCATCAGACAGATATCATAACTCCCATATTCATACTAGGTCTCACCCACAAATCCATATGTCACCTCACACAAGCATCAGTGCAGGAACAGCACATCATACATCCAGACCAAACGAGATAAAGGAAGGTATCACCACATTTACGCAAAAAAAAAAACAACACAGAGATAGAGACGCATACACACGTACATTTCCATGCCTATAGCGATCTCGACTCAACAACTAGCCCAATCATGGCAACGAAAAAGTTAAAACAGAACACCCATGACTGGCCAAAAATCATAGAAAGACACACATACACACTCACATGTCAATGCATTCACACAGTTCCATTCATCACCACACAAACTGGAGGAAAGAGACTGATCATGCTAGATCCAAACTGAAGAGTTACAGGATGTTGTGAATGAAATCACAGCCATATCTCTCCCACACCGCAACCCTTTCTGTCATTAGTAACATGTGACCCAGGTACCATGAGTTACAATAGACACTTGTCTATCAGACGGATATCATAACCTCCATTCATACTAGTCTCACCCACAACCCATACGCTCCACACAAGCACAAACATATGGGAGGAAACAGCAATTCATACGTCCAGATAAATGAGTTTTAAGGAAGGTATCACCATGCTTACGCATACAGACACAGAGAAAGACGCACACAGACACATATATCCATGCATACAGCGAGCTCAACACAACAACCAGCCCAATCATGGCAAAGAAAAAGTGGGACAGAACCCCATGGCTCAAGACTGACAAAAAAATTATCATTAACATGTGTTCCAACAAACTCTCTAACATCAAAATCATTATTTAACTCACACTACAGACTCTCTGCCATTCAGTATCGTGGTAATATGTACAAAGCTGTTCACATGATCAGCACCACCTCTATCCCACGCCACAAGCCTTTTCTGCTGTTTCATAATATTTGTCCGACGTACCACGAGTATCAGTAGGCACATGGTCATCAGACAAATATCATAACTCCCATACTCATACTAGGTCTCACACACAAACATAACTGACCAAAAAAACCATCAGACAGACGTTATAGTGTGTGCAATGGATGACATGTTTTTGCCATACACCTCAGTACTTATCACATTATCAATTAATTACATCAACACATAGGTAGCCAGTCATTGCGAAATCTCAAAGTCGAGTAGAATCCTATCGGGATAGACACACTCACATGTCCATGCATACACACAGTTACCATACATCACCACACACATACACGTAACTGGAGGAAAAGGACTGAACACCCTAGGTCCAGACTGAATAGCTACAGGATGTGCGAAATATTTCATTTCTTTGCCACAAACCTCGGTGCTCATCATACCCAAATGATCACATCCACATAGGTGGCCACTGATGGAAACATCTCAAGTAGACTCCTACCACCATAATTACACACATAACCACACAGGAACACGTACACCACACATATGTCCATGCATATACCACAATTTCATAAGTTACCACATACATACAAGTAACTGCAAGAAAGGGACCCGACACACGACGTCCACACTAAGGTATTACATGATAGGCAGATGATAGCATGTCTAAACAATACATCTCAGTGCTCGCCACACATACTTGATTTTTAATGTGCCATCAGTATACCTTGTGGCTGGAACTAAGCTCTTGGTAATGTTTGGCCAAAAGTCATTTGTTAATAGCAGCTCATCAATCACAAATTTTGGGTAAACCTGCCCAGGCGGGCGCGGCGGGAGGGGGGGGATAGAGGACTATGATCAGACATTATAGGGTAAAGCCAGGGACTGAAAAGGCTGTCAAGGAATAAACTCACTGTAACTTCACTTTATCAGGTGTCATTGGAGATGTGTGAAATATTCTTTAATTCTTGGCCACTAAGTTTGGGGGGAATAACATATATGAAATATTGCTGTACTGTATAGCAATGTGACTGATTAATAGTATGTGCTTTGCTCTGTAATAACAAGGAGACATGGGAACAGAAATGTTTTGTAGGTAATATAGGCTAATGTGGACTTCTTTTGTTTTTAGTAAAAAATAGTAATGGTTCACGCTTAATCAAACGCAAGTATATTTCACGACACAAAACCGAAGAAAATATTTTACTGTGCTGAAATATTTGCACCTTGCTGTGTACAGAGTTTCGCAACCTGGGCAAACGGAACGCCGAGAATAACTCCATAGTTTCGAAATACTTGTCACATTGATATACCGATAATAGCAGACAGACAGCAGGCAGGAATACCTGAAATATTTCTCGTAAAAGCTTGGTGAAATGATGTGTGCCACGCCATCTTTCGGAAACCAGGATACTTTGCACCTCGGCAGTCGAATTTTTTTTTTTTTAATGTATCTCTAACAATGTGGTCTTTAGAGACGGGAATGGGAATTAATTCGATCATGGCCTTTTGAAGGTAGCATCCCGGCATTCACCTGGTGGAAACCATGGAAAACCCAAATCTGGATGCCCGGAAGGGGGATTCCCCGAATGCGAGGCAAGAACGCTAAATAATTTCATGAAATCAGGTACACATAGAATTCTTCCTCGGTTTTATATCTGGAGTTTATGACTTTTTTTTTTCATATCGAACGTTAAAAGGAAAAATTTATCACCCACTTCTTTAGCTAGCTTGACATCTGTATCAAACAGTATACATCTGAGAGGAAGTGGATTCGTGACCATCATACTCGATTTCCCGATTAATGGATGAACTAATCGTCCATTGTCTACTTATACCAATGGGTCCATTTAAACTAAGACTTTAATTATATTTAAGTTACTCGGTAAAGGTGGAATTGGTATACGCAACACACGATGACCACTAGGAACTAAAGTGATAGACGAATCCATAGTTTTGTCGCCGCGATACAACTTGTCTGACGTCCGCATTCCAGAACAGGGAACGGCTAATAGAGAGCAGTGACAAATATTTGTCGGAGACCAAAATGATACATGCCACGCCACCTACCAGTGAGCCAAAGAACTAACGGGGGCTGCCATCTGCCAGCGGATCTGTGAACTAACGGTGCAGGACTGCTGCTGCCATCTGGGCGGGCGGTCGCGGAACTAACATATGCGCAAGCCCGACAGCTTCCGCCATCTGTGCGACAGGTCAAGGAACTAACGGCGGCCATCTTGACCGGCCAAACGGGGGGCGGCCAAACGGGGGCGGCCAACTTGTGACGTCATGGGTTTTCCCGGTTTCTGGCTTAAATCGGCTATCCCTTCCTACTCAGGAGAATGTCGGGATGCTTCCTTCAAAAGGCCATGGCCAAATTCCTTCCAGTTCCTTGCCCTCAGTCCTTTCCCGCCTCTAATGACGTCTTTTTTTAACTGCTTTACGTCTCTCAACAGCGAGGTCCTTAGAGACGGGAAAGGATGGAGGGCAAGGATGGGGGCAAGGAATGGGAAGGAATTCGGCCATGGCCTTTAGAAGGAAGCATCCCGGCATTTGCCTGGAGTGATTTGGGAAACCATGGAAAACCCAACTCTGGATGCCCGGACGGGGATTCGAACCGCCGTCCTCCCGAATGCGAGGCGAGAACGCTAACCGTTACACCGCCACGCTCGGTCTCTAATGACGTCGATGAGACGTAAAGCCATAAGCAGAAAGAAAGATAATTATTGAAAATAGTCTTTCACTGTTGGATGTAAATCTACCGCATTGTTTGGTAAACCCGCAGCGTGTCGACATAAGAGACAGCACGTCCCAGGTGGTTCCAATAGACCGGCCTCGTCAGAAGTTCTGCTCACATCAGTGGTTCATCCCAGGGCAGGCGTTAGAGGTAGAGGGGGGTGGGGGGGAGGCTAAGCGGGTCAAATGTACCCGGGCCCGCCCGGCTGATAGGTTGCCCGATCACCTGCTGTAGGAGCCACCACTCGATAAGTTGTAGAGCTAAAAAAAAATGGTCTCTCATTTGGTCTGAGGGATGGCCCTAACTTATGAATTCACCAAGGGCCCCCAACTGGTTACTCCGGGCCCCAAAATCCTGGTTCATCCAGAGCAGATGTCGCTAGTATCGTAGTTAAAACAGTTCTTCTCGCTTACTTCTAATCACGTAGGCAAGAAACCTTTCGTTGCCTGACCGGGGACCATCCTTCGATGTTGACCCTTCAATCGTTCTTTTCAGCAAACAATTCTTCTCATCCTATTCGCTGTGCTCCTTTTCTAATGCACTGTTGTTCAAATGATCTCCATCATACAGTTTCTCTATGTATTCCTTCCATCGGTTGGCTCTATCTTCTGAACTTAGAAGAGGTTTCCCATCGGCAGCTTTAATATTTATACGTCTTTTCTTCATTTCTCCAAAATTCTGTTTTATTTTCCTGTATGCCACATCTACTATACCTACGATCATTCCCTTTTCTATTTCTTCACACTTTTCTTGCTGCCATCTTTCTTTTGATTCTTTGCATTTCCTGTTTATTTGATTCTTAAATTTTATGTATTGCTCTCTTCCTGCTTCATCCTGAGCATTTTTGTGCCTTTTCCTCTGATCCATCAACTCCAAAATTTCTTCAGTGATCCAAGGTTTTCGGGTGGCTTGTTCCCTAAAGTCTAATTTCTCTTTACCAGCTTTCATTATTTCAGTCTTTAATGCATTCCATTCGTCATCAGTTGAGCCCTTTTCAGAGTTACTATTTAGTCCCAAGTCTACCATTTCTGCAAACTTTTCTCTCATGTTAGATTGTTTCAGTTTATTCACTTCCAATCTGTTCTGCTTGTGTTGCTTCTTTATGCTCTTGAATTTTAGCCTGCACTTCATAAGTATTAGATTCTGGTCAGAGTCTATGTCTGCTCCTGGGTATGTTTTCCTGAACCTCTGTTTGATCATGACATAATCTACCTGATATCTGCCTGTATTCCTTGGACGTTTCAAGGTGTATATCCTTCTAGCATGATTCTTAAATAGTTCTTTCGCCACGACTAGTTTATATCTTTCGCAAAATTCTAACAACCTGCTTCCTCGCTCATTTCTTTCTCCTAGGCCAAAACTTCCTACAGTATTCTCCTCTTTTCCTTCTCCCAATACCGAATTCCAACCACCCATGATTATTAGATTTACCCCCCCCCCTTTTTCACGTATTGGATTAATTCTTCAATTTCAGCGTATACTTTCTCTATTTCTTCATAATCTTCCTGTGACGTTGGCATGTAGACTTGTGCTAATGTCGGTGGGGCAGGTTTAGTTTCTATCCTCACCAAAATAATTCTGTCACTAAACTGTTCACAATAACTCACTCGTTTCCCTACTCTCGTATTAATTAAAAATCCTACACCAGTGACTGCATTGACAGCTTGTGTGCTAATTATCCTGTGTTCTCCGGACCAGAAATCCTGTGCGTCCTTGCGTCCTTCCATTTAATCTCACTAATCTCAACATCTAATTTAAGTCGTTCCAGCTCCCTTTTTAAGTTTCTAATCTACCAGCCCTATTCAGACTTCTAACATTCCACGCTCCGACTCGTAGAATGTGTCTGTCCATTCTGATTACTCCTGCCTGAGCCCGGAGATTCGACTGGGGGACTATTTTGCCTCTGGAATATTTTACCCAGGAAGAAGCCATCATACTTACGTAATTTGAGAGGATTACATAGCCTCGGGATACCCATAGGGTCTTTAATGTAGTTTCCCGCTACCTACTGCATCCGCATGCCGTTGATCATTTCTGATTCATCCGCCTTTAGGGGCCGTTTCCAACCCCAAGGGCAAGAGGGTGCCCTGAACCACTCACCGCTCTTCCGTCCTTCTTTCGGAGGCCGTTGGCAAGCAGTGGGCGACTCCTTATACCGGTAATGTTTCAGTCGCCAGAGCCTCCTCCGTGCAAACGGGGTGCACCACGTGAAGGAGAGGCTGACATTTGGTTGGAAGAGGCTAATATTATCTCTCCCAAAAAGTACTTACGAATTACATAAATATATGATGCTGGCTCAAAGCCAAATGCCAATTTTTATATATATATATATATATATATATATATATATATCATCACCAGTAACTCGAGCTAAAATAATGTTATTGGCTGTTTTAACTATCCCCTCTATCTGCCATACACTGAAATACATGTAACTTTAGGCGGCAGGTTGGTGGGTAGAAGTTGGTGTACATCAGACACGGTCGGTATAGTGTCCGCATAGTTGGACGTCTTAGGATAAGAGGTTTTTAGTTCGGCAGCCTATTTTTCTTGTGACCACCGCTTGTTGGCAAAACATTCCTTTCTACGTACACACAGCACAATGCACGTTGGCTCCGCGTAGCTTCCACGAATTCCCGAGCAAACGAACTTGTCATGTACGCATCGAGAAACGTATTCTATGAGTCATGCTGCTATGACGGCATTAGACAGCAAAGATAAAATGTACTCCAACGCAGCATTCACGGGTTGTGCTTATAAATATCTTTTCAGCGATCTTTCCTTTTTTTTAGGGTTTCGTAGATATATATGACTCACGTGGTGAGTGAACGGGCCTGACATTCTGAAGGACACGGTTTCTAATCCCCATTTGTCCCTCCAAATTTGGGTCTTCCCTGATATCCCGAAATCACTCCAGGCGAATGCTAGGATGGTTCATTCAAAACAATTCCAGGATGGTTATTTCAAATTTCATGTCAGAATTCCTTACCGTTTTTAGCCCCTAATCCTCTAGCGGTTGTAATGGTTTATGACTTCTGAACCCTTTAATTTAGACATTTGATACAGCGTATAAGTTTAGTTCTTACTACTCCAAATACACAATTGTAACGTAAAAGCTGGTTAATATCGTGGGGATGAAATTGATTATATGGGGTTTTGAGATGGGAGGAAGAGGTTAAAGGTTTTTTTCATATTTATTCTCTCGTGGCTATAAGATTAGGGATGCTTACCCGCAAATCTGACTCATGTTTGCGGTTTTTTTACTATTATTCCTTGAATTCTACCAATTTTTGTGCGATCAATCACAGAAAATATTGCACAGAAACATATCTATGTCACAAGTTACTTTCGCATCTACTGATTCGAAAATACTTTCATAATATAAGTAAACTATAGTGGTTATTAATAATATCTTTATTTTCAGGTAATGCCACGTATTCTATTTGGATATCTGAGCTTTCGGCTGCCATGTTAATTCTTCGTCAGAGAGACTTTTTGTTTACATACCAAAGAAAGTCAAGCTTCACAGAATACTCTAAGCCGCTGTCTTCGTTGAAGTTGTTGGTATTCTTCAAAATTTTTGCTGCCTCCTTCACTCGTCTTCAAATTTTATAGCGTGCCCGGTGTTGATGGCATGGCGGGCTATGGCGGATTTGTTGCTGTTTTTTTTATCTCTGACAAAGGCTGTAGCATAGAGAATCAAATAAAAATACTCGGCATTGCCCGACAGTAAAGATATTAATAACAAAGATGGCCACGAAATCCTGAAAAATCATGTAGCTTCCCATTATCTACAACTGTTAGGCGCCTTTGAGCTTGTACAGTTGCGAGGTTGTAGCTCCATCCATACGCCTCCCCTCCCCACCATCACCGACAATCCGACTATCCTGACTACGGGTTTCCGAGTTACGAGAGTGTGGCCCTTTGGAATATTCTTGTTCTAATGTGTGTTTTTATTTTTATGTGTAAAATAAAACAATGAGTCCGCAGTTACAGGTAAGTCAAAGTTCTTTCCATTATTTCACAATGTGAATAATAGGTCTTCTCGCTCCGTGGAACACAATTTGTCCTGGATCGTCATCTAACTAGTCAAAAGCCTCTTTTTCCTCATGTTCGCGTATTGAAATTATTTCGCCACCAATTAGGTACCCAATTTAAAACGAATGAAACACACCCATCCTAACGTAATCAATAGACAAATATATAATTAAACTAAGTAAAGATGAAAATCTTAGATGAATAGTCAGCAAAAATCGAATTACGCTATCAACCCCACATCAATTAGGGTACGTACAGATGATTCGTCACCACTGTCATCAAAGGTGTCCAAAAATTTTCTCTCCAATTTTAATAATTTTGCGAAAATTTAGGGGGGGGGGCGTTTTTTTAATCTGCGGAAAACAATATTTAGGGAGTAAATAGGTCCCCAAATTTGGGAGTGCCAACTGGAACTTTCATTTGTTAAATACAGAAAAAAAATCAATCGATTTTAACGAAACAAATTGCAAAATATTTTTCACGATCAAAGATAAAAACATAGTTTTCTCAACACAGATTCTCAATTTTTTTACCTAGCGTGTTGGTGTATTAGCGTTCTCGCCTCGAATTCGGGAGGAAGCCGGTTCGAACCCCCGTCCGGGCATCCAGATTTGGGTTTTCCATGGTTTCCCAGATCACTCCAACCAAATGCCGGGATGCTTCCTTCAAAAGGCCATGGCCGAATTCCATCCCATTCCTTGCCCCCCATCCTTTCCCATCTCTAAAGACCTCACTGTTAAGAGAAGTTAAGTAGTTTAAAAAAAACTCAATTTTTAGACGGTGTACAACCACTGTAGTTTCGAAAATACCCGCCTAAAAATTGTAAATACCAATCGAAAAATCTAAAAACAATTTATGTTACACATCAGTCCAAACATAAGTTTAGTGGTTTTGCATTAATGTTAAAAATCAAAGTTTGTGAGTACTACCCCAAAAACCGATTCATCACACTTAAGGCTCGTTCGCACTGGGCGAGTAATATAGTTGAATGGCGAGTGATTTCGTAACTAAACGTTTGTGAACAATGAAAATTAGTCGAGTAATTTAGTCGAGTCGATCCGTTTCGTTCTATTAATCTGGACGCTTCTGCCCACTAGCTCATCGGCTAAACAAGTCTGAAACTATAGTTTTAGTAGAGTTCGTTAGCTGCCGAAAAAATGTTGTTTCGCTGGAACGAAGAAACAATTTTAAAATTTGTTTTGAATATGTAGGACATGAATGCTTGTAGAATATTAAGTCCCCAACTATAAAAACAAACAAAGGAACCAATCTGCACACATGGATTTGGAAAATACAATAAACATACCTGGATTTGGTGAGAAATAAATTGAAAATTAAAAACATCTGCTTAGTGCACAATTTTATTAATTATTTAATTACAATAGCATCTAGATTATACATTAAGATATTATTCCTATTGTTATTAGAAGTACTTCCTAAAGCGATAAAAATCTTTTTAGTATTATCTACACGCAGAAGTTAAAAAAAGTGGTCCAAAAATTTAGGCGCAGGTACTGAAACAATTTACACTCCTTCAGTAAAATGATTCAGTTTACTGGATGCATCTCTATAAAACATTAATTCAATTCGTTTAATGTTTCATAGATTCCTTCACACTGTGATGAATTAGGAAATACCCGATTTTCCGTGTATAAATACGAGGTGTGAGTGTCCATAATCTACATCCGGTGGCAATAAAGTAGAGAAATGCCTGTAATTACGTAGTTGCCGGCATTGCACTCCTTAAATATGTATCTTCACGCTGGATTTGCGACTGCATTTTCATTAACACAACTTTTGACATTCTCAAACTATTCGTAGGGATCTTCTAATGCTAATTCCTTCAGAAGACAATTTCTAGCTTCTAGTTCATCCCTTCTATTAACCCATTTTCGTACCCATTGCTTTTTTTTTTTTCTTTATCGCATAAACTTCTTCATCCATCTCTTCTAAAATAGCGATTAACATAAGCTGTATCAGCTCATTCATTTGATTGCGATGCAGCCTGCTGGCAAAATACCACGAAACTTGTGTACTGTACTCGAACGTAGTGCGAACGATTTTTGGTCAGTGGCGAGTAATTTAGCTACTAAACAACTCGCCACTCGACTAAATTACTAGCCCAGTGCGAACGAGCCATTACGCCACTAACGCCATCCTGCAAATGCTGATTGCAATGACATTGCAAAATGTTATAGTGTGATAAAATACTAGTGTGAAAAGTTTACGTTTATTTCTGAAAGCCCCAGGAGGTGAAATTGCATGCCAAGTTCTAATTATCAAGCCAAAATTTTGTTGGTTCCTACAGAAAATTAATAAACAAATTGCATAATGTTACCACAGGGAAAAAGAAAAAAATCTGAAATATTATCGCTCAATTTCCCGTAGGTGATTCCTCTCCCACTTTTTCAAATTTTCCGCCTAAACACTATCAATACGAACAGAAAAATCGAAAGCAAACATATGTTGTTCATCACTGCAAATAAAATGCTTGTTCGTGTTGTATTTCTTCTAAAGCCTTAGAACACCCACATTTCGATTAATCTCACACAAGAGAAGTCAGTATACCACTTCCAATTTCAATAATTCTATTATATATGGGAATATATTAAAATGAAATTCAGGTGTTTTTACCTCCGGAAAAATCTTTTTAGGGAGTGAAATAGCCACCGAAGTTAAGGGTGTTAAATGAAAAAATTGTTTTTTTTGCGCAGAAATATAATCAATAAACATTTATAGTTTATTTTAAATAATTACGAGAAGGAAAAAAATCACAATTTTTCCAAGAAGGTAATTCAATTTTCACGGGATGAATCACCCTATTTTTTCCAACTTCACACTCAATTCCCGCCTAAAAACGGTAAATTCATTTAGAAAAATGTATTTCAGTGCAAAAAAAAATCTCAAGGTCATTACATTTCTACGAAAAAATTAAAAATTTGAGGTTAAGTACAACCACAAATAAGTTCTTAACGCTCATTTTAGTAATTACTTAATTTTTCACCTACTAAAAATGGAATAACAATACGTTTTTTATCCTTCTTATGAAACAGTTTGCAATTTCTTTAGTCAAAATCGATTGCTACTTAGGGTTTCGCACCTCATGGATTCACCCTTTTGTCCGTCTGTTTGCCTTTTTCAGTGAGAAATTAATATCTCATTGCTTTCGTGTTTCTATCCTTGACAAGATTATTAAGGTAAAATTTAGAGAAATTTTGTGGGATGTATACAATTTTATGGGGTTTAGTGGGGCTGAAGGAAAAATCTTCTTGGGATAGTCATCATAGGAAGCAGGGATCCCACCGACTCTCATAATATTTGGCCTTCTTTCTACGATTTGTACTAACATTTGGCGAAAAACCATAAAAAAAATTAGCTCCCTCTTTAGTATTCGAAACTGCTGATCTGAAAACCACTTCAAAAACTACAGTTTTACCAAGTCTCCTAAATTTTACAGGAAGATTATATTGATTTTCTGGAATTTATCCTTTTTCAAAGTAAGATGTAATATAACAAATTTGATACTTCAGCAGATAATTTCTTTCGACAAAAAAACCATACGAATCATCCGATGCGTAATTACACCAATCAGATACCAAATGTATCATGAAAAAGTTTTTTTGGAAAATTTTCGAAATTTTCTCTAATACACTATAGTGCATTGTTTGTGTTTGATTTGTATATACCGTTTGATTAATAATTTTTCTCAACAGATAATATACTTTATCTAAAAATTTCCTGCTACCGAATTTATTTAAAAAAATTTATAAACTTTTCTCTAATGAATTTAGTTTAATGCACACTATACGCACGAAACCTTCACCACATGAGAATAACTCGCTTTTGTCTGATATTTTTTAAATGAAGCAATTAAATTTTAATTTTGCACTCCAACTTTTGGAGGGCGTTTCAGCCCTAAGTTTTTTATGCAATAAAAACATATATACCAACCTCAGATTTTAATTCTCATATAACATATCGCAAAATTGTTAAAATTGAAATGACACACTTGTAAAGCCGTTAGGGGATTTGTAAACTAGGAATGTAAGAAAAGGAGCAGATTTGTAGCCCTGAAGTCCAAAGTACCAAATGTCTACCTGTGTATTTTTTTTTTTTTTTTAGGTTTCAGTAACGGCTTTTAATAATACTATTTTTTCAAAACGCGTATTTTGGGGAGGTGAAGAGATTGGAATCCATCTCAGTATCCAATCGAATTATAGCGGAAATCCGCTTATAATAGTAATCAAAATGTTCATTAACCTCATACCTTCTCCAAGTGTATTCAGTCAAACTGCTCTCTGACGGAATATACTGGAGAAAGCGATCAGTTTAGGTAATATCGAAATAATTGGATGTTTCAGCGACGAACGTGACACTAGTGATTGCTGTGCGGGACACTCAGAACAAGTTCGTAATAACACTGAACCATACACTGAGCGTGCTGACGTGGGATGGCGTTTCATCCGACTACAGCTTGGAGGACATCGTCACAGTGGAAGACGACAAGCCAGGCAACCGCTTCAACGACGGCAAAGCTGACGTCATGGGTCGCGTCTGGGCAGGTATGCTGCGGAGCCGATAGTCAGTCGGAACCGAATGAAATTTAACTGCTATGGATCGCATGATCCGCTGCCAATTTTCATAGTAATCTATATTTCCACTTCCTTCTTATCATTATTATGATTATTATCATGTATAATTTGCGTGTAAAATTCTCCTACCTTTCTACTTTTGCCATTTACTAATTTTAATTTTAAATTCCTCCAGCGTTTTTGGTAAATTATTTGCCACCGCCCGTGAAAATTTATTCCAATCCCTGACACCCATTCCCTTATACGTGAAATCGAGAGTCAGCTTGTACTTACGGTCATCTTTTCCCTTCCATTCTCTACTTCTAATTCTGCGACCAATATCACTCCAATCCTCATCACCAACATGTACCCCTTGTACACCCCCAACACACTGTTCACCCTCCTACTGTCTACCAGTGACTCCCAATCCAGTTCCTTTATCATATCAGTTACTGAGTAGGTCCTCAGGTAATTTTCACAAAGAAATCTAACTGCTCTGCTTTTAACGCCCTCAAACTCCTGTATTCGATACTAAAAATGTTAGTTCCAAACCACACCACCATATTCCACCAATGGTCTGACTAATGTTTTGTAATTCAAATACTTCACTTCTTTGGTACATCCTCTCATCACCCTCTCCAGTAAATGAAGTATTATGTAACCTTTTCATACCACCTGCTTTCTATCTTTTAAGAATTCCTAAACCTAACAAGTTACTTTTTCATCCACACCAATAGTTTTCACCGTATTTAATAAACTTTTATGACTCATTCTGACAAATGCCTTACAAAGATCTAGTGCTACACTATTAACTTGCTCCCCCCCTCCCCCTCCTGTCAAATTCATCCGAAGTAGCTTGAATGTAGCCCGTCAATGGAGATTCACATGAATATCCTTGCCTAAAGCCATGTTGTTGATTTGTAAACCAGGTTCTTTACTCGCAGACATTTCTCATATAGTTACATATTATTATTTTCATCATTTTTCCTATCACCAATTGTGTATTTGTCGCCCCTCCTTTATGAACCGGTACTATTATTGATCTTTTCCAGTCCTCTGGTAAGCGGTAGGACTCCAGAATCAGTCTAAATAATATTTCAAGATGAGGTACAATATTCTATCCCACAATCTTTACTACATCTACAGTAATATTATCCACACCGGCTACTTTGTACTTTCTTAGTTCCCGTAGTTGTTTCATAATTTCTTTATTTCATAATTTGTTGATTTATTCTTATATGGAGCTGCTCCTCTGATTTAATCACTCCCACCTCAGGATGATAGTCCCTAATGGTCTCATTAAACTAGTCACTCAATATCTCTGCTCTGCTCAAGTCCCAAGAAACGTCTTCTCCATCCTTATCTACAGTTGTTTGAATACCTTCCCTTCCCTCAGTTTCCTAATATAACGATAGAAATTTCACGATGCATAGTGCAGCGGTCCCCCTGCACCAACAATATTCTTCATAAACCCATCTTTATCTTCCTTCTTTGCTGTTATTAATTGCTTTTTCAGTTGCTTCAAGTATTCCCTACTGCCCTACTGTCTCTTGACTCTGTTGTGTTGTCCTCTCACTAAACTCTTCGACCTCCTCACATCCCTTTTATGGTATGAAGGTTCTGCACTTCTCTTTATTTTCTATTTTGGAATAAATATTTCTTCGCCCTTTTTACAATCTCCTTGAACTCTTCCCACTTCGCCCCCACTGTGCTTGCGTCATCCTTCCATTTACAGAAACTTCCCGTGAAATATATCTCAATTCTGAAATTTGTGCCTTTTTATAATCACAGAATGTTTACTACTGCTACTAAGTGGAATGTCAGTCTGGTTACAGTCTAGAAGTAGAAGAGATAATTATGATTTTTCAACGCAATAGAAATACAACTCTTTAGTAGTTTTCTATGGCAATAACTGAAACTCAAGCCGAATCTAATGGGATAAAGAACTGGGAAAACAATTTACCAATGTACAAAAAAGAACTAAAATTATAATTTTACGAATTGGTCGGTTTTTATAGGCTACATTAATCTACTTAACAACATCAGTACATATTATTAATGTTAAAAATTATAGTTTCAGTGTCATTGATTGCCAACTTACAACAGAATAGAGATAGAATACACTTCCAGATATGATTGTAACCTGTGGTGAGTGTGGTTTTTTTACCTTAGGAACTATGGGTCCCGAACCCGTGGTAGGCGAAGTGACGCCTGATCAGGGAACGCTGTACAAAGTCGACGTCGACTCGAAGGAGGCAGTGTCCATGATTTCACCTGTCTCTGTGTCGAACGGCATCACATGGAACGGCGACGTCATGTACTACGTCGACTCACCCAGCAACGTCATCGCTGCTTACGACTTCGACGCCACTGATGGAACCATTAGTAAGTCACTTAAAATCGGCAAAAGATCACATAATTAACAGAACTAACTATCTTGAGGAAACGCAGTTCCCTTGACTGGTATTGTTACATTGTGTTTGCCCCCAGCAATATACTATCCGTATGGGCTGACTCGATCAGCAATATCCAGAAAAAAACTTAATGTTCAGTACATTAACATGGCACGTAATGGTTAGAATCCTTTTTATACATCCGTGTTTGTGGATATCTTGGTTCATGTGAGACCACCGTAGCGGTGATACCCAAGACAGTTCTCCAAAAGTCATCTAGTAATTAAATATGTTTTCTGTTAGAAAATAATGAACGCGAATTTCTTAGTTTAGAAAATATTTTCTTACATTTTAAAACTCATAAAGAGATTCTCCAGATGGCTATCTTCTAATTTTTTTTATTTTTTTTTTTATATTTTTATTTTATTTTTTTTTTTGGTAAACCGTGACGTCTCATTTCAAATTCTTTTTGATTGCCAACAACAATCTACTTCACGCCGAACTCGGGAGGAAAGAAATGGGACTCATTTAGAGTCTGGTTATTCAACATATCCCACCTCACATGCCAACTTTCATTTTAATTGGCGTCAAAATTTTAAAGTCGATAATGCAAGCTGACGTCTATCTGTTTATTTGATCATATAGCAGTTCTCATAACTCAGTTTACCTCGTGTTGGAGAGTTGGATTGACACCTAATATTCACATAAAACTGATACCAGACGCAGTAGCATAAAACGGTTAAGCGATGTCAAACTTGCAAATGAAGTACTATTCTGAACTTTCTTTTTAAAGAGATCTTTTGTTAACGTTGTTATGGAACGACTATTTCAAATGTACTGAAGCTCAATTACAAATTCATTTCATTATTGTAGTTACACAAGACGTACTAACATCTCCAGTAATTGGCTTACAAAGCATAATACGTTTTAAGTGTTTGAGCTGTAGTCTGTAATTTATAAACTGTTCGGAGCCAAAAGCGTGATAATAATAAAAACTTGTCACCACTGATATATTTAATTATTTTTTCTATACTATGTTACAGGCAATAAGAGAATAGTTTTCAACATCACGGAGGCCGGAATCGAGGGAACCATGGATGGAATGACGATAGATTCGGACGGAAATCTGTGGGTAGCTTTGTTTAATGGCTGGAATGTGAGTTACATTATTACGCTACTCTCACTGTCATTAATAATTTATTGTATTGAACTTGATCCATTGCAAGTATACCTTGGTTTTATATTTCTTTTTTAAATACGTATAGACAATGTGTTTGGCTGATACTGATCTTTGATGTGTTGCATGTTGTTTGAGAATTGTCTTTAAAATCTATGAAGGAACTTTTTCTAAGAATTTTAGTGTCGATACCGAACGTTTCGACTATGTGATTTTGTAATTATCATGATCTGTGCTGATCGACTGGCGACTGCAGAACACACAGAGTTAAAACAATGTTAATTAAGAAAAATTGGGTGGTTTACGTTGAAGAAATATGAGAAAAATCACACTGAAAACGTCTCGATTTTCACAGGCATCTTTTCTTTTTTATTCATGTATTAACTCTGAAAAAAAATGTTTAAAAGCCCATCATCGGTACTTCTCAAATAGAACTGCGTATGTCATTTCGATTGCGAATGACAAAACACTAAATGAAATTCCTAGTTTGGAAGTATAAAATAGTAGCTAAATGTATCAGCAGAAGTTTGGGACACAACAAAGATATTAAACACTGTCAAACTACTCTTAAATATATTCTTTTCAATGTTTAACCTATTTCCGTCGACATTATAAGCCGTTTCCTGAAGAGTGATGTTAACAATTGATATTTTCTTTTGATAAATAAAAGTAAAAAACGAAATTGATAGGTTCAACAAAATGAATACATACGGCCTGAAAGGAACGGTTTGGTGGTTCAGCAGTTAAGGCGTCTGACTGGAGATCGAAAGGTCCCAGGTTGGTATCCTTGTCTCGGCGGGGATTTTACAAAGGACGTTAACTTGACATTCACCTCTTGCACAGTTGCGGTTTAATGCGAAGTACGCCAGAACGCCTCCATTGTTCGAATTTCACTTTCAACTGTATGTCCCTATTGACCTGCAGGATTACCAGGTTAGGTAAAAGCGACTGTCAGTCCTACCTCTGAATTAGTATGTCTCCCTCGGAATGGTCCTACCAACCTTCAGCTTAACGGCCTGAAATAAAATATCTGCATCGAAATTTCAAACCGTGTCTCACTGCTGTAACCAGCAAAGAGTAAAATTTTAAAAAAAATAGTTATCAAACTGGTGAAAAAGTTTGGAATGAATGACATTCAACTACGAGTTTTAAGCGCCCTTTTTTTTTAAAAAAAAAAAAAAAAAAAAAAAAAAATCTAAACATTGTACCAGAATCACCCACTAGATTCATATTTAACGTGTGTATCATCTTTTCTGCATCGCCTAGTTTAACTAAGGAACTGTAGTAATAACTAGGAAACGTACGATTTAGACCAATTATTCCAACCCCATATTTAACGTGTGCTTCAGCATTTTGCAAAATAGTACGGAGCGGATGAAATATTGTGTATCATACAGCTGGCAGCTGGACGTTCGTGTCGGAGAATCAAACACTATACAAAGATGTTCCAGAATTGACTATGAGAGTAGATTTTTGACGAAAGCTATAGAAAATAATATTTCAAGCATGTAATAAAATTATTGAAGTCTACTTTCTGAGTAGCATATTTTAAAGAGAAATCTAAATACCAATACTGCCAATCAGCGACTTGAAATATTATATATTGTGTTTGATTTATTTCCATCTGGATTTCCATGGTATATAAGTAAATAACATAAATTAATAGTAAATATCATTAAGAGGCATTCAACAATTGTCAAATCACCATACCTCCCTCTACAGTGCACGAGCCCAACTAACAGCCCCGTCGCAAGATAAATTGCTCAGTCACCACATGAAATGAGTTGGCACTCACCATCAAACATTTAACGATCTGATTTCCTTATTACCCAAACCAGGGACATTACGACCGGTTTTCTCCGGAGGTCGGGGCTGACTTTCTTACAGCCAAAATCAGGGTCCAACAACCAGTTTTCCCAGAGATCGGTTTTGGCTATTATAGACTTTCTTATCGATTAAAACATGATACCTCGCTAGTATCACATAACATTTTAAAACAACTTACTCCATTAAAAGATCTAACTAAATCGGTCATTTTAGTTACTGAATGAACTAATACAGTCAAATGATTGACCTATTTATTTTAACCAGTTGCAGCATACTGAGCGTGAATTTGCCATGTAAGCCTGGTTGGAAGCAACAACACAACCTCTCAGTTAATATTACTGAAAGTGTATATTATTCACGTTGAGGGAGGTTATATACCCTATTACTTCGAGCTAGCAAAAGTGATTTAAGGAATTAGTATTAGAAATGAAAGGCTGTCGCAAACGCAACTCTAGGTTTATTCCGACTATTACTAAAAATAGTTTGAAACTACATAATTATAGGTTAACAAAATGTCAAAAAAGTTGCAAGTTATATTAACTCTTTGAAATCAAAATTGTGACATATATGCATAAATGAAAACTGTCTAATAACTAAAATGTCGTAAAGTATAAATCTTAACGTTGCAGCATCTAGTTATTCTATCTAAAAGCTTTAATTATTTGGTATTCTTTATAAGAAGTTTATATTACCATTGCTATACATTCTAAAACCCAATACTACTTTTACTTACTAAAATATTTTTAAACATTACACAAATTCAAATCTCCTTACATTCAGTGGGTTTAGCGATTGGTGGCTCAGTGGTTAAGCCACGGACTGAGGTACTGAAGGTCTTCTGTCTCGTATGGAATTTTTTCGGACCTTAAAACTGGCCTTATCTTTTGCAACGCTCTTCTTTGTTAATGTGAAGATGTTAGGACGCTCCGCGGTTCGGATTCTATGTTAAACTGTAGGCCCCATTCAACTGGTAAGTTAACGAGGTTAGGTTTAGATGGCCACAATAGAGGCGCATAGCGCATCCCATAAGAAACACTGTTGCTAATTCTTTAATATCACACGCAGTTATTATAACCATTATCTTCTATCAAATGTGCACACTAAATAGCGCTGATATGGGTCATTTGCAGTTACTGAAATGTTGGTGAAAGATGTTCAAACACCTTTATCTCGTCATTAATTGAATCACTTTACCTGCAATTTTATGAATAGATTATTTCGCACTTATACGTGCTAGCTCTGAAGCAGTAGTTTCGTTCACAATAGTAAAACGTGCACAGATTTCATTACTTCAATTAGTGATAATGCTGTGCCAAATACTTTAAACATCTACGATAACACAAAAACAAAATATTAATAACACGCAAATATAGATACAAGTGGAGAAAATTGATAATTAATTCAAATCTATTCTTTATAGCTTTCCTACGTATCTTATTAACTAGTTCATTAATTTTATACCAAACAACTCTCAATTCATCCAGCTATCATGCAATATGTTTCATAGTCAAATTTAAAACTTCACATTTTTCTTTGTTAATTTGATAACAGTGAACTTCGACATTTGGAATATCGTCTTCACTTGTTACGTTAATTCTTTTATATCTTTTATTACCTACTGAATTACTATTTTGCTTCCATAACTTAACGTCGATTGAAGAATTTAATTTATCAGTACCTTTGAAGACAGCATTTGCGGGATGTTAACCATTGCAAATAATAGTGACTCCTTCCTTTTTAGATACCTTAAAGCCATTCAGTGCTACCCAATCGAATCAATACTCTTTGGTTTAAAGTGAATAATTTCTTTGTGCAATCATTAGAAACTGATGTAAAAGGACGTAGTAATTTCACCTCAAAAAGAGGTAGAAAATTTTTTGTTTACGAATGGTAATGCTATATTTTATTTTCTTACACTTTAGCTGATTATAATTTAATTTGCCAAACAATCTTTCTGAATCTTCAGTTATCAAAGTTTCTTTCTCTAAAAGTGTAAACAAATAGCTAATGTTAGTATTAACCGCTATTGGACATTTTTATTGAGTTGTGCATGTTGTTTTCTAACTGTACGTTAAAAATATAGCGCCAAATTTTTCCTAATGTAAATACAACGAGATCGAGCATTTTCCATAGTAGATAACAATTTTCTACAGTTAATGGAACTATAAATTTAATATTTTTAATATTGTAAGCAATTAAAGATAAAATCAGTCTTAACTATTAAACAGAATTACTCTATTATGTTTCGAGCAACCTTTTGACGATTCTCAACAGCTATAGACTATTTACAGATGATTTTTTTTTAATTTATGAAGAATAGTTATGGCTTTTATCAGATGTTTGTTCAACAATATTATGAAATGCGGCCCTATTGTAGCAAATCCTCAGATTACGGGTTACTAATCGATAAAAGTAAAAGGAATATTTATTAGATTTCACTGTATATTGAGAATATGAACTGCGAACCAAGGCAAGCATAGACCAGTTTCCACACACAGTAAAGGGGAAAATACTCCGTTATCAGAGTAGGATGTTACAGCAAACTGTTCTTCAAGGTTGGGAGAGGTGAAGCGCTGAAAATTGCTCTTTCCGCATACGAAACGCTTACATCACGAGTTGCAGTAGTTACATGCTGAAAGTATGTGAATGTTAGGCCCCACTTTGCCTCTAGCAGTTGTAATCCTGAAAGTCAATTTGTCTAATGAAGAACTCCACGACGCGTCTTAGCAGACGACAGACTTGGAAGCGATTTGCTCCTTTGAGTCGACCGTCACCTCTAGACTAGGAAACACCTGCTTGATCGTCATGTGTTTTAGGAATGAATTATAGGTTTTGTGTGCTGAGGTTTCCATGATTTAAATTATTGTGTTGTGTGATCTTCAATGTTTGTGTGTTATACCGATGAGGCCCGTGGCAAATTCATCCCTCAATGTAAAGAAGCTCAACCTACGTTGTAGTTTCTTTTTAATAAATCAATACGTAAAGTACGTACCAACGCTATTTAATTGAATTGGTGAGTGGAAAACGGATAACATTTCTTGAGCCTAACTTTTCGGTAAGTTAAAAAAAAAAAAGGTTTATTGAGCATACTATTAGTTTTACAAGAAAACTTACTATTACAATTTTATAGAACAGATGCTGAGGTTTCTCTTCCTATAATTTTAACTTACTACTTTTGTCAGTTTCGTAGATATAAAGCTTTTTTCCCTATGGTGTTTTATCCTTTATCTACTAATTGGAAAAATGTAGCTTTAGTTTTAGGTTGTTGTTTTCATTTATGAACATTCAGTCAAGATATTTTACCACAAGTTTGAACTTTGCTTGTTTACAACAATTCTTTCAATTGGAATATTATCCTTTCTACATTCATTAGTATTTTTAGGCAAAAAAGGACTGCAATGTAAACTTTATTTTACTTTACTATATTTATTCATGAATACTGTTTTGATCGTAAGGATTTTTGATAAAAAGTGCGTATCACTTAGGATAAAATGTTTATATTTATGGGCACTTCAGTCCTCAGCATCAACGCTAGCTGCCTTAGAAGGTGGTAGTTGCAGCATATTTTCATAAAATGCAAGGTGTTCTCGAGGAATGAATTGTGTTACTTTTGAGTTGACTTGAAGTTTTTTACGGTTGATGCAACCGCGTTAGTAGCAAAATGAGGACCTACGTGAACAGTGAAGGGAAAGAGGATAACATTCCAGGAATGTTATCTTTCTTTCACTCAACAAAATTTTAGAGCTTAGTTTTAAAATCGAAGTTTGACTGGTGTAATATCCTCTTTGTACCCAATTTATCGAACTACCTCCCAGCTACAAAATGGTTACCTTACTTCAATTTATTATTTCGGTGGAATGTTAACCTTCTTCCACTCGCCCGTTCAATTATTATGTGCATTTTCCGTTGATTTTCATTTTCTAGTAACTTCAAATTTAGGGAGCGTATTGAATTGAAATAACAATTTTATTTTTAGTCAAAATTTTAACTATTGAAATTCCTTTTTTCCAGCTTTCTGTTCAGCGAAAGTGTTAATGACAAAGTTCAAATTTCGGGTTATGGAATGTTCGATGGATAAAACAACTAAGTTGCATAACCTTTCTAACACAGAATTTTTTAAATAAATTTCCATTTTGAAAATGTTCGCTCGTCACTAGTCGTACCCACAGGAATGGTTACAAATAACAGAAATGCAGTGCTCATTTCAGGAAAGACTGAAAACATAAAATGATTCTTTATGATTAATAAATCCGCAAGTTCCCTTATAGAAGATGACTTTTCTATTTCGTGTATAAAAGTGATAACAAATTCTGAAGACTTTTCCAATAAGTTGGCGTCATTTACATTTGGAAAAGTGCCAGGTTGCAGGACACTGATATTGGAAACAATTCCATTCAGTCCAAGGAAATGCGACCTCAGTTGATTAATGATAATGTCCAATACGCGATAGAATACCTTCACTTTAAACAAGCCTTCGGGATCTTGGAGACGTTCATCCTCTCAAATTTCATCAAAATGTCATTTCATACTGGAATCAATGCATAAAAATTAAATTCCCTAAGTATATTCTGTGATCTTGCTAAGGCTTTTGACTGTGTTGATCATGAGATTCTACTAGGTAAATTAGACCACTATGGAGTTAGTGGTAAGCCAGGACTTTGGTTTAAATCATACCTGGAAAACAGAAAGCAATGTGTATCACTGAAAGATGCTAAAACAGGAAATGTTATAAACTCAGAATGGGGTATAGTTAAATGTGGTGTGCCTCAGGGTTCAATTCTTGGCCCTCTGCTGTTCTTAATCTATATAAATGATCTCCCACATATACTAGGTGATAATGAACACATGGTGCTCTTTGCAGATGTAACCAGAATATCGTTGAAAGACCCATCAGCACAAAACCTAGAAAACACAGCAAATGATGCTATAAAGAAAATTAACAGGTGGTTAAATGCCAACAAACTAATACTTAATGTAGAAAAGACACAGTTACTTCAGTTTGTTACAAAAAATAAAACACAGGACAGCTATAATGTGATATCAGAAGGAAAAGTAATCAATGAAAGTAATTTCACAAAATTCCTGGGTGTATGTATAGATAACAAATTGAACTGGAAACAGCATATTCAACAACTTCTTTAAAAAAACTGAATTCTGCAACATTTTCACTTAGGGTAATATCTAGAATAGCTAATATAGAAACCAGAAAGTTAGTATATTTTGCTTTTTTTCATTCCCTGCTCACTTATGGCATCTCATTCTGGGGAAACTCGTCACAAGCACAGAGGGTATTTAAATTGCAAAAACGTGCTATAAGAACTATTTGTGGAGCAAGCCCACAGACGTCGTGCAGAAATCTACTTAAAAACCTGGGTGTACTAACAATGCCAGCACAGTATGTATACTCCGTACTATCATTTGTAGTGGAAAATCCTGAACACTTCGATCTTAATGCTGACATACATAGCCATAATACTAGGAATAAATATAATATTCACAAGGATTACAAATCACTGTCAATTGTACAGAAAGGGTTAACATTTATTGGAGCTTCCTTATTCAGTGTCTTACCAACAGAAATTAAATATTATCTACAAAAACCCAACTACTTTAAGTCCAAACTGAAAGAGTTTCTGCTTCAGAATCCATTTTACTCTGTGAAAGAATTTTCTTCTTGGAATTTGGTAACTAAGAATGACTGATAAAATAGTATATATGGTGTATGGAAGGGGAAGGTGACAAAGTTGTCCACAATTACTAAAATGATTTATGGTTTTTCTTTCTGTTGAAACTTTTGACAAATGCAGTAATTACACTGTTTACAAAATTTCACTCATATATAGTAACTAACGTGGGATAGCATGCACTCAAAAACTGCTATGAAAAATTATGATACTAACAGGTTTTTAAGTAATTGACTGCTTATGAGTTGTGGTAACTGGTTGGTAAGAAAATAACTGGTTGTTAGATGCTGGTAACAAGTGTATACACTGTTCCACATAATAAATATTAATTAACTCGGGATTGTATTTGTAGATTACAGGAAATATTGGTTATACTAATGGGTCGTAACTAACTAGTTGTCAATATATAATAATATTATCAATTATATAGTAATATTGACATTACTAATAAGTGTATGTACTGTTCCACATCCCCGAGATTATTCTCACGTGGGATCAAAGTGAACATATCTATCTATCTACCTTCCCCTGACGAGTTTTCCACATTTTATTTGTTTGAAGATTTTTCACCTTTCTACGATATTTCTAAAATATTTCTTCTTTTTACTGATTTATTCATCTATTTATAACAAAAGCTTCTAAAATTTCGGCAGCCATTATTTTAGGATAAAATTTGCTGTTTGCTTTGTGGAGTTCATTATGTCTTTTTTGACATCAAGTCTACTTTTATGACTGCATAAAGCTGTATCTCTCGCAAAATGATCTTTGGGAGACTTCTTAGTGAATAGTTGGAATAATTTTTGTGCAAAACTATTTTTTAATATAATTTTCAAGAAATTGTTGTTTAAGTAATTATATTAAATGCGTTTATTTCCATTTCACAAGCAGATGCCCAAATCTTAATTTGAATTCCATAAAAATTTATTTGTAGGGCTAACTCTGATCTTTCTTCTGTTTATCATGGATTTGACGAGTTTGTTAAAGATTTATTGCTTAGGGTCTGGCAAATACTTGTGTTGATGACGGCGTGTCCGTTTACTCGCAGGTGCTGCAGGTGAACCCAGATTCGGGCGAGGCCCTCCAGCTTGTCTCCTTGCCCGCTCAGCGCGTCACGTCGGCAACGTGGGGTGGGGAGGCATTAGACGTGCTCTACGTCACAACGTCTCGCTCTGGTCTCACGGATGACGAGATCTCTGAGCAGCCTCTCGCAGGCTGTGTGTTCCGTGTCTCGGAGCTCAACGTGACTGGAACTGTCGCCTACACCGCTGTCAGGAATGTTTAACGATAATCTGACATATGCATTCAGAATTTCTGGAATGTCTTCCAATAAAAGTTCACGAAAATTCTACGAGTTTTATGTAAATTTAATTTAATTTAACTGCGATGGAGTGCACGCTCGGATGTCAATTTCCCTACACACCCATATTTCCCCTTTCTTGTACCCGCCAACGTTTGCCCATTACAAATTTCAACTTTAAATTCTTTCAGCGTTTTTTGTTAAATAATTTGTCGTCTCTCTTGGTAATTTATTCCAATCTCTCACCTACTTACCTACGAAACATTTTTTTACCTCGCCCTTATGCCCGAAATAGAGTGCCAGCTTGTGGTATTGGTAGTCTTTTCCCTTTCATGCACTTTTCCTAATTATACCCCTTGTATGATCCCATGACTCTCTTCACCCTCATCCTATCTTCCAACGAATGCAATTCCAGCTCATTTATCATACCAGAAATTAAAAGGCATTTAACTTCAGCTAATATCTATACATTTCATAGTTGTAGGCCTAAAAGTTTAATTGTAACTTCTTATTTGCATTACATTTTATTACGTACTTCCGAATCCGCCTTGCAACTCGTCTAGCGTTCTAACATGGGGTTAGTTAGTTCGAAAACCAGTGTTAGAAGAAAGTTCCATCATTCTGAAATTGGCGAGCATGGAGGGAGAGGTGAAGTAAACAATTCATAATCCCCAAATTGTTTACTAAACTCCTAAGCTAAATCCCAAACATCTCCGCCAAACGTGAGGAGTAATGGGGAACGACCCTTTAGTCAGTGATAAGCCCGCTGGTTGAGGATATTTAATCTGACGGCACTCTTTACATTTTTTCGGAAGAGTAGGACTTAATATACCGGCAGTGGGTATGATCGTCTCCTTCCTTTTGTCTTCGAATCACTAGTTAAAAATTTTTGCTGCAATAAATTTACCAGGTAATTCATCACCTCGAACTTATTACCGAGTGGGGCGGTGTAACGGTTAGCGTTCTCGCCTCGCATTCGGGAGGACGGCGGTTCGAATCCCCGTCCGGGCATCCAGATTTGGGTTTTCCATGGTTTCCCCAAATCACTCCAGGCAAATGCAGGGATGCTTCCTTCAAAGGGCCATGCATGGCCGAATTCCTTCCCATTCCTTGCCCACATCCTTGCCCCCCATCCTTTCCCGTCTCTAAAGACCTCGATGTTAAAAAGAGACGTAAAAAAATTGAACTTATTGCAGATGTCTACCGGAAACCGACTGCAGGGAACAAAAGTAAATTAAATGGTCTTTTATTGCTACTTTATTGTGTCAACTAGAATTTTTACTGTTCCTGCTAGGAGGATTGCGCTTATTAAAGTAGTTGAGACTTATTAATAACTTATTAGTAAGTGACATGAACATGAACTGTGGTTTGGTAGCAATGTCCTTACACACTGTCTTTCACATTTCATGATACTTTTCCTAATTTTAAAATCTTTGACTGCAATTTTACCTCCCACCTACTTTTTCCCATTGAGAATTTTAACTTTAAATTCTTGCACTGGGCGTGAAAATTGTTCACTATTTACCTTGGTAATAGATTCTAATCCTCGATTACATTATATACAAAAGAAGATTTTTCCCCTTTCTTACGGCAGAAATCAAGTGCCACATTTTGTTCGTTGTTATTTCTATCCTGATTTGTCTACCAATATCCATCGAAAACTAATCGCCATACACGCTTGATACTGTCTCAGCACTCACATCACACTTTCCTGTCTTCCGACTCCCATACGGTCCCTTTATCATATCACTGATTGTGCTGATTTCCACAAAAAAATCTATCTGCCCAACTCTCACGCCCTCCGACTCCTGTATTTCAGTAGCTGTTTACAGTTTTCTCCCATTTTAATGCAATTACGTAACCTTGTGTTATCTGCAAACAATCCTTGCTTACTTATTTATCGTATGATGAATGTACAAATTCAGATGTACAAATGGTGTGGATTTTCTTACTTTAACCACCAATACAATAGGTCATCGAAATAAGGAGCAGGAATGGAGCTAGTACTCTACCTTATGGCCTAGAGCTGGGTCGTTCGCGAGTGAACCAGTTCTTTAGAACAGTTCCTCTGAAAGAGCAAGTGAGCAGTCGCTCACTAAAACTGAACGGTAGTTCTTGTTGGAAGCCCTAATGACGGTGGTGTGTCGGTCTCGATTGAACTTCAATTGAGTGTGCGCCAACAATAACTCGATTTCGGTTTTGCCACTGTCGCCCGCGGCCTGAATCATGTTTGTTCTCTGTTCCTCGCCGTTCATTGTTTATCCACTCCGCTCTGAAAGAATAAGAAATCCCGAAGATCGAGAAGAGCAAGTTCGTTCGCAACGTTCTTTGATCCCATGGCTCAGCACGGAAAGCGGTAGGTCGTTCGCGACGTTCTCTAATTCCATCGCTCAGCACCGAAAGAGCTAGTCCGTTCTCGACGTTCTCCGATTCCATCGCTCAGCACAGCACGGAGCAGTGCCAATGGGGAGCTAGTTCTTTCGAATCTGACGTCCCGCTCCGCTTCTCTTTGTGTATTCCGGCTGCAAGCGTGCCTTGTGAAATAATATTTTCAAAAGCTGGATAAATTTGCAATGAAAAAAGAAGTAGGTTGCTGAATGGCAAAATAAGTAAAATTTTACTTGTGAACAGTAACCTTCATTTCATTTAAAGCAAAAAGTTCTTTAAAATTGATTGTAATTTGTGTTTGTATACAAATTAATGTAAAATTATCTATGCTCAAATATCAAATATTCCCAGTAAGCCGAACAATATTTCATTGACTCTTTGATATGGCCTTTTATGCGTGAAAGTAATCCGGTAGTATTAAGAAACAAAAATGTTTCAGAATAAAAAAAAAATAAATGAAAATAACCAATATGAGATTAACCTAAGTAATCAGTTTTTTTTTTTTTTTTTTTTTTTTTTTTTTTTTTTTTGCTGTCGTCAGTCTTTAGACTGGTTTGATGCAATCCTCCATCCCTTCCTATCCTGTGCTAACCTCTTCATTTCTACATACCCCTTACAATCCACGTCCTCAATTATCTGCTTCATATATTCTAATCTCTGTCTACCTCTACAGTTCTTACCTTCAACTGTTCCCTCCACTAACAAATTAACCAATCCAGCATGTCTCAAAATATGACCTACCAGCCTGTCTCTTCTTCCTGTAAGCTTCTTCCATAAACTTCTTTTCTCACCCATCATTTCTAAAACTCGTTCATTTCTTACTTTGTCTGTCCACCTAATTTTCAGCATTCTTCTGTAGCACCACATTTCAAATGCTTCAAGTTTCTTTCTTTCCGGTATTCCTAAAGTCCATGTTTCGCTACCGTAAAGTGCTGTGCTCCACACATAGAGTTTTAAGAAGTTCTTTCTAATTCCTAGATCAATATTTGAAACTAAAAGGTTTCTCTTTTTCATGAAGGCTCTTTTTGCTAGTGCTATTCTGCTTTTAACATCATTCCTGCTTCGGCCATCGGTTGTAATTTTGCTTCCCAAGTAACAGAACTCACTCACTTCTCCTATTGCATCAGATCCTATTTTTATATTTAATCTGCTAGTATTGGTGTCATTTCTGCTACATTTCATCACTTTTGTTTTACTTTGATTTATATTCAGTCCAAAATCTTCCTTCAGTATTTTGTTCATGCCATTCAATAACTTCTCAATATCCTCAGCCCTCTCTGCTAATAAGACAATGTCGTCAGCAAATCGTAGCATACTGATTTTTTCTCCCTGAAAACTTATGCCACATGGAAATTTTTCTTTGACTTTCTTCATTGCTTCTTCTACATACAAGTTGAATATTAACGGGGATAGACTACAACCTTGTCTCACACCCTTTTTAACTGATGCATGTCTCTCGTGATTCTCTACTTTTATCACAGCCACTTGATTCTTATATAGTTTATAGAGGATTCTTCTATCTCGATACTTTAGACCTGACTTCTTTAGAATTTTGAACATCTTGTCCCACCTAACATTATCAAAAGCTTTTTCTAAATCAACAAATGCCATAAAAGTATCTTTGTTTTTCTTGATCCGCCCTTCAAGTATTAATCTTAAAGACAGAATTGCTTCCCTTGTACCGCGATTTTTCCTAAACCCAAACTGATCTTCACCTACTATCTCTTCTACTACCCTTTCCATCCTTCTGTATATTATTCTGGTCAGTAATTTTGAAGCATGTGATGTTAGACTAATTGTGCGATAATTCTCACATTTGTCAGCTTGTGCTTTCTTTGGAAGTGTGAAGATGATATTTTTATTAAAATCAGTTGGAATTTCTCCTGTTTCATAACTTTTTGATATCAGCTTGAATAATCTTTCGATTCCTTCCTCTCCTAGAGATTTAAGAAGTTCTGCAGGGATCTCATCAATTCCAACTGCCTTATTTGCTTTCAAGTCATTCAGAGCTTTATTAAATTCTGTCCTCAAAACAGGATCTCCTAAGTCATCCATGTCGACATCGCCTTCCTTTTCCAATACACTATTGCTCAAGTCGTCTCCAACATACAGTTTCTCAATGTATTCCTTCCATCTGTTAGCTCTATCTTCTGAGCTTAAAAGAGGTTTCCCATCGGCAGCTTTAATGTTCATACCTCTTTTCTTCATTTCTCCAAAATTCTGTTTGATCTTTCTATATGCAACATCTACTTTTCCTGCAACCATTTCCTTTTCTACTTCTTCACACTTTTCTTGTAGCCATTTTTCTTTTGCTATTTTGCATTTCCTATTTATTTGATTTCTAAATTGCCTGTACTGCTCTTTTCCTGCTTCATCCTGAGCATTTTTGTACCTTCTCCTCTGATCGATCAGCTGCAAAATTTCTTCTGTGATCCAAGGTTTTCGGGCAGCTTGTTCCCTAAAGCCTAAGGTTTCTTTGCCAGCTTTCATTATTTCGGTCTTTAATGCATTCCATTCGTCCTCGGTTGAGCTCCTTTCACAGTTAATTCTTAGACCTAAGTCTACCATTTCTGCAAATTTTTCTCTTGTGCTAGATTGTTTCAGTTTATTCACTTCCAGTCTGTTCTGCTTATGCTGCTTCCTTATTCGCTTGAATTTCAGCCTGCACTTCATTACTATCAAATTATGGTCCGAGTCTATGTCTGCTCCTGGGTACGCTTTACAGTCTAGAACTTGATTCCTGAATCTCTGTTTGACCATGATATAATCTAGCTGATATCTGCCTGTATCCCCAGGACGTTTCCAGGTGTATATTCTTCTTGCATGGTTCTTAAACAGTGTGTTCGCCACTACTAGCTTATATCTTTCACAAAATTCTAGCAACCTGCTTCCTCGCTCATTTCTTTCTCCTAGACCAAAACTTCCTACAGTATTCCCCTCTTTTCCTTCTCCCACTATTGCATTCCAATCACCCATGATTATTAGATTTTCCTCCCCTTTCACATATTGGATTAATTCTTCAATTTCAGCATATATTTTTTCTATTACTTCGTCATCTTCCTGTGACGTTGGCATATACACTTGTACTAATGTGGTTGGGACGGGCTTAGTTTCTAACCTCATCAAAATAATCCTGTCACTACATTGTTCATAATAACTAACCCGTTTCCCTACTTTCTTGTTCATTACAAATCCTACACCAGTGACTCCATTGACAGCTTGTGTGCTAATTATCCTGTGTTCCCCAGACCAGAAATCCTGTGCGTCCTTCCATTTAATCTCACTAATCCCAACAACATCTAACTTAAGTTGTTCCATCTCCCTTTTTAAGTTTTCTAACCTACCTGCCCTATTCAGACTTCTAAGATTCCACGCTCCGACGCGTAGAATGTTTCTATCCATTCTGATGACTCCTCCCTGAGCAGCCCCCACCCGGAGATCCGATTGGGGGACTATTTTACCTCCGGAATATTTTACCCAGGAAGAAGCCATCATGATATATTTAATTTGAGAGGATTACATGTTCCTCGGGATACCCTTTGGGTCTTTAATGCAGTGGTTTCCCGTTGCCTTCTGCATCCCCATGCCGTTGATCATTTCTGATTCATCCGCCTATAGGGGCCGTTTCCAACCCCAAGGGCAAGAGGGTGCCCTGAACCGCTCCCCGCTCTTCCGCCCTCTTTTCAGAGGCCGTTGGCAAGCAGTGGGTGACTCCTTATACCGGGAATCTTTCAGTCGCCAGAGCCTCGTCCGTGCAAACAGGGTGCACCACGTGAAGGAGAGGTTGACATTTGGTTGGAAAAGACTAGTATAGTCTTTCCCAAACCCTTACACCCCAGTAATCAGTATAAATGTAAATAAAACGAACAGATACTACACTCAAAATGGATATAACTGCTCATTTTCTTTAAACTGAGCCAGTGAACTGGTGAACCGTTGAAAAGAACTAGTTCTTTTCGTAGAGGGATCAAATGAACACCACTCTTTTTAGTGAGTCATTTTGCCAACCTCTATTATGGCCAGCCTGCCTTCTGTTCCCTCGCGTTCCAGTAACCTCTCCATTCTGGATAGCAACGATACAGGTATGAATTGATCAACCTATTATACTCACAAGGGGACCTTACAGTCCCGGAAATTCAGTTCGAAATGAGACTTCGCAAGTTAGTAGTATACCTTAAGGGTGTCCACCCAGTAAAGAAGTAAAGCACACTAGCCAGAAGATTCCTAGGAAAAGGGCTCTAAAGTTTTAAGCGCAGCTCATATAGGCCTACTGGTTTTTACGTCATGCCAGCACAGTGAAGAGGCTGAGTCTTTAGCGAACTGGCTTGTGATCCGGGTTTGATGCTGACGCAGGTAGACTTTTTTAATGACAAAATTAATTAAAGTTTTAATTTACCTCCATTAAAAATGCATTTGAAATTATACAAATTTTTAAAAATAGAATATTGTCTTTAATTTATATATTAATTAGTTGTAACAGTCATTTCAAAAATAAAAAAATATTTATAATTTAATGGATAATAGTTTTAGGTCATTAACTTTATTTAAAAGTTGTTGTAATTTTAAAACTATTTAAAGAAAGAAACTACCCGAGGTAACAACGAACACGGATCGTCCGCGTGGCAAGCCAGTTCGCTACAGAGACAGCCGGTTCGCGTACAAACCAGTCAGTATATTAGCTGCGCGTAAAACTTTTAGAGCCATTTTTTCGGAATCTTCTGGCTAATGTGCTTTACTACTTTACTGGGTGGACACAACTAACCTGCAGTCTCATCCCGAACTGAATTTCCGAGACTGTAAGGTCCCCTTGCCAGTTAAAACAACCTCAATCAAAATCTAACACTAGGATTCTTCAGGGAAAGTAGTATGAATTAATTCAACTCCATGTTTTTATCATCTGCTGCAAATGTCTCGAACTTACATTCAATGTCAAGCTGTAAGTGGAAATCAAGAAAGCCTAAAAATTCAGAATCTAAGGGCAAGAAGTGTTATACACGACACACGTACGAGGATCCATCCAAGCTTGCTCTTGCAAAGGTTACTAGGAAGGCTGCCAAGCTTAATATCTCAATCTGACCTAAAGATCTTCATCAACATGTCACTGATTCATATGCACTAAGCAGGTTTTGATTTAATGCAGACATATCAGAAAACGTGAAACTCCATCTCACCTAAACTGCTGAATGCGACCACCGTGGCGGAAAATTTTTCATCACAACCTCAAACTAGTTCGTGGAGAAATTAAAAGACCTGACTTCTGCTGGTGGAATTAAGATTTTATATCGCAATGATATCTGCTATGAAGCTAATGAGATTTTCGCCGTAAAAATTTGATACCCTCAGACTACCGTTTTTATATCGAACAGCTAGAATGGAGCTTGGCCTAGAAAACATGTCCTTCTTGCAATACTATTAATGTAATATGTACCTTCCTGAGTTAACGCTACAATTCTCCAATTGTTAGATGTATTTTGTTAACTTCTTACAACTAGAGTATTTTTTTATACATGTACAACACAGGAAATGACGTTTCCCGCTTAATTTTTAGTGTGCTGGCGGAACAAGCAACTGTGACACACAGTAGTTGAAATAAATATTATTCGTAAACTTCTGCGGTAGTAAGGTGAAGAGACAATCGCCGTCGAGGCTGGCGACCGTGGGATTCTTCTCAGAAATCGCTGCTTTCAAGAAAAGAACCACTCCAGATCTGACAATTCCCACCTGTTCAAAATTAGTATTGTGTGTTATTGTTTCCTAGCCTGTGATGTTCAAATTTATCTGTATATTTGGATACAAAGAATTGTATCCAAATCGGCCACTAAAGGGGATAGGCATTTTTCCAGCATCTACAAGAAAACAGTTTTTTTACCTACCACATATCCTTGGTATTCAGACGCATGCTCAGTCCAGCGTCTGCTACATTTATAGGGACCTGTGCGTGTTTATATATATATATATATCTGCTTTACGTCTCTCTAACAGCGAGGTCTTTAGAGACGGGAAAGGATGGGGGCAAGGAATGGGAAGGAATTCGGCCATGGCCTTTTGAAGGAAGCATCCCGGCATTTGCCCGGAGTGTTTTGGGAAACCATGGAAAACCCAAATCTGGATGCCCGGACGGGGATTCGAACCGCCGTCCTCCCGAATATGAGGCCAGAACGCTAGCCGTTACACCACCACGCTCGGTGTGCTGTGCGAATAGAACTAACAAACACATGTTGACCATAACATCGTCATGAAGGAACGACATTAACAAATAGCTTAGTATGAGAAATCAGTCGCAGTTCTATTTCATGCAAACAATCTATTTATGGTGGCACAGATGCCACAATGTGAACTAGTTTGTGCGTAGTTTTCTTTGTGGATCTGTTATTTTTTTTATTTTTTTATTTTTTTATTTGGCCTTTGGCTTTTGCCATACAGCCATCAAACTCATACATCATAAGGTGTACGTCTTATACATCGTGTACTGTTTACAATGTTTATAACAGTTTCTAGTATTACTTTCCATTCTTCAGTGTTTACGGTAATGTAAAATTATTTATAGACATTTACTTAAAATTTTACAATAATAGTTACTATACTTCAATGTTTGTAATAACTTATAATTATTTACAGACATTTAGATAAAATTTACAATAATAGTTACAATACATCAATGATTACAATAACTTATAATTATTTACAGACATTTATATAGAGTTTTACAAATATATTTGCGCAAGTAGTTGTAATTACAATTTTTTTTTTTTTTTGGTTAAGATGGTTACATCTGGTTTATATAGGTGATTGCTATTTATTATTGATATGTTGTTTCATGGTCTTTTCCAATTGGGTGTCGTTTTATAAATCTATTTCATATGTGGAGACCTGTTTCTTCTAGGAATCTGATGATTGCCGGGATAACTTGTCGGTTATTCTCATACAGCAAGATTGCGATGCTGGTTGGTAAGGGGACCTTTTGTTTTGTGATGCGGCGAAGTAATTCGTTTTGTGGAGAGTTATATTTCTTGCAACCAAAAAATAGATGATCTAGGTCGGCTATTTCTGTAGGGTGATCTTCACAGTAGGGGGATTCTGCTACTCTGATGCGGTGTAGGTGAGCTGGGTAACACCCGTGACCTAGTCTCATTCGTATTAGAGATGACACTGTCAGGGGCTGATTGGCCAAGGCTAGTGGGCGTGTGTGTGGATAGGTGTGCTGACGAACTAACCTTAGGGAATTACAGTTCTGCTTGAAGCGTCTCTTCTGTTCTTCTGGCAGCACCACTTGAATCTTACCATTGGCTATTTGGGCTAATGACTGACACCACTGTGGTTTGACGGCCACAGACCGAAGGTTAGAAATTGATATAAAGTTCTTGCTACATGAAATAATGTGAGACTTGCAATGTAACAGTTTATTGACTTCTAACACGGAGTAGTACAGTTTATAGCGTGCCGCAAAGTGGATTCCAACTATCACTAACTTATCTAAGCCGCGAACTGTAAGAGTTAATTATTAGGCAGATGGTCGTCCCGGATACGAGATGCATGGGAGGGTGGCAGGCTCCTAACAGGTGGCTATCAAAGTATGCTCGACTACTCTCGCCGACTGCCCGACAGTAAAGACCTACTTCATCGCTTGTACTGCCCAAGCCGACTCGGCTGACCTACAATTACGAAGGGGACTGCACTCTAAGGTGCTGACTGCAAGCGTGCAGATTCCTGGCTGGTCAATGCTCGACCGCGCTCAGCATTGTCAATGATCGCCGATTGCCAGTAGCTCGACGACTGAATATTCCCATAATTCCCCAAATAGTAATGGTCTTCAAAACGACCTCTTACACTCCTCCCCCATTAGAACAAGGCATTTTCCACAATGCCGGAAGGTACAATATGCGACATAGCTGGATTTCCACTTTGAAGCTCACAAAAATATTGGCAACAATTTTAAATATTTATTTTTCAATTCTGTTGTAGGTAGTCGGCCAAGCCTGAAGATAAACAAAGTCAATTAGAAGTTTATAACATAGGAACAATAAAACAGTCATCAAAATGACATTAAAAAAATATAATTTATGGAGTAGATGAGCTATGGTCATTCTCAACATGTGCCATTTAATTTGAGTTCTGCATAGCTACTACTATCTGCGTAACGTTTGGTATCGTGATATTAGCAGTGTTTTGTGCAAGTCTTCCTTATTATTTCTGGTACAAACTAATTACAATAAGTCATACTTAAAACTAAGATCGTCATAATGATTCGATACTTGGTTAAATTTAATCACATCTAGCTCAGTTTGCAAATATTTTTTCCTGCTTTCTAAGGTATTCTAATTATGAACTATGGTATACTGCTTCTGATAGATTAAATTAATTATTCAGCTTAGGAACGATCGATAAAATCTTTGTTTACTATTTTACACATTATCGCATTCTTCAGGGTGCCTCAATTTGAAAGAATTATGTTTTTAGTGTGAAGTCTTGCATGAATCGTAAGACAAGTAATTGTCTCTATGGTGGGATGCAACAAAGTAATAAGTTAATTATTACGGATTCTCCTACATATATGCTTACTATTTCTCTTGACAAGTGTCCCACAAAGTTTCTGTAACACATGATTGTTAGACAACTAGATGAAAAGAACAAGTGATTACCGCAGATTGTCTACAGTTGCTTAAATTACTGCGTTTAATTTAACACTTAAGACCTGTGGTTCTTACTGAGTAGCATGATTCAAAGTAATCCACAATTGACATATTGCTTTACCCTGAATGAGATGAGTCTATGATTACGTTAAAAATTTTAAATGCTTGTCTACCAAACAACGCTTACGTGAATAGTATGATAAAACTTAGATAGGTCTCGTGTGAACGTTAAATTAACATATGGTTCTCTCATCCACCTGCTTATAATTAGTAGTAGTACAATAAATATACTCTAGGACTTTGTAAAACATCATTCCGATAACAATTCATTATTTTTACTGGTCACTATCGCTCCAACCTTATTTGAAGGCTTGAATCTCATTTGTTTTATTAGTATCTGTATTAGCTAATCATCAAGAAGTGAATTTAAGCTGACTATACGTTACAAGTGTCGAAATTGTCACGATTTCCTAATTTGGTATTTATTCTTTTTAATTTTGGAAAATCATAATTTTATAATGAATCTACTACAGTAATATACATTCCTTAGTAAAGAAAACTCCATTCTTAAACTGCTTAGTCTGCCGTGACTGTGATTGTATGGTAGTTCTAAGTCCCAATGACAGAAATATGTTTTGAGCAAAGGAAATACATTACTTCTAAATTACTATTTGTTATGCTGCTGATATATTTTAGTGACAAACTGATTGATTCCCGTTCTTATTACTAAATTGGTTCTACACTAAAATTATTAACAGTTCTGTTTGCGATACTTATGTGTTCCAAGCATTGCGCCAATCTTGCTGCGTTGCACCAGTCGACTCGGCATATCTGGTTACGCAGCGCGTCACTGGCCGTGGTCTGGCCGCTCGCCGTAACAGCTATCTGCAAAATTATACTTCCGACAGTACCTTGTCTTAAAACTAAACTATACATAATTTTGACAAAGGGGATAGGTGGCCTCAATGGGGGATCTACGACAGCGAATTATTTAATTTTATGGTTGAATTAATATCCATGTCTCTGTATACAATTCATAAGCACATATACTTTCTCGCATATGATATGAATGAATTTATTAACGGTTTTGGCCGTTGCTGGGCTGCGGAGATTATAATGTGAGTTATGTATTTTACTTCTTTTGACGTCTGAATTCCATACAAGTTCTGATATACTGAGTTTACTCTCTTCTTGGTTACTGCATATAACAATTTCTTTAACTGGAAACAGCAATTTTTTGATTCACCAGTAAAGCTTGAAAACTATTGGTTACCATTTTCGTGAGTCTGTCCGTTACTAATGTCATGCAACTGCTATTGATAATACAGAATTTATACGATTTTTCCCTTAGATTGGTGAACTACCTTTCAATAGTCTAGGTTTGACAGTATTTATCACTGCAAAACTTGATAATGTACAAATAATTTCCAATAGTTAGCAACAAATTTTCTAACTTAGGTTGTTCATGCAGGGAAAATACTACAATTAATCTCTGAAACAAATAGATGAATTCTCCTTAGTAGTGCAATCTGCTTATTATCTAACAACTAATCAGACTTACTTAGTACAATACTTATGCTGTGATTACGCTCTGTGTGTTTAATCACCCCGATTAGTGACAATTTTAAAATGAGAAGAATATTAAAACAACCTTTGATATTTTCCTTTAAATATTATTACGTTATAATTTTTGTGGAGTTCCGTACTTCCTAATACTATCTCCTATTTATAGACTTATTTTTATTAGCTGCTTGATTTACTTACGTTACAGTTATGTTACTCTTACGCGCTCTTATATCTCTCATACAACAATTAACAATAGTCAAAACTTAATTCCGAAACATTTGCACTGCATATAACAGCTGTTATAGATAAGAAGTTGATATATTTTGCATATTTTGATTTATGATTCACTTATGGCATCTCATTTTAAACTCCTCACAAGTACAAAAGGTATTTAAATGAGGAAAACATGCTCCAAGAATCATTTGTGGAGTTAGCACACGTACGTAGTTTTTATATAGAAAGTGATTAGCTTTTCTATTCAGTGACATACTTCAAGAAATGTTATTTACGAAAACTTATCGACTTAAAACAAAACAAAGAGTGTTTTTTGCTTCAGAAACCCTTTTACTTTCTGAAAGAATTTTCTTCTCTGAATTTTGCAACTGAGGATGACTGAGGAAATACTATATATTTGGTGTACGGAAGTGGAAGGTAACAAAGTTGTTCAAAGTTACTAAAATAATGTATGGATCCTCCTTGTGTTAAAACCGTTTACAAATACAGCAGTCACACTATCTTCAAATAGCATTCACATGGAGTAACTAACTTGGAATAATATATATGTTTGCAGATTACAATGCAAATCGATTATAATCGTTTCCACTAACTAGCCGTTTATTGTTGTTGATGATATTATTAGTTTGTTGTTTCCTAGTAATTCACCGGTCTCTCTCAGATTTCGTTCTCTTTCCGTTCGTTATACGTAGTTCTCGGTTTTCTAATACTTAACTAACCTAGGTAGCGCCACTTAGTGATGACTTCCCAATATTACAATCTTATCTGTGATTACACATCGAATATGAACTGATTCACCAAACTATTTTGAATGTATAGATTTTAAAAGACATGTAACATGGATGTAGGTTTGGCAAAATGATTAGGTTTGTAAACCGATTGCATTTATGACTAATGATGTTCACAAAATGGTTATGTCTGTAACTTGGATCTGTTGGTAACGGATGAATGTAAGTTTGTTTCCATAAGCGTATGGAGTTGACGGTAGGCTTTTGAGTACGCAAGAAAAGGTTCATGACTCATTTTCCCAAAGACTGCACTCGTATTTTGCCTTTTTAACTCGATTGACGAGTGTACACCTTGATGTTGCCCAGACAATCAGAGTTCGCCAATTTCCAACGCTGTACGGATTTTTTTTTTTACATCACCCATTTTTTATATAATTGGTGCTCCAGATATTTCTAACATGTGGCACACAGTTTGACTCCTTACATTAAGTGAGTACGTATTATTACTGTGGACACATGAGACAAGCCACTGAGGCTATATTTTCCTTACAATGTTCGTAATAATTTCAAATTATTATTATTCCTCAAAATTATGAATGCCGATTACGTCATGGTTACTGTACTTTAGGATTTTACCCGTGCATATCTTTAGACTCGCGTTCGATTACGTATCGTTTTTCTAATTGGCAATTACGTTTTTTTATTAATTCCTGTCGAATTCAACCATTCCGTGCCTAGCGATAAATGTTAAATTTGATGTGGCAGAAACGTCGTTATATATTTATTCTTTTTTAGTCCAACCATCCCATGTATTATGTTTTCATTCGCTATGACAAATACTTCCGTTTTCTATACACTCTACTTGAGTCTAACCGTCGCGTTTCATCGAGCGTCTTGGCTAACACAACTGAATACTTTTGCAAAAATTTAAGTTAGAGGTATTTGGATGATCTCACGAATGAGTTTAGAATATACTATGCAGTGTTAGCACGTACGATATTGACTTATGGGTATTCGTATAGCGGTCGGAACACGTCTGCTCCTCAACCTGAACACGTGAGAAGTCTTAGAACGTCAGCCGAAAGTGTCCACTCGCGTGGTCCTATTGACAACTGTACGTTTCGCACGTCTATGACTGCACCATATTTCTGTACAAAAATTTAATCATATCCTACTGTAAGCTCTGTTCACGTAAGGAACCGTCTGAACGGTTGCTCTGAACATACTACACCAGCAGTATATACCTTTAACACTTTAACATTTCCCCGGCCTAGACCGGTAACCTGCAGACTAGTGGCCCTAATTTTTCCACTCTGCAAACAACTTTACAACAATGAAGAACTGCGCACCAGAACCCGCCACGAAATATCACTCTCTCTTTCCCCCAATATTTATCATTAATCCAGGCTTTTAGCCATAACAACCCACCCCATTCTGCTTGTCCCGGCTTCAAGTTACCGGCATTACTTAAATGCAAATGGGTGGAATGGAGCGCCTACATCCTCACCAGGTTAACTTCTTGGGCTATACCTGTGAGTTATTTCAGAAATGTTGGCCCCCCCAAAATGATGCAACTCGCCACACATTTATTTATCGGGTCTGGATCGGTCGGTCCCTTGCCGCATTTTACCGCAAAATATTCCGCTTCACTTTAACATATTGGCTTTCCTGCCACACTTACATTTACACGACGCCCAACCGGTTTCACTTTTTCCCGGTAATAGTCATTCTCATAATTCTTTAATTCATCCATTACTAATTTGACCAGTATTTGCCTAGCAATCTCTTTCGAAATTTCCTATTCCGCTCAGTAGCATCTGGATGTTTCTTAACATTTATATCTGCCTTATACACTTAATTTTGGACTTACCTGGAGAACTCGTTTCGATCTATTCATAAACACCGCCGCTGCTATGGACTCTGAAAATATTTTTGTCTCACTTAAGATATATCTGGCAGAGAACGTGCCTTTACAAGCAAAAATCAACCCCGCTTAACTCACCATTATAACTCCGCTCACCCGCGTCTCCAAATCCAAGATCCTCGCGTTCAATGTCTGATAACTGTTGAAGATTTAGTCGCTGCCATAGTTACAATAAAAATTGAGGTCCACTCACCCCTAATGTCTTGTTCTCGTCGCCGTCGTCGCCGCCACCGCCACCGTCGCTGTCGACGTCTGAAGTCCGTCCCATGGCTCCTCAGCAACGTGTTGACTCGCGCCGCCGCGATCCGCTCCGCGTGTTGATCCACGCTGCGCTCCGCCGTCGTTCGTGCGTTGAACCCGCCGTCCGATGTCTCCAGCCGCGTGCTGACGCCGCGCTTCCCGCGTTCATCTTCCAGCCACCTGTCTTCCTGCCACCCCCCGTCTTCCTCTTCAGACGGTGATGCCTTACTTCTTACTAATTCGTCAGACTCTATCCACACTGATGTTCCAAAACATCGGCACTACGCCGAAATCCCACGATGACGCCACTTTGTCAGGGGGCTGATTGGCCAAGGCTAGTGGGCGTGTGTGTGGATAGGTGTGCTGACGAACTAACCTTAGGGAATTACAGTTCTGCTTGAAGCGTCTCTTCTGTTCTTCTGGCAGCACCACTTGAATCTTACCATTGGCTATTTGGGCTAATGACTGACACCACTGTGGTTTGACGGCCACAGACCGAAGGTTAGAAATTGATATAAAGTTCTTGCTACATGAAATAATGTGAGACTTGCAATGTAACAGTTTATTGACTTCTAACACGGAGTAGTACAGTTTATAGCGTGCCGCAAAGTGGATTCCAACTATCACTAACTTATCTAAGCCGCGAACTGTAAGAGTTAATTATTAGGCAGATGGTCGTCCCGGATACGAGATGCATGGGAGGGTGGCAGGCTCCTAACAGGTGGCTATCAAAGTATGCTCGACTACTCTCGCCGACTGCCCGACAGTAAAGACACTACTTCATCGCTTGTACTGCCCAAGCCGACTCGGCTGACCTACAATTACGAAGGGGACTGCACTCTAAGGTGCTGACTGCAAGCGTGCAGATTCCTGGCTGGTCAATGCTCGACCGCGCTCAGCATTGTCAATGATCGCCGATTGCCAGTAGCTCGACGACTGAATATTCCCATAATTCCCCAAATAGTAATGGTCTTCAAAACGACCTCTTACACACGTGTCGTCTACTCAAAGTTGTAGAGTGGTACCAAGGTTTTATTGGTATTTCGGGTTGAATGGTAGCGTAGTGTCTTCCCTTTTCATGTTTTGTTATTTCCCATTCGTTCTCCCATTCCTCGTAAGATGTTTTCCTTACTCTGTTGTAGAAATCGGTGTATGGTAATGGGATTGCTTTAAAATTCCCTTCGACTATTGCAGCCTTTGCCAATTCATCAACTATTTCGTTATTAATTATTCCTATGTGTCCTTTGATCCACATGATGTTTATTTCTTTATTTACTTGCTTGGCCCGTAGTGTCAGATATAAGATTTTGTATATATATGGGTTTGTACGTGTGGTCCATTTCTGATATTCTATTTTACTAAGTATGCTTTTTGCATCTGTGAGTATTAGGATTTTTTGGAAATGTTGTACTCCGTATTGGATTGCTTCTGTAATCGCTAGAATTTCTGCCGTGTATATGCTTGCCTCTTGTGGGAGAGAGTACTTTCCTGAGGCTCCTGTTGTGAGGCAGTAGTAGTCGTAGCCCACTCCTTCTGGGGTCTTGGATCCATCAGTGTATATTTCTGTGAAGTCATGCCAGTTGTTCAAGATATGATTTTGAATGTAATTGTTGGCTTTCCCTCTGTAGGTTTCGAGGCATGGTTGTTGATAGGTCGGTGTCTTATATAAGTTCAGTTTGTATGGATAACTGTAAATTGGCAGCTCTCGGTCTTTGTATATCAATGGGAACATTGTCTTCAGCTGTTCAAAACATTTAAGCAGAAGAGGTTTTCGTTCTTGGTTTTTGTTTCCTTGTGAGTTTCTGATTTTCATTAAAGTGTTGAGTTTGTTAAGCAGTGGATGTGACATTATTGCTGCTCGCCGGATGAGGAAAATCTTTGTCACTAGTTCCCTTCTGATGCGCAGGGGCATCTCTTTCGCTTCTATCAGTAGTGCATTAGTGGGGGATGATTTCATTGCTCCCAAGCATATCCTTAGGGCTCGATATTGGAGGGTGTCCAGTTTTTTCAGTACATATTTGGGGGCATTTCCATAAAAGATACTTCCATAGTCTATTATTGATCGGATGAGAGAGCGGTATAGTGTTAACATTGTTGTTGTGTGGGCTCCCCACCAGACGTGACTTACTGGTCGCAATATGTTTAAGGCTTTCCCTGTCCTTTCAGTTAAGTATTCATCGTGTCGTGCCCAGGTAAGCCTGCTGTCTAAATATAGACCTAATAACTTTACAGATGTTTTAATTTGGAATAAGTATGGGCCTAATTGTAGTTGTGTCTGGCTCGTTGGTTGATATTTCCTAGTGAAGATGACCACTGAGGATTTAGATGGTGACAGATTGAGTTGATTTTGTTCCATCCATTTTTCTAGGGCTTTTGCTGTTTCTTCTAACCTTTTCCTTGTTAAGGTAAAACTTGCGGATGAAGTGTAGATGAATTTATCGTCTGCATATTGCAGGATCTTTACAGCTGGTGGTATAATTAGTTCTATGTCAGCTACGTAGATTGCATATAGCAGCGGGCTTAATATTGCACCTTGTGGAAGGCCTTTGGTGATTACTCGAGGACCGAACATGGTATTGTCTCTTTTGCGCAAATATATGACTCGTTTGTATAGCAATCTGTATATTCCTTTGAGGTAGATGTTTGGTAGATTCAGGGCTTTTAGTTTCTTTATGAGTAGCGTAATGTTTACTCCATCATAAGCTCCAGAGATGTCGAGAAAAATTGCTGTGAGATAACTATTGGTTGAAAATGCTTGTTCAATGTCAGTAGTTAGCAGGCTTAGGTTATCCAGGGTGCTCCTTGCCTTTCGAAAACCATATTGAGAATTGGGCAGTAGGTTGTTATTCTCGAGCCACCATTCTAATCGGTGCTTGATCATTCTTTCGAAGGTCTTCGCTATACAGGATGATAATGCTATTGGCCGGTATGATGCTGCTTTGCTTGGGTCTTTATTTGGTTTTAGTATTGGCACGATGATCTGTGTTGTCCAGGATTCTGGGAATTGGCTTTCATTCCAAAACTTGTTGTATAGTTTCAATAGGGTTGTTTTTGCTGACCTTGGTAACTTCGATTTCATGCAATAATGAATACCGTCAATTCCGGGGGCTGAATTGTTCGCGTCTTTTAGAGCTTTCTCAAATTCTTCTATGGTAAATGCTTGCTGTAGTTCCTCATTTTGATGTGATAGATCTTCTGTATTGTTGTTATAAATGGTTTCTGGTTGTGGCAGTACTGTGGGTGGAGCTAAGATGTCGGCAAACTCTTCTGTGACTTCTGTCAGTGGGTGATGCGACATGTTTTTCTTCTTAAGTGAAGCTATCATTGACCATATTTGAGATTGTGGTGTGTTATTAGATATTTTCTCACAGAACTGTTTCCATGTTGTGCGTTTATTTTCTTTAAGGAAGCGCTTTGTTTCTGAATCGATTTTCTTGTATTGCAGGTAGTTGGACCACGTACTGTGTCGTCTATATGTCGACAGTGCTAACCTCCTTCTAGCGATTGCCTGAGAAGATGCTTGGTTCCACCATGGGGCTGGTGGTGATCTTGGGTTGTTAATTTCTTTTCTACGCGGCATTGTTATGTTGGCTGCTTTATTTATTAGTTTGATAAATTCGTTGTACATTTTATCAGTTGTTTCTGCTCTTTTTACTATGTAGATTTCTTTATCTATGATGTTGCTGTATTTCTCCCAATCGGCTTATTTGTGTTCCATTTTGTTGTTGGTTTCCGAGAATTCAAATTGTTTACATTGTGTGTTGATAATTCTATAGCAAGATGGTCTGATCCCATCGACTGATTGGTTACTTTCCACATAATTTCTGCTGCAATGTCTAGTGAACAAATGGTGAGATCGACAGCTGAGAGTCTTCGTTCAGGTGTCTGTATTAGGGTGGGTGTGCCATCGTTTAGGATTGTTAAATTAAATTCTTCCAATATATCTAGGATTGCGTTTCCACCCGCATCATTGTACGCGCAGCCCCAACTGGTGTGGTGTGCGTTGTAATCTCCGCATAGAAGGTACGGTGGCTTTAGTTGGGTCATCAGTGTGTACCATTCTCTGAGTGTTGTAACTGTTTTTGGCGGACAGTAGATGGATACTATTGTGATTTCTCTCTTATCGATTCTCACACGTGCTGCTACTGCTTGGAAGCTCCATTCATTCGCGTTGCTTAGAGTGATTTGTGTATGGGGTACGTCTGATTTTATTATCAATGCTACACCACCCTTTCCATCTTGTCTGTTGTGTGTGATTATGTGATATCCTGAGAATGTAATATTTCTTCCAGGTTTTATCCATGTTTCTGATATGGCTGCTACTGTTATTTCCTGGCTGTGTAATTCTTGTTGCAATGATTCTTTATTTGCGACTACTGACCTTGCGTTCCACTGTAACAGTTTCATTTTGGTTTTCCTAGTTGAAGTGCTCCTTGAAAATCTCTATTATTGTAGCCGAATCTATGGTAAGGGGTTGTGGGCCCTGGATTGCGTTAATTATTTGCATAATTATACTGAATACTTTTTCTACTGTAGTGTCTTCCTGGTATTCCATTTGTACTGTATGCTGGTTTATATTAGGTGATCCTACTGTTTTCTTCTGTTGTGGTGTTTCCCGTGGTTGAGGGGCGTATGGATTACGTCGTATAGGCCCTAGTGGTAGTTCCTGTGGCTGGTAATATACTGGCAGTTTGGTCCGTGTTGTGGTTGTGACTGGTGGAGGTGAGTGTGCGCGTCTGTAGACAGTAAACTTCCGCTGCGGGTTAGGTAATGGTGGGAAGGCTGGTCTTTCCTTGACCTGTGGAGCTAGACTGGATACTTCCGCGTATGTTTTCTATGTAACTATATTTTCTGCATCCTTGAAAGTTATGTTCAGTTTAGCTGATACCTCGTTTATTTTAACCCGTCTGCTAAACTCCGGGCAAGATTTGTCCGTGGCTTCGTGTTCTTTGTCGCAATGTACGCAGCTTGGTTTCAATTTGGTACAGTGTGTTTTTGAATGGTTTCCTCCACATTTTGTGCATCTAGTTTGTGATTTGCATTGTTTGCTTAGATGACCAAATTTCAAACAGTTATAGCACTGACGGACTGTTGCTATGTATGGAGACACTTGGCAGCGCATTCCGTATACTGATACATATTCCGGTAAATTTTGAGCGTCGAATGTCACTACACAGGTTCGCAGTGGAATTACCTTTGCTTCATTTTCTATTATTACCCTTTTTGTCATTCGTCGGATTCTGATTACTGGGACTGGTGATTCGAGGGCGCTAATTAATTCGTCCTCCCCGATACTTGCGTCTACATTCCTTATCACCCCTTGTCTAGTTACTATATGCGCCGGGATATATGCTGCAAGTTGTCGCGTGGAGAATACTGGCGAGTCAACGAGGCTGTTGGCAGCCTGTGGTGTCGCGAGGTCAATTTTAATTCTATTTTTCCCTTGTGCAGCAATATTTTGTATATGTTTTCTGTATTCTGGGCAAGATCCAAATATTATTTTCCCCAAGGCCATGGGATGTAGGTTTGCGATATTATTTCCTACTCCTTCCACGTATATGTAATACGGTCCTGGTGCGTCAACTTTGTATCGGTTTGTCTTATTATGTACATGAGCAGGTGCGCGAGAGAAATTTTTTTCAGTGAGATTGGCGCCTGATGCTACTCTGTTAGTTACTTTCTCTAGCCGCGAGTCATTTATTTTTCCTTGTGCTGAGGACAGGGTTGTCTGGCTTGGGGTTTCTGGGTTGTTGACTGCGTTATCCCCATACATTGTGCTAACTAAAGCGCTTTCCGTTGGCTTACTTACGTTATATGCTGCCAAGGCTTTCCGCTTGTCGGTACTTCCACTGTTTTCTTCGTTGCGCCGCTTGTGCGTCTCCAGGTTACATATTTCCATATCAAGGTCTGGTGGGCCGGTGTGTAAGACGTGCAAGGCATTCATCATCGCCGCCTGGAAGGTTTCTGCAGGTACATCTTGTTGGTCGACGGGCAGGCTGTATGGTGGTTCACCAGCCTCCCCGTAGCTCCCACTTTCCATTTCACTCACTTTTCACTTCACTATTCCGTATAATTTATCGTATCACTTAGTTGAATGTGGTGATACGCAGCAATACACAGCACTAGGTACAATCCGCTGGACGGTGTGCGCTACACTCTCGCTTGAGGAAAACGATGTTTCTTCCTTAACTGCTCGAGAGGAACTGTGGGATCTGTTATAGGCTTGAGGAAGTCATTAGACGGAAGAACAGTTAAATCGACACTCATAACCGTACTAATCTGTGTTTGATAAAGTAATTTGTGGCATACGTTGTTGCCCACTTGGGAAATTTCGTCGTCTACAGAAATGACAATATATTCATTTTTAAATAACACGTTTGAGGAACTTAATACTAAAATGTGCCATGTAGAAATTTTTTGTGATCTTACACAAGCATCCGACTGTGTGAATCATGAATTACTTTTGAAATAAGATGGAATACTATGGAATTAATGGAATTGCAGGCAAATGAGTTTCATACATCGAAAGCTGAATACTAAAAGTTTCCCTTATTGATTCGAAAATCAGTGAAATGCTTCATCAGCGTGGAAGAAAATACAGCACAGCATCCCACAATGCTCTGTCCTAGGACCCCTTCTGCTTTTATAATACATCATTGATCACCGTTTTATTTGCAGATGACACAACCCTGACTTTTTTTTTTTTTAAGTGATCTAGAACTTAATACAAATGAGGTACTAGTGAAGTAGCAAATTGGTTTGACGCAAACTCATTAAAATTAAATATTGATAAAACACATTATATTAGGTTTAAAACAAAAAATTATGTGCAGCATGATTTACATGTAAACAATAAAAATAACACAATCTTGGAAAAAAATTCCTTGTCATTTAGATAGATGAGAAACTCAGTTGGTAAGACCATCACATACTACTGAAGAAGTTAAGTAGTGTCACCTTTGAAATAAGAACATTTTTTCTAATAGCAGATCTAGAATTAACAAAACAGGTATACTACTCTTATTTTCAATCAGTCATGTCATATGGCATAATTTTTGTGGAAACTCTTCACAAAGTAAAAAAGTTTTCGTGGCACAGAAAAGTGCCATTAGGATGCTATGTAGGATAAAACCAAGAATTTCTTGCCTACAACTATTTAAAAAGCTCAATATTTTTTCAATAACTTCTCAGTAGGGTCTATATATATTTTCTCGTGAGTTTTGTTACAGAATATTTTAATCTGTTTACATATAATTCACAGGTACGCAAGTTCAATACAAGAAACAGAAATAACTTTTACAAAACACAATCATCACTGTCTTTAGTATAAAGAGGAGTTAATTATTCTGGGTCACATCTGTTTAATTTACTTCCTAGAAGTATAAACCTTTGTAGATAATTAAGATACATTTTTTTAAAAAAATCGAGTGATTTATGTTATTGGCAACTATTCCTACTCCATTCAAGAAATTGTTTCTAATATGATGACAGCAAAATTTAGTTGCAGAAATTAACATTTTTTTAATTTCTTTTTTTGTCTTTATAACATATAATAATTTTTTCACTATGGTTATTACTATTGCCGTATGTGTATTGTTAACCATGACATGTTTCACATCCCAGAGGTCCTTCCTCAGCAGGGCTCTTTAGAACAAGAGAAATAAATAAAGAGATAAAAGACGCTCTGTTACGCTAGTAGAGACTTCACTTGGTTCTTATAAAGCACTCGTTTCAATTGCTGCTACCTTGAATAGCCACATCAACTCATTAAGAGTTTGCAAAACAGCAATATTTTTAAATTTGCTTAAAATTACGGCTTTAAGGGACTAGGGATGCTTCAGAACGCTTCTTATTGTCTTTTAAGAAAAAAAATTTCGCTGTCGAAAATAATGTGTTTATATTTAAACCTAACATTTCTAACCAAAATTTAACGTTAGTAAGAATAATTTTTAGAAGACAGTATACAACTAGAAAGATTGATAATATCGCTTGATTGAGATTATCTGTGAAGTGCAAATAAGTATTAAGACATTGCTCAGCTGAAGGCTCCAGCGACCTCGCAACTGAAAGCCTTCCTCAGTCCTTAGTGGTGAAATCCGAAACTTCATCTTTTTTTGTAGAGCTACCAATCATTGATTCAAGAAACTTCGCCTATTAATGAAGAAGCTTCACGTGGCGACAGGTCATATTCAATGATCATACCATAGTCCACGGAAAAAAAAGGAAAATTGGGAGGGGAGGGGGGAGGGGGGGGTTCGACTGATGAATGGAACCAAGTTTTGTAGTCTTCAGTGATTAAAGAAGTTTCTGCCTGTATGCATATAATAGTTCAGTAGATGTAGACCCGGCGAGCGTCATCGTTGGAAGACGGGAAGTCCCAGCCTTACCTTGCATTATTCTGCACGCCGATGGCTAGTCACTTATACGCCACTGTCTTTCACTACGTCGCGAGTGTAATTTAATTTTTAATTTTTTTTTTTTTTTTTTTTACAATATTTATCATTTTCTAAAAAAATTAAGCAATTACGCGAATTAAGTTACTTTTACTAATTTTAGGCATTTTTCACAATTTTTATACCAATTCACAATATCTGAAAGACCCGTAAATATTACGATTTGTGATCAGAGCCTAATAGTTCTGAAAACTAAAACGGAAGTAGGATCTGCATTTTCATTCCTCCGAGTGAGTTGCCCATTTGAGTTTGGTATCTGTCCATACCCCGGAGTTTAGTATGTTGTTCCACAACCAACACACTAACCCAGAATTCTGAAGGATGGCGCTCAGCACCCAGAAACAATTTGTGGATAGTTTGTTTCACATGACCTGTCGAGTACAAACATTCAGCTGCATCGATGCCTAATTGGCGGCATCTTAGCGCCACTGAACTGGCTCGTACACAAGAACTGAACTGGCTCGTACACAAGAAGTGAACTGGCTCGTACACAAGAAGTGAACTGGCTCGTACACAAGAAGTGAACTGGCTCGTACACAAGAAGTGAACTGGCTCGTACACAAGAAGTGAACTGGCTCGTACACAAGAAGTGAACTGGCTCGTACACAAGAAGTGAACTGGCTCGTACACAAGAAGTGAACTGGCTCGTACACAAGAAGTGAACTGGCTCGTACACAAGAAGTGAACTGGCTCGTACACAAGAACTGAACTGGCTCGTAGACAAGAACTGTAGACAGGGTTTTTTTTTAGGTTATTTTGTCGTCTAGCAACTAAAACACGCCCACGCGTGATAAACTGGCACTGAAGATGTCTTAAAGACTAAACGCATATGCGGTGAAAAGCATTTTAGTTGAAGACTGCAAAACAACCTAGAAAACTTATAGCAACTTAGGACCTGAGCAGAAAAATCAACATGAAGAATTGTAAATTCTACCATCTCCACCAGTCTACATTGCAATTACTCTTATTTTGATGGAAATTCACAATCTCAACATTTCTGGAGTTTTGTTATATAGTATAGACGTAAGGGTTTAGTATATTGACATTTTTATTGCAAATAGTACATTACAAAAGGTATCAATTTAGATCAATTACAAAGGGAATATTTTTTCCACAATTATCTGAATATTCTCTTAATGAACACAGAAGATTCACAATTGATAAGTTTATTTCCCTTGTTATTTTATTAATACAGATTTTCCATATTCTTTCTGGAAATGCTCTTCACTCCTTTTCGGTCAGGTACCAAAATTACTTTTGTAATCCGAAGAGCAGCCCAGCTCAAATTGCCAACTCCTGAAGCGATGGTGATAAATAGGGTTCGGATCTTTAGGAAAAGTCATTTTTTCCTGCCTTCTTTTTGACCTGAAATCCAGAAATAAACACTGATTCAACGTTTCTGGTTGTATTTAAATGTATTTTATATAGCCTATAAATGCATATTTGGGCCATTTTCCTAATTATGGTCATATTTCAGCAATTTTTATGGTCATATGGTCATATTTTGAGAAAAAAAAACTGGTAATTTTTGATAGAAGTTGTAGATGAAAAGAAATTAAGATAATTATTCAGAGAAATATATTCCTGTTACATTGGAGAAAGAAACGAAACTAATTGTAACTAAATTGTTCAGAAATCATCAGCCAAGAATTAAAGTTATAAATTATTCTCACTCTCTAAACGTTAATGTTCCGCCCGCTTTTTAAATTCGACTATGCAGCAGCAGCATGCCTGTGTCGAGCCGCGTCAATCAATGTCTCACTTCCGACGGTATCGCTAGAATTGAGTCCACTGCAGTGACCCACCGATGAGTTGAGAGGAATCAATTGTCTTCCTACGATTCAGTACGGCGAAACTGCTGCTTAACGGGAAACCCGTCCCTACCTGGGTCAGGTATTCCCCACATACCAGACTCTCCGCGTCGAAACAAACACAAAGCCTTCAGCCACTCATGCACTGTCACCAATGCTTTTGAAAATAATCCTGAACCAGTGTTAAATCTGCAGCGGATCAGTGAGTACCGCCATGCCGAAAACAAAACTTTCTGAAAGTGTAAAGTTACGGAGTTACGTAAAGGAATTTGGAGAGGAGTATTTTAGCACAGATGAAAGGGTTCTTTTCTGTAAATTATGTGAAACTAAAGTGAATGCAACAAAGCGATTTCATGTGCAGCAGCACTGCAATACATCAAGACACAAGAATAACGTAATACGACATTCAACTCGACAAAGCAAACAGCGACTTTTCTTGGATACATCTACAGCTTCGTCGTCTTCCAAATTATCAATTTTTTCTAAAGAACTCTGTGAAATGATGGTATCAGCCAACATCCCACTTAATAAAGTGAACAATGAGCATTTCAAATCGTTCTTGGAGAAATACACAACACAGACGATTCCAACCGAATCAACATTGAGGAACTATTTACCGTCTTGTTATGAAAATGTATTGCAGGCAATCAGAACTAAGATAGGCACCAATAAGATCTGGGTATCAATGGATGAAAGTACTGATGCTTGTGGGAGATACGTTGTAAATGTTATCGTTGGAACCCTACTTTCTGACAGACCGGGTGATATATTTTTACTGGACTGTGAAGCTCTTGAATCAGTAAACCATTCAACAATTGCCGTCCGTTTCGACAATGCTATGAAACTGTTATGGAGCGGTGAAGTTAAGCGAGAACATGTCTTACTATTTGTGACCGACGCTGCGCCGTACATGGTAAAGGCTGGGAAATGTCTGAAGATGTTGTATCCTTCGATGGTGCATTTAACCTGTCTCGCTCATGGATTACATAGTTGCCGAGGAAGTAAGACTAAATTTCCCTGATGTTGATAGGTTAATATCAAATGTAAAAAAGATTTTTGTTAAAGCTCCAATGAGAGTGGCAAAATTTAAAGAAGACGCACCTTCCATCCCTCTTCCACCACAACCAGTAATTACTCGTTGGGGCACATGGCTCGATGCAGTTAGCTATTACTGTGAATATTATGAAAACATACGGAAAATAGTTTCTAATTTTGATAGCAGTGAAGCATCTTCCATAAAAATTGTCAAAGAACTCTTTTCCAGTAATTTGTTCAGAAATTTGGCGTACATAAAGTCAAGTTTTTCAGGTATCACAACTGCGATTTCGCGTCTTGAAAAAATTGGTCTAGAACTGAATGAAAGTTTGGCGGTCGTTAAAAGTGTAGAAACCGAAATAGGCCAAGCAGGGGGCAGTGTGGCTAGTTTGCTGAAAAACAAATTTGATAAAGTGTTGTGTGGGAATAAGGGATATAAAACAATTTGTAAAATTAGTGAAATTTTACATGGTGGCGAATCTGTTTTGACTGAAGACGACCCACAACTAAATTGCAGTGACCTAACTCTGTTTAAGTACGCTCCCGTCACATCTTGCGATGTCGAACGAAGCTTCTCACACTACAAGACAGTTTTAAGTGACAACCGGAGAAAATTCCTCTTCGAGAACTTTAAGATGCATGTGGTGATATACTGCAATGCTGGCATCAAACAAGAATAAAAAATGGTATGTACACTAATTCGCAACAAATGTATAGTAAATTTCCATTTTTAAAAGTAAAATTCTAGTAATCCATTCTTTTACAGGAACAAGAAAATAACTTTCAATAAAATTCCCAACCGTGCAGTGAGTGCATAGAAGCAAATTATGCTGTCTACTTGAAAGCGACACAGCTACATAAAATAAATTATGTACATTTGAGCATTTTTAATTAATAAAAAATTTAATGTTTGGTCATATTTTGTCTCTTTTAGGTCATATTTACCCATTTTTAAGGTCATATTTGCCTGCATATTTCGCGATTTTTTGGGTCCTAAAGATCCGAACCCTAGTGATAAACATCTACTTGTCTTCTGTCCAGGTTACCATGAACTACGTACAGGGCTGGTAAAGAAAGATGATCATATCTATGTGAGTATGGTTGTATATCCCAAGTCCCGCTCTAGGAAACGCCCGCGCTGCCGCCCCCTCCGCCCCTTTTTCAGTTTCCTTAGAATATCTTCTACTCCATTCAGTAGTTATATCGAGGTGTCAAACAATTTTACTTCATCACACAATGTAGGCTTTCACGGCCGGTATTAATTTCACTCATAATTTCCGGGCTGAAAGGCCGTGGTCGATATGTAAAACTTTCCCTTGACGTTTCGTCTTCAACTGCGGAACACATCCTCTGAGGTTAAGCGGCAACTATCTTCCGCAGTTGAAGACGAAACGTCAAGAAAATGTTTTACTTATCGACCACGGCCTTTCAGCCCGGAAATTATGAGTGAAATTTTACTCCAGTTTCCTCATGTTCCATTGATCTTGTATGCTTCCACGCGGACAATCTTCGGTTTTTCTCATGCATGTGCTCAGAGCCAACAACTTCATAAACTTTAAAATATGCAAGATAAAATATACTAATAACTAGATGTTCAATATTTTAATCATTATTAGGAAATTATAAACATATTAAAAGACGTACAGTACCGTCCAGAGCAGGGAAATCAAGTGAAAGAAACATGAGCATGTGTAGCGATCTGTGGTGAACCCAGCTAAAAAATGAAGCCCCGAATAAATTTTAAATGTAAAAGGAAAAAGCGCTGTATATTTTAGTTTATCACGTTAGGGGGGGGGGAAATTAACTGCAATGTAAATAATTTAAATATTTATAAGAGTGAACTACTTTAGTGTATACCTCAACCTACTGAAAAAAGAAATAATTTAACGTGGATAAAATCTTTCAGTTTTGCAACTTAACATTATTAAAGTTAAGTTGCTGTAATTCATGCATTAACTAGTGAATAGGTAATATTAATTTTACAAAATACAACATTACAATTAATTAAAAGTCTTTATTAAAAGTTAACGCCATAATAAAGTTTCAAATATGAAAAGACGGCAGCAATCAGTTTCAATTTAACACTGTCACAGTTTGCAAATCCATACAATTCCGTTGTCAAAAGTTAGAACTGGGAAACATACAAGCAACATGCAGAGTTCTTAATTTCCAAGGCAGAAACATCGGCGCATAAAACCTTGCAGAAAATTGCGCGTGGAAAGCGTTCGCAGGCGAGTTCCAAACCTCCAGAGAGAAAACCGGGATGGTTGGTAGCTGCGCAGCGTGTTCTCTGCTTGCATCAAGAAGATAGCAGCTTCTCGAAAATCTAGCAACACTCGTTCTATTTCGACAGCCAGTTTATCTGGATGCGTTGCACGACCAGTCAGTCGCCGCAGATTCTCCACGTGCTGATACAGATTTGAACGGGTGGTTGCGTATGCCTCCGGCATCCCAGACCACAGTAGCAGTAACTCTCCTTCCGGCTGTGGGATGAACCAAAAGTATGCTCATTAGGTGCAGTCATAATTCAAAACTGCACAGATGTACAAAATGAACACGTATTACACACAAAAGCAGGAAGAAAGTATAGAAACTCAGGAGAATAATTTACCCACCTCTACACTTGTGCAGAACGGAACAAAGTTATAGAAATTCCAGAAGGAACAAAGGAGTTAAAAAACTGAATAGCACTAGATCACCCGCTTTGCGATAGACATGATCTTTGACGTATGGAATTCAGCCAATTAGTTTTAAAAACAACTGCTTCGTTCTTACCATTTACAGGTATAACTATGGCAACTTGCGCCTCTTAAAGTTCTGGAAATCTATATGATATGGACGTGAATTTTCTACGACACTGCACTGTGTCTGTTAGAATATTACTACTAGGCAGTAATGTCTCACAAACTTACTTGAGTGGTCAAACATGGGGCGACGGGAATTACGTCACAGCAGCCCCTAATTGCAATAGCCTCAAGAACATTGTGTAGTGACGAGAGCTCGGGGATAAAGACGTTCAAGTAAACAGAACAGATGAAGTCTTTAGAATCTCAAAGCGACGAACATTTAAACCGGCGATGATACTGAGCGAAGAGTTCCCACAATGGTTATCAAATTGTTCTAATACTCAGGGTATGGAGATTTGAGTTGGGGCAGGAATAAAGATTTATAAACTACTAAGCAAGAAAATTCTAGCAGACCAGTAGAAATATTTGAAAGGAGGCACTTCGAGGGTGATACATTGCCAATGAAATTTGTGAGCCAGAGCGTGTGAATGCGATATTAGCCAATAGAGAACGAGTAAAAAATTTAAAGCTACTGATATTTTGTTTGCGTGTACAAAACTATAGAGGCGATGAAAAAAAAAAAAAAGTGGGGACGAGGCATTTCGTCTTACGGACGACCTAGGTTGATATAGCCAGGACATGTTCTTCGAGATAGATTATAGGTTGTAGGTTGTAGTTTACAAGTCACTGAGAAACATAGTTTATCCATAGATTTCAATCAGTGCTTTGCGTCGAGTTTTACACAAGACCAAGTGCCTTACGAAAGAATCTCGAGACTAAGAGGACTCTTGCTTATTTCAGCTAGTGATGGGAGGGAGAACCCTTTCAATTTATTGAAAGTTTCGCAGTGTTCCCAAAACACGGGAAAACTATTCAGAGCTTTATGCCGATGTTCATCTTTCACTCCACAATTATAAATTTATATCTAATGATGCTCTAAATTTTCAATTTTGTTTAGACAAATTATGTAAATTATCGATTTGCCCCCTTTTATTAATTGAATAACTATTCAGTCACCTTTGTAAACAATCTCAATATTAAATATTTCCCATCACCACTTTATATATATATATGTATTATTTCAAAAATGAGTTACTAACTGCACGGCAATTGTCGTTCACTCAGCAACGAGCACCAGTAAAAATTTATCAATGTTGGATTTGGAAATTTGTGCAGCTATTCTTCGAGAGATATTTGAGAATATGTAAACTATAGATACGAAATATATACCAATTTCACAGTAAAACCACTAACGTTAAACTGCAACAGATCCCTGGAAGCCAACTAGGCATCAGTGGTGTTTAACGAATACTCTAATATTCAATTCTTGTACGAATCTTAAGAGCAGACGAAAAACTATACTCTCAGAAAAATAAGCTACCTCCCAACAGCTGCAATAAATATCAAAAAGTAACAGGCATTTCCTGCATATTAAACATTTATAGAACTGCCCATACAGAAAGACTATTCTATCAGTATATAATTTGGTGGGTATAACAAAAGTATTTTTAAACTATATTGTTTAACCCCATAACCTACGATTTAGATTCGAAGATGTTGGGCCGAAATTGTATACAAGTTCAAGCAGCGTTCGGGACGTTCGCACGACTTGTGTAACACGCTAATCCGGGCAATCGTAAACATGACGGGCATCGCCCGTGGTAGAGCGGTCGCGGTTTGTACATAGACAATTGGTATTCTTCCCCAAAATTATTTATGACATTATCATATAAATGTAAAACAAATGAAATTGGTACAGTACGTTCGAATAGGAAGAACATGCCAAAAGATTTGTGCAGTGTAAAATTAACAAGGAGCGAATACGCAATAAGAAGCTGCAACCGAATACTCGCTATAAAATGGAAAGACAAACGAGATGTTTATATGCTGTCGACAAAACATAAAGCAGTCGAAATGACTTCACAAGGATCCAAGGGCACACTAAAATCAAATTGTATTGCAGAGTATAACAAGAGAATTAATGGAATCGATCTCCAAGATCAAATATTAGCATGTTTTCCAGTGATGAGAAAATTCATGAAAGGATATATAAAAAAAACTATATCTGTTTGATAATGGTCTTTTTAACTCGTACATCTTATGGAAAAAACAATGATGGAAAGAAACAATTTTATGTCGACTATAAGATCAACATAGCCGAATCTCTACTGAAGAAAATGCCAAAACCTATTTATGCTGAACGAGGCGTATTATCTCCCGGAGATGCGCCAGACAGACTTTACTCGAAGGAATGGGCTCATTTTCCAAAGCACATTGATCCAACACCCTCTAAATTAAGACCGTCAACACGTTGTACAGTTTGTCACAAAAATAAAAAACGTAAAGAAATAACGTGGGAGTGTAAAAAGTGTAAAGTTCCGTTACATGTACCAGAATGCTTTGAAATATATCATACCGTTACAGATTACTAATTTTATATTTTGGAGTTTTGTATAAATAAACATTTTGTAATACTTGCGTCTACCGCAATTATTGCATCGGACTGTAATTGCGTATCAAATATTCCAAGTAATATTCACATCTGGCGCGATCATCGTACGCGGGCTATGCCCGTAATATTTACGTTTGGCCCAACCATCGTACGCGGGCTATGCCCGTCATTGTAGATTAAGGGGTTAAGAGACCACAAATATTCAGACCAAAACGTCTATTTCTTCTAGTCTCATTGCAGAGGAGCAGTTTTCCCCGAAGTGGTATCCGCTTCCATCGGCATTTACTCGAGAACAATTGGTTCTACTAGCGATCGCGATTCCGCTACAACAGCATTCACTAATGACAATATTGCTGTTATCAATGGCAAGACGTATTTTTTTCAAGCAGTAATTCCGTTATACAACAGCCTGTGTTACTATTTTCAAGCAAAAATTATGTTGTAATACACCTTAGACCAGCATGACACCGTTAAATGTACTTCTGAAATCAAGTTATTTCTAGCGGTGTCTTGCGTTTGACTACTGCAGTATGACTGCCAATACCTTGCGGAATCGCGATCCCCGGCATTTCCAAACAATGCACTCCATTTATCCACAGGAATGTCTTGCTTCTTAATACATTACTTATACGATACTGCCAGTCATCCATAATCAAATGCTTAGCGTAGATATATTTGTAGAAGTGATCAATACTTACAGACATAATAACGCGCTTTCTGTGCAAAACACATTGTGGATGATCACAGGTCATGTGCATTTCGCCGCTGTTGGAGAATTTTGAACTTCCTTCCTCGTCTGGGGTTGCCTGTTCTGACAAGGCAACAGCGGAAGTTCCCTCGCCAGCTGCATTATCAGTTCCATTGGAAGTACCTGTCGACGCAGCAAAATCTATGCCTCCAACCTTCTTATTGACATGTTCTGGAATCTCACAACCAGCTTCGATACATGGCAACTCTCTCGAGTTGCCTTCGCTCGACTCCATGGTGCTGTCATTCAAAGCCAACCATCCCTCCCTAAAAATAAAAATAAGTCACAGACAATAAATACAGCCAACTGCAAACCAATTATTTGGCATGTACTAATGATCTAATACGACCTGTTGAATGATCCATACGTTCCTTTAATATTTTTAGTAATCAAAGACTACATAATAAAAAGGGTGCTGTGCAAACTATGGCCAGTAGAAAAAAATTCGGGTTACAACTGTGATAACGCATTCATTAGGCATTTCTATTAAAGAAAAAAATTTACGCGAAGCCGATAAAACAGGTAGGAAAGAGGTAATATGGTGAAAATCGTCGGGTTACGCGCGGTATTAGCCGATGTGTAGCAACTATATTTGTTGCGAATGTGCTCTTCCTCAAGCTGTACACATGTTGATTTTCAAAGAGCTGTATTAGTGGATGGTGTGGTTAGGTTGAAATGCAGCCTGGACCAGAATTACGACTAATATTCCATAGTGTATAGTGGATTTTGAGCGAATAAGGTGGCCGCCAAGCCGAATTCAGACTATAATTACGTCACAGCCGGAGCAAGAAGGTTATTGCCACTAATTTGGTAATTTGCGTAACCGTGTTGTCTTTAGGTTGAATGGCAGCCTGGACCAGAATGACTAATATACCATGGTGCTTAGTGGGTTTTGAGGGAAGAAGACACTGGTCACGCCAAATTCTGACTATAATACGTCACAGGCGGTTCAAGACTTCTATTAACACAAAGTCAATAATTGAGCGCGGCACCTTTGTTACACATTTTACGGCTTTCGGGTATACTTTTTCTTAAAACTAATTGCCAAGGAAGCAGCTAGCCGTACTATCAACCCGAATTAACAGGTTTTTTTTTCCTACTGACCGTACTTTGCACCGTAACCAAAAAACCACCCTTACGTCTTGAAACTTCAAAGTATCAAAAAACCATTGATAACTTCAGAAAATTATGAAAAAAAAATTAACAAGGCAAAATATTCTTTGAACATTCAGCAATTGATACCACCATTTAGCTGCGTACAAGCACGTTTTTAACTTATTTATAATAAAATGCAAAATTGTATATTCGTTTGAGTCAAATAGGACCACGTTAAGCCTTTGTTTGGATTTAATTTGCTCTGGTACCTACAGCTTAACGTGGAATCCGAATCACGCAAGCGTTCTGGAGTACTTCGCATTACACAACAAGTTGTGCAAGAGGTGAAGTTCGGGTTAAAGCCTTAAAAAAAAATCCCCCTTTGACTCAGGGATTCGAACCGGGCACCTTTCGATCTCCAGTCAGATGCCTCAACCACTGAGCCATCAGGCAGCTCTAAAGTCAAAATTATTTTAAAACCTTTCTTCCTGCTCACCCTTGGCGGATGTCGTCCAATTTTTGTACATCGCGGTCAATGCTGTCTACGTAGAACAACATGCGACGACGATAGTTAGCTTCTACGTAGATTGGCCGCAGTAGCTGCTTCTTATCCATCTCCGCCGAAGCCTCCTGCATCTACAGAATGAATCTTAATGGTTAACAGATTATAGTCACACCGAAACAAATCTTTAACTGTAAAGTGTTTTTAGCATTTCTCTGCTTTTAACTTAAAAAAGTCACATTAAATGTCAAAGTTGGCAATACATTTATCAGCTCAGCAAACTAACTACAACCTGCACGTTTATGGCAAAGAATGTATTACTAGAGAAGGAAGTCTATAAAAACTTCACTATACCACTGCACATCTTCCAAGTATACAGTGAAGGTGGTCACAATTTTTCATACATCAAATGATAAGATTAAATTCAAGAAAAAAATAGAAAGAATTTTTAACTGATAACTCTTACGCTGTTGAAGAATTTGATTCTAAGGTATCTAAAAAATAACTTCCATTAGTTTGTGTGAATGTAGTCGAAATAATTCATGTACCATGTATGCTATGAGCCTATGACTGTACATTTTCTGGTGTAGGTATTATTTTGCTATGCAGTTGTCTAAATGTAAATTGACAACTTTCCACATTCCGAGTCAGTCTCTCATACTGTAATCAATGGAAAATGAATATATTGTATAAAAATCTTTTTAGAGACATTAAGCAAATCCAAATAAAACTAGTCCTAAAAACAGAACTATTACATCTCCTGAGAAGCGAAACACAAGGCATTTAACTATCTGCATAAAAAGGTAACCGATCGTTACAGAAGATACAATACATTGTTCTGGGAAATCTAAAAAGCCTAGAAACATCGCCTCGAAAACTCTAGAAGTCACACTTTTCTTACCATTAAGGAAACTTTATGAATAGACGCTAGGTTACAACGCAGATAAAAAAATAAATAGAGGAAACAGCATACGGCTACTATAAACACGAGTAGTACACTTAACCTTATAATAATCTATGTATCGCTTCTCGTCTATCAGCCTATTGCGAGCCTCTTGGCAAGTAGTCAGTAGAGCATTTACGAGCTTCTGGTCCAAACAGTCTGTATCGGGCACTTTCTGCTTCGACTGCTCCACACGTGCTGAAAGAAAACTCATAGCTGCCTAGAGGAAGACTACAGCAAATTACTTCTATAACAACTGATCGACAACTGGATATCAACGTTTCCTTATTTATATGATGACTTAGTCAAAGATGTTGAATTCAACTTCCTGTTACTCCCTCTGCATTAATATCACGCAAACAGCAAACATCGTGGCCGCTTTACATCGATTGCCGTTGTAGTTAGCTTACTTTCACTGAAAGCCCTAAAATCATGTAAAACCTTTTTCAATTAAATTCTCAGTATTGATCATAGTACTATAAACGTTTAAATTTAAATAAATTCTTATAGCCTATATATATATGCTTTTGTCCTCAACTCCGCTTTGGTGGATTACGTTATTTTTGTTCATTTCTTGTGAATTACGCCATTATTTTTTTCTTAGAAAAATTAATATTAATTTCAGGAGTCTGCATAATGCACATTTTTATTGTTTTATTATACTTATTTAGTGTAACATTTATATTAAGTCGTGTTGATAAATAATATTTTAGTTTTTTATTAGGCGCTAGTATAAGTACGAGTATGTACAAACTTTAAATACAACTGACAAAGGAACGTGTGACTAATAGTTGTCCATATGCAAAGCACGGTTGTCCGCGGTGAACTGCAGTCAAATTTAGGGTCCGACAATGTGATTTATTTATCATCATGTTAAAACACATCTTGTTGAGAAACCTGGACACACTTAAATGGAAAACGTAAATCCGGTGGAGTCACTGGTTCTCTAGATATTAAGACTTTTCGCCGTTACCGATGCCATAATAGTTGCTGCAATAACTTTGAGGCGAAAGCCAATACACAATTTTGGATGGTTTTTGTTTGCTAATAATAAAACTGTTGCGCAATAATTTACACGGAGAGGCCTGACGGTGAAGAAATCTGAAAATGCTATAGAATAACCGGCCAGAATCTTATTGATCAGTAACCATGATTACAGACCTGTATGTCCGGAAAAGAAATTCAAATTTCCACGATAATCTTATTAATATCTTCGAAAATTTGATGGTTCTGAAACGCTTCAGCTTCCAAGGTGTAGAAAAATGACTCATGTGGTCAACTCCAAACACCGAGCATCGATAGTTATAGAAACCAAAAGCTTTTCACTCTTGGCTTATATGTACCATCTGACCAAGTAAGTTTCAACTTTTACAGGTTTTTTTTTTATACTTATGGCTTTACGACTCGTCGACGTTGAGGTCATTAGAGGCGGGATGGGATTGGGGACAAGGAACGTGAAGGAATTCGGCCATAGCCTTTTGAAAGAAGCATCCCGGCATTCGCTTGGAGTGATTAGGGGAAACCATGGAAAACCCAAATCTGGAGGCCCGGACGGGGATTCGAACCTGCATCCTCCCGAATGCGAGGCCAGAGCGTTAACCGTTCACCCACCACGCTCGGTCCCAGGCTGTGTAACAGGTAATGTCTGTCGAAAGTTTCCTTTAGATAAAATATCATTCCTCCCTTTGTTTTTGACGTTTCTGATACCCCTGAGGTAGGGATCACCAACTTGAATACACTTTGTATGAGACACCACGTTCATCAGAAACTATGGGACTTCATTGTTGCAATCATTCTGAAGCAGATTTTTTTTATTATATTCTACGGATTTATCACGTAAAATATGATGGATCCAATGTGATGAGCGAAATGTATAATGGTGTACAAAAACGGAATAAGAATATTCATCCTAACGCAGAGTATGTACATTGCGCCCCTCATAATTTAAATTTAGTGATAAATGATGCTGTTAGCAGTTGTCTTGAAATACAGATTTTTTCGCAACGATGCAAGACTTGTATAATTTTTTCGGAGATAGCATTAATTCTACTGTCAAAATTCACTGGCAAACTACTCTAAAAAATTAAATCCGACTGGATGGTCCTGTAGGATCTGCAGTATATCTGCAATAAAATTTTGCTTTTTTGATAAAAGCATCAACAGAAATTATCCTCAACAGTCCCAGTAAGGTTGAGCGTAGTGAGGCAGAAAGTATTAAAACCAAAATGCTAAATTTCGAGTTCGTGTTGCTTTGCGAATTCATGCATCGTGTATTAAATTGCATCAATTATGCATCGAAAGCGTTACAAAAATGCTGTAGCGATTTGGACCAGGTAAGTAGAGCTTTAGTACAGAGTAAAACAATGTTGAAGGCTTATAGACATAACTTCGAATCAGTCAAGTGCAAAGTCAGTGAAATTGCAAGAAATTTAGATTCAGATCCCGCTTTTCAAGAAACACGTCAAAGGAAAGTTATTATTTCTGTTTGTTTCATGAATTAGCTTCTTGCCATTGATTAAGAAACAGAGAAGAATTATTTAAAATTACCATGTTCAATAATGTACTAGATGCAATGATAGCTCAATTAAATACACGTTTTACTGATATGAGAGCAGTCTGTAAAATATTCAGTTATTTAACACTTTTACTAGTGGTTGATGAAGCAACTTTATTAAAAAGTGTGATCAATTCCAAAGTAAACATTGATATAATAGGATCCAGTTTTACTCTTTTATTTCTTAATACTATTGACCACTTAGTTCCACGTGAATTAATCCAGGAATGGACTATTCACCAATAATAATCAAATACGGAATGCTAGGATGTGACCATGCGGAAGTATTTACAGCAATATTATTATTTTATATAACTGTCACTGGTGCAATAGCTGAAAGATCATTCAGTAAATTAAAAGTAATAAAGAATTATTTAGGAAACAGTGTGAGTCATGTTAGACTCTGATATTTATCGTTAATAGCAATCGAAAACAAATCCGCGTCAAGCCTGAATTTAATCGAAGCAATTCACAATTTTTCTAAAACTAAAGCTTGGAACATATTATAAACTAAAGTGTTATTTACATATTTTTACTAGCTTCATTTGTATGTAAGCAACAAACTAACTAATCTACATATGTAAACAAAACTTGGAAGTCGATTTTAACCTACTTCTAACTGTCGTATCGATTTGAAACTTTGCAAGCGTATGTAATTCGGATGACAAATCATTAATACATTTTGGTTACGTTTCTTTGAGAAGTATATACTTTTAATTAGTTTCGATAAAGCGCCCCACGCTTTTTGGCAAACTCATTGAACATAGATGGAGTGACAAGTCTATTAATACCACATTATGTGTTGAATAAAAAGTTGTGATTTTACGTTTAATTTACAATCAAGATAAAATATTCTCAAGGGTAGAATGCATGTATCATAACAAAATATTTTAACTAAATAACATCAGTTTGTACTTTCTAGTGCGTTACTGTCAGTAGGTAGGTAGCTGTAATGTGAACTTAATAAACTCTTTAATCTTTATCTACTTCATTTTATTACCTAATACCTATATTATTAATTTTAATCTACTTCGTTATTGTTTTATTTTTTATTATTATCTGCTTTACATCTTCAAAAACTTTATATATTTTACTTGATAAAACCCATCCAGTTCAATTAGGCCCTTTTTTTACATAAATTGAACTGGTTTCGCGGAATGACACAATACTACCCTTTTTTTTTTTTTTTTTTTGCTTGTGGTTCTACACCTCGTCGATATAGAGGTGATTAGAGGCGGGAAAGTATGGGGACAAGGAAAGGAAAGGAATTTGGCCATGGTATTTTTTGAAGGGAGCATCCCGGCATTCGCCTGGAGTGAGTTTAGGAAACCATGTAAATCCCAAATTTGGATGCGTGGACGGGAATTCGTACCGACGTCCTCCCAAATGCGAGGCCCAAAATACGACATTAATGTGCGTCTCGCATACCAATGATTAATGCTTTACATCACACAACCCACTGACTACAAACTTCAACAATGCATGATCGATTATAAGTTCAACCGCTTTCTATATTTAAAATTTTGTTAAGAAAATGCTTCTGTTTCTTCTTCTTGCGATTAATACCATTCATATAGGCAAAGTTCGTGTTTAATGTTCCACATAGTCGTTACTCATATACTTCGTTAGGACTGCATATAATTATAGCTTCGTATTATGATATTCTCATCGATTTTGATCGTTCGGCAATTTTACACACACTCATATCAACAAATGTAAGCGTTTCAAACCATCTATTTTGTCACTCGACAATATTCAGAAACATCTGACCGCTTGAAAAACTTTTTTTTTTGTTGCACTTTCAAATGGAATACACGATTGTTTAAGTCATAAAATCATGGTGGGGTTTTGGTTGGAAATAAATTCTCGTTGATCATTGGACAGTTTGAGGTACAGGCAAAGTTTATGAAAAACTATTGCCTGCCATACTGATGTGAAAATCGCATCTTTTTTCCTTCATCCAGACAGCGTGGTCTTGCTGTGAAAGGAGATGGTAATACTACTAACTAACATTTCTCGCACTTTCGTTAGGTCTGAAACAATTTTGTAATTATAATTTAATGTAATTGCAATGGAGCTCACGCGCCATTGGCTATTTCTCTACAAACCATTTCCCCCCCCCCCTCCCCCTACTTTTAACCGCCTGTTTTTGCCCTCCTCGAATTTTAATTTTTTATTCTTTCATAGTGTTTTGGTAAAAAAATAACATCACTTCCCTTAGTAATATATTCCAATCTCTGACCCACCTACCCATGAAAAAATATTTTCCAATACCGTTATGCGTAAAATCGGGAGCCAGTTTGTGGTGATGGTCATCTTTTCATTTCCATGCAACAGCCTTAATTCTTCCACCAATATCTTTCCACATCGCATCACCAAGATACGCCTTGTACACTCCCACCACTTTCTTCGCCCTCCTTCTATCTTCAAATGAATCTCATTCCATCTCTTTTATCGTATCAGTTACTGATTGAATTCTGCAGCAACTTCCATAGACAAATCTAGCAGTTCTTCTCTGCACCCCCTCCAACTTCTGTATTTGATACCTGAGAGGCTAAGATGTGGGTCTCATACTACACTACCAAATTCAAGCAATGGTCTGAGCAACGTTTTGTAACCCAATTTCCTCATTTCCCTTGGTTCATTCCCCCATCACTCTTTCCAATAAGTGAAAACCGAAATATTTTATATGGTTTTGTTTCACATATTTTTTCTCTCGTCGCAGCCTTCAACTTTGGTGAGTGATGAGTCTTTTTTTCTATCCTTTGTTATTTATATTGCCTAAAATCATTTTCCTTCTTCCTTACTATCATTTCCAATACGTGAAGGGCTTTAAAACCTTTTCCTGTCACCTGCGCATGTGTCTTGCCCAGTTTAGTTTATTATCAAATGTTATGCCAAGGTATTTAAATTTCAAGACTTTAACAAATAATTCCTTTCCCATCCTATAATCATAGTTATCCTTTAGTCTTTTTTATTGATGTACCTACTAAGCTGACTTTTCTTTTTATTTATCTTCATCCCAAATTGGCCTACCCAGATTGATATACTGCCCAGGTTGCCATGATGCTGTTCACAATCTTCTTCCGTTCTGATCCTATTACCAGGGCCCCATTTATGATCAGACTATACCTGTGATGCGAGCCCTTTAGGATCTATTTGTAGGCCCCAAGGTTACAACTGTGGTGCGCGCCCTTGTATATAAAGCAATATCGATTACTCATTATTATATTAATAAACCTCTTAATGCAAAATATTGAAGAACAAAATGTTAGTAAACATATACGAGGATAACGTACTGAAGAATCGAAAGTTCGAAACGTGCTTTCTGTATCGTTTCAGAGACTGAAGTGAACGAGGTTAGCAAGTGATGCTCGCACGTTCAGTTTTTCGACTGATGATCGGCAGATAAAGTGCAGCCTATTGTAGTTGCAGCCAAACACTCTTAGCAAAAGCCCGCGTAATTTCAAACTCAAAAGTTTTAATAACAATATTGTAATGAGAAGCTGTAAAGAGGAGGGGGGGGGGGAGATACCATCATGTTGAAATTTTATCTCGGGAATATGAATATTAATTTTCTAATTTGGTTAATAGGTGAACTCGAATCTCGAATGCTGCAAGAATTTAAGTTTCACAAAAATATTCAATTTATTCTGTCTTCTGGCTTATACAAGGCCGGGCAACATAACTTCTCACAGTAAAGCATACAATCGATAGTTAAAATATCGAATAGAAATGGTTCCTATACACTGCCCTGTGGCACTCCCATTTTCACTTCCTCTTCTTTTATGCAGCGTTTCCTACCTCAACTTTTTGCTTTCTACCTTTTAAGAATTCTTCTACCCAGCAAATTACTTTTTCATCCACTTCAATGGTTTTTACATTATTTATGAGCGGTTTGGTGGCTCAGTAGTTAAGGTGTCTCACTGGGGATACAAAGGTCTCCGTTTCGAATCCCTGTCTCAGCGGGGATTTTCATAGGCCCTTAACCCGACCTTCACCTCTGACACAGCTTTGTGTGTAATGTGAAGTACGCCAGAACGCTTTCGTGTTTCGGATTTCACGTTAAGCCGTAGGTCGCCGGTAGGAGTACCGGGTTAGGTTAAGGTGGCTACTACAGGGGCGGAATGCACAGCCTATAGAAACCCTGCCATCTAGTCATTACGACCACAGGGAATTAATTTAAAAAACTTATTTATCGCCTTTTTGTGGCTCACTCTGTCAAATGCCATAGAAAGATCTAGTGCTATGCTATCAATCTGGCCTCTTTTGTCCATTTCATCCGAAATAATTTGCATTTAATACACTTGCCTGAAGCGATGTTGTCAATTTCGAAATCAGTTTTGTTCCTCACAGACATTTCAGATGTGGTTGCATATCACTCTCTCCATTATTTACCTATCACTGATGTCAAACTGATCGGATTGGAATTTTCGATCCTATTTGACACCGTCCGAAGGATTTGGCATTAGAAGAAGAAGAGAAAGTCAGCAAGGAGAAGATGGGAGGCCGTATCCTGGAGGGGGAGGTGGAGAAGGCTTTGGCGGAGATGAAGAACAAGAAAGCCTGTATGATCGATGAGTTACCTGTAGAAATTCTGAAAAGTTTGAAAGATGAGGGAAGAAGAGAAATACTATATTTGTGCAATGAGATATATGAAAGAGGAGAATGGCCAAAAGACTTTTTAACAACAGTGTTGATACAAATTGAAAAGAAAAAGAATGCAGTAAAATGTGAAGAGTTCAGAACCATTAGTCTCTTATGCCACGCTGCTAAGATATTACTAAGAGTGCTAAATAGACGAATATCTAGCAAACTGTCCATGACAATTGCTGAAGAACAGTTTGGATTTCAAAAATGAAGAAGTTCAAGAGACGCTATTGGTTTACTGAGAACAATAGGAGAAAGATACATTGAAAGGGAAAGAGATTGTTACATGGTTTTCATAGACCTTGAAAAGGTTTTTGACAGAGTACAATGGGTGAAGTTTATGACGATTCTAAAAATAAAGGTATTTATTGGAAGAAAAGAAGGCTAATAAATAAATTATACATCGAGCAAGGAGTGAGAGTGGAGAAAGATCTTACAGAAGAGGCAAAGATTGGAAGAGGTGTAATACAGGGATATTGTTTGTCACCCATATTATTTAACATATATTTGGAGGAAATTATGAAAAGAAGGAGGTATATGCATGGGTGGACGTGGGATTACCTGCATAAGGTTTGCTGATGATATGGTTTTGCTGGTAGAAAGTGTCAAGATACTCAGAAGAATGTTAGAGACTTTAGACAAAGCGTGCGAGGAATTCGGAATAAGAATCAATAGGACTAAAACTAAATGTATGATGGTGGGAAAGAGTAAGAAAGAAATGATGATAACGCTGCAAGGAGAAATAATTGAATAAGTGGAGTCCTTTAGATATCTTGGGAGTATTGTGAGTGGTGATATGAGCTGCAAGAAGGAGGTAAAAACTAGAATAGCAATGGCAAAGGAAGCTTTCAATTGAAAGAAAAATTTACTTTGCGGAAGGCTGGACAAAATCCTGAGGAAAAAATTAGCTAAATGTTTTGAATGGAGTGTAGGACTGTAAGGAGCAGAAACATGGACGCTACGCAAAGAAGATCTTAAGAGGTTGGAAGCTTTTGAAATGTAGGTATGGAGGAGGATGGAGAAAATAAGTTGGGAGGACAATGTAAGGAATGAGGAAGTGCTGAAACGAATAGGAGAGAAAAGATCACTCATAAAAACAATAAGAAACAGAAAAAAGAACTGGATTGGGCATGTGCTGAGGAACGAATTCCTGCTTAAGACTGCTCTGGAGGAGACTGTAAACGGAGAGAAGAGGTCTGCGAAGGATGAAAATGATGGATGATATAATGATAAACGAGAGATATATAGAAACTAAGAGAATGGCGGAACAGAGGGAGGAGTGGAGAGCTGTCACTGTGCGTGGACCTGCTGTAAAACAGAAAACCCTTGATGATAATGATTTGACACTTTTCCTTTATGGATCAGCACTACTATCGCACTTTTTCTCTGGTAAGCAGAAAATATCCCCACTCATTCTAAACATAAAGATAAGGTGCAATGTATATTCTGCTATATTTAAGGTAGAAATATTCTACACTAGTACCATTATGATTTTTTTAGCTTTCTTAGTTCCCTCATAATATCGTCAGGATAAATTTCAAATTTTTTGATCTGCTCATTTCTAATTGTGCCTACAAGCTCGTTCTCTTATTCACTCCCTAATGACCGCATTAAACCAGTTATTCAATATACGAGTATCTGCCTTTTTTAAAAATCTTCAGTAACTTCTTCTCCATCTTTAGCTATAATTGTTTGTATATCTTCCCGCCCACTCAGTTTTGTAACATAATCAGAGAAATTTCTAAATGCATCATTCAGTTTTCCCCCTGTACTTACAACAATTTTCACTAACATATCATTAGCTTCCTTCTTGCTGTTATTAATTCTTTGTCCAGTTTTTTCAAGCGTACCCTACTGTTACATAACAGTAGTGATTTGGGGAAACCATGGAAAACCCGAATCTGGATGGCCGGATGAGGATTCGAACCCTCGTCTCCCGAATGCGAGGCCAGAGCGTTACCGCTCACCCACCATGCTCGATACCGCATTACTGCTATTGTTACTCCGCTATTCGCAACAAAGTGCCCAGCGGAAGTTTGATTGGTCTTATCCTAATGTGTACAGGCTTACGTATATGATAGGAGACGCCCATATGCTTTTCGTAAAGAACAACCTAGAAATTCACCCTGAGTGATCTTGGAAACGCAATGGCCAGAGCGGTTGCTTGAGACCAACTCCTTTCTAATTCTGTTTTCTCACTCGATAAATCCTCTCTATTCTATTTCCTTGTCGCTCGTGTGAAAATGAGTAAACAAAGGCTCGCTTAAAACCATAGTTTCTCTTACCTTATTTTCTCGGTCGTTCCTAGTTATAATTATTGCTGGTAATAAATTATGTTTGCTCTAATCCTGAAAATAATCTGATATGGACTTTCCATTTCGCTTCTCAATAGAGCAACGATGTTTCAGGTTTTTGAACGCAACTACCCCAACATCACACTTGCGCTTTCCCGTCACTTGTATATTCCTGTCACTAATCGGGTGGCTTTTCTTTGGACTTCAACAGTGCCTCTTTTAATCCTTTATGGCGGAGACCTAACACAAAAGAATAATAATCCAAGTAAGACTATGTACGCAATCGTTATAACTCCCGGCGTTCAGAGTTTTAAATAACAGTCTAGAAAACGTAGCATGCGGTTTGCTTCACATCTAAAGGACGTTTTAGACCTTACGATTTTATTAAGAGGAATTATTAAGTTTCAGGAAGTTGTTGGATTTTGTGAAGGTAACTTGCAACGGGTCTGTTAGGGGAATACAGTCGCAATTAAAGCATAGCATATTTATCGACAAAAATGCTTACTTCAAAATCATATTCAGTTGGTTCGTTCTGGTCATCTATATTGCAAATACTCATTAACGTCGGATCATAAATGGCATTACTCTCTATCATTCTTCGAGTAGACTTTAACCAGTCAATATTGGTTAGATAACCGATCTTACTGATTCTTGTATCCTAGCCTTGCGCACGTGTCTTCCAACCAAGCTGCCATGTATCGCCAGTCATAGTCATTCATTCAATAAATCATTGTTGGAAGCAGTAATTTAGCTTCAGGACGCTAGCATTCGAAATAGCCCTTGCAGGACACGTTATCGACTGTACACACTTTGACAATAAATTTGGCCGCCGCTGAAAAATTCTATCGCTCTTATTTTGCACAATCTGACATCAATGTCATCCTAAGAAACAGTAACGCAATACTGGCCAATACTGTTTCTTAGGATGACATTGATGTCAGATTGTGCAAAATAAGAGCGATAGAATTTTTCAGCGGCGGCCAAATTTATTGTCAAAGTGTGCACATGAACAGATTCAGCGGCCATTAAACGGACACACTACAGTTAGCCGTCTTATCATTCTCATAGGATAGTTTATACCAGCTAATGCTAAGTCATTCCCTTCTCTGTCCTCGGTTCTCCTATCGGAAAAAATGGCGTGGTGTCCATATATCCTTATAAATTATCATTATTAGTAGCCGCGAGACGAAGAGTCTTCACGGCGGAGCAGAATGCCTTAAAAGGGGCCTAAAATCATGAAGGTTATTCACTCCACTTAAGATCCACCACTCAAAACGTCCACAAATATGCCAAGCAACCACTCGGACCTTGACACCAAAATTACTTTTTCAACCTGTTCATCCAAAAAAAATAATTATGAACTATTATAGTTAGTTCTTTAGCGGAATCTCTCAAACTATGTAATGGGATAAGGAACATCTTTCTTATATTAACTGTGAAGTACTGAATCCTTTTACTAGGCTTTGGTGTTTTACCTAGCAACTAGCAATGTGTATCAGAGAACAGGGGCCATTCATTAGATTCCTTTTGGCGTTATCCTTTTTATCATCCAAATTATTCATCTTTGTACGCTGATTTCGAACTTCATATAGGTAATGGGTGTTTCTCAACTATATATAGTTGTGCGAACATGTAATAACAACGTCTGCTAAGATGAAGTCAGGTTGTGGCTTTCTAAACAAGCTAATCAGTAAGGTTCCATTTGAGAGACATACACCTACACGCCAATTTTGTGCGCGTGATACTAAACTAGAGAAGCGTTTGAAACTTGGGCAGATGGGGATCAATGCAGCAGATGAGGCTGATAGGGAACACGATATAGCTTATGCATAGGTCGTGGATATAACCAAGGCAGATTATGTACTTGCTGATAAAGTTTCAAGCAGAATGAAGGAGAAAGATACAAAGCCTGGGGAAACAGTTGCAGCTTTTATAGTTTACATTGCCAGGAGTGAGAAGTTAAAATTGTTAAACTCAAATCTAGAGCCATGCTTAATAGATTTACTGCGGATTCCTCAAGAACCATTATTCCTTTACGCTTCAAGGAGGCCATAATTCTCTGAGATTCATCTTCATTTAATTTAACGACATTTGCCACAAACCATTCTGAGGAACATCTGAGTAGTTCCATTGTGCTTTCAGTATACATAATATTCCGTGTCATCACAGAACTTCAGAATTTTCGCGTTGTTGTCTGAGAACTACTTCGGATCTATGGTATACTTTATAAATAACGAGGGGTCAATAACTGATCCTTGTGGGACACAAGTTGAGGTTAGGGGTGGTAATTCAGATTATTTACCATACTGTCTTTCATTTTGTTGTCTTTTAATGAGGTAACTCTAAATTAGATCTAAGGCGGTTCCTCTGATTCCCAGGTGTTCTAACTTATATACTAGAACTGAATGAGGCACTTCATCAAAGGCTTTTGAAAGGTCTATTGGATCAGCTGGTACTAATTCTTCTGTCAACAGTAAAGGCTAGGCTAGTTTTATTCCTGCACTCACTCTGTAGGCTCAGAAAAAGAGCTCCACATTGGTCATAATTTCATTAAGTATGGAATATTTAGAGCTATTTTTCCAGTGAATTGCATTTTTACAGTGCTTGTAAATGTCATGTAATGGGCTTCATCAGTTGATATGATTTCATTAAAAATAACGTAGCCTTTCTTTTATTTCTAGCACTAATTCCATTCACTTTGCTAGCAATAAGCCATTGTGTAAGTTATCTCCTTCAACAAAGTCACATATTCTAAGTCAAGGGAAACTCACAGAATGTGATGTGCACCAATCCACTGAGGTTGCAACATAACCTACGATGGTGTCAGAGTATTGAAGTGATTATGCAAATTAGGAATCATTAAGTGTTAGAAAAGTTTTATAATACAGAGGCTGTTCAATACGTTTTGTCGTTTGATAAGAAAAACACGATTTTATTGTTTGAAATACATTTTGTTATTCAATATAATGTTCCTGAACTTCAATACACTTGTTCTTGTTATCTTCTAATTTATGGGCTCCATCCCTAAAGTGAGAGTCGGGAAGACTGTCGAAGTAGGCATCTAAGGCTGCTATTACTTCTTCATTCGATGAAAATCGTTTTCCACGCATGAATTTAATTTTTTTTTAGATGTGGGAACAGCCAGATGTCAGAGGGAGGCAAATATGGTAAATAGGGTGGATGTGCCAACGATTCGTTCTTTAATTCCCTGATTTTGGAGGTTTTTTTCAGTATGAGAGGTTGTATTTTGTTGATAAAATTTTTTCTCCCTCCAAACTAGGACTTTTCTCACTATTTTACATCCAGCTGGTCCAAAAGGTTACAATAATAATCTGGATTTAATTTTTTTCCAGTTTGGAGGTAATCTATAAACAAAATTCCTTTTTAATCCCAAAAAACTTATGCTAACACCTTCTTGGCTGATTTCTGTACCCTAAATCACTTTGGAGTCGAAGTAACGGGATCACACCGCTCCTTAGCCTTTTGTTTTGATTCAGGATCATGGTGGTAGACCCAAGTCTCATCCATAGTAATGAAACCACGCTCAAAATCCTTTTCATCCCTTCTAAAACGCTCCTAATGTTGCTAAGGAAGTCGCATTCGAATGGGGCTTTGTTCCATCGTTAGCGAATGCGGCACCCATTTTGCACACAACTTTTTGAAACCCAAAACTTCACACTGCCTAATGATATGACTAGAGCTTCTACTAAATCTTTCTCTGTTAATCGACTATCTTCCAAAACCATACCCTGTATTCATGGGCGTATCCAGCGAGGGGCAGAGGGGGGCTGCTGCCCCCCCCCCTCCACTAGAATAAAAGTTGCCAAGTAAGCATCGACGAGTGACGAACTGGCTCAAAAGCTCTATGGGGCAGGAAAGATTGGATTGTGCCTGATGAGTGTGCATCGAAATTTCGTGAAAGTACACCGTGAGATAATGACAAATAAAGTAATTGAAAAATTTTCTGAGAATTTGAGACGATTAATGTTTACATGAAAAACTATAATTGAGTTACGATCTTAATTAACAACATAGTAGGTCCCTGGATTAAGTGGTTGGATTACTATATTAATCAATAATAAAAATAATTTCCTCAATAGGTTTGAGCTTCATTTTGTAAGAAATCGTCATGTTTAACCCCCCCCCCCCAAATTTAGATCTTGCCCCCCTCTAGTTCTGATCCTGAATACGCCCTTGGCTGTATTTTTTATATGATTTCTGGTGTTGATGCACTTTTCGGACGTCTTTCACGTGGATCATCTTCAAGATTCGTACGACCACGTTTAAATTCAGCAACCCATCTTTCTACTGTTCTACTTGAAGGTGAAGAGTACAGGGTGTTTCAAATAGAACTTTACAACTTTGAAAATTCATATAAATTTTATGAAACAAGGTACAGAGCTGGTTTTGGTGTTGTTTTAAAGGAAAGCACTTCAAGTTTTTTTACCTTAAACTAAAGATGTTCTATGTGGATTCCGTTGGTTATTCTGCAGACATCCCATTGGTAGTCGATTTCTTCCCAGACCCGCACTAGCATTTCAGGTGTAACTTGCTCAGCAGCAGCGTAAATTCTTGCTCTAAGTTCAGGTAGAGTGGCCGGCAAAGGAGGTACGTACGTACACCATATCTTTTATGAAACCCCAGAAGAAAAAATCTAGCGGTGTCAGGTTTGGGGAACGGGGAGGGGGGGGGGGGACATGCAATTGGCGCATCACGGCTAATCCATTGACCTGGAAAGCGGTCATTGAGAAAATCCCGGACGTCAGTCAGATAGTGTGGTGGTGCGCCATCTTGCATACAGAAAACATTTCGTTCTTGGTCATCCTCATCGATCTGTGGTATCAAAAATTGTTACAACATATCAAGGTACACTATCCCGCTGATGGTTCTCTCTTGGAAAAAAAAGGTGCCATACATTTTCCTCTTGCTCAACGCATAAAAAACGTTCACTTTAGGGCTATCACGAACATGTTGCAATGTTTCGTGTGGATTTTCACTGCCCCAAATCCTGCAGTTATGTGTGTTAACCTTGCCACTTAAGTGAAAAGTTGACTAGTCAGCAAAGATTATGTTGTCCAAGAAATGTGCATCATCATCCACTCGATTTAACATATCCACACAGAAGTTCCAACGTGCAATCTTATCAGTGTCTTTAATTGCTTGTAAAAGCGAATATTGGTATGGTTTCAAATGCAAACGTTTTCTCAACACACGCCAAACCGTCGTATGTGCGACTTGCAGCTCACGAGATGCACGCCGGGTCGATTTCGTAGGGCTGTTAACAAAACTTTTTCTCACTTGCTCAACGACCTCGTCAGATGTGCTTGGACGACCTGAGGATTTTTTATGTTTTACTGAGCACCCGGTTTCTACAAAACATCTATGCCACTCATAAATTGTAGGGCTACTAGGAGGATCTTTAGCGTACTTGGTACGAAAATTACGCTGAACTGTTGTCGCAGACTTCGATTCTTCAAACCAAAACACACAGCTAGCACGCTCGGGTCCATTGAAGGCAGCCATCTTTAACGTAACTGCCGCTAGCACTTGTGCCGCGCGATTAGGCACTAGCGGACTAAGCGAGTCAAACTTGAATTTTCCTTTAAAACAACAACAAAACCAGCTATGTACCTTGTTTCATAAAATTTATATGAATTTTCAAAGTTATAAAGTCCTTTTTGAAACACCCTGTATAAGATCTTATACACTTTTAACAATCGTTAATGAATTACTTTTGATGCTACACCTTCCAAAAATAAGAATTTTACTTTTTTTCCATTTTAAATATACGAATAAGTTATCAATCTACATGAAACTTCACTCGTGTTCGTAAAAAAGTAGTACCAACCTTAGAAAAATAAAACGACGTACCTACTAGCGCCATCTCGTATCGAACGACAAAACTTATTGAACAACAAATATTTTCTCTTGCCGTTAAATATTTATATATGTGTATCAGCCACAGAGAGGAAGAAAAGCTAAACCAGTAGCATATAGAATTAGCTCAGTACTCCACCTGCTCAGGCGCAGCCGACAACCAATCAGCATGATCGGGCAGCACAGTACACTGACGCGGTGCAATTTTGTAACAATGTAGTACGCAACCAATGAAAGTGTTTAGAAGAGAATAGTGCGGGAAAACTATCAGTATAGGAAGCGCTAGAGCTAATTCCGACTGCGTTTACAGGAGAGAGAGATTGCAACCTTTCACTGAAAATGTTTCACAGCCTTTACTTTAGTTGCTAAGGAAAACTATAATGTATTGTTAAAATTTGTAAAGTAAAAAATCGTTGGAAAAGCAAGTGTAACGGAATTCACTAAAACTTGGGAATCAGTAAAAAATATTCTGATAAAAATTTATATAGAAAGGTGTTCATTGAATCATTACGTTTTAAATCTTTTTGCAGCACGTCAGAATAAGTCGGAGTCTATTTCAAAATGCGCCGCAAGAATTGACAAAATTTCATTGATTTTAGAAATGCTGCAAGCCAGCAAATTCCACAGTCAGCTAATCGTGCACTTGCACCATTCCAAAAATCAAAAACACTGTACTGCAATGGTTTTAGAATTATACACGAAACTTGCTTAACCAATCTCTGAGTGAAATTATCTTTATACAGCACTTAAACAACGATCAAATTCAAACATGGATTTCAAATTTTATCCGCACAATTGCAGTTGATTTAGTTTTATTGGAAGAGTGTGCCATACTAATACAAAACGAAGAGGCGTTCAGATATGAAGACAGCACCAGGTGCAGAGAATGCCATTAAAAAATGTGATTCATGTGGAAAATCAGCTCACAGTAACAGGAAATGTAAGAGTCAAGCTCATTAACAAATTTGAAATCAAGAGGAGAATCTTGCCACATCTTGTAGATAGGGAACACAGTTCCGAAGAATCAGTTATGTAGCATGTAATTACTATCATCAAGTGGATCATGCTGTATCAGATTGTAGAGTAAAGAAGGCAGTTTTTTTTTTTACAAAAGCACATAAATGGTGCTCTATGATTCACATTGCTGCAGCAACAGTACACAACAAAAGATAAACCAAAATTTAAACACCATGCGAGTATAACAGCTCCTAGCCAGTCTCATATTAATAGATATATGAAGATCAATACCATAAGCTTCGAACAGGAGAACGATGTTACATAAATCGAATGTGATTAAGTTAAGAAAAATTGAAATTCAATTACTATTACTATTACTCCGCTATTCACTAAAACTGTGTTGATATGGGTGCATGTACTAGTTTGATTAATTGAACGGCTTTTGCAGATAGTGCACAGAATAATGCAAAGAACACTTTGAGTATGAAGTATAGTTAAGAACAAAGGACTGTAGTTTTACATTTAAATATAGTTTGAAATGTTTTTATTAATCACAATTTTCATGTTGTGAGGAAACACAATATATAGTCAAGGACGGAACTAAAAAAGAGATTTTCTCCTTTAATTTAATTTAATTTAATTTAATTGCAATGGAGCACAGGCTCCGGTGGCAATTTCCCTACACAGCTATCTTCCCCCTATCCTGCACCCACCTACATTTGCCCTCTACAAATTTTATCTTTAAATTCCTTCAAAGTTTTCGGTAAATTATTCATCGTTTCTCTTGGTAACTCATTCCAATCCCTGACACCCTTACCTAAAAAAGAGAATCTTCCTACACCCTTGTGCCTGAAATCGAGTGCCAGCTTGTGGTCATGGTCATCTTTTCCCTTCCATGCACTACTTTTCATACCTATTGCAATATCTTTCCATGCCTCATCACCAGTATAGGCCCTGTACACTCCCATGACCCTCCTCATCCTCCTCCTGTCTTGCAATGAATCCCATTCCAGCTCCTTTATCATATCCGTCACTGATTGCATTCTGCGATAATTTCCAGAAACAAATCTAGCAGCCCTTCTTTGCACCCTCTCCAACTCCTGTATTTGATACGTAAAATGAGGGTCCCATACTACACTACCATATTCGAGCAATGGTAAGCAGGGTGCCACGATTTATATGAAAATACCGAATGTCTGTGACTTCATGACAAAGCAAGAAAATGATAGTGTTTAAAATAAGCATACCAGAGTAGTCTCAAGAGGGACGAGAATAAATGTTTTGAAGCACAGGGAAACATTAAAATTGAGGTCCCACAGAAAAATATCAATGTAGCGGATACATAACGTTACAAAAGAAAGCAAGGGAATAAGGCAATGAAAAATACTATGTCTAGTAACAGAAACAATGGCAATGCTAAGGACTATAGGAATCCATTGCAAGTCAAACAAACAGCAAACGTGACATATCACAATATATGGAAACATTTATCTGAGAGGTGCAGATCACAAGTGTAAAACATTTTGATTACTATTACCCGTCCATAATTTTACAGATTGCAGTTCTCAAGCTATGGAGGCAGTTTTATCAGAAAGGAAACGGGGGTCATATAAACTGGCAGCATGTGCTTCTAGTACTTTAAATAAGTGGGAAACTCATTTCTTTTTTCTGACCGAGAGGCCCTTTCGTTTTTTTTGGGCAGTAAAGCATCTTCGTTCATATATTTTGGTCGAAAATTTACAACCTGTACTGATCATAAATCACTTCTTTAGATTTTCAACATGAAGTACCCTTTACCAAGACTGTTATGATTTCATTAGAAAGTATAGGAATATTCTTCAGTTTCGTTTATTGTAAATGTAATTTCAATATAGTTGCTAATGCACTTTCAGAATCAGGGTAATACAATATGTACAGGAAACCACCAAACAGACAGTTATTCAGAAGAACCAATTGACATAGCATGTGGACCATAAATATACAGTTGATACACGCGTGCAAACAAACGAGAAGTAGTTTCCAACCTTAGATATTGAAGTAATACGAGCTATTCTAAAACAATTCCATTATCTCCCCTTACGAGGACACCAGGGTTCATTTAAAATATATGAAGAAATTAAGAGGTATTTCCAATGGCCAGTTTGAAACATTATATCAACTGGTGCGGTAGTTGTCAGAAAGAACGAACACACGCACTCATGAACAGAAATTCCCCTAGAGATCACAAGAACACCTGAGCGTGTTTTAATCGTTGTGTCACTGAAATTATTGGTCCCTTACCAACAAGTAACAATGGGAACATTCATTTTAACATTCCAAGATACATAATATACATTTATCGCAGCTGTGTCAATAGCCAAAGAAGATGCAGATGCAGTAGCCTGAGCGTTAGTTGTTGAGATTATTTTGAGGTGTGATATACCAAATAAATTACTGTCAAACCAGGAGAAAACTAGAGAAGATTTAAAGTACATTACTTCATCCACAAAGTAATGGGTTTTTGAAGGGACCACACGTCATCTTACTTAGTACTTAAGGCACTATATCGGCAGCATTTAAAATACTTAGGATGAATGGTTACACTATTTTGCTTTGTTTACAACACTAGCATTCACAGTTCCACGAACTAATGTTCGCTCGTGTTCGTAATAGTCCATGTATATTACAAAGAGATTCCTCAGAGACTCATTACTCGTATCAAGAATATGCCGATGGGTTGAAAGCGATCTTACAAAAATTATACAAACAAGGTAAATCAGGAAGCTAAACAAAATAAAATTATACTTTAAAAAACTAAAACAACACGCTTTTGTTGCAATGTGAAATAAAAAGTTAAAAATAATCGTTGTGAATAAGCATTTTGTTCAACAGTGATAGGATGTCCCACAGTTGAATATACTTTATTTTTTTAATTGTAGCACGACGATGTTGTCAGCTCCAGTTTAATTAATATTTAACTATTAAAGGAAGTAATTAATCTGTTATATTTAATTATTCAAGGTAGTTATTCCGTAGAATTATTTAAGGAAGGGCTGCCAAAGAATTTTACATAGTTTTGTATCTGAAATATTATACTCAGACATTGTGATGGGTGGCCAAAGAGACAGTGCCTGGCGCCAGTCAGTCGGAAGACGGCGGTCAGGTAATGGGAAAGTTTCCCGTTAAGCCGCTGCTGTGGCGGGTGAGCGCCAACCGTTCCAGAAATAACCAGCGGTGCCACGATTCTGTGCGTCACCTCGTGACCTGTCTAGGTTTAAAACGTAGCCAATGTGGACTCTCTTTTTGTAACAAGAGGGCTGATTGGGTGAATTTCTGTTCCATGTACGACGAGAGAGTGGAGGAGGGAGAATCCGACGCCACTGGCGAAGGTTGAAGAAAATTCACTCAAGAACAAGCCGCCAAGGTGGACGGTTGCTCTCGCCCAGTGCGGTGGAGAGATCAGGTATGGAAGTCAGGGCAGATATCACGCACACTGCATAGCGCAGTGGTGCATCACTTCTGGCAAAGTCTGCTGGAATTGTCTGCCTGTCCGTTTTCCGACAGACGGCCGTGTCCGTCTGAGCGGTTGCTTGGAGCTGAACCGGTCGAGATCGCAGATCGCGCGCCTCAACTCACATTTGGGTAAAGTGTTGATTTCAGCCGCCAAAGATGAGTTCATGGTTTTTATCTGAGGTTGAACCCTTAAGCTTTCCCCTGTGAGAGAATCTCAGCTCAGAATTCCATTTTACTACTGAGCTAGCTGGCAAAAACTTTGATATTATTCCAACGTGTGAATAGTGCAATCACCTAGCCTGAGGGTATTAGGACTAATTTGTTCATTCATTTATATTGGAATTGGCGCCCTTGTTCTTTAACTATTGGCATGTGCAGGCATTTATTTGTTCTTGTGCTCGTTTTGCAAATTAACGATTAAAGTTCAGTTGATACTTTCATTTTGCTTTTCATGTCGGCAACTTGTAATGTTGAGCTTGATTGCCTCCTTTTAAGAACATATGTTTCATGTTAACGTTAAATATGCTCAACCTGTATTTAGCCATTGCTTTAAATTCATTAAAGGTTGGTCATTTGTGTGCCTTGTAATTGCAGCATCAAAAGTTCTTTGTAGATGTAGAATTCCGTCATACATTTGCATAGTATAAATAATTCAATATTTCATGTTTTTAATAATTTATAATTTAGCAAAATAAAAGAAAAAAAGAACTCCCTCCCCCATATGCCACCCGGGAAATACTACATAATAAGCTGAAATAATAATAAACGCATTGACCATAAAATTAAATTTAATGTAAAAAAAGGGGAAGGGGGTAGAAATGGGTTGTCTTAAATTTTTTATTCCTATCATTTTGTACATATAGAGTATTTACGAAAAGTAAGTAGAGAGCACCCCATGCTTTTTCCAAATTAAAGTTTAATTTTTTGGTCAATATCTGTATTCTTTTTTTAAGCTCGTTCAAAAAATTGAGTAATAAGAATTGTAGGACATCCTATCACTGTTTAACAAAGTATTTATGCTTAAAGATTACTTTTAACTTTTTAATTCATAATGCTACAAAAGCGTATTTTTTTAGTTTTTAAACTATTTTTCCATATTCGCGTAACCAAGCTATTGCATCGAACTCGTCAACATTACATGGAACTCTCTCTGTTAGCTTGGAACAATCAAGTTCCTATATTTGGAGACAATCCAGTGACATTACGTGACATATAACTACATAAGCCTGTTAGGAAGCAAGAGGATAATTACTATTACTATTACTATTACTATTACTCCACGATTCACTAATTTATCGAGATATAAGCAGCCTTTGTTTAACATAAGAGCTATTTTGAATTTTATGCTTCCATTCAGCGGAGAGCTGCTTGTGAAGAACGTGCTGAGGCATACGCTTGAGTAACTGCATGGTCATACAGCACTACGCGACTACTTGTTGCGTTAGAATTTCTTTTTTTTCCTTTTTACTATTAAAACTAATGAGAATACTAGGGCATAGCTATGAAATTATTGTAATTTGTCAAAATTTCAATATTTCTTATTGCATATTGTAAGCTTGTTAAAAACAAGGAATAGTACGACCCAGAATCCAAAGATATTTGAGGTTGGAGTCAAAGTGCTTCTAAGAAACCATTCTGTTCGTAGTGGTTAGTTCCAAAAATTAGATAGCCAATACAGGGGGACGTTTGTTATGATTGGTAAACGATGAGCGACGCATAAAATTCAGTTAGAGAAGTATAAATGATCTACCGTTTAAAGAACATATTCAATGTTTTTAGGATGTTATTAACGTAATGGAGTAACCAAGTAGTAGGACATTGCCTAAGATGTAGATTCACTAAGCGAAAGTAAATCCATTCAGTGTATCAAAATAGCTATTCTAAGAAGATGAACATATGCTATCCGTCTCCCTCTTCTTGTAAATACAAACCATGCGAGAGTAGAACATGGCGCACCCACACAGCGATAGCGCGCTGGAACTTCAAGATGGCTGCATGGCGCACCGTATCAAGGTAACGCAGAAGGCGATCCTCTCCATTCGCCGAAAAAGACAACTGCCTCGTTCGTTGGCCTTACACACGCACGCTATATATGTTAATAAAAATGAATGTCTCAGGAGATACTGTGGTACATCAGTAAATTAAAACACTCTCAGAATATAATTGGAGAAGTGTCAAAACATGGACCAGCTAGAAAAAAGGGAAGCATTTCAGTTTTATCCAACAAATATCCAGGATCCTATTTGGCAATTTAAATATTCAAGACACAGATTTTTATCGATCTAAGATAGATGCCGTTGGATTATAGCAACCAAGGCCGGTTTAAGGCTACCACAAGAACCGCAGTTGCGGGGGCCACAAGTATGAGGAGCCCCGAAAAGATCGCCTTCAAAATTTGTCCTTATTTAACGAACAATTTTTCTGCTAAAATGAATAATCTACAAATTTAGAATGTTAACAAGCTGCATTCACAATAGACGTTTCCGAGGCGTGGAGCTCCACGAGAAGTCCTTCATCAGATTCAGTTTTGAGAAAGTTGTATCTGATGTAATTACAATAGGCCTATATATTTAGAGGCGTGTATTGCTCTCAATCTGTTTCGGCAATTTATGTAATTTCGTTCGAATAAACTCACTCATATTTTGAAGTTTCATATAAAAAGTTATTGAATTAAAATGTGTATGCCTCCTCATGTGTCTCCAGCCCCAAAAACATATATGTATTAGCAAAGAAAGCCAAGAAATGAAATGTCGTATACAAAAAGCGTATTATGAATATAATAGCTATAAAATTGAATACAAAAACAATTTCATTTGACACAATGGGCAGCAGGGCTTAGCCAGAAATGAAAGTGACAGTAGTTGGGAGATCCATATGAGATGCATTGATAAAACACCATAGACTCGGCGAAGTTGGTCCCGTTCAGCTAATACTCAATAAATTGATGGCCCGTTTGTACACAGATTTAGAGAAACCTCAGTCTGTCTCTTTAATCGATGTTTGGGCTATATATACAGGGTGTTACAAAAAGGTACGGCCAAACTTTCAGGAAACATTCCTCACACACAAACAAAGAAAATATGTTATGTGGACATGTGTCCGGAAACGCTTACTTTCCATGTTAGAGCTCATTTTATTACTTCTCTTCAAATCACATTAAACATGGAATGGAAACACACAACAACAGAACGTACCAGCGTGACTTCAAACACTTTGTTACAGGAAATGTTCAAAATGTCCTCCGTTAGCGAGGATACATGCATCCACCCTCCGTCGCATGGAATCCCTGATGCGCTGATGCAGCCCTGGAGAATGGCGTATTGTATCACAGCCGTCCACAATACGAGCACGAAGAGTCTCTACATTTGGTACCGGGGTCAACACAAGCACCGACGTCAACATTACCTTCCTGCAATTGGGCCAACTGGCGGTGAATCGAGGAAGTACAGTACATACTAACGAAACTAAAATGAGCTCTAACATGGAAAGTAAGCGTTTCCGGACACATGTCCACATAACATATTTTCTTTGTTTGTGTGTGAGGAATGTTTCCTGAAAGTTTGGCCGTATCTTTTCGTAACACCCTGTATATCTCTGTGTGTGTGTGTGTGTGTGTGTGTGTAAAGGCACGAAAATTATCTAAAGTGTAGGCAAAAGTACAACAAGAAAAGAAGTAGGGGCCCCGAAATTCCTTAAGCCGACCCTGCTAGCAACGAACTCTGTTGAAATTGTCCAAAGAACAACTGGCAGTAGTTAAGAACTCGTTTATCGGAATTAATTTTATGCTATCCATTGTTAGTAGAAATCAAATCGTTTTGGCAGCTGGCATAAGATTTTGCAAACCACTGACAATTCCATTCGAAACCTAGCTGTTATGATAACAGTCAACGAATATCCGATAAGATACTTATCCATTCTTTTCGAATTGCAAAGACAGTTTGATTCGGTAATTTCTGCTATGACCAACATGAAATATATCAACCTCTTATCACCAATCCGTGGCAGTCTGTTAGTTATTCGTGCATGACGGCCTCTTCACAGCAATGACAATGTACACAATAAATCAGATGATAATGATATTGTGATATTTGAACGATCTCGTTCACCCACAGTGGAAATAGATTCAAAAGAGTCACATCAAGTCTCTGCAACATCTAATGGAGCAACATCAATGGGATGACTTTGTTCTCAAATTTTTGTTGGTGTTGTGTAGAAAATCAGCATACCTTGCTATTTTGCACATAATAAACTAGCATTACTTTTTAACGAGTGTTGAAAATGAGATTTAAAGGGGTGTGTTTTACATCGCGGTTCAGTTAATTTAGTATTGCGCTTTCTTTCGTCACTTTGCAGTTTATACTGACAATGTATGATGAAATTAAATGTGTTAAATTATGCTATGCAATCTAGGAATCTAGGAAGCAAACGATGTTGTTACCGCAAATACAGTTTGCGATTCAAATACGCGTGTGTGGGTATGTCTACATAGTTTGATTCTATAGTGGCAATTTAATGGAGATTGTGGTTAGGTCTAAATGCAGTCTGTACCAGAATGATTTTGTTGTTCCATAAGGAACAAAGAATTTATCTATTACTGTTAGTAATTTCATGAGAACCAAGTTAGTGACAAAACGGGTATCGCGATGTAAACTACTGCCAGCTATTCCCAATTAAGCTTACGATGTATGGTAATAAGATAACTATTTTTATTCCGGTCTAGACCTCATTTCAACCTAACCACAAGTTTTAGTAAAAAAACTGAAATATCCATTCTTCATGTTCACCATGTAATTCATTGTAGCTTTGGCAGAATTAATTTTTGGTCCAGGCCGCATATCAACCCAATCCCAGTATATCCCGAAAACTAAGCAAGATATTGAAAAATTTTATTCTTTATCTTCGATTTGTCTCGTCGTGCGCATAAGAATCGATCATTAAAGTTGTCTTTTGCGAAATTTTTCTTCTCCATTTCAACTCAAGACACCTCACTTTTGATACAGTATATCTCGAGAACTAGGCGAGATATCGAAAATTTTTATTTTTTATTTGTCTCGTCTTTTTAAATAAGAATCCATCATCAAATTTGACTTTGACCAATGTTTTCTTCTGAATTTCAACCAAAAACATTTCACATTTGAGATAGGATATCTCGAAAACTAAGCAGGATATCAAAAAAATTTATTCTTCATTTTTATTTGTCTCATCGAGTTACATAATAATCCATCACCAGATGGTGGCGTTACGTTTATCCTGGAGTTCCCTTGAGTTTTTTGTACATATACCCCGTGTCTGTATGGGTACGGCCTAGAAGGGCGCCGAGTTTTAGAAAACCTCGTGGGTGCTCATGCCAATTTGATGACACATTTTTTTTGAACCGGCAAAGAGTGTGAACTAGTTTCGACGAGACTATCACTGGCGGGTTGCTGATTTGGCAGCGAGTAACATACGCTACTTTTTATCCATAAAACATTTAGGGTTTCATGCAAATTAAATAAAAACCTTCAAATACTTGCCAAACATGAACGTAGTCATAGGCACCAAATTATATAATATGATAGTGAAAATCGCATCTAAATCCATCCAGTAGATTTCAAGTAATAAGCGAACAGACAGGCAAAGTAGGAACTAAAGATTTTGTATTTTCTAAATTCTGTTCCAGGCTAAAAAACACACTAAAGTTCATTAAAATGGTTTTGGCCTTTTAAACGTGATAGATTTTTAACTTTATAATATTAATAGATAGATACCAATAATTTGTGTCTTCCTATTAGAAATCAGGAATTTATTATTGTATTTGATTTGTGTCCGCAAGGATCGCTACGTAAATGAAGTCACAGGTATAGCTAGTAATTAATATACAGAGGATATAGGAAAAAAAGATGCGTAGAAAATACTAGATTGAACAATAAGGAACGGATACCTATCATAATAATAAAAATGAAATCATTATATTAACAATGTGTAGCAAAATTTTTATCAGCTGGATATATGTATTTGCACATACTTCATGTACACAGTTTTACTAAGAATTGTACGATCAACAAATCAACATTAATAAACCTTTTTTAAGAAGCTACATTTTTAATTTATATAATATCAATTTTTTTTCAATGCAAACTTATTTTGTCAAACTACAGCTCTATTTATAAACGTATCCGCAAAATCTTGTAGGTCCACATCATCCGCTATTTCTCTGTTTATGTGTTCTACCATGCGATCATTCAATCTTTGCTGAGCCATAGAACTCCTCAAATAAGTTTTTATTCTCCATAATGCTGAAAATGATCATTCTGCGGTGTATGCTGATACTTGAATAGTTTAAACGATTTTTAACAATTTGATGATTTCAGGCATCATTTCTTGGGTAGATTCACAATACCAAATTATATACATATAACCGTTTTTCGCATTGTTCAGTCCGATATGTTTTCTTTATGCAATTGCTAATAGCACGATGAGGAACCAAATGATCCACATCATTTTAATCAGTAAGAAATAGTTTCACATTAATCAAATGTGTCATAGCATTTTTAGTAAAATGCTGGTCGCTACGGCCAATGACTTTATCTAAAACTACAAAATATATTTTTTTATCTCAGTCAGCGCACAAGGAAAATTAATGCGGTTGATTTGATTAATCGTCTATATGTCTATTTATTTTTGAATTTATTAATATTAAAAACTGAATCAAGAGTCGATTTCCAAGGGTTTTGAAATTTTTCGCCAGTTCGTTGGGATGATACGACGTGTTTGACAGTATGATCTACAGATTTTTGCAGATGGAAAGAAATCTTATGTAAATTTGCGTTTAAAGCTTCGAAACAAACGAGAATTTCTGTCAGAAATGATAATAAAAAGAGATTCTGAAGATTGATTACTTTTTAAAAAACATTTTGCTTTCACGCAGGTATTATCTTCCTGACTTTTTGTGTGGTTCAAAAAAACATGGCAGAATACTATAATTGTTTAGGATAGTTTTTAAGGAAGATACCGTATACGACAACACTATCTTGTTGGTCAAAAAGGCCTCAAAGATAGGTGCATCGTTAGCTGCCTGTAGTGATTCAAAACAAGCCTGGTGTTTATGTCGAATCTTCTTAGTTCCGTAGGCATTCAAAATTCAAACAAATTTTGTAGGATATTGTTGATACCGTTTCTTAGAGACTGATAAAAGTTTCGTGTATATTACACTTTGCGTCCATGTAACGAAAGAAGAGTGTGACTTATTCATTACTGGAAATATCGCTAGTTTTTTACCATATCTGAATAGCAGACCGCATTTTCCACTACTTTTATTATTTTATGCAGTATTTCTTCACTCAGAATTGCACACTCTTTGTTAGCGATATCATATAACAACCGCCCATATTTATTGCCACGTGTTTAACTCGAAAATATCCTGTGCTCATAGCTTCAACATCGAATGCGATTTGAATATTCACCCGCGTGGTCCCTTATGGCTAGGCTCTCAGTCACTAAAAAACGATTTGTTTTTATATCGTGTAGTTTACTTTTTGATAGCATTCAATGTACATTGACGCCGCATTCTAAATTGGCTTTATGCAGTACACAACAACAGTGAACTTCAGGCTTTCATGCTTTTTAAAGCTTTATTTCATGATGAAAAACCACCTTGAGTGAGTGCCTTTTTAAAGCTTTATTTCATGATGAAAAACCACGTTGAATGAGTGCCTTAATGTACTCATCTCCTCTTGATGACGTTTCCGGCGCAGAAACGCCACTAAACATGGTTTCTTTACAGGTTTGGCAAACCGCTTTACCTATATCTTCATCAATTTAGCAGCCATGAAATAATTGGTTGCTCTTTGAAAATTGTGCCTTTTCTTCTGTTCAACTTAATTTGCAGAAATAACATCTGGTTGGATTTGGTGATTTGTACTAAGCTGAGAAGAGCTACTAGTGGAGGGTTATTCAGGTTACGATTTCGAAGGACGAATTTATATATGGAAACGAATAATTTTCAGAAATAAACACGATAAAATCAAGCGCAGCGTGTTCTTAAAGCACATGTTTTGTTTACTAGCTCGATTAAGAACGAGTGAGACACATGAGACAGGCTGCGAGCCGCGGCTGCGAAAGCGTTGGCTGCGCAGCGGATGATGGATGGCGGGGTAAATTTGCGCGTGGTAGCACAGGGTCGAGTTGCTCGATTTGCTTGTGTGAATCTCTTTGCGAATCAAACCTACACTTACCACACGCAGTAGATAGTGTTAGGTATGACCTTACGCAGTGTTTATATTCTCCTTGGGCATGACGTGCACACTCAAATCGATAAGTGCAACCCTGTCGAGACGTCTTGCCTCGCCAGGCGGCGCGTGACGTAGGTAATATAGGTAATAGTGGTGTCGCTCGAACTCCATTACTCATTACTTTTGACGTCTATGCTCATGGTTGCTCCGCATCCACTATTTACCTCTCATGGATGCCCTAGCCCCCGAGCACCCACAGAGTCGGCGCCCCTGCGGCCTAGCCCCCCCTTTCTTCCTCCGCCCGGCGTCACTTCAATGCGTGGTGAAGGTCTCTTGCGTCGTCTCCATATATTTCTTTCCTCCATGATTCCAGGTTGTTTCCTATCTTGTCTGTTTGTGCAACCATATGCAACACAACTTGGTATTATAGAAAACTTTAGAATATTAGAAAATGAAATATTCTCAGCAGCTGACACAGTGCAAATAACCCAATGTTTTGGGGGGATCCCTATGGCCGCCGAGCATGCGCAGTAGGAGAGCAGTTTTTTCATGAGGTTTCACGGATTTATCGTTGTTTCGTCTCCATATATTTCTTCCTCCATGGTCTCTGGTAAGCTAAATGTTCGCGTATTGTATTATCTCTGTTTGTGGGTGAGTGTGGCCGTGGATTAGAGATGGGCAAAACGCTTTTTTCCAGTAATACGTTATTCAGTTATTGCTTCTTTTTTCTAACCGCTTTTTTTAACCGTTAGAAATAGCGTATAGTTATTTTTTTTCGACGTAATATCTTTGGAGACGCCACTAATATCTCTGCTCAGAAACGCTCTTCTCTTGTTGAAAAAGCCGGAAATGTCAAATAACCGGATGTGACGAAAATAGCGGCCACGCCCACAAATAATAGCGAAATAGCCCTGACGTCACGAAAACGGCTTATTATTAGCGTTTAAAATAGCGGCTTTCAAATAAGCGGCTTAATAAGCCGCTTCCATAGTAACTGTCAGAGACATTATATACGCCTTCGACTTGTGTTTATGTATTTGTTTAATAAGTGGCAGAGATGCCTTGGTAAATTAATATAGAATTTTAACACGACCAGCTTTAGCGGTTAGTGTATAACGTGATCAAACAGGAGGAAATGAAGTATAAGTGATTTAGGGACGTACGATATATGAAAATAATCTGAAGTGGGCAGTTTTGATTAGGTGTTAAAATATTTTTCTGATGGAAACTAAAGAACTTGTGGTAGGAGTTTTTATGAATATATGCAACAAATACAGCATTCCGTGTAGCTTACTCGTAAAGAACAGAAGAACTTTGCTGAAAGTAAACAATCTTCAATCTTTTCAGTCTGGCCATTAATTCGCATTAAGTTTTGTGTGGCTATAGTTATATGTATAGTATATTTTAGATATGTTGTAAATGTGCCCCAATAACAGACCAGTTGCAATTTAAGTATGTTGTTCAGACGTACATAAAAGTAATTTGAAATGTAAATATGAATGTTTGAAACTAATTGACTTGTGGAAATAGTGAAACAAATACCGTAATGTTACCTATTCCTTAAGAATCTGTAAATAAACTGATCGGAATTCAATGTGGGATGAATTTTTGTGTAAACATTTATTTCGAACTGGATGAAAATGTAATGACGTTTGACGCATATCTTCCACATAGAGTGATTTTGCTTTCCATCCACAGTAAAGTTTTACCTGAACTTGAATAACTGATTCCAAAAGGTTTATTTAACCAATTTGTATGCCATTTTATCACACCCTTTCCTCATCAATCAGTTGCAGTTTCACTTTCAGAATAACATATTTGTTATATATGTGTGTGGGTAGATTCACTCTTAATTTGAAGCGTGGAAATTAGATTGTGACCTGTGTTTCCAACAGTGACCTTAAGAATGTTATACTTTCACAACACTGCTTCTTGTGCATATTATGGATGGAGCGTAAAAATGTGGCACCAACATCAATATGTTTTAGTTTATGTATCACCTGAGCTAGTTTTCTCGAGCAGTATTAACTTTTTTTTTTTTGTAGCCAAACTAACTTGAATAATATTTGTCCACTTTCACTTTTTCATGTTATATCACTTCTTTATACTTACTTTCACAAACAGCCTTTAATATTTCAGCGTAGTATATCAAACTTCAGTAGAACCTCTTACATACTATTCGTTATTTAGTTTGTGTAGCCTCTGCTAAAATAAATATCAACTTTCTGCCTTCCTCTGCAAGCTCAGAATGAAATTTATCAACTTTGCACCATTTGCCAGCAATCCATAAATTGTTTAAAAGTAGATAGTACTACAGTCATTCACTCAGTATACCTTACCTTGCACCACAAATTTAAATCTAATTAGGTTTTGATTGTGGAAAGTTATCTGTAAGACATCTATTATCCAGAAGAAATATCTATCTGTCCAAAGGAAAATTTTAGACCTTGTGTGCTACATAGAGATAATAGCAAGAGAAAATTGATGCTTTGTGGAATCTTCCTATAGTCCAACATTATGTAATTTTTTAAAAGGAGATGTTACCAAGGAAAAAATATTTGCCATATAGTTCTGTTATAGCCACTTCTATCAGCACGTTACAAACACAAGTTAGCTGTATTATTATTATTATTGGCTAAAAACTTGATTTATCAATAATGTCAGAACTTTCAACCAAACATGAAAACTCTTCGTATTGTCTATTCGTACCTAGTCAGAATGTAAACTAATGCATTGAGAGTAAAATTATTTGAGAATTTAAAGGCTTTTGGCATCATCTAGAAATTTCATTTGTCAAATATTAAAGCATTACAACCTGAGAAACAATTGATACCTTGAATTATTTTAACTTTGCTTGGTATACAGGAGTTAGGAACAGGATTAATTTTAAACAAGACAAAGGTATATGTTACTCATTTATTTTGATTACTGTACAATTCACATGAAAACACTGAAGTTTCAACTTAATATAAAAACTGCCATGGACATATAAAATTAACATCTCATCATTTGCCTTTTGATTCTGGAAAACCATGGAAAACCACAATCAGGATGTTTGGTGTAAGATATTAACATTAACAAAAAACATAGTTCACTTAAGCACAGATTTAATCATAATGGGTTATATAGAACACAGTTGCTAGATGTAGACTCTTCACCGTACCCCTGGTAACGGGACCCTTACAGGGTGCTATCATCCGGGCCAGATGAACCCTGGTTTTTTAACGAGGTTGTTACTCCTCACCCTCACCTTTTTTCAACCTGGCTTGGGACAGGCTTTGGCAGGTGATACAGCACCTGTGTTCCATTGTTTACTATAACTAGATATTTAAAAAAAAAAAAATGTTATTAGGTAAGATACAAAACAGAATTAATTGTGAATATGATCATTCGCATTAAGAAACACTAGCTGCTGTACCTTGGATGGTTTAAGCCTAGACCTCCTATCACTTAATATAAAACCAGTTTTTGAAAAAGTTCTTTCACAAGGTACTGAAGTTGCAACAACATTGAATCTCTCTTTTACAATCTGTGATATTGTTGGGAACAGAGAAGCATGATTAAGCCACCATTTCAGAGGATTTTCTGTCCTCGGAATTATCTGCATTTCTAAGTAACGTTGAACTTCTATGATGGCACCAGACTGACGTGTTCCCTGCGATTGAATCGTTTGAGATATCTCATCAAATGACTTCCAAATAGACCTGTATTTAGAAGTGGCTGCAGGAGGAGGTCTGCTTTCCACAACTGAACTACTCTGCCTGCTCTCACCCAATTTCAGTGACACCAGATCAGTCAGATATTTTTTTACTTGTGCTGCTGCTTGTGTGTGTTGTTGAAATGGAACCATTTTAAACCTTGGATCAAGTATAGTTGATAAAGCAATAGGCTTCCTCATTTCCAGGTTTTGAAATCTTGATCTCAGGCCTTCTAGCAAGTTAGCTGCAACATTTCTTGCCATATCAGCTAGAGGACTTTTAAGTATGTCTTTACACGTTTCAACAAGTCCTTGGGTGATGAGAATAATCTGGGAAAAGAAAATTCCATATTAATGTACTAAGAACATGGTAAATTAACATATACTAACAAATACTAACAAAATTGGGCTTAATACAATCATTTAGAATATATCACACTACATTTGGGTGAAATATACAACTAACCTCACTTCCTGTGGCATATTTTTCACCACTAAGTTCCTTTGTAACTTCACAGACTGGTCCTAGTATTTGACACATCTGAGAGCACACTGTCCATTCTCCAGTGGTCAGTAATGGAATGTCTGCATTGGACAGGGCAATAGTGCTCTTCACAGCATCTTGCAACTGAACGAACCGTTCCAACATCAAAAAAGTGGAATCCCACCTGGTAGGCATATCCTGCAGCAATTTTTTAGGTTCACCAGTACAATTATTCCTCTGATAAATTAGTAATTTCTCTGTTGCGTTGACACTTCTTTTGAAGAAAGATACAATTGTCTTAACCTTCTCGTGAATCTCTGAAAATAACTTCAATGCATTTTGTACAACAAGGTTCAAAGAGTGGGCGTAACAGGGAAAATGTTTCCACCTCAAGTTATTTGTAATAGCACTTGTGATGTTTGGTGCATTATCAGTAACAACAAGCGAAACCTTTTGAGTTAAGTGGAATCTATCAACAATTTCCCAAATCATTTTTGAAAGAGTTGCACTCGTGTGAGGGCCTTCAATTAAATCACAAGCTAATAACACTGAATCTAGTTCAAATTTATCACTGATCATATGACCTGTAATGGCAATGTAACTTTCATTGTTAACAGATGTCCACAGGTCAGCAGTGAGACATATACTGTGAACATTGCGCATCCTTTCAGATACTTCCTTCACTTTCTCCGCATAAGCTACTGGCAATAAACAGTTAGAAAATGTCTTTCTACTTGGTAATTCATACATGGAATTGAGGAACTTAATTAAATCACAGAAAGCACTATCTTCAACAATAGAGAAAGGTTGGAAATCGATAAAGAATAATCTAAGCACAAGAGCATCAACTTTTTTCTTATACGCCGCATCCATCTTTGCTCGAAAATAAGACCTAATATGAGAGTGTTGACCAGGAGTCTGTGCAGAGAGAGCAGCATCACTTGTGCAAGGAGCAGTTACATTTCCTGAAAATAAAATAAAAGCTGCCCACATTAATACTGCATTCTATTTCCTTCATTATAAGACTATGAAAACATTCACAGGTGCAAAATAATAATTCTGACCTACCTTGACATCCTGAACTCGCTGTAACAGTACTACTCACAACTGATGAGGTAGCTCTAGAAGCAACTGTAGTGAATGTAACACCTAAAATTTGAATGAATGATCAGTAATCTAAAACATTTATTTAAAATAATCAAACACTGACACGTTTAGAACTTTTTCATACTTTCACAGGCTGTAGATGTAATCACTGCTGTTGTTGTCATAGTTGGTGGGGCAGAGACCGATGAAGAGAAACAAATGGTGACGTGAGAGCTTTTTAAATGCTGTTTCAGATTTGAAACCGTGGTCTTCCAAGATAAAATCTTCTGACACAACTTGCACTGTGCCTGGGTGTCATTGACACGGTCAAAGTATTGCCACATCTGGCTTTTCAATTTCCTTGACATCTTTCCTCAATCAACTGAAATATTAAAAGATTTGTAGTTAAACTTAGCAGAAAAAATAAAGTTTACTGGTAGATTACAATAAATGCACAGAGGTAGAGGAACTACTATTTAAAGTTGATCATGAAATGAATATCTTACCCCACCCTACCAGCAGAATTTGTGGACAAAGGACAAATTTTTCTTATTACTGGAATAGAAATAATTATAGGAACTTTATTACTGCAGTGATATAGAAGAAACTACAAGAATCCAATGAGACTTCAATAAGAACTACAATACCATGTTCATTAAATAAAATGACAAGTTTTATATTGCTGATCTTAACTTTTCATACAACTATTTAGTAAACATTTTGGCTCATCAGCTTACAATGCCTGAAACTGATATAAAATTCATAAGAAATAGCTCAGAAATGTTTTCTCCTTTCACAAGGCTAAAGCACTAATTTTCTAATGAAATCCCTGTTAACTGGAACATAGCACTAGTTCCTGTGGAATTTTCTGCACAGAATATCCCAATATATTTGCAGCAAAGAAAATGAACTTATCTTAAAACACAATTTCATTCTTACCTGCGGGTGGCAGGTAAAAGGAGAAGCCCTGATAGTAACTTGTGTATAACACCTTGGGCTAAAGGGAGCTTGGCCTCTTGTTTGCCTGATTATTTTACCAAATACCAACAAAATTCCTTGCATTGCATTTTATGCACCATACTTAAGATAAAAATTATTATTATGTAGTTCAGAATATATGACAACTTGTAAATATAGGCAAGAAATAGTAAATATTTAAGAAATAGCAATGTGAAACTAACTTACCAGCAAGTGAAAAGAAACTAACTCTTCAAAAGCTTCGAGGCTGTAGACAATCTTTCCCAAGGAGTGCTGAAACAGTACAGTAATCCTTTAACATAAAATGGAGCAGGAAAATGTAACAATGAATTATACGATACTGCTAGAACTACTCTCCTGCACCAATGCTTTTAGACAAAGATCATTGTGGTATAGTACAGGAATCTTATGAACATATGCACTTTGACTTAAATTTGCAGTTTTTCCATGTGTTATCACTTCTTTTCTCCACTAATCTTAGACAACATATCTGTCATTCTTATTACATCCAACAGGTACACTTAAGAAATTAGAATAATTAAATTCAAGAGAATCCAGTGAATTACATTGGTATAAAAAAACTCTAAACCCTGGGCTTTGTACATGATTTAGCAATTTCATCAATACAGAAACAGAACAAACCAACATCCTCAGTGAAACATCTAAAAGAGGGTTAGAAAACACTTAGAGGGGAGGAGGGAACCAGAAAAATGCTCAAACAGTGATAAAAATTAGGAACACTCATTGAAGCCAATAAATTAAAGTACATAATAAAAGCAAACAAGATTTTTAGTTCAGTTTTTTTAAACCATAAAATAAAATTTTTCCAACAAAATAAACAAGAAACTTGATAACACTTTTATACAACTAAACATTTCTATGCACATTAGAATAATAGCCTCACTCAACGAGAAATTTAACAATTAAAAAAATTCAGCAATAGAGAGTTTTAAGATACAGCTAAAACTACATTTTTGTCATGCTCATCAAACATACTATCTTTCAAACACGTTATTTATATGCGCAGTTTAAAAAATAGAATCTCCTGTATCGTAAACCTCAGTAGAGCAAAATTTGCGGTGCAAATAAAATTAAATGATTGGGAAAAAGTCAAAGAATTTTAAGAATACTAAAAGACAAAGGTTTGCTAATTAGTAAATGACTCAAAAAAGATTATTTTGATGGAAACAATTTCACAGAGTTACTTTTGACACACCGGAATCGTAAGGTAAGAAAAATAAAAATATCTTGATCTTAACACGTTTAGAAGCCAACCGGTTTCCAAGAGAAATAAAAAATTGGTGGAAAAGTAACTTAACCCTGGGGAACGATAAAAACAATGGTAGCATGAAGTTATTCCACGTGGTTAAAGCAGAAAGAATGTACATGTACAGTGTACACTGTAGTACAACAAGGTACGACGATTGTAGAACAAAATACATGGTGAAATAAATACAAAGAAAATAAACCGGTCAAAATACACCAACTTGCTAGATGAAATGCTAAGATAATAAGAGGCTACATCAACATGGCAAGTTGTAAAAAATGAAATACAACTGAAACAATATACTCACAGTTGCAAACGAAAACAAATTTATGCGATACAGATGCGAAATGCAGAATCTTCTCCAAGACAGATGGCGAAGAACTACTGAAACTGATCTCTTAACAATGCAGCGGCCGACCAGCAATCCTGAAACTAAAAGCTCAGACAAGAAATTAGTATAATACAAATGATAAATTAAAAAATAAATTGTAAAAAGCAAACAGGTGTTAACGAAACAAGTGCAATGCACAAGCTTCTGATTCCTGAATTATTTCTTGCGAGCAAATTCGTTAATCGTATGGCAGAAGAAAGCTTCAGGCTCAAACACAAGTGAATAAGTGATGCTCTCGTTCTGCAACGTCCGACTACGGTGAAAGCTGGAGCATTTAGGAGCAAGAAGAAACAACGTGGATAAATTCTATGACTAGGATATCCTATTTTCAAACTAGCGCTTTTCGATGGTTTCTCCATCTGCTGGCCGCTATTGCAGTTAATAACGGTGAAAAAAGCGGCTTACATAGGATATTAATAATAACTATTATTTTGCGATGTTAGTGTCCTCTAGTGATCGCTATCGAAGTTAATAACGCCTTCAACTGGCAAAGACGATATAACACATGTACACAGCTGTAACAAAAAGCATAATCAAGTGGTTTTTGATGGAAGGATGGATGCTGAAAACCAGTTTAATGGTCACTAAGTCGTAGAGAGATGATAAATTTTGGACCCTATCGCAAATAACACCTGCAAAGTAGTATTTAACGTCGTCAGCAGTAGCGACATCTGTTGGGCGCTATCGCAGTTAATAACGGTTAGAGGTTGGAAAAAGCGGTTTACATAGGTGGTGTCCTCTAGTGATCGCTATCGTAGTTAATAACTATTATTTTGCGATGGTAGTGTCATCTAGTGGTATTTATTGCAATTAATAACGGTGAGAGAGGCAATAAGCGGTGACTGATGCACTCGTAGCGGGCGGTCGACGAACAATTACAGCGCTGTCAGAGAGGGAAGTGCTGACCGTTATTTGAATAACTCCAGTTATCGTTTTGGCCGCTACTTTCTAAACGGCGTTTTTAAAATAACGGTTATTTGTAGCCGCTTAGTTATTTGTGACCCATCTCTACCGTGGATGTTTGTTTGTGATTGCGAACATGACTTGTTGCGGTGAACTTTTCACTACTTTAAGTGAAATTATTTGTGCAGGTTGTGGCACCGTTTTTAATTAGACGTTTAGATCATATATTTAAGCTTTCATTATTGGAAGCTTAATGTAAACTTTACTCCAAAGTGAACGATAATAAGGAATTGTTTTGCCCATTGCATTAAAACACTGAGGTATAAAACTATTTCGTGTTGGTTAGGGAGGTTTGATATTGTTTAGGTTGGAGAGCATCTACCTGTCAGAAAACATGTCTGATGTGGATAGTTGGATAGAAATCGCCAAAGACTGCAAATATCTTCCCGAATATGATTTAAAGGTACTTGGCTGGAACATGATATTTACATGATTTACTGATGTTTATTTACTTTTATTTGATGTTAATCACCCGAATTTGATGTTAATTACATTTTTGTTACTGCAGAAGTTGTGTGAATTGGTCTGTGATACACTATTGGAAGAATCGAACATACAGCCAGTATCCACACCAGTAACGGTGTGTGGGGACATACATGGACAGGTATTTATTCGTCATATCATCTCTCTAACTTCTGTATTAGGACGAGAAACCAGTGTAGCGCAGCTCATCTACTTTCTGGATTTTTTTTTTGTAAGCGATGACACTTTATGGAAATATTTTTCTGTAGCTATAATGCAGTTCTAAACTAATTTCTTCTTGTTTTCAAAATGTCTAGCATGTTCTGGTAAACTGTTTGTTTTGGCTTCGTGATTCTGATAGCAATACTTTATCTGCATTTCTTGTTTGTAAAATGTTAGTTTTAAATTAGTTATTTAAATCCAATAAAATGTTATTAAATTACATCAGAGCAACAGGGGTTACTGGAGATTGCGATACCACTGAAACAACTTTCCTCCACACAACATGGAGCTCTATACCTGCATAGAAAAGGGGTTTCATTTGATGTAGGCAAACCAACTACACAAACTCCTTTAAAAGAATAACCATATGGCCTACTGTAAAAATTGAAGAAAAAAGTCAAATAACCGGAGAGAGAAAAATGGAGAACATTGAAATGAAAAGCAGAATATTTACAAACCATTGAAGTGCATTGTATCAAACATATTGATCTCATCATTTGATAGGGAGCATTCATTAACCATATGGCTTTGTCTAAGAGAGGGGGGGGGGGGAGGAGTTGAAAGCTATGCTGGGCTATGGGGGGGGGGGGGAGTGTTCTGAGCCAAGCCACTTAGTTTATCATTCAAATTGTAGTTCACAGTTAAAATAAGATACAGAACACGCAACAGCATGTGAATATTTATTTCCGTCATTTTAATTATCTCCGTTCATAATTTAGGTATCCTTAATTTAATCCTTTATACTAACAGTGCTGCGCATGTGTGTCTCTTGAAGTCATAGCGTCGGGCTGTGGACGGCTGGCGCATTTGAACTAACTCAAACACAACAGTGCATTACAGTTCAAGAAAAACTTTGCACATGCCGTACCCAGACTCAAATTCGTTTATGGATGTCACCCAGAATTTGTCAGGGCGTTGTCAGTTCATGTTGTTTTTGATGGTTTTGATTAAAGCTATTTTTTTTTTTTAATCGACTGTGTGTGACCACACTGCTTATTGATAAAATAATTCTAATTTTGTTCTGTCAAGTGAATTTAAAGTTCAAAGTGTGGTGTGAAGTGGCACTGTAAAATAACCTACAAGGCCAATTTAAAATGTTTTTTTTTTTCCCATGAGTTTTCGGTTTAATTCTAGATGGGGATACCGCTGCCTCGCGACTGTTAACGTGTCGTCATCGTGACGTCACGTTCACGTACAGTCAATTTTTGTTACCTGCATAGAAAAGGGGTTTCATTTGATGTAGGCAAACCAACTACACAAACTCCTTTAAAAGAATAACCATATGGCCTACTGTAAAAATTGAAGAAAAAAGTCAAATAACCGGAGAGAGAAAAATGGAGAACATTGAAATGAAAAGCAGAATATTTACAAACCATTGAAGTGCATTGTATCAAACATATTGATCTCATCATTTGATAGGGAGCATTCATTAACCATATGGCTTTGTCTAAGAGAGGGGGGGGGGAGGAGTTGAAAGCAATGCTGGGCTACGGGGGGGGGGGGGGGAGTGTTCTGAGCCAAGCCACTTAGTTTATCATTCAAATTGTAGTTCACAGTTAAAATAAGATACAGAACACGCAACAGCATGTGAATATTTATTTCCGTCATTTTAATTATCTCCGTTCATAATTTAGATATCCTTAATTTAATCCTTTATACTAACAGTGCTGCGCATGTGTGTCTCTTGAAGTCATAGCGTCGGGCTGTGGACGGCTGGCGCATTTGAACTAACTCAAACACAACAGTGCATTACAGTTCAAGAAAAACTTTGCACATGCCGTACCCAGACTCAAATTCGTTTATGGATGTCACCCAGAATTTGTCAGGGCGTTGTCAGTTCATGTTGTTTTTGATGGTTTTGATTAAAGCTATTTTTTTTTTTTAATCGACTGTGTGTGACCACACTGCTTATTGATAAAATAATTCTAATTTTGTTCTGTCAAGTGAATTTAAAGTTCAAAGTGTGGTGTGAAGTGGCACTGTAAAATAACCTACAAGGCCAATTTAAAATGTTTTTTTTTTCCCATGAGTTTTCGGTTTAATTCTAGATGGGGATACCGCTGCCTCGCGACTGTTAACGTGTCGTCATCGTGACGTCACGTTCACGTACAGTCAATTTTTGTGGCTATTGTGCCCTCGCTACGCTCGGTCACAATAATTTAAAGCTGTACAATATCAACATAAACTGATATCCCGAAGGTGGATCAGATGCAGGCGGCCGCTGGTAAGCGGCCGCAGATGTCCGATAACACAATCAGATGTTTAATGTTTCAGGTGAAACTCTCATTTCATCATCATCCGGCAGTGAACCCGCTAAGATTAGCAATATTGGTTGTGTTATCGGACATCTGCAGCCGCTTACCAGCGGCCGCCTGCATCTGATCCACCTTCGGGATATCAGTTTATGTTGATATTGTACAGCTTTAAATTATTGTGACGCTCGGTCACAATAGCTACAAAAATTGACTGTACGTGAACGTGACGTCACGATGACGACACGTTAACAGTCGCGAGGCAGCGGTATCCCCATCTAGAATTAAACCGAGTTTTCACTATCGAAAAAGTTATAAAAATCTTTTAAGAAGATCAAAGAATCGTTTTTTACGCAGCAGATGTAAGGAGAATGATTTTAATAAAACCTCAAGAAGAAAAAGATCCCTGACTACTTGAGAAAGGGATGTTTCCCAATAATTCATCATTTGCATGACTGGCTAGCATCCTTCAGAATATTTATAATTTTAGGAATGTACCTAACACAAATATCAGTTGTGTTTTCAATAGAAAATAGTGGTTTTCTATCTTGAACCAAAAAAAAAAAAAACACACACACAAACAATTCTGTTGACCCTAACGTATGATTGCAGTGATGTCTTCATGGGTGTATGGCCAGCTTGTGTTGTGAAAAGACAACCTGGCGGTAGAAAAAACTATTTTCTCATGATGCTGTATTGTATTGTTTGTTTTAAATATTATTTACACAATAAAAGTAGTAAGTGAAGTTGAAATGAAATTTAAAAAAAATATGCTTTACAATTTCTGAATGGAAAAAAATATTGATACTGTGGGAATTTCCACCCAGTTCAGAAAATTATGAAGCCAGCATCTTACCACAAACACCACACTGCCAATTAAGAACATTTAGCAATAATTCTGGTATTTATGGGCCATTTGGATTTTTTTCTTGCATGCAAATATCTCAAAAACTACGGTGCATTTGAAGAAATGACTGCACCATAGACATAGAGGGCGTGTACTCCTCAACATACCTGTAAAAGTTTGAAATCCATTCTTAACATGTCTGATGGTCTCCAAGTAAGTAGCAAATAGTCTCAACTGGCTCCCCAATTTTGTGGTCTCCTAATCTAATCTGGTAATTCTACCAAGTATTAGAAAGGGGAATATTCAGTTTTGGGCGGAATCGAAACCAATGAAGTGAACCAGCATGTTGTGGAATCCAAACCACATAAGTGAAATAGCTTTCTGCACATTCAAAAAGCAGCTTTGCCAAAACTAAAAGCCAGTTTAAGGGCCTCTAAAAATATCGACCAAACTGGGGAACTTATGGTATTCTTGTCTTCAGTTGGACACTTTACCATTCGCGTAACAGGTCATTTTAGGACTCCCATGTCATCGGCCAGAGTTGTACCAATACCACTTGCATTTTTAGGCTGTTATGTAATACTAAGGCAGGGTAGTTGTAAACTGTAGAATTTACATTAATTTTTAGAGTTGTGAAATGTTACATTAATTGGTTTTTGTTTTCCTTAGAAAACTTCTTCTTGGTCAGCATCCATGTGGAAAATTGTATTCTTCTAGAGCATTGCCCACCATTATTACCAAAATATAATTATTATTTTTTTATTCATGTTTCATGTTACAGTATAAATTCCACTAAATTAGGAATTAAAACTGCCATACATTAGACTGGCTGCAAGAAATTGCTTCATTGTATAGTGTGCAGTACCAGATTAACAAAGTAGCACATTTGCTACGGGCCCCATGCTGACTGGAGCAGATATCACACAGTTTTGTCTTTTGATTAGAAAATAGGTTTGACTTGCTACTAAAATTAAAAAGGGAAATATTTGTTTTTAGCATATGGCTTTTATTGTTGGGAGACCTGTATGTGTTGTTCAGCTCACCATGATGATGGAGTTTCATCCCTGTGCTTACCACCTTCATCAAGGGAACTTTTTCCAAATGGTGAAGCAAATTTCATCTGTCTACAGAACATGTAACTTGTGTTCTGTATGATAAGTGTATTTTTATTTGTGTAATATGTAGTTTATAAGGCAGATCTTGAAGATTGTTCCATCATTCACTTTGATGATTGTGAGAAATAACCTAAAAACCACAATTAGGATGGTCAATACACTGATCCTAGAATTTAGAATTTAAACCTAGGCCCATTGTAACTCCCGTTTTCAGTGTGGTGGCACTTTCAAGTTTGCAGCCTCACTATTGGGTGAGAAGGGAGTGAAGGGTGTTAACAAGATGCAAGTGTCAGAAAGATACTAGAAACTTGTAGACTTTTAGGAAAGGTTTCAAGGTTGTTGCCAGAAGATACCTTTCTCTCTAAGGATTTTGTGTCTTTCAGAAATGATCTGATTTCCACTGCGTTCTCTGAAAAGGCTGTTACTGGGATTCCATCTCAGCTCAGTGCTTTTCCCACCTCGGAATCTCTAATTGCTTTATAATACCTGCAGTATCTGTTCATAATGAATCCGTCTGTAACCCCACATGACGAGGGAAAATAGGTACGTTATCCTTATTTTCATCAGTGAATGAATTTTTTAATTCTGTGTTAAGTACATTACCTTTATCGTGGCTTTTGTTAACCTCAAATCCTTCATGAATTTGTACTGGTATATTTTTCTTGCTACAAATGACTTTTCGAGCATATGACCAAATTTTTTTAGGTTTTCTTTGGGGCTCTTAGAAAGAGAGTTGCAATGGAAATCATTGAAGGCCTTACACATTGCATTTTAACATGTCCTCTTAACTACAACACCCCATCCTTCTTGGGTGTCCGTGTACCATCCTTTGCTTCTGGAGTAATCTTTTGATTTCCTGTGTTTCCCACGGTGGATCATTCTCCTTTACTGTCCGTTTTGGGATATATATACATACCATCCCTGACTATATGTATCAATGCTACATCTCTTCAATTATCTCATTTGCTAACTTGAAAGTACAGTAATTATTTCTCAGATAAGTTCTACAATACTCCTTTGAGATCTAATCGAATCTGTATGCAATCTGTTCGTTTCCCCCTTTTTGCCCAGTTATTGATTTGACGGTTACAAATATCGCATTGTGATCGCTTATTCCTACGGTCATTGAAATGTAAGTTAATAATTCTGTCCTGTTGGTAACCACAAGATCTAAAGAAGTTTTGTTAACATTATGACACCTTGTTGGTTCATTAACCAGCTGCTCGAGATGATGATCTGAGAACAGATCAAGAATGACGTCAGAAACTGCCTTATCTCTGCTACCGGTAACGTGAACATAATTACTCCAGTTGATATAAGGCAGGTTAAAATCGTCTTAATTCCTAAGCAGTAGTTATATTGGCATCAGATGGATGGTAGAAGGTGCCTGTGACAAGTTTTGTCCTGGCTATGTTCAGTTTGATCCATATGATTTCATAGACCATTTCATTACACGGGATGCATTTAATGACAGCTATAAATGGGAATGTAATCTATCATTACGAAAAACATTCATATTATTCTAAAATATTTCTGCAGAACATATAACCAGCTTTCTTTACCAATAAGGAAAATCTGCTTCTGTGCTACAAATAACACTTTCAGATTCAGTTGTTTGTTACAAATGCCTCTAAATTATGAGAACTTTTAACTGTTGAGATTCTCATAAACTACTCCTATTATGTGGTGTTGCATCTCATTGGGTTGCTCGTAACTGTATTTTGTGTTCTGGGTCTTCCTCCCTTAGCCTAAAAAATCTCCCCCTGCCACCCATGTAGCTGATTCACATTGTAGTACACACCTTACCTGTTGTGGGAAACCCTACATGACTCAACCCTATGGCTAAGATCAAGAAATCTGCAGCCAATAACATCACAGAAACGTTTCAGTATCTGGTTCAACCCCTTAATATAATTCTGAACCAGAAGTCCACAATCAGCGCTGTCTACAGTGCTCTGCCAATTTCTTGTGGCTACTGACCTGAGTTCACCCAGCTGTTGGAAGGAAGAGAGGATAACCTCTGACACAAGATGACAAGCATTAGTGGTGCTGACATGTGCCACAATCTGCAGCTAGGATGACCTGTACCACATCTCGGATCAGGATGCCCAGAATACACACCGAATGGACGCTGAATTTCTTTCCCAAAGAAACCACCATTTGCCCAAGTGGCTGAATAAACCACCTAACATTACAGCTCCTGACAACCATAATCCCCTTCTGTGATTGCTCAGACCTAGCAGGCTGGAGTGCCGCCAACTCACAGGATAACGATTGTGGGACTTAGTCAGCCTCCGACAATGCGTCAGATCGGTTGGACAGCCGAACAAGCTCACCTCTCTGGCCCTTAAGCCTGTTTGGCTACCCCCACATGCGGCTTCGAAGTCTAGGAGCCATATGCCACCGAGTGTGGTGGGTGAACGGTTAGCGTTCTGGCCTCGCATTCGGAAGGACGTGGGTTTGAATCCCCGTCCGGGCATCCAGATTTGGGTTTTCCATGTTTTCCCCAAATCACTCCAGGCGAGTGCCGGGATGCTTCCTTCAAAAAGGCCATGGCTGAATTCCTTCCCGTTCCTTGTCCCCAGTCCCATCCCACCTCTAACGACCTTAGCTGTCGATGAGGCGTAAAGCCATAAGTAAGAAGGAAAAAAGAAAAGGAGCCATATGCCAGTCACTGAAAGGTGGCCGTGGCACAGCCTCCATTCCCTTGGCTTGGGTTGCTGGTGCAGTAGTTGATATGGGAGAATCTGTGAACGGCTTAACTACATCAGGATCTCCGATATCACATATGCTGCAGCCTTTTGTGGCATCTTCCAACTGCATAACTGTTGCTAACACAGTTGCAAGCTATGAACGCAGATCAGCCACCTCAGCTTGCTTTTGCACACAGCAATCATACTCCCTAGACATACTACTTTTTTTAAACTAAACATAGGAACTCAAACAAAATAAATTTAGTTCTACACAGTACACTGATCTTGCATGTTAAACACAAATGGCAGTATAATGCAAAACTGGATTGCTTTTCTTAACGTTCCCACAACTGCTAACTATGAACACTGACCCCAAACAGTAAATAAGTCAGAGATTAAATTATACAAATCTACACTACTGACAGATAAATGTAATATGAAATCTAACTCCTGCTCTCAACGGTTACTTAACGTCTACTGATGTGCACTAACTACAAACAGTAAATGATCAGAGATTGACTTAAATAAATCTGCACCACTAAAATGTAATACAAAACTCGGCTATTGCCCTCAACAAATAGTCGACAACAATTGATGAGCACTAACAACAAACAATAAATAATTAGAGATTAATTTAAACCAATCTACACCACTAAAAGATAAATATAATGTGAAACTCGGCTACTGCTCTCAGCGGACACTCGACAACTACTTATGAGCATTTACAAATGACTGCAGTCAAGCTAATAGACGTACAGAGTTTTCTAGATTATAATAAATAATTTCTTTAAGACTTTTGGTTTAACTTGTCTTTGGAAAACACATGTAACAATCTGTATTTTTGCCTTTCCTCTTTCTATTTTTTTCCTTCTAGACTCTCCACTTTTGTTATGGATTTGGTTTTGGTAAATAGTGTAAATAACAGTACCGTTGTTTGCTGATAAAACTTTTTTAAATGTTAATCTCAAAAGTGGAGTTTCTAAACTAAGAATGAAAATGAATTTATAATTACTTTGGACATAAATTTTGCAGTTTTATGACCTTGAAGAATTGTTTCGGAATGGTGGTCCCGTGCCAGATACAAATTATATCTTCATGGGAGATTTTGTCGATCGTGGCTACTACAGTTTAGAAACCTTCACGAGGTTACTTACTCTAAAAGCAAAGTGGCCAGATCGCATAACTCTTTTGAGGGGTAACCATGAATCGAGGCAAATTACACAAGTTTATGGATTTTATGGTGAGTTCATTGCACTGTTAAATTATCTGCTTTTTTTTTTTTTTTTAGAAATTTAATAATGTCCTTTCCATTCAGGGTTTCTCATTCAGTTCTGCGTGGATGTTTTTTGCCCTTGATGTAATAAAAATATGGTTCAGTGATATCTAATAATTACCAGTTGTATGGAAAGTAAAGTTTTGCAATAGAGAAATTAGAATAAACAGTGCTTAGAATTGGGTTCAGATTCATATTTTGATGTAAAACCTATTAGATGACTGAGTATGTATCTTAAGAGTCTTCCAAGTTTCTCAGTAACATGGTTCCTGTGTTATTGTAATATTTTGGTTTTATTTCTGTTTTTATAAAAATAAATTATTTGTTTTCAACTGGTCTGAAGGCATATACCAAATATATATTCCAGGTATTTGAATAATTTCGTGTGTTATCGTAAGTAGCAGGTTCTGTAAGGTGGTAAATTATGTATTACTGCTTTTAACACTGGGGGGAAATATACAACCTTCTAGCTTTAATCAATTCTTCACATCTTAACTGGTATTTTAAAGATGATACTGTTATAAGAAATGGAATTAGCTGACTTTAGATCTTGTAAGCTAGCTGTAAGGTTTTCCATGTTATTCTTTTTATGAAAGGTGTAATTATGAGGTGGAAGGAGAAAACAATTGTACCATTTATCTTTCTACTTACAGATAATCATTAAAAACTTATACTCAGAATGCTTTGTACCCTTCACATGTTCCCACAACAGCCACACAGTTGTAGACTCAGACATAGTGCTGAGACATACACAGCTGTACGCTCTGAAGGAAAATTTTATTAGTTAATATTGTCTTATTCACAGTTCAGTTCACCCGTAAGTTGTATCGGAAGGTGCATTTTACCAATTTCATATTGTAGGCAGAAATGGGGAAGAGAACCTTGTTTTTCTGCAGCTCTCAGTGGGAATGCACCGTAAAATTGTAATATTCTCATAAAAAATTACTGCTGGTTGTTGCAGCCAGTTCTGTCAGGATGCAGATAATACAGTTTTGTGGTTAAAATTTTGATGCTGATGTGCACCAATTTTAATCTGCGATTCTGGGTCTTGACTTTTATTTACATTAATTTTGTTTCTGAATTCATGCAGTTTAATCAGAATTTATCTTGCCCTTAATTGGCTCTCCATATGAATCGTGAGACATTCCAAATTTTGTTTATTTTGGTAAAGAATTCTGTAATTTGGCATTTCTACTAGTTCTGTTTTTGTCTCTTCCACTGTTCCCAATCTGCCCTTCACTGACATTTTACAGCATTCTGCAGTGAGTCTTAGCTTTGTCTCAATCCACAGAATTTTAGTTTTACAACCAATGGTTTCTGTGACATTGGCCTAAATAGGCATAAGAAACTACACTTGTAAAATGTTCTTTACCTATAATGATAAGTCTTTGTTCTCTGGCAAATAAGTTTTTTTACTGTTTTGAAAAAATCCCCTGCTATTCTCAGGTTTGTAGTGATCAACCTGACAGCCATTATTGTGTGTGTGTGTTTAAACTTTACATACCGAATTGGAGTGAATTTTCATATCTCAGCTATACCATTGCATAGTTTTTTTTTTTAGTTCATAGGTATACAGTGGAGGAGTAAAGATATATGAGACTGTTCTGAAAATTTAAAAAAAAAAAAAAGAATGAGGTGGATTGTAAAGGTGTAGTTTCAACAAGATTTTCTTCATGTTGTTTGGCGTAGAGTTAAAGGGTAATATATAGATTTTGATACTGCTGCAACCACTTAACGCCTCATGATGTAAACACTTCCAGATGGATATACCAGTGGTCTGCAGCCTTTTCCTTCTTGCGGCACACTTGGGTGGTTGACACTAATTTTTTTTGCATATGCAGCCCCCTAACACGAAAAAAATACTATTAAAGTATATAATTGTACTCATACCTTCAATGTGACATTTGTGCCTGCTTAAATGCACACAGGAGGCTGATCCGTGGAGAAATCGATGACAATACAAGCCTCATTTCTTCATCGACAGTTTTGAGTCTTTACCTCTTGGATGTTTTAATCTCAGTCAACGTCAAGAAGCCCAACTCACATAAATATGTAGTTGGAAATGGCAATAACCCATTAACTGCCATGTCGGAGATAGCTGGATATTCATTCCTTATTTTTACCCAAAATGTACCTAAAGGAACTTCAAGAAGCTTTAATTTCAAAGTTCTGTCAGCTTTTAAATCTGCGAGTTCCTCTTGAACATTGATTGGAAGATGTTCCGAATTCGCAACGAATGGATCACAAACCATGTCAAAATCTCCAACACTTTCTCCAAAGTACTTTTTGAATCTCTGCTGCAGGACTTCTAAATGTTCTTTAATTAAGTACATCACCATTTTATTACCGTCACAAAGTGACCATACACATGGGAACATCTCACACGACCCATTTTCAATCCTCTGTAACCACAAATCCAGCTTGTTTTCAAATCCTTTAATCTTATCCATACTAATAAAAATATATTCGTTCCTACCTTGCCTTTTGATGCTCAGCTCATTCAAGTGTTTGGAAAGATATGCCAACTTACATAGCTATTCGCCATCTGCGAATAAATCCGCGTACTTATGTCTTTCAGCAGTCAAAAAGGCCTGGACCTCTTCTCTAAGTTGAACTATTTGTGTTAACACCTTTCCTTGTGACAGCCACCGTACTTCTGTATGTAGCAGGAGTGTAATATGTTATGAACCCATTTCGTGACATAAAACGGAAAATAGTCTCGAATTTAGGGGCCGTGATTTTATGAAGTTCATGATTTTTACTACTTTGTCCAGCACATCTTTCAGAGAAGGTGGCAGAGACTTAGCAACAATGGCTTCGCGATGAATGAGAGAATGAACGCATCGTTCCTTGGGATTTACTTCGCGTACTCTAGCTACAAATCCTTTCATGGGGCCTGTCATAGCAGCCGCTCCGTCTGTACAAACACTAATGCAATCCTTCCATGTTAATTCATTAAGGTGCAAATATTCATCAGTGAAATGAAATATTTCTTCAGCGGTTGTATGCTCTGAAAGTTCTTTGCAAAAGAAGAAATTACTTACAATTACATCTCCATCGATGTAGCGAATGTTAGCCAGAAGTTGTGCATGGCAACTAATATCTGTGGACTCATCAATCTGAAGCGAGAACTTTTGACTTTTGATTTTCTCCTCCAATATCACGAGACATATCAATGACTCGGCGACTGATTGTGTCAGCAGAAAGAGGAATTTTTGAAATTTCACTAGCTGATTCTAAACGCAGAACTATTCTCACCATTTCTTTACAAACAGGCTTTAACAGCATTTCACCTATTGTATGTGGTTTTTTAGCTTTTACGATAAGTTCGGCTACCTTATAACTAGCTTCCTTTACTTTTTCTGAAACACTTACTCCAGCAGTCTTGAAAGTTCGTTTTTTTCTTATTTTCCAACAACCTACGAAAATAATTTACACCTTTGTCAGAGAAGAATGTTTTGTAGACAAATGTTTCAATTTACTGGGAACCATTGCAGCATTGCTGAGTTTTTCACCACAAATGATACACTCGGGGATTGGGTACGTTTTTTCACCACACCAAGAAAACTAATAGGATAAGTAATTATCACTATATTTCCGCTGCATTAACTTTTGTTTCTTTTTTTCTGGCTCAACGCTTTCATCAGTTGCACTCATAGACGGAACACTCCGTTCGAGGAATTTGTCTATCTTGAAGAAATAAAATAGTCTGCTAATTGTAATAGAAAATATCAAGACGAACTACTACCACAGTTTTCGGACCACTTCAGAGCACAGTTATGATGGAACTGAAGTAATTGTAAGAAGCGGGATTTATACTCTTCAAAGAAGTCACATATACGGTGCCGATTGTTTTTATAGTGATGCCTAACAATGAGTCGGTGCAACGGGACAAGAACAAAGTAGTATTGTTGGAGAAGCACCAACACCAACAAGTTAATAAAATAATATAAAGCTTGGAAAGTTCTGCTAATCCCAGCGGTTTAGACTGAGGGAAAAGCACATACACAGAACTTGCTGCAAATATAACTGAACCTCAAAGCACAGCATTAGAGGTGAGGAATAAAAATATTTCAAAAATGAATAAACAAAACTAACAGCAAGTGTGAGTAAATAAATAACATTTAATTTCTTAAAATATGGCAATACGTAACAATTTGCGGCACATGAAACTAAAGTGTAATTAATAGAAAAATTGGCAATTAATTCCTTATAATGGGTAAAATTTCGCGGCACACCTTTCACCTTGTCACAGCACACCGGTTGTGGACCACTGACATATATGTTCCAAGCGCATCTTTAGATACTGTTGTTTACGTCTTAATGCAGCCGGGACCATAGTGAAATGTAACCGATGCACACGATATTGCTGATACCCAATTTCCAAATCGTATCTATCACTGTTAGTGTGGTCCAGGCTGCATTACAAACTAAATGCAAACAGTTTTTTATTTTGTACGAATGTTTTTAATAGCAATTTCAGCCACGCAAGGAAATATAGAAGAACTGAAAGGAATCGTGACTAATAGACTGTAGAATAGCTTCTACAGCCTTTTTGATTAAACCGATCGTGTTTCCCGGGCAAGTTTCTTACTGAATACCACTAAATGATTAGTAACTCCAATACGCAAGTGACATTTGTTTCATCGCGAAGGTTGAACACGTCATAGATACCAGGTGCTATTTGTTTTTACAACGCTGTAGTCGGAAGTGTTCACATCGCGAGGCGGTAAGTGACGATAGCGGTATCCCAATCTAGATATTACAAGAGTTAAATATTTTTATCCTTCTAATTTGTACATTTCAAGTTTAATTTTGTACGAGGGTGAGTCAAATGAAAACCTTAAATTTGTAATAAAAAATCAAAATTTTGCGCCGTTGTCCTGTAAGTTGGTAAGCGTGCTACAAGCAGCGTGCAGAATGGCCTGTAGGTGGCAGCATAGTGCAGATGCACAAGTACCGTCGCAGTATCAGTATAAAGATGGCTGCCCCACTTGAGACTTGCACCAGGGAAGAACAGCATTCTGTTATTCGGTTTTTGAGTAGTGAAGGTGTGAAACCTATTGAAATTCATCGAAGAATGAAGGTTCAATACGGTGATGCATGTTTATCACAGCAGCAAGTCTATGAATGGAGTAGGAAGTTCGCAAATGGTGTGACTTCAGTGGCAGATGCTCCTCATCCAGGTCAGGAACAACGAGTTGTGACTCCACAGAACATTGCAGCAATTGAAGCAACAGTGATGGAAAACCGCCGAGTGACACTGAATGACATTGCAGCATGTTTAAAGATTAGTCATGGTTCAGCACACCACATTGTGCATGATGTGCTCCAATTTCACAAAGTGTCTGCAAGATGGGTGCCACGGCAGCTGACTCCTGAAATGAGAGAACGACGTGTTGATGCTTGTGAAGAACTTCTTCGGCGCTTTGAACGAGAAGGTGATGTCTTCCTTTCAAGAATCGTTACTGTTGCAACAATCACAGACCTGCATTTTGAGTGTTTTCCTCATCCACCATACTCGCCAGACCTTGCCTCAAGTGATTTCCATATGTTTGGACCACTTAAAGAAGCAATGGGAGAAAAGAAGTTCCGTTTTGATGAAGAGGTACACCACGCGGTGCATGAGTGGTTGAGCGTACTACCAAAAGAATTTTTTTCTAAAGGAATTTATGCACTTTGTAAGCGCTGGAGGACTTGCATTGAGCGTGGGGGAGATTATGTTGAAAAGTGATACAGCTTTGTATCACTTCTGCACAATAAATAATATTTAAAAAAATATTTAAGTTTTTCATTTGACTCACCCTTGTATAACTACAAAACTGGCTGATGGCATGTGATCAAATTTAGTGCGTGAGAAGTGTGCTCACGTTTGCTTTCATCTTATTGCATTTAGTTTCCCATCTTTCATTTATTTAAGTGTTAATTTTGTATTAATAAAATCAAATTTTATTTTTTTCTTATGTGTTTTAGATGAATGTCAAAGCAAGTATGGCAACTCTAATGCTTGGCGCTATTGCTGTCGTGTTTTTGACCTCCTTGCTGTTGCTGCTGTAAGTTATTCTCAGTTTTCGTTTTTGACTGTATATTTTTACAGACTAATTTCCTAAGTATACTTTTGGAGTGGTTTATACGACTATATATAAACATTTATATGCATTAAATGTTTGAAATTAGTTTATCATTCACTGCATTGGCTCAAGCAGAAGCTGCTTTAGCTTAGGACTTGCACTATTAAATTTTGTTCAACATAAAAGTGATAGAAATAGTAAAATACTTGGAAAATAAAATTTTCATAAATGCTTCAATTTATAGATCATCATCCTCTATCCTAGCTTCAGTCTTAAATTCCTGATCATATGAATATTTACCGCCAAAAACTGTAAATGTTGCTTCCAGCGCCATTTGAATTATTTCCTTTCTTCGTTTTTTAAATGAATTTGAGTCCGGCAATGCTAGAATCTACAGTCAAGAACAGGTGTCAGAAGAAAATGATGCAGTATTTTTCTAAATGACTATAGCTATTCTTTCAACCTAAATATGAGTTATTCTTTGAAAGCCATAATAACTTTGTTGTTTAAACAATAGACCAAGGTAGTCTTAGTCAGTTGACTACTAGATGTGTAATCACCCAAATATTTTATTGTCAACAAACTGCAATGCCATTTCCTATGTTAGGATTACATATTATGGGTAATTTTAGTCAGCTATCCAACATCCACCTCTGTCATTTGTGCCATTCTGTGTCACACTTTGATGTATCACATTTAGATCCTTCATTGATCATTTGATAGAAACAGGGGGTACCACATGCAGAATTGCTATAATTTATAGATTCTAATTTCTTGTGTAGGATAAATCTCTTTGCTTCCTTTTTGGTGCTGTAGTGTTATACAGAATATCAAAGATCAGTTGTTTTGCAAGCATTAACTTATGTCATAATGTTAGCTATTACCAAAAATATGTTAATTGTTATGGTATAAGGAAATCTGTCATTTGCATCAGGCCTATAGTCTTTTCTCTTTTTGTGTGGAAAGATTTGCATCTAAATATACAAATAACTGCATTCATAGCATCTTAAATTAAAACAACCTTCTTTAATTCATCGCTCCGAGGGATGGTCGCCAGGACTGGAACATCACCTAAGATGAATGTTTTTTTTAATGATTAGACAATGGTCCTTTAGCTTATGACAAAAGCAGTTTGTTCTAACATGACTCTGTTTGCGAGAAAGTTAATAATTTCAAATGATATTTGCAACTTAAATGCCATTTTAATGTTCCATTTATTAGAGAAGCATTGTGGCTTTGTGGTAACATTCTGTCTTCCCACGTGCAAAATTGGAGCGCAATTTTGCATACTTACATATTAACTGATTATAAACTTTTTTAAAAATTATATCTTTATGAGTAAGAAAACAGAATAATTGCTTGTCAGGTCAAAATGACAACACAATGTATGACGATATTGTCTATGGTAGCCATGGTGAAGTAATGTGCTCCATCAGATTCTTTCCTGGGAAATGTATTATGCTGTTTCAACCTTGTGTTATAAATTGATTTTCCCTCCCTAAAAGACTGCTAAATCTATAAATTTTATTATAAGAGCAATGACAGACACTTATGTAGTGACACTATAAAAATTCATTTAGTTAGTCATTATCATACAAGTGTGCCACTTTTCTCAAAGATGATAGAATAGTCTTGGCTTTAATAAAAAAAGAGCAATATTATTAGGTTTTTCCTGCTATTTCTATGTTTTTAAAGAACTTTTATTTATAAAATATGAATTTGCTAGGCTTGAAATCTGCTTCAAATATTTTATAATGAATTCTGCTTTCAGTCACAGTTATAATTAAAAATTAAGTTTGTATTTTTTTCTTGTAGATGAACCTGCATGAAAAGAACTGTTTTGTGATTTTGTTAGAGCGAAAGACTTAACATCTGTGATTTTATTTCCTCTCCAGTTTGAATTTTGCACCAAAATTGTCAAAGTATTTTGTTTAGTATAATTTGTAGAGGATTTTAATTTTCAATTAATGCAATCTTTCAACTCAAAACATTTTTAACCACCCTTAAAAGAATTTTGAGGTAAATGAGAAGTCCAAAATATAAAAAAAGAAAATGAGAAATCACATGAAATATCCATTGTAAGTGCAGGAAGTCAAACACAAACTTCTGACATGGAAAGCTAGAATGTTACCATAGAGCCACACCACCACTTTAACAATCAGAGCATTAAACCTCTTTCTGGGGAATGGAGACATGTTACAATAAACTGCTTTGGACAGAAGATGGTGGTTGCTGACCTAGTAATTAAAAAAAAATATTCATCACAATCTGTGATTTCCCCATGCAATGACTAAACCATACTGTTTTGTTCTTGCTAAACAGAAGCAGTTCATCTGAAATGAAAGCCATCTTCCTCTGTGAGTGAAGCAGAATCAAAATTAGATGAATAGATTTTTTTTTTATTTATTTATAGGGGCCTTACACCTTATCAACATCGAGGACATTAGAGGTGGGGAAGGACTGTGACAGTGAATGGGAAGGAATTTGACCAACCCTTTTGAAGGAACCATCCTGACATTCGCCTTGAGTGATTTCAGGAAACCGTAGAAAACCAAAATGTGGATTAGCGGATAGAATTGAACTCTCATACTTCCAATTTTTTTTTATCCATTCAGGTAATCGATTATTGATCCCTGTCTTCATTAAATAATGCTTGACAGAACCTATAACTTCACATGTAATAAATATATTAATATGAAATTTTCACTACTGTTTGTGAAAATTGCGAGGAATGGCCTGAATCATTCCAAAATCGGAGGATATTTAGAACAGTGGAACCACAATAAGTGATTATGAACGCAGAGAGACGGCATATAAGTAGACCCAGCAGCTCCCTCTTTTGTTAATGCTAGTGTTGCACCACTCTCAGCAGTACAGCGCCATTAAACGAAGTGGAAATGTGCAATAAAGTGCTAGTATCCAATTTGGACAATATCACCTGTTGACTGAGTTCAGACGTGACATAATGTATGGACTCTGTAAAACGGATCTGTCATACTGCGACATTGCATCTCGTATAGAGCAACCTTCTACAACAGTGATGCATGTGTAGTACCAATGGATAGTAGTTTTTCATACGCAGCAACAGGTGGCTACTGAACCACACAATGTGACCGCAGTGTGGGATGGCCACCATCTTATCTGCATGGTTGTAACTGACAGGGTAGCTTTGTCCACAGTGTTGGCCATAAGATGGAGCACTGCAATGGGTGTGTACATGTATGCATCAACAGTTTGATTCAGACTGCTGAAAGCTGGACGGGTGGCACTCATGCCATTGCATTGGCTTCCATTAACGAGAAACCTCATATTGCAATGGGCACGCAAACACCGTCACAGGTATGGCTAGTGGCAAAATGTAGTGTTTTCGGACAAGTCCCATTTCAGCTTGCAGGGATGGCTGTGTATGTGTTAGATGATACCATGGTGATTGCAATTGGCCAAACTGCATTGTTGAGCTCCATAGTGGACAAATGCCAAGTATGTTGGTTTGAGATGCCATTGGCTGTAACATGCAATCTCACCTTCTACGTATTGAGGACAATTTGAGCTGCAACCGCTAAATCAGGGAGATTTTAGAGGCTGAGGCACTGCCCCTCTTGCAAGCAGCTTCATGTGCCAAATTTCAGCAGGGCAATGCCCCACCACATGTGAGGCCTTCTTTGAAGAATGACTACCACTTCTCACCCAGAATGTTGCCCATCAAACCTGTCTGGTCGGTCAGAAACTTGTTCATTCTGGTCCTCCTGCAACCACTGTTGATCTCCAAACTGCATGGCAGCATGTTCCCCAGAAGCATATCTAGGCTCTGAATTCAGCACTTGGGACTGAGCATGGTGGGTGAGCGGTCAACGCTCCAATCTGGCATTTGGGATGACGCCGGTTTGAATCCCCATCTGGGCATACAGATTTGGGTTTTCCATGGTTTCCCCAAATCACTGCAGGCGAATGCTGAGATCCTTACTTCAAAAGGCCATCATTGAATTCCTTCCCATTCCTTGTCCCCAGTCCTTTCCCACCTCTAATGACCTAGATGTTGACGATCTGTAAAGTCATAAAAAAAAAATTCAGTAGGAGGTTTCACACCATACTGAATTCTCACAGCCAGTGTAAATGTACAGTTCTGTAATTCTAATCATTTGTGTATAATCATATTCATATGTGGAATAAATTTTGACATAATTCACTGTCTCCTTGGCATTCCAATTTTCACAAACAGTAATGTAGCTCCAAGAAACCATGATGAATGAGAATTTGAATATTTAACATGAGGGTTTGTGAATGAAGGCTTTCCTACATCAGGGTACTTGGTGCTGTTAACAAATCTATTGACAAACCAGATTCCCAGTGTTGTTGTACGTGCTAACAGCAAAAGTAACTCACTTTTAAGTGTTTATTGTGCCTATTTGTGGTCTATTTTATCAGTTGTACTGAGCCAGGGACTCTTCCATCAGTGTTAATTGCATAGATGCTTGTTACCGCATGGAAGACTTGTAGCTAAATTTAATGACGAATCTCAGCGATGAATGATTAATGGTACTACGAGGCCAGAACTTGAAATCTGGAGCTTTCAGCCTCGGGTCTCAAAGGCGATGATTCTGTTGATTGTTTAGAACTCTGTAGGAACATTTCACTGTCGTCAGTGTCATCTTTATAAAACCATTCCAGTAATTCTTGGGCAATTGGCTTGGATCATAGGGAAGTAGAGGTGCTAAGGGTTTGGAGGAGTATTCCCCTTTCTTTTTTAATGAGTTGTTGAAAATGTGTACCATGTCTGCGATTTTCTTTTTTGTGTTATCAGTGACTTGCCCAGTTCAGTCAGTTGTTCACAACAAATCAAACATTTTATGATTCCCACTTATCAGTTGCAATTTTAACCCCATTGCAATACGAAACATTATTTTCCTCTGTGCAAAAATTTGCCAAATTTTATTTAGTTTAGAAGTGGCAGTTGGAGAATCAGGCAAGACTCGGCTCTATGCGTCCATGTTCAGTTGCTCTTTTCCCCAAATGTGAACAGTAGTGAAATAAAAATTCATATAGTTGGGCCAGCTCCCTAATTGAATCAATTTTTTTTTATTCTTTAATATTCCCACTAAAGTGAAATCCACTGTCTTCCTATTAAGAACGTATATGCATGATACTAAGGAAAAGGAAACTCCTTCTAGGTAATGTATATTACAAAGTATGGGGAAAATAACCCTTCACTCACCAAAGTTGATGGCAGGATAGCTGCAACATAATAGATTTTTCAAGTTCCACAAGTGGTCTTCACAGGTCCATTAATTTGGAACCTAATGTCTTTGTTAGTATTGTACACTGTGTCTTCAAAAGTGGGTGAGCCGTAACACCCGGGCCTGGCATCCAGAAGGATGTGGGTTAAAATTCCCATCCAGCTCTATATAGTTTCCTGAAATCACTCCAGGCAAATGTCAGGATGATTCATTCAAAAGGCATTTGCTGAATTCCTTCACGTTCCTTGCCCCCAGTCCCCATAAAGACAGAAAAAGAATACATTTGAAATTTTCTCTCTCTTACTTCCCCATCTTTTTAAAAATAATAATAATGTTGTGGCTTTAGACATACACCAATATCAGTCTCTTTATTTTCGGTAAAGAGCATCATTCACAAAATTCATTAAAATCGATAACCCACACTTGGTGTGTTCCCCTTGTTTGGAGTATTTGGAGCAAAACGGCTGTGTGATCTTCAACATAAGGCACATGGAGGTATTTTGATGTTGATTTGTCATAAATCTTAATTCTATCTTTAGACCAATGTTGTGGGTTTGTGGAAATCTTTTTAAGACTCATACTAGTGGTGTCACCTACTTGCCAGATGAGATCTGATGTACCAGTAAGGGTCACTTGGAAACAGAGCCCATTAAAGTATAACCTAAATTTCATTTTTGTGTCATTTTGTTTGTATTTTAATTCAGTACAAGTAGATGAGAAAGATGACTAAGTCCCTTACCAGAAAGGATATTTGGATTTCAGAAATGAATGGCTTGTGGAAGTTTGTTAGCCACAAAAATTGTATAAAAGCTTGCTAACTGAAAAGTATGTCAAAGAAATACTAAAATTCACGGAAACAGTAACATCAAAACAATGTTCTTGCAGTTTGTGTGCTTACCTATTTTCTTATGTGACAGTTTTTCTTTCTCATATTGTAAATTTAAGCTTATCATCATTGTTTTCCAGTAATGTAGCAGAATTTATCATTCACTTCAGCAGGTTGTCTGGCACACCCTCTGCCATTTTTTGATGTTCTATCCAAGATTCCTACTCCACCATTTGTCCCCTATCAACTACCTTGGACTCTATCTCTGTGCCTGATCTATCCATCTGATATGTCTCCTTCTTTTATATTTGCTCAAGAATGCTAACTTTCCCCCTCTCCATTCCCATGCTGTGTCCCATCCTTTGCAACTTTTTTTTTTTGCTTTATGCCTTGATGTTGAGGTCATTAGAAGAGGGATATGACTGGGGGCAAGGAATGGGAACAAATTTGGCAAATGGCTTTTAGGATGAACCATCCCAGCATTCACATGGAGTGATTTGGGGGAACTTTGGAAAACCCAAATCTGTACGACCAGATGGGGATTCGAACCCCCATCCTCCCGAATGCGAGGCCACAGCAATACTGCTCACCCATCATGCTCTTCCTTAGCATTTTGTCTAAATCATCAACCCTTAAGGGTCTTGATCCTTTCCTTTTATAACAGAACATTAGGTTTATTTGTTATTTTGGTTGCGAAATAAATATTTGATGGATATAGGTTAACACTTGTGTTGCTTGCATAAAATTCAACCGAATGATTATATTAGATTATCGCCACTCAGTGTTTCATTGAGAACTCATTAAGGAGTGGGAGAATGAAAATGTAAGTTTTCCACAGGCTATGAAAATGACACCCGAAGATCAGGCTACGTATAATCTTCCTCTACCATGACAGCTGCATCTGCCGACATAGTAAACACCACCATCCAGTTCTTGGAGTCCATCCTGATCTGGCTCCACGGGATTGTTTCGTATTCCCAGTGGTAAAAAATTGGGCATTTGGGAAGTGGTTTTCATCCCCTGAAGAAGCAGTTGCTACTTAAAAAAGAAAGCTTTCAACCATTGAAGGAAATGAATGATTTCTGACAATATGGAAGTGTGTTCAGTGTGGTGGTGAATCTTTTCTTTAAAAAATGCAGGTCGTAGAATGATTTTATATAAATTAGTTTCCCTGCATCTCAAAACTTTCATAGCGACCTTTGTATCTCTGAGGCACTCTCTGTAATCTATTGGGTAAACCTCATTGTATAGCACTTCTTCTTTTAATCAAGACAATACTTTGCTCATCTCTACTAAGCAGCGGAACTCTTATTACTTTGTTCATTATTCTACAATACACACTGAGCGTGGTGGGTGCATGGTTAACGCTATGGCCTTGCATTCGCGAGGACACCTGTTCGAATCCCCGTCCGGGCATCCAGATTTGGGTTTTCCATGGTTTCCCCAAATCACTCCAGGCGATTGCCAAGATGCTTCCTATGACCTCGACGAGGCGTAAAGCCATAAGTAAAAAAAAAAAAAATCTACAATACACTGGTAACAATTTTATTACTCAGTTTGGCATATTATCATTACACTTCGCCTCACCCCCCCCTTTTTTTGCAATCCATTATTCTTTCACCAGCTTCAACTATTTGATTGGTATTTATGTTTACTTATACCATGTGCTGTATTCAGTATCCGTTTGGTCACCTGTTTTCTGTCTCCTCTAGCTCAAAAATGACACCATCTTAACCTCCTAATTACTGGAAGTGAGTTCGTTCAAAGCTTTAGCTAACAACTTCTATTTAGTTACACTATGCCTGGTGAAACCCCATCTGACATTACTGTCACAAGTGCATCCCCTGTGACAGAACTGATGCCTTTCCTAAGCAGCTGCTGCTCCTCCTCCACATTTATCTGCAACTGTGGGGTCAGATCAGCATACTTATTTTTGTATGTGTCAAACATTAGAGTTTATTCTTATTGCTGAAAATTAAATTACCCCCTTGAGAAAAATCAAGTGAATGCAGTGACAGTTGCATTTTATTCTTCGCAAAGTTTTGATTTTTCCAACAGGTAATAAGTGATAATTCAAAGTTTATGAACAGTATCTTAAATGGATAAAATTACTGGTGCTTGCAAAAATGTGTGCACTGCAAAGGTTTAGACAGTTTTCTCTGGTATTACATCAGTTATCAGCAACCAAAATTTATTGAATGATCCATTCATTTTTACTACCTTTAAATATTGCCACTGCATGTATTCCTATCTCATTGTTTCTATTTTTTGTTTTATTTTGGTATTCATTTATGGCCAGCTGTCCAGTTGACATTTATTGTGGAACACATACTTATTTTTTACATGACACAATTAATTTAGCCTAAATGGTTTGTTATACATTCTGTTTTGATCTCATATAATGGTGAACAGCTGTAAAATATATATATGCAACAAGTCAAAAATTTGAAGGATGTGGTGCATGAGATTTTTGTTTTTAAAACATTTCACTTCCAAAATCACAGTATTTCTGTATCTTATTGCTTTCTTTTTCTTTTCTGGCAGTTGATTGATGAACAGATTCTCTGTGTCCATGGTGGTTTATCACCTGATATCGTAACACTTGACCAGATTCGTAGCATTGAACGGAATCAAGAAATTCCACACAAAGGTATACTTATTCCTTACTTTTTGGAGAAATGTGATGATTTTGTTTTGTTCAGTTTGAAATTTCCTGTTTTACAGTAGAAATTTTAGTTTTAAGTATATGATGTCTTTTATTTTTGGAATTGTGTGAGCTTCAAAACATTTTGCTTCACGTATAAACATTGTACTGTTCCTGTGGGGGGTCAAATGTTCTGTTTGTTATTAATTATGTAATTAAGAATAATTTACATCTGATATAATCTCTACACAGTGTCTGCATACTCTTCCGTTGATCTGGATAGCAACAATTCAATAATACTTAATAAGGGCGGGAGCTTATTAAAGTAATGAACCATTCACAAACTTAAATGTTAACTAATAAAGTTAATTTATTACAAATTCTCTAGTCAAAATATTTGACATTATAATGCAGTGGAATAAAAGAAATGACCCAGCAGTTCACAGAATGTTTCTTAGCTTGTTGGTAGGCCCAAGCTGTAGTTCTCTATGAGTTACCGAACACATAAATGGGGCCCCTTTGCCTGAGTGAAATATAACTTTGATGGCCTTGTGGGGGGTAGTACTGTACACCGTAAAGCTGAATGATGTGAAGGTCTCACAGATGCAATGGTGGCTGCCACTAAAGTCTTCATTATGGTGCGGACCAGCTGTAAAGTTTGCCACCAGATTCATGGTGCAGTAGATAATTAATAAACATGTGACTCGTGTTAACTATCAATCCTATAAGCTGCAGCTAAAAATACTTTTGCTGCATTTTTAAAACATGTGGAGCACTGTTTAGCAAAACTTGTGTCAGTGATCTTGTTCACAGGCCATGCCAAACACGATGGATCCTCTTAAACTGTGTAGCTTGAAGTCTGCTGAAAGTTAAAGATGTCTTCCATGCTCTCCCCTTGAAGAAAATTCCATTTCTCACTTTTCTTCTTGCGCCAGGGACATTGGACAATATCGTCATCGTAGAAATTGATGGTCCCAAATAAACATGCGTAACAGAGGGGAAAAAAATCTTATATTAGTACACTCAGAAAATAGTTCTTGTCTCCTATTCGTTAGGTCCTCCCCCTCTGTCCATTTTCACGTCAATTTTCAAATCTTTTCCGTTTGTTGATTCAGCAATTTTTTACCATATTACAGACATGTTTGTAGACATTCTTCACAGCATTGTACACACTCCAAAAAGTGCCGCATTCTTTTGACCTAGCCAAACAACCTAAACAATTGCCACTCATGTATTCGGGTTATAGTTCACCATCACAATATTCATTTACACTATCTTAAAATTATTTACAGTATGAATAGTAATAAAATTAATATTTCCAGGTACCATTTACTGAAACTGTACAACATAAAGTGAATTCCATACATTTTTTATATTATTATTATTTAGGTGCCTTCTGTGATTTAGTCTGGTCTGATCCTGAGGATGTTGATACTTGGGCTGCTAGTCCCAGGGGTGCTGGCTGGCTGTTTGGGGCTAAAGTTACTCATGAATTTATGACAATAAATAGCCTCAAACTAATTTGCAGAGCACATCAGCTTGTTCATGAAGGTAATAACTACTATTTTTATCTGATTTTTATCATGACTGATTTTTTATATATATGATGACATGAGTTACATGTAGTTGCATTGAGTATACTATTGCTTTGGTGACTTATTTTCTGTATGTAATCTTAAGCTGTTAGTCCTGTGTGTTGATTGTCGTCCCCCCCCCCCCCCAAAGTTACCTTCTTATCGTTAAAAATAATTTTAAAGTTAATTGGCTAACTGGAAAATCAGTCATTTAAATCAATATTCAGGGAAAATTTTGGGTTCAGTGAAAATAGTTGCATCTATTAACTACAACAATCTGAACTTTGATTTCTTGTATTTTAGTTTTTGATAAATATAGAGTTGTGTGAAAGGGATATCTGGATTTTAAAAATGGTTAGAAGCCCTTATCTTTTTTGCCATAGTAAATATGTTAAAAACATGAGGTTATTTGGATAGAATTTTCTTAACATATTTAATTATTTGTATGTGCTTGGTGACACAACTTATGAGTATGTAACTCAAATTATTTTATTTCGGGAATCGTTAGATGTCAGTTACCTGTAGGCTCCAGTAGTTTCCATGATGCAAGTTATTGACATCCACTGATTCCTTATATATTACAGTGTTTCACTGTCCAATATCAGGCAAATTAGGACCAATGAGTTTGCTGATTAAGTTGTCCCAGTAACATGATTGGTTTTACCTTAAAACTCAGAATGGAGATTGTTCCATTGTTGCTGTATGCCACATGCTAAGTAATTTCTCCTGTTGTTGTTGTTGTGCGAGTGTGTGGTTTTTTTGTTTTTGTTTTTTTTTTTTTACTGTCTGCTTGAAATGAATTGAAATATAAACAAACAAATTTTTAGCATTTTATTTCTGGAATAGAAGAGATTTTTTTTTTTTTTGCAGGTAACAAATACTTTGACAGTAATGCTCCACACCTCACCAGAAACATGTCTTCCTTTACTTCTTAAATAGGAATGCTACTATTTATTAGACTGATTCCCTAGTCTTTCCCACCCCTTACCCACTTTTTTACCTTCACTATTCCACAGTACAGGAATACCACTGTACTTTACTTACAAATCACAAACTTTTGACCATGTGCTCCGCAGTTATCTTCAGGTGATGGTGAACTAATTGGGTTGACAGACAAACAGTTACTGCATCATATCCTCTTCAAGGCACCTAATTAATAGTCATCCTCTTCCATGCCCAGACCGAGCGGGGCGGTGTAACGGTTAGCGTTCTCGCCTCGCATTCGGGAGGACGGCGGTTCAAATCCCCGTCCGGGCAACCAGATTTGGGTTTTCCATGGTTTCCCCAAATCATTCCAGGCAAATGCCAGGATGCTTCCTTCAAAAGGCCATGGCCGAATTCCTTCCCATTCCTTGCCCCCCATCCTTTCCCATCTCTAAAGACCTCGATGTTAAAAAGAGACGTAAAGCAGTTTCAAAAAAAAAAAAAAAAAAAAATCCATGCCCAGATCAATCACTGCAGCCTGGGGCTCCATATCATACTTGTTGCAGAGCTCAGTTGTGACACTTTTATTTCTTTAATTGTCATGGTCTTTGTGTAATTACTTCCACAATCTGGCAAAGGCTGATCCCCAGGCATTATTCAGGAGCAGAATACTATTGGTTATTCCTTATGTTACTATATAACTTTACTTCAATGGCCTCCCGAATCACCCCAAAATGTGGAATGAATCAATTGCCAATGTCTTGACATTGCTGAAATTATTGCCGTGGCCATTCATAAATACAGGGCGTCCACCATGAACCTGACACATTTGAAATTGCTGTATATTTCATACTGCTTAGGGTAAAAAGAAAATAATGCATGCAAGGTCAAGTGTAACTCACCAAGTTTTATTAAAAAATCAATGCACCTCTACATGAGATCCTCTCATTGCACGAAGAACATCTATGCTTAATTCAAGTTCCTGCCAAGTTTTCTGTAGCATCTCGGACGTAATGGAAGTAACAGCATCTCGTATGTGGCTGCGAAGCTCTTGAAGATCATGAATTTTTGCAGCCTTTGTCCTTCACATATCCCCACAAGAAGAAGTCTAGAGGGGTAATATTCGGTGATTGAGGAGGCCAACTTGTTGGTCCACCATGCCCAACCCAGCGACCGGGAAATTGGGTGTCGAGAAATTCTCTAATGATCAGGCTCCAATGCGAAGGGACGCCATCATGTTGAAAAACGACGTTCAGCTGCAAATGAATTAACTGAGGCCCAACAAATTGTTTCAACATGTCGAGGTAACTGTTTTTTCTACAAAGAAAAATGGATCGATGATCAAATTGTGCATTAATCCACACCACACATTTAATTTCGGGCTGTCAGGAATGTGTTCCACGATGCAGTGTGGGTTTTGTGATCCCCAAATACGTGCATTGTGTGTATTGACTTTGCCCAATAAATGAAATGTGGCTGCATCAGAGAAAGCAATGAGAGTTAAAAAATGTTGGGTCTTCATCAATGTGATGTAATATGTCAATAGCAAATGTCTGCCTTGTATCACCGTCAGCTCTTTTTCAATTCATGAAATAACTGAAATTTGTATGCATGAAACCGAAGAGAGTGATGCAGTACCTTATGTACAGTAGACTTCATCATCTGCAGTTCTCATGCCGCTTGTCGAATGGACTTGCGTGGTCTTTATTCAAATGCATGTCTCACTGATACATGCTCATTATCACCACCATGCAATTTCTTCACATTTCTCGTTGCCAAAAAGTGCTGTTTCCATTTCTTAATGGAGTTCCGTGATGGCGGGTCCTACTTGAACACCCGGCGAACGTTGCATTGCACTTGAATCACTGAATTTGTTTCTGCATACCACCAAATAACTTGTGCTCACTCTTGTGGTGATGCTACTTTCAGTTAAGCTACTGCAGCTCCACCTGCAACCTCTTGTGCGGGTTTTCAAAAATAGTCAACAGAACTTCCACAGTTTCTCTACGTATTGCAATGCATGTTACCAACTTACTTCCATTCGCTGATTTTTGGCAGACAAATGAATGGTGTCAGATTAATGGTGGACACCCTGTACTTGTTCAGATATACCCTGAAAATTTAGAAATTCTTCTCTGTGTTCTCACTTTCACATAGATAGCTTGGAAAATATTTAATTTTGAAAACATTTCTCCTAAGTTACTGGATGTATAAAATAATTTTGCTGTCTGGCGAACTGATGCAGTTTTCTTGGTATTCACAGAAAGCTTTCAACTCGATTCCACACAATCACCTTGTATCAATGATACACGCTTGCATAATATGGTAACAGATTTGTGAATAAAAATAAGATTTATTGACTGTATGGTCTCAAAATGTTGTCGTAGGGGGAAGGCGTCTGCTTCCTTAGAAGATAAATCAGGCATCTCACAAAACAAATAAAGAGAAACTACTTGCACATGAATACAAAGTAAGCAAATCAGTTCTTGGGAATGTAGATTATTTTAAGCACATAGGTGAAATGTTACAAAGCAACATGAAATGGGATCGATACATGACATCGGTCTTTGGAAAAGCTAGTTCGTAGGTTGATTTTTAAGAATTGAAATGAATATGTAATTGAAATAATGTACAAAAAGTATTCTTCGTACATATCTGGAATATTGTTATGGTGTATGAGATCCTTATTGCCAGGGAAATGATTGCAGTGCACATGGAGGTTGAGTGGTAAGGCTCTAGCCTCTCATTCAGGGAACACAAATCCCCTGTGAGATAACAACCATAGTAATAATTAAGTATAAAATGATTGATGTAAGGTATTAATACAAGTGGTGAAACGGTTTTAGAATAAGTATTAAATAATTGCATAAGTAAATTAGGTTGGCTAGCCTGTAAAACATATCATAATGTAATAATTATTGCTGAGATTAGCAAAAAGGTTTGTATTTAGTCTGAGAAAGATTTTTTTATGACATGAGTGAAAGAATTTAATTATAAATTTTTTAATGTATAGGTGAAAATAAATGAGTTTTAAGTTGAAAAACATGAGAAGAAGCAGATAATTTATGAGCAGCAAGGCAGCTTTCGTACGTCTTTTTGGTTGTGAGTCCGAAATGCATTACGGGCTAAATCTAATAAAACAAAAAACCTTGCACCCCATGCAGCCATCCAGATTTGTGTTTTCCATGGTTTCCCCAAATGGCTTCAGGCAAACACCAGGATGCTTCCTTTAAAAGGGCATGGCCGAATTCGTAACCGTTACTTGCTCTCTTTCCTTTCCAGTCTCTAATGACGTTGACGAGGTGTTAGGCCTTAAGCAATAAAAGACAAGGGAGTGATATATTGTATCAAGAATGTGCAGAAAGGACCTTTATTTTGCTTGTGGCTTTCCGCCTCATTGACGTCAAGGTCGTTAGAGGCGGTAAAGGACTGGGTGCAAAGAACTGGAAGGAATTTAGCCTTTGCCTTTTGAAGGAACCATCCTGGCCTTCATCTGGAATAATTTGGGCAAACCGTGGAGAACCCAAATGTGTATGACCTGATGGTTTCTTGAATGTGAGGCCAGAGTGTTACAGCTTCCCATCGCACCCGTTAGGGATGAGAGCCAAGTGAGTTTTGACTGCTGAAACAGTTCTTAGGAAAGTGTCATAGAATTGGTTCAAATATTGGGCTGGGATTCTCTGGTAGATAGACAATGTAGTTTCTGAATGAATTTATTGAATAACATTGGAATGAGTTCTGTTAATTATAATTTTAGTGAAATACTTTCCCCTCCAACGTATTTGGGTCGCAGTGATTGGATAGATAAGATCAGGGAAGTTACGTGTCTTACTGATGCAAATAGGACTCTGTCTACATTCATGCCGTTAGAGATTGGCAGTCATAGAACAAGGATCAGATGATTTTTTCTGTATCTTTCTTACATATTCAAATGGATGGAATATTTCCAAGACATATATTTCATAGTCAGTCTTGACAATAGGTTTAAAACTTCAAATATTTGGGACTTATTTCTTATCTAAAAGTTGTGCTGAATATTTGAGTGAACTATGGCTGTATGGTTATTTATAATTAAAACTAAGAAAAGGGAAATAGTGACTACGCTGTTGCTGGTTATCTAAGAGGCAAAGCTGTTATTCTGGCTCGCAAGCATACATTTGTCAGGGTAGATTGAAAAGACTCGTGTGGAATATACTATATAAAAATACTTACTATACAAAAAAATAAAATAGGTCATATATGGTTCTTCTTGGGCCAGATGCCCGACTTTAAACATCTTTATTTATTATGTTCAATAATACATATGATGATATTACTACTTTACTCCTGCACTTACAGTTAGATCTTAGATTTTTCTTGTAGCTCCTTGGTTAATGTGTTTGAATTATAAATGCAATGTTACTTTTTCAAATCGCAGACATAACTTTGATCATGTGGATACGCCAGTACATCCCATGGTTTCAAATCCACATTAAACTAAAGGTCTAAATTAGCAGAGGCAGAGTACGGTGAAAATCGAAAATGTGTCACTTGGATGTTGAACTACGCATTGGGTTCTCTTATCCCCTGAAGCCATACACACTATTCTTAAGGACCAACGACAATGAAGCCTTGTGAATGGATTTTGGCCAACACTTCATAATTTTTGGAACATAGTTGAGGGGAAAGTTCATGGAACTGCAAAAATTTCGGAATAGGGGGAATTAAAAGATAATAAAAAGTGATTAAGTTTTATAAATAGACATAGGGTCAGCAAGCTAATAGTTTTTGAAAAAACAGCAGAAAACATGATTTTCTGTTGCAGCTTACATTCCTATAACATTCTGCCACTTGCAACTGATCCCATAGTTAGGTGGTGGTTGGACTTCTCTGGCTGTCTGAAAGTTCACTTTTTGAATGCTCTAATGAAGAACGATTTTTTCAATCGAAAATAATTCTTCAGAGGCACACATTTGAGGTAATGAATATCAAGGTAAATTCATATGTGTAAGTGTAGGAATCTGTTAGTTTGGCCTCGCATTAAGGATACTGTCAGGCCATCCAGATTTGGGTTTTCCATGGTTTCACCAAATCTCTTCAGATGAAAGTTGGGATGTTTCCTGTAAAAGGCTACGGCTGAATTCCTACATGCTCTTTGCATCCTTTACTGCCTCTAATGACCTTAATGTCAACAAAATGGAAAGCCACAAGCAATAGAAATGTAATTTCTGCACATTCTTGACGTATTAGAGGCTGAAAGGGACACAGAGCAAGTAATCGTTAGGAATTTACGCATGCCCTTTTGAAGGAAGCATCCCGGCATTCGCCTCGAATGATTTGGGGAAACCATGGAAAACCCAAATCTGGATGGCCACACAGGGATTCAAATTTGTGTCCTCCGATTGGGAGGGAAGAGCCTTACTGCTCATTCTCCACACTCGCTGAAATTATTATCCCTGGTGATACGGATCCCATGCAACATAACAATACTCCAGATATGTACACAGGAGGTTTTTTTTACTTTACATATTCTTGTCAATTCTTAAAAATCAATCTACGAACTTGTTTTTCCAAAGACCGTTGTTATGTATCAATCCCACTTCATGTTGCTCTGTAACATTTCACCTAGGTGCTTAAAAGAATCTACATTCCCAAGAACTGATTTGCTTACTTTGTATTCATGTGCAAATAGTTTCTCTGTATTCGTTTTGATGAGACGCCCAATTTATCTTCGAAGGAAGTAGACGCTTTTCCCCCTACAACAACATATTGAGACCATACAGTCAATAAATCTTATTTTTATTCACAAATCTGTTACCATATTATGCAAGCGTGTATCATTGATACAAGGTGATTGTGTGGAACCGTGTGAAACCTTTCTGTGAATACCAAGAAAACTGTATCAGCTTGTAACTTTCTTGAGAAAATTGAGTCACTGTGTTGCACATATTATGTTATTTCAAAATATGAATTCATTTATTGCAATTATTTTGGCATCATCTAAGAATTTCATAATTTTCGAACATATGAAGTGTTCCATAATCCTGCTGCTGACAGATTTTAGGGAAATTTGTTGGTAGTTGGGTTTCTTCCATTTCTGTCTGAAATTCGTTTGCAATTACTGGCTCAGAGACCCTGAAGGAGACATTACCTGCATAAGTGACCAATTTATTGAGAGATCTGCTTTTGTCCTGGCCATTGTAATCCATTATATGACAATCAATAGTTATTACTTCTTTCTGCTTTAGAAACATAGGCTAAAGTAGTCTCAACACACCAAAAAATAATACATACATGGCTGTATCTGATAAGATATTTCACGTAGCTCATGTATGAACTGGATTATAATTTCTCCTGTCAATGAGTTGTTTACCAAAAACCTGCCCACAAAGTAAAACATCAACTTGGATATACAGTTTCTGTTTCTGTAGCTTACATTTGACAGGCAGGTATAGTGCAATTAGGTATACTAAATTGTTTTGTTTTCTTTGTACTATAGGTAAACTTACTTCATTTATTGCTGCGTGTCACAATAGTGTCTGGTTAATAGTGTAGTGGTAAGTCTCATTAATAGTGTAACAGTTAGTTCGGTTAGTTTTATCAGATATTTAATTTATTACCTGTTATGTGTTTAGACACTTCATGCTTTGCACATGAATTTACGTATCTTTCAATAAGTGAAAAGGAAATAAAGAAGAAAAAATTTACAGCTGGGACGAGGTTCGAACTCAAGAGCACAGCATTACAGGTGAGGGCGTTACCACTGAGCCGAGAATGCTTGCGGAGGAAGTGCTTCGTCTGATGTATATAAGGTGCAATGTGGAAATTTGAGCTGTATATTTCTTAGACACTGGTTTAAAAGCGGGTTGTGCCAAAATAATGTTTGGCCATCATTTCCACATTGTTAAAAATACTAAGAATTTTCCTAATTCTGAAGACAGAGTCCCATTGTCATTAAATACCATACGTGGTTAAGAACATGAAACATAATATTAATTGAAGAACATGCCAAACAATTAGGAATTATCACTTTCGTACTTCCACCAAGAAATTTAAATAAATCACCACAATGAGCCCATCACATTCAGTGAAATAGAGAATATAGCTATGCAGCAGAATTTTTGGTGAGGAACTTGATATTTACAAAGCGTTGGATGATATGTCCTCCAGTCATATTATTCAGTGGTCAAAGCCTAGCGATGTTATGTCTTTAACTTTATGGTTATGAAATGAATCATCTGAAATATAGAAGGCTGTGTATTGAATATCCACCAATGGTGCTTCAGTGGGTGGAGATAAAATGCCTTGACTGTTTCCGTGGATGATGTGGAGTGTTCAATGTTGTCAGACTGTGCAAATTTCTCGACCTAGTCTCTGACACTTGTGGCCACTTTCTGTGCAGGAGAGTGTTCATATCTGTATGCTGAATGATATAAGAAATTTTTAGTGCTAATGGTTTGGGCTTATAAACACTGCAGTGAAGGTTGCACTACCTGTTAGAGATGTGTCGTTTGCGAGTGAACCGGTTATTTTGAACAGGTCTTCAGAAAGAGCGAGTGAGCTGTCACTCACTACAATTGAACGGTAGTTCTTGGAGCCCCTGAGCCGTGCCAGAGTGTCGAATGGCATGCGTTATCGTTTGAACTAACTTCAATCAAATTTATGCCAAAAATAAGTTAGTTTCAGCTTTTTCACTGTCCGCCACGCACCGTGTGACTGCTGTCCCATCCACCCTTATTCACTCTCTGTTCTACACGACCACACCAGTCATTGTTTATCTGCTCTCTGCTCTAAAGATCGAAAAGAATTAGTTCATTCGTTCTTCGCTCTTTTCTTTCTGGCGACAGGTGAGTCGCTCTCCGTTCCAGTGCCAGTGGTGAGCTAGTTCTTTTGAGTGTGACTGAAGTACCGCTCCACTTCTCTCTCTCGTATTGTGCTGTATGTTGCGTTACGTTTTTAATCTAAATTATGGCTAAGATCTATTTAATTAACAATCTACATGTTTAAACATAATCATGACACTATATCTTTTTTTATATTTTTTCATTGTTTTGCGTTAAAGATGTGCCATTTACGAGGGAACTGGTCTTCCAAAGCTAGGCAAATTTGCACAGAAAAAGGAAGTAGGCTGCTGAGGGTAAAAAAGCCTCAAATATTATTTGTGAACAGTAACAAGCATTCGATTGGAGACAAAAAAAAATCTGTAAGTGGTAGCACTATGTGTTTGTTCCTATAAATAAATGAATGAATGTAAAACTAGCCATTCTTTGTTATTATCAAACTACTCTCTCAAAAATTTCCAGGAATCCAAATAGTATTTCATTGATGCTTTGAAACGGCTTTTTCTACACGAAAATAATGTTATATTATTTAATAGAAAACAGGGGGGGGGGGGGATATGTCAGGATAAATAGAAAAATAAATGAACCTAATTGCCTGTGAGGTTTATGCACGAAATCAATGTAAATAAAACAAACAGACAGTACTCTCAAAATGGAAATAACCATTCTTTTTATTTAAAGTGAACTAGTGAACCATTCAAAAGAACTAGTTCTTTTCACTGAGTGATCAAATGAGCACTGCTAATTTTAGTGAGTCACTTTACCCACTTCTGCTATGTGTGAAAAGTGTGGTATGCAGCATAAGCTGAAGAGTGTGTTCTCACTACTTCAGTGTATCTGGAAGAAATTACGATCAAGAATGCCAACAGGATTCCTTATGGCAAAGCCAAAAGGGACAACAAAGTATTGACAGTTTGTTACTTCACTCATGCTTATGCTGATATTAGCGGTCAGCTTCCTTTGCCTTTTTCATCCTTTGAAACTTTTTTACATTGAATTTATTGAGGTAAAGGTATATGCCGTCTTATGATGCAGGATCTGTACTTCTGGGTAAAAGACTTATAACTTATTTTTCAGATGTTAATGGTTTGTTCCTTATCGTGGAACTGTTAATATGTGCAGTAAACCTCTTTAAAATATTGTTTGGCAGAAGTTCAAATTCAACCTCCAGTGAAGTAACAACCATTATATCTTGCTGCATCTCACATCCCTCGAGTTGAGTTCCTCTCTTTTTGTTTCCTGTACTAGTATTAAAATAAACAACAGGTTAACTAATTGTGAGGTATTTTCAGAGAATTTTCACCTGTATTTTAAGATACCTGCTGAGTTGCATCTGGATTGCCATGTATATACATTATCTGCTTCACTTCTCATACGTTACTACATAATGGAGAAAATAATATGTTATTATAAAGTTAAAATTTGTACTGCACTATGCCAATTATGAATTAGTGTCCCTATTTTAGTAATTCAGAATAGACTAAAAGGTTTCTTCTTTTTCTTTCTCTTTGGCAGGATATAAGTACATGTTTGATGAAAAGTTGGTGACAGTGTGGTCAGCACCTAACTACTGTTACCGCTGTGGCAACATAGCATCTATTTTGGAGTTTACCACAATTGACAACAAAGAACCCAAACTCTTCCAAGCTGTTCCAGATTCAGAACGAGTCATACCTCCTCGAACAACGACACCATATTTCTTGTGATTACTTCTGATAAGATTTGTAGTTAATGAACATTATATCTACCAAATCTGAATATACTCAAACTCAACTCGGCTTTGTTTGCCAAGAAATCAACAACCTAAGAACTATTTTTGTATGAACTAGTAGATTTAAAGTTAAATTTGAAGTTACCTGATTTATTTACTTGTTCATTATGGATTGGGACTTTAAAAATTTTAATGCTTCTGGAAATACCTCTTCAGAAGTAAAGTTTTTAATTTGTTGATTAATGGCCTTTAATTTGGTGAACTTGTTGACCAGTTATGATGATTTGTTTTCATTGTATCTCTGTTAAATTGTGTTGTTTCATCAAAGTAAATATCTGATTTAGTGTTTTTCCTTGTGTATACTTTATGTTAAAGTATGAACAAAAATAAGTATAGGTGGAGTGTTTGTAAAGAGGCAAATAGATTTAAACTTCACTATGCTGTTTTCAGAGTTGTATAATGTTGATGAAAGTGTCGAAAAATTATTCCCAAAAAAGTTTTGTAAAATGATCATAAATGTGTAAAATTATTTTCTCAATTTAGTTATGCTCTGACTTACTGTTGAATTGTATAGCAGGCTGTAAATGAGAACTGGTAATTCACACTTAGTGAGTTCCAATTGAGAATGGGTGACTGGTGTGGGGAGGCTATAGTTTTTACTAAAGCTTTGTGAAGAATTCTTGTTTAACAAGTTGTTTCGATACCCAATTGACTTTTGTTGTCTTCTTCAGCAAATGAGTGGCCTAAATTGCATTCTTTTGACCTGAGTGGTCAATTGGAATATGATTTGGTGACACGTCCCTTGAAAGAAATGGTTGTTACACAAGAAAGTCCCAGTTTATTAAAAGTCCGATTTTTGCATTGGTGGCCCAGTAGTTAACACCCTTGCTTTCAAAAGTTCACAATCACAGGTTCAAATCGTGGTGGAGCCAGAAATTTTCAAGAGTTGTGCTCTATCATATGAAATATTACAGGATGTTCCGTGGATTGGATTCTACATTAAACTGTAGGTTCAGTCAGAACAGAGGTGGAATGTGTGTCAAACCTAAACCCACCGCCAGATTGCAAAACCAAATTTAATTACTTTACAAGTCCAGTGATCTGCAGGTATAACTCATTTACGGATGAAAAATATGAAATGGGACACAACTGTCACACACAGTATATTAGAATTTATTTCTCGTGTCCAAGACATAACATTACAAGTTAAAAAAAAATAACATTAATTAATTAATATCAAACTGTAGAACACAATTAAATTGAATGTGACCAGAATTCCGCAATCTTGATGGCCTTCTCATTTGCCCTAAAAAGGTCGTTGATAGTGCAGGTTTCAGGGAGATTCCTGCATACCGGAAGATGTTGTGGGTTCTGAAGCTCACCACATTCACATAGTTCGTTTTCAGTAGTGTAACCCCATTTTTTTGATATTAGAGCTACATCGAGACACTTCAGTTCTTAATCTGTTTAGAGCCTTCCATATAGCATATGGCTGATTACACCCCATGGCCGGTGCCTCTTTGATATTCCTCCATTGCCCTTCAGGCAACGAATTTCGCCCTAGTTCTAGATGGCGTGCTCCAGGGGAAGATGTTATGGCTGTAGTTGACTGTACGAAGCTCTTTCTTGACTTTCGCCTTGTGGGTTGATGTTCGTGTCCAAACAAAGGGTGTCTGGGGTCTGTTTCCTCTACTCCATCTTTGCAGCTGTTTTTCTTCGAATGTCAGGTGGCGCTATACCCATGATATGGTATATTTTGCTGACAGGAGTTGGTTTCAGGCGACCTGTTACAATGCGCCCAGTATCATTCAATGATATATCAACGTGCCTAGCACGTGCAGAGTTTTGCCAAACTGGTGCTGAGTATTCTGCTGTAGAGAAACTAAGTGCCAGGGCAGATGTACGAAGTAAATTTGGGTGTACTCCCCAGGAAGTACTTGTAAATTTTTGGATGATGTTGTTCCAGGTGGATACTTTGAGTTTCAGGTCCTCACAATCGGCTTTGAATGTAAGAGAGCGATCAAGCTTTACTCTTAGATATTTTGGAGTATCGCAATGTAGTAGTAGTTGTCCCCTCCAGTTGATGTTCAACTTCCTTTTGGCTTCTCTGTTTCTCAGATGGAATGCACAGACCTGTGTTTTTCCGGGGTTGGGCTTCAAGTAATTAGCATCATAATACTTGTCCATATCCTCAAGAGCTGTTGTCAGCTTCACCACCTCAAAGGTTGTGCCTTGAGCTGCAGTTGCTGTGTCATCAGCATAAATGAATGCTGTTGTTCAAGGAATAATTGGTTGGTCATTTGTATATATGTTGTACAAGAATGGCGCCAGCACACTACCCTGAGGGAGGCCATTCTTCTGAGTTCTCCATTGACTCCTCTTATTGCGGAGGGTGACAAACCTTCTGTTTTGTAGTAAACACTGGATGACTTGTGTAAGATGGTAGTCTTTTGTGGTGGAGTATACCTTACTTATCAACATTTTGTGGTTGACTGTATCATACACTGCTGTGAGATCGATGAATGCCACACCCGTAACCTGTCCTCTTTCATACCCATCCTCTATATACTGTGTGAGGTTAAGAATTTGGCCCAGCATGACTGACCAGGTCGAAAACCAGCCTGTTCCTTTATGAGCATTTTGTCAATGCACCGTGAGATACGGTTGAGGATCAATCTCTCCAAGACTTTGTATAAATGACAAAGGAGTGAAAGTGGTCAGAAGTTTTTTGGATCTGTTGGTTCCTTTCCAGGCTTTAGCATTGCCACAACTTTGGCTTTCTGCCAGATCTTGGGGATCTGTAAGTTGGAGGAGCAGGCATTCATTAAATTCAAGATCCACTGCTATGTAGCTAGTCGAAACATTTTAATTTGCTCTGTTCTTGGGTCATCTAAGCCTGCAGCTTTGTTAATCTTCTAAGACTGCAAGACAGGTTCCAGTTCCACCAATGTGAATGGAGTCCCGAAATGGTCTTGCTCGTCATAGTGTCTTTGGAGCTTTCTGTTTTCAGGTCTTCTTCTAGTCTTTCCATTCAGCAGCAGTTGGTGTGCTATTTGATTTGGACTAACTTTAAGGAGACTAGGTAGAGTGCTACTTGGATCACTATTACGGTTCTTCAGTCATTTCCAAGCCTTATGACTGTTCTGTTTCATGTCTAACTCTGACATTAAATTGCACCATTTATCTCTTCTAGCAGTAGACACAGAGTATAGGAGATCTTCCCCTGTCTGTATGGTTTCTCCAGAAAGAGGATCTTCTTCATATAGGTGCCCGTATCTCTCGAGAAGAAACTTGGAGGCATTATCCAGTCCAGCGATATAAGTTATTCTGCAGCCTCGAGAAATATATTTGTGTGAGATGGCTTTAACTATTTCAATAAATTTATTGTATGTATTTGGAGATGGATCAAGGTTTAGGACTTCCTCATCTAGTTCTTGTGAGAACTTTCCCCATTGTGCTCATTTGAAATTAAATCTTCTTTTAAACCGAACAGACTCGGGCTTCACTACTGCTCCAGTAGTGCAGATAATTGGTCTATGTTGCGTACATCAATTGAATTTAGAGGACCACTGCCAAAATGGGTTAAAGTGACTGGAGGTAGCACCTAACCCTTTTATATACTGTACTGTATGAGACTGAGGCCATGCTATGCACTACACAGGTGAAGAATGCTAGCTTTTACTTTTTGAGGCACTCGGGTAACAAGCCACCTTTCGGCGTACACAAATCTGTCTCACAAAAAAATGTATAGGTGCCATTGGCTTGCGTACAATTCTCCCCACCTTCGAATCACATTTTGATCCTGCAACACTAACCTTTGAAACCTCTATAATCCTTTTATATTAGTAAAAGATTGTGTGACTTCATTTGAGGCTAAGTACCTCTGGATCGTCATATTCGTTAAAAAAAATAAACATCTATACATCTAGATATAAAAAACAACATGTAATAGAAGTGACACTTGAAAAAATAACCATAATCTTATGTTGAGCTCTTGAATTCATCTGCGACTATAGATGTGCAATGATTTTAACAAATTTAATAATGTCAGAATTTCTTGCTTAGCGTGAGTAAGCCATAAGTCAAATTTAGTTCTGCCACTTTAGCTCTATGATTAATTTCATAGTTTAATTTTGGTAAGACAAATCATAAGAATTTCTAACAGTCTTAATGGCAGGTGTTCTGAAGTAATTTCCAATTATTTCGCATCCTTTAGTGTTCATGGACATTCCTGATCAACTTACAGATAATTTACTGGTTTGCTGAGAATGAATACAAGTGACACTAATGGTACCAGGTGTTATGGTAAAGCTGCTTCTGGCTTTACATCTTGTTCTTGTTGAGGTCATGAGAGGTGGGAATGTACTGGGGGCAAGAAACGGGAAAGAATTTTGGCATGGCATTTTGAAGGAGCCATTCCAGTATTCACCTAGAGTGGTTTTGTGAAACCACGAAACGCAAGTTTGGATGGCTGGACAGAGATTTGAACCCGCATCTTCCAAAATGCGAGGCTAGAGCATTACCACTCACCCACCATGCTCGGTGACAAATTCAGTTATCTTTGTTGAAAATCTCTATATATACCCATCACTTTTCAACTCACCACAGCAACTGAAAATATGATTACCTTAAATCTTAAATAGTAAGAATCAGAATATATAACGATAAAATGCACAATTTACATATTATGACAATCACTTGTCATTTCCTAGGTCTTGGGTGATATTTTACTGTTGGCTTTTAAGACATACGAGGTGTGTAACAGAGGTGGATTTCTGTTCTGTGATGCTACTGCATTTAGAAGTTGCTTTGGTCACATTAAATGATAGATGCTTTTGTAGCAACTTCAGCTGAGTTCGCTGTGTCTTTCCTGTTCCCACTACGCACTCAGAATTGATTTTTACAAATAACTATCGCTCTGTCCGATAGCTGAATTTTTATAGTAAGTGGTGAAAGCACTTATATTACTTCAAATAGACCTGTCCAGTTTGTTGTGAACTTGCTTGTCTCGCCTTTCCTCAGAAATGTAATACTAAAAATTAGAAAATCCCAACACCAACTTCTTCTGGTTTCATTGAATTTTCATACTTTTTTTCCCCCTTGTGACAAAAATCCTCTGTGACCGTTCCTGTGAACCTCTGACTATGTTTTCTTCAAATTTAATGTTGGGGTACACTCTTTAGAATTATCTATATCAGTGTTTCTCAACATGTGGTTTGCGAACTACTAGTGGTCTGCAAAGATGGTTCAGGTGATAAATTTAGATACCCTGTATGTACTGTAGAAGACTGTTGTAAACTAATATTTCAGTGAGCGCGCAAAAATCTGGCATTTTCGGTAGGAGGATAGTACTGCTCAAACAATAGTCTGTTAATTTCGAATTGGCATTAAAAAGAGTGTTGATCATCTTAGTATTAAATGAACATTTTACGAGGGTCCTGGATAGATGTGGGGTATCCAGATATGTGGTACGGTTGGTGATATGAGTGACGAAGTAAACAAAATAAAAAGTGTAAGTTCTAGTGCCTTTTATTTTATTTTGTATATGTAGGTCGGTAGTATAGTGTAGCATCCAGTCTAGAGTTTGGTCAGTATATACTTTTAATAATTCACTTCCAGTTTCATAACTGTATTTTCATAAGAATTTAGAACGTGCTTTTAGCTTTATTATGTATTAATGGTACAATATAACATTTCCCAGATGTTAATAATATACACATAGGTAAAACATTAGGCCTGTATAAGTTACTGGTCCACAGCATTATGTTTGACACAGTTTACTGGTCCTCGGCTTGGGTTGAAGGAGAGTGAGAATTGCTGTTCTATATCTTTCAAGGCTTTGTATGGGTGACATCATCTTTCAACCATAGATAATTTCAAAGGGAGTTCTCCATGTACTGGCATGACTTTTGTATTGTAAGCTGAAACTACATAAAGCAACAATTAATCCCAATCATTATGCTATTTGTTTACATATTTACTCCATTTTCTCCCACAATTTTTGTATACCTAGTAAGTTACCAAATTGTCTGAACAATGTTTACATAAAATTAGGTCCCTGATCTGTAATGACTGATTCTAGTACACCAAATTTCAATATTCATCCTAGTACCAAAGCACTTGCTACCAATCTGCAATTTAGTCTTCTAGTGGAACCATGACTTAATAACATGAATAAGCCTTTGAGAACATAACTGTAACCTGCTTAAGTGCACTTGGAAGGACCCATTATATCTAAACCAACTCTTTGAAAAGGTTCTGCCGTTTCTGATAATACTGCTAACTTTTCCATAGCTCTTCCAAGACCTTGTCTCGCACTACATAGAATACAACATTTTACATAGTCTCTGACCTGGCCACCAATATTGTTTTGTAGTTTGCTGATTAGTTGCTTTTCATCCATAATAACCTGACAAAACAGAATCATAGTATAACATAATGGATGATTCATGTAACACTTTTGGAACTACAACTGTGTCACCACGCTTGGTGATGCGATGCAACAGATCATCATGAAACACAATTTATTTTTTTCTACGCTTACTATATTCTTCATCTTCCACTTGCGAAAATGAAAATTCTACTAATTAAACTGGATCTTGAGCTTCTACAACTAGAACTTTTCTACTTAAACGGTCTGCATTACCACTTAATTTTTAGCTTTATGTACATCAAATTCAAACTCACTCAGCCTTAATGCCCAGAGCATTAGTCTGCTGGAAGTCTATTTAATTCTACCATCTACTTCAATGCTGCATGATCTGTTACAGTTGTGAATTTCCATCTATAAAGATAACACTTCAAATGACTGACAAAAGTTCATGTTTTTTTGACACTGTAATTTGTTGATTTATTTGACCGATGAGATGTGTAGGAAACTGGCCTTTCTTGACCTGTAATTAAACTGAGTCTATTGCTAAACCACTTTTATATGTGGAAAGAATGAAAGGTATAGAAAAATTTTGATTGCCAAAACTGAGCTTCTTTCAAAATTTTCATTGCTCAATCAAACTAAGATGGCATTCAAATCTTGCTACTTTTCTCAGCAAATTAGTTAATGCCTTAAGGGCATAAGTTTGAACAAATTTCCTGTAGTATTTAGGAAGACCAAAAAAAGATCATAATTTTTAAAATACAATTTAGGTTTCAAAATAAGAATATGATGATTCAAATCTTCTAACTATGAAACTGCAAAATTACAGTTTTTTCAGGTGATACTGTCAAATTAGCTTTCTGCAAACGTTTGAAAACGCATCTTAATCTCTTAACATGTTCATCAATATCTATAGAAAATACATCATCTATGTAAGCTAATGGAGAAATGTTTTCAGTCCTCTCAAAACTCTGTCCATCAATCTGTGTGGCTGTCACATTTTAGTATATTCATTATGACTATTTGGAACATTGGCAGCAGTTTTTTTTTTTTTTTTTTTTGAATGTCTTCTTTAGCAACTTTTATATGTTAATAACTATTATAGAAATTTAGATTGGTAAAAAGTAAAAACCTTGGCTAAGTTAGTCTACTGTCTCTGAAATAGATGACAAAGGATTTACTATCTGAAGTTTTACAGTACTACAGATCTATAAACTACACAAAACCTAAAACTAGTCTCACATTCATAATCATTTTGGCCCCATAACTTCTGGAGCTGCCTATTGGCTATTTGAGGGCCCACTGGAATCATTTATCAAGTGTTGATTATACTGAATTATATGCCTTCTAATAAGTGCACAGTGCATCATCTCCCATTAGAATTATATGTTCAGTGATGTCTGTGACTGGGGGTGTTCTACCAGGTACAAATAGTATTTTCAATTCCTGTACTAATTTTTCAATCCTCTCTAAATCTTGTTCAACTTATCTACTCACTGAAGTTCTCCATTACAACAGGTACACATCTCCTGTTAATTGTAGACTCTTTATAGACATTTCTTTTAACATAACATTGGTTCAAACCCAACCAACCAAACTCATCTGGTGGGTCAACCAACACGACTGAATTCTTGTCACACCTGAAATCATATTTTGATATGGGACATTAATAATTCATCCGGTTTGGGAAATATTTTTACAATGATTGAAGAGATGACAACTTTAGGTGGTTGAAAATCACTATAGATGCCCATCTTTGTAACACTATATCGAAATAGAAAATATCAGCAGCATATATATCATATAGTAAAATTCAGAATCTAATGATGATAATGTAACATTTGAATCAGTGTTATAGCAAGCAACAAGAATGCTAAAATACATATTATGACAATTATTGACTGTTTCCCAGGACTCAAACAATATCTTAATGTTGGTTTTTGAGGTGGCTGAATCCGACTTTTACTGCGTAACAGATATGTATTTGAGTGTGATGTTGCGGATTTTTTAATTTGGTTTTGCTGTTCAACCTGTTCTGTTTTTATTATAAGGGAGCATGCACAAACTACATGGCTCAGTCCGGGGGGAGGGGGGGTTCTGAGCCAGGCCACGTAGCTTTCCTTTCATAACATTTTTCACAGTTAAAATGGGGAACAGAACTCACAACAGCATGTGAATATTTATTTCCCTCAGTTAATCATGTTCGTATGTAATTTACAATAGTCTGACAAGAGAAAACTGTACAAAATGTCTTCTGAAATCAAAAGGGAAAAAAGCTTCATCGAGGGGGGGGGGGGGGTTTCACAGGAGGCCAATATGGAGCAACTTGGTTTATACACGCTCCCTAACTTGTTTACCTGGGCTCATCGTATGTTTCCAATTATATACTTGAAGTCGATTTTTATGAATGATTAGCACTGTACCTGATAGTTGAATGCTTACTCTAATTGGCGAAAGAATTTCTGTTACTTCAAATGGAACTGTCCAGTTATTTGTGAACTTGCATGTTTGAAGTTTCCTTAAAGATATGTATACATATGTATATTACTTGTAGTTTTGCTGTTTTGTCATACTGTTTGGCTTATGACAAATTGCCCAATGATTGTTCCTACGAAACTTTAACCATATTTTCTTCAATTTAAATGCTAAGCGGCGCACTACACTGTTATCTGTATCTTTCCAGGTTTTGAATAGTTGAATGGGTAATGGCGTATCTTGACTATAAATAATTTCGAAGGGAGGTCTTTCTGTACTAAAATGAACTTTAGCATTTTAAGCTGAAACTGCACGAGGGGAAAATAAATCGTAACCATTATACAATTTTTTTATATAATTACTCAAATTTCGAATCTTTATATTCATTTATTAGTTCTTACCATTCACCTGTAAGTGGAAACTAGTTATTCATAATTTTTCATTACCTTACAGATATTTTTTGCCATACACCAAATGCTAGTGTCCACCATGTTACAGAGGTTCTTGCTACAGGTTCCCCAGTTTGGTCTTCTAGTGGAATCATGAGCAAGGTTCCCCACCTGGGCCAATAGTAGAGCTAAAAAAAAATATCCATAGCCAGGGCCACTGCTGACAGGGGGCCCACACCACATATATAGCCTAGGGGCTCAGAGAGCCTAAATGCGGCCCTGGTGAGAAAGCATCTTTTCACATCTCCTTTATGACCTGACTACAAATATTGTTTTGTAGTTCGCTTATTAGTTGCTTTGAATCCACGATGGTCTAACAAATTGGGGTCATGGCATAACTTCATGAGTGATTCACATTTTTGGAACTACACCTCTGTCACCGCACTTGTGATGCAGTGCATGAAACTAACAATTTATTTTTCTCTCCACTTATTACATTTTTGTCAGCAAAGCTGGTAATTCCACTAATGGACATGTATTTTTAGTCTTCTACAGCTCACACTTTTCTAATTAAACCATCTGCATTAACACGTAATTTCCCGGTTTTATGAACAACATCAAATTCAAACTCATTGAGATTTAATGTCCAGCGCGTTATGGTACTTTTAATCCTAGCATCCTCTTCAATGCTGAATTATCTGTGGCTTTGTGAATTTCCTTGCATAACATTAGCAACAGAAAAAGTTAACACCATAAGTGACTGACTGAAGTTCATGATATGTTACGTGGTTATTTGTTTCCGGGTTTTTTTTTAACGAGGGGACGCATAGGCAATTGGCCTTTCTTTTTCATCTATGGCCTGTGATAAGATGGAGTCTACTGCTTCACTACTTGAATCTGTGGAAAGAATGAAAGGTTTAGAAATATCAGAGAACGCCAAAACTGGGCAAGTTGTGAGGGTTTCTTTCAGAATATCCAGTTCTCGATCATAGTCACATGACCATTCAAATTTTGCACCTTTTCTTAGCAAATTAGTTAATGATTTAGCCTTAAGTGCATAATTTTCAACAAACATCCTGTTGTAATTAGCAGGACCAAGGAATGATAATGGCTCTTCGACACAAGTTGAGATTGGTAATTCTTATACCGCTTGATTAAATAGGATGTGGCTCATTCCTTGTTTAGAAATGTGGTGACTCTGAAACTACAAAATTGCATTTTTCAAGAAACTATTTTAAGTTCGCCCTAAGCAAACGTCTGAACACACATCTCAAATTCTTAACTTGTTCATCAATATCCTCAGAAAATACAGTTAAATCATGTGTTTAAAGTAATTTAAAAACTGGTTTTAATCCTCTCAAAACTCCGTCCATCAATCTCTTTAAAAGTGGCTAGTGCATTCTTAAGACCTAAAGTCTTAGTTTATTTGCAACTACCATTCGGAATAATGAAGGGTGTTTTTGAAATATTTTCATCAGCAACACCGATCTCATGATAACCGCTATGCAAATGTAGATTATTACTATTATTATTGCTCCGCGATTCACTAAAACTGTGTGGCGGAGGGTGCATTGCACCTATCCGAAATTGTAATACTTTTGAAGGGATATATGGCAGGAGGTGCCCATGGGCTATTTTGAGGAATCATCCCAGCATTCGCCCAGAACAAGTTGGCCAAAATAATTTATACTCCTGTGGGATTTAAAGTTTTCTCGCCCGGTAAATCCTTCCTTTTTCATTCCCTAATCGCTCGTGGAAAAAAAGAGCACAGAAATGAATCGGTTCTGGTCCTGATTTCTCTTATCTTATTTTCGCGATCATTCCTAGATATGAATGTTGCTGGTAGTAATATTTGTTTGCTATCATTCCGAAATAAGCCAGTCGTGAATTTTTCAATTGGCTTCTGTCGAGATCAACGCCTTCGGTGTTCCAGGTCTTCCCAACACAACTCTTTCAACATCGCACATATGCTCCCTCCAACTATATATATATATATATATATCTGTCATGAATCGGGCGGCTCTTCTTTGGACCTTCACCAATGCCTCCATCAAACCCTTTTGATGGGAACCTCTTACAGAACAACAATATTGCCATCAAGGATGCACTACTGATTTGTATGCAATCGATTTAACCTCTCGTGTGCACTGTTTCAAATTGAGACCTAGAGCATACGATTTGCTTTCCCAATTACTTTTTCGATATGCTCATTCCATGACAAATTATTGCGAATTGTTACCCCTAGGTATTTAGAGGAATCTTCCATTCTAAGGATAGTGACATTAATTGTATATTCAGAGCTAAGTGATGTCACCTTTTTACTTATTCGCTTGACTTGGCACTCTTTAACCTTTAACTCAACTGCCAGTCTTTACACCACGTCTACATAATATCGTCTTGTAACAAAGTGCAGTTGTCCTAGGTTTTGATTTCACGATAAATAACAGCATCATTGGAAAATAGTATTTTCTTCACCCTTATTACGTCACACAAATCATTAATATATATGAGAAACAACAGAGGCCCTATCACACTTCCCTGTGGAACCCGGACCTCACTTCGGTGAGTGATGAACGCTCACCCACGAGAACTACACACTGTGTTCTGCCCTTCAGAAAGTCTGCAACCCAGTCGCATATTTGTCTAGATATGCCATAACCGCGAAGTAATCTAGTGTGAGTATGGTCAAGAATTCTGAACAACTAGGCTCTTCCCTTCCATGGATTTATAAAGGATTACAAAACATGACTGAAGTCACGTCACCCTGTCTGGAAGACTACTGTCAGTCTAACATATAATTCCTTCAGCCCCACAGATGACTGCGGAATGTTCATCGTCAACACCACAGGGCATAATTCATATTAGCAATCCCTGCTCAAAACTACCAGGATTCAACTTACCGCGATCAGTTTGGTGTAAATTAAACCATATTAGATGTACGGGAAGAACTGCTTCAACTCTCCTCATCTGGGGCTGGGCAGATTCTCCATTTTGTGACTGCAGTGAGGTTTTCTGGAGGTTGTGGCCTGGTTGGAGCACCTCAATGTTGTATTATAGTGTTTATGACTGGCGATCCTGCCATAGAGGCCTCATCACCTGCCAGCAGTGGGCCTTGTCCGTTCAACCATGTATATATACATATAATTATTTTAGAAAGTTCAGTATGATTGTAGTTTAGTATTATGTCATGTAGCATCATATGCTATATGTATATACACTGAGGTGACAAAAGTCATGGGATAGCAATATGCAAATATATAAATGCCAGTAGTGTCGCTTACAAATTGTATAAATGGTCAGTGCCTGGGCAGGACTTTCATTTGTGGTCAAATGCTTCGTGTGAGAAGGTTGATTGTGTGATTATGGCCACACGATTTTGAACGCGGTTTGCCAGTTGGAGCTAGACGCATGGGACATTACATTTCGGAAATCGTTACGGAATTCAACATTCCGAGATCCACAGTGTCAAGAGTGTGCTGAGAATACCTAAATTCAGGCATAACCTCCCATCATGGATAACACAGTGTTCGATTGTCGGCACTTAATGAGCGGGACCAGCGACGTCTGAGTAGACTTGTCAGTGTGAACAGACAAGCAACACTGCGTGAACTAACGGCAGGAATGAATGTGGGACGTCCGACGGGCTTGTCCGTTAGGACATTCCGGCGAAATTTGGCTTTAATTGGCTATGGCCGCAAAAGACCGACTCGAATGCCATTATTAACAGCATGACATCGCCAACAGTGGCGCTCCTGGGCTCGTGACCATATCAGTTGGACCGTATACGACTGGAAAAAAGTGGCTTGGTTAGATGAGTCGAGATTTCAATTGGTAAGAGCTGATGGAAGGTTAGGAGTGTGGCGCAGACCCCATAAAGCCACGAACCCAAGTTGTCAACAAGCTGGTGTTGGCTCCATAATCGTGTGGGCTGTGTTTACATGGCGTTCAGCTACTGGGAGACCACTTGCAACCATTCATGGACTTCATGTACCCAAACAACGATGGAATTTTCCAGGTTGACAATGCGCGATTGGTTTGAAGAACATTCGGGACAATTCCAGCGGATGATGTAGCCACCACGATCGCCCGACATGAATCTCATCGCACATTTATAGGACATAAACGAGAGATCGGTTCGTGCACAAAATTCTCCACCGGCAACACTTTCGGAATTATGGACGTCTATAGAGGCTGCATGGCTCAATATTTCTCCAGAGGACTTCCAACGAATCGTGGAGTCCATGCCACGTCGTGTTGCTGCACTTCGCCGGGCAAACGGAGGACCGACACGCTATTAGCAGGGTATCCCATGACTTTTGTCATCTCTCTCTCTCTCTATATATATATATATATATGTGTGTGTGTGTGTGTGTTGGATTGTTTAGTTTAAAATGTATAAAATTTATTAAAATAACGGCACTATGAGTTGAACTAGTGACCTAAACACGCAGCGATATCGCTGAAGGTGGTCCAAATACATCTTTAAGCGTTATTTCGGGTAAACGTTAAAAATTCGTTTCATGGAAATCAAACTGGTGACCCAGAGCTTGCAGTAATAGCATTGAATTTGAGTTGACCGATCATGGGACTACAGGTTTTTGTGCCGTAGTGTGCAAATGTTGAAAATTAATTGACTGTTTATCCCTGAAACTCGAAAATTTGTCCTCTGTAATGGCTCGTTCACACTGGGCTAGTAATTTAGTCGAGTGGCTAGTAGTTTAGTAGCTAAATTACTCGCCACTGACCAAAAATCGTTCGCACTACCGTCGAGTACAGTACACAAGTAGCGTGGTTTTTTGCCAGCAGGCTGCATCGCAATAAAACCTTTATGTGATAAAGAAGAAGAAGAAGGAAAAAAAAAGCAATGGTACGAAAATGGGTTAATGAACTAGGAGCTGAAATTGTCTTCTGAAGGAATTAGCATTAGAAGATCCCTACGAATAGTTTTAGAATGTCCAAAAGTTGTGTTAATGAAAATGCAGTCGGAAATCCAGCGTGAAGATACCTATTTAAGGAGTGCAATGCCGGTAACTATGTAATTACAGGCATTTCTCTACTTTATTGCCACCGGATGAAGTTTATGGACACTCACACCTCATATTTTCACACGGAAAATCGGATATTTCCTAATTCATCACAGTGTGAAGGAATCTATGAAACATTAAAGGAATTGAATTATAGTTTCATAGAGATGCATCCAGTAAACTGAATCATTTAACTGAAGGAGTGTAAATTGTTTCAGTACCTGCGCCTAAATTTTTGGACTACTTTTTTTAACTTCTGCGAGTAGATAATACTAAAAAGATTTTTATCGCTATAGGTAGTACTTCTAATAACAATAGGAATAATATCTTAATGTATAATCTAGATGCTATTGTAATTAAATAATTAATAAAATTGTGCACTAACCAGATGTTTTTAATTTTCAATTTATTTCTCACCAAATCAAGGTATGTTTATTGTATTTTCCAAATCCATGCATGCAGATTGCTTCCTTTGTTTGTTTTTATAGTTAGGGACTTAATATTCTACAAGCATTCATGTTCTACATATTTAGAAACAAATTTTAAAATTGTTTCTTCCTTCCAGCGAAACGACATTTTTGCGGCAGGTAATGAACTCGACTTAAACAATAGGTTCAGACTTGTTTAGCCGATGAGCCATTGGGCAGTGGCGCGTGGTGGGGGGTGCTACTCGCCCGGTTTAATAGAACGAAACGGATTGACTCGACTAAATTTCATTGTTCACACACGTTTAGTTACTAAATCACTCGCCCAGTGCGAACGAGCCTTAAGTCATATTAGGTGGGTGAAACAGCCTCAATCTTGTCCGCGATTGCCGGCGTCTTGTATAAGCTGGATCCCCACGGGAGATTATTAGTCCTCCCGTTTTACTACTACCAAAATAATAAAAATATAATAATAATAAAATCTCTTGTATATTATTAATAGTAAAATATGTATCATATTATTTTTATTTTCCTCTTGTCCATTCTCTCTTCCGCTATGATTCGATGTTCTTTATATAATAGATACTTAATAGCCTAATGCTAAGAGAATCATCTTCTCGAATTCTATTGTTAATTTGAATTGCTTTAGTCTGTCGCCAAATCAATTATTGTATAATTACTTGGGCATACATCACGTATTAATATGATAAAAAAAATAGCAATTGGTGCCCATTCTGGTGGTTTAATGAATATCTTTATTTTATTTTGCATTGTTTTTCCCTATTAAATCTGTTCCACCACCTAACTAAATTCTGTTATAAATCTTTAACGACGTAGTGTGTGACCGTTTCTGGCATCATGCAAAAACTACTGAACGGATTTTTATGAGGTTTTCATAGTTTAAAAGCATAGGGCCTGACTAAAATCTAACATACGTCTTTTAACGCTTCGTCACCGGGCGCATTAAGTCTATTCTGAACCTCAAACTTTTTATTACAAGGTGTACAACTTTGCTTCCGCCGTTTTTTCCTCAAAAATATGACCCTTTATTGAACAAAATGCTTACACAGATATTATTCAAAGTAATGTCCATCGCTGCCAACAACTTTTTCCCATCTTTCCGGCAGTGTGCGAATGCCGCGTCGCAAAAATTGTTCATCTTTGGAGGCGATCCATGAAACAATTCACTCTTTGACATCTTCATAAGATCGGAAGTGTTGCTCAGCCAGGTCGTGGGCCATTGATCGGAACAAGTGATAATCAGAGGGAGCAACATCAGGAGAATGCAGCGGGAGGGGTAGGACATCCCATTTCAACGTTTCCAGGTACGTTTTTGACCACTCTTGCAACGTGGGGCCTAGCATTGTCGTGCAGCAAAATCACCTTATCGTGCCTCTCGCTGTATTGCGGGCGTTTGTCTTTTAATGCTCGGCTCAAACGCATTAATTGCGTTCGATATCGATCACCTGTGATTGTTTCACGAGGTTTTAACAGCTCATGGTACATGACGCCGAACTGGTCCCACCAAATGCAGAGCATGATCTTGGACCCATGAATGTTCGGTTTGGCCGTCGACGTGGAAGCATGCCCGAGATACCCCCATGATACTGGAGAGCATTCGATGAGACTCAGCCGCAGTTTTCTTCATATTGAAACAAAAAAGCAGAGCCTCCCGCAAATGACGAGAATTCGGCTCGTACACTGACATTTTCAATCGAGAACAACGTTACGATGCACACACAAATCGACTAATGTTTGAATGAGGTTATGTTGACGAAACTCACAGCTAACTGCCTGACGTAGCGATATATTTATCTCGACCGCTACTTACCACTGTAGCCAACTATTGAAAAACCGGCGGAAGCAAAGTTGTACACCTTGTAAAAATATTAAATTTACTTGTGTATGGCATTGTTGGTCGGGAAATCCCCGGAGATTCCGGCCGCCAAGTGACTAGTTTTCGATTTATCAACCGCCTTGTTGCGGCTGCACTAGCTTAACCCGGTAATGCTAACGCATATACAGACCTGTGGTGAAGCAGGTATGGCACGTGGTCTGAGCGCCATTGAAAGGCGAGCACAAAAAATCGCAAGTTATTAAACTTAAAAATCAAAATAAACCAATAATATAACCCATATTCAGATAATACCGTGATTACCGCGCGTATCGGGTTGAGTTATCGCGAACGAGCGAGAAGAAATGAGTAAACAGCGAATCGAGTTGGGTAGTAATAGGAACACGATCGCAAGATATTGCGTGCTCTGTCGAGGTGAACTTCAATGGCCAATAGTAGCGGCTCCTGACTCGCGCCCGCACTGGCGAGTTTTGTTCTAAGGATTTAAGACAGGCGATTCTTTCTCCATTGGTTAATTGATGATGAGATGATCGGCGTGGCGCAGTTGTGTATTTTATTTGCATTGCACGTGTGGCGAACAAACGTGAAGCTGCTTGATTTGATAAGTTAAATTACCATTAACGAAAGTGTTTTGAACACATATATTGGATATTTTTACAGTAAGTACCAACAAACATTAATCCATTGAAATTCGGTTTTCTACAGTAGTGTAATAGCCGATTTGGTACTACGTGCTTGTCAGGAATGGCTGAGGATGTTGTGCTGCAGTGCAGGTGCGACGGGAACTTACTTGTCTATCGGTTCTCTCGGAGTCACAGCTCCGGCGCCCCTGCTAGTCTGGATGCTGATGGATGATACTGAACAGTTTTGAGTTGTAGATGGCGGTGAAGGAAGCGTCTACTAAAAGAGCAAGTTGGCACACCTATTATGATTTATTAATCTTCAACTATGGAAAATACAACTTCAATGGCTCCCCGTCAATAGAACTCCATAGCTACTGTTCGGCCAATTGGGCAGATAACACTCACTACCATTGTGTGGCGTGGCGGGCGGTAAGGCGGGCTAGGCGCGCGGCTGGCAAGTTCCGGTTCGATGCTCAGACGGACATAGTGGCTGCCGATGTTCACTCTTGCGACTGATCCCCCCTCCGACCTCAGGGCGGATCATTTATACGCGTGCCCCCTTACGGCCAGGCAACGACCTCCGTGTTCGATCATGTTCTAGAAGCTCCACGAGAGCTTGTCACGTTTTACCTTCGTCAGTTGGTCAGCCAACGACCTGATGTTTCCATCGATTTCTCGAAGCTTATATACGCGACCGCCTGTGTAAGCGGCCAGCTATTTGCTGATTCGCTGAGCTAGCGTAACCTACTTGCCGCGCCGGGCGTTGCCCGCTTTTTGCCGTACGCCTGCCACAGCCTGATGCCAAAACTTTAACTATATTACAATTGGGCTATCACAGTAGATTAGATACATGATATAAACGCTCGTAATAGACATAATCTAGAATCGAACTGTATTTATTTGCAGTGAAATTAATTTGAATAATAATTAATAACAACTAGACCCCAGATTTTTATGTTCAAAAAAATCTTTTGTATGTGCTTAAAATAGGCTGCATTCAAATGCAAAATAGGTTCTAAAACTGTAAAAATAAGCTATCAAAATTTTGGTAAAATTTATTAAATATCATCAATAAAAATGCTTTAATTTAAAAAGAAGCATTGAGAAACCTAATCTAGCAGAAACAAGAATATTTTAAAAAACAAGAATATCCTTTCTTTCAAGGGATCATTTGCTATTAACAGAAGATATATTTATATTCCCGATATATTTCTTAACAGTGGAAACAAGCTAATTCACGCTAAGTTTAGCCAAATGGTTCATGATATGGCAAGATAGATTATATGGAGAAAGGAGGGACAAAATATCTTCTGCAAATTAACAGCAGCAGTTATTGAGCAAACACTATTCGACATTTATTTTAAAAAACCAAATAGCAGCATGCATAGATTTAAAATCAACTTTTTACAATTTAAATTGTTTACAATCTAGTTCTATAAGTGCGAAATATTAAATTTACATTAAAAAAAAATAAAAAATTGGTGTTCTACTGATATACATGCACCATCTTTTAATAAGATCAAGTTTCGAACTTGTGGCCGCACATAGGTACAATAACAGGGCTACCAGACTTTAGGTGCTCAGAAGCTAAGTTCACTTTCTCGATACTGTGTTAGGAAGTCATAGGTATAGCCCAGGTGCCTACAGATCCTAAAAACGGCCCTTTTCGGAACCCTCACTCACTTCTCAATAATACCAACACTTCAAAGAAAAAAGAGAGTTGAGAGACGGAAAAAAATCTAAAATTGCAGGAGGAAGTAGCACAAAAATCGGAAAACTACTTCAAGAAGTATCTTGAAAAGTCCGCTATTATAAGTTCGATTAAGGAATTTCCTACATCGACATGTACAATAAAATCCAAAGTATCCAGCACAAGACGAGGAAAATATAACTTTAGATAATTCTGAGTGTGATGAGATTAAGAGCAGTGAGGCTATGAGTTCTAAGGCTACTGATGAATTTGAAGAAAGCATTAGTATTTTAGTATGAGAAAAGTGATATGGTGGATGATGTAGAAAACCCAATTACTGTCATATCAAAAGTAATCAAAAAGCATGAAATTAGACTTCTACTCTTTGATAAGTTAACTGAGAAATCAAATCTGTCAAACGGTTTGAAAACAAATAACTAATATGGCTTCAAATTATTTTCAAAATACTGAGTGTCCTTTTCTACCTACAAATAACCTTTCTATGAACAAAATTTGGTTTTAGAAGAAACTCGGAAAGTGCGGTGGAGAAGTAATTCGCTCATGGCTATTCTATTCCCCGTCTAAAAAATCTGCTTTTTGCATCTCTTACCTTTTTACAATTAGATACTCCAGCTTCCTTAGAGGGCGACCCAGTTCGAGACAGAAAAACAAAAGTGGTGTAATGTGTTAAAGAGAATCCTTTACTGCATCAAATTTCTTGCCACTCAAAATCTTGCTTTATTAGGTCACAGAGAGTCACTTAGTACAAGCGATGGATCAGAATCCTATAATGTCGGTAATTTCCTTGGATTAATAAAGCTCCTGGCCACATTTGTCCCCTTCATAAATAACTATTTTGCTCAAGTTAAAAATTATCCTGGAACATCATCTTACTTTTCATCTAAGTGTTAAAAATGAGTTCATTCATCTGATGGCGAGTACTGCTCACCAAATTATATTGCAAAACATTCCAAAATCAAAATACTATGATCTCATGTTTGACTCTACTCCTGACCATGCACATAGTGAGCAGATGTCAGAAGTATTGAGATACGTAGTTGTTTTTGACAGGAAATCAGTCCGCGTTAGAGATTCCTTTGTCGGTTTCATCCATGTGAGTCAAAAGGACGCTAATAGCTTAGTTGATGAAATTTTTAAACGGCAAGAGAAAGACGGTACGGACACACAGGTTTGTCGTTCTCAACGTTATGCCAACGCTGCTGTGATGGCTGAGCACCGAACTGGTGTTCAGAAAAGAATAAGTGAAAAAATAATCTTGCACTCTTTGTGAATTGCGATAGTCATTTACTAAATTTGGTTTGGGTACATGCAACCAAGCAGGATACCATAATGCTCACGTTCTTCGGAACTATTGAAGCTGTTTATGTATTCTTTTCTCGTTCCACTCTGCGCTGGGAAAAATTCATGAACTCTGTGCCTGTGGTTTTAAAATCAGAGTATGAAACAAGGTGGAGTGCAAGGGTTAAAGCAGGTATAGCCAGTTAACTAATATCTTGAAGATATGCTGAAAGTTCTCCACGACATAATAAATGATGGCAATTATGCTTGTGAAACAAGAAGTGAGGCAATGTAAACATAAAAGTTCTGAACAGCTTCTTCAATTCATTGTTCAGTACGAGTCTAAGAGCGTCTTTCTGAAACCGCGCATTTCAATTCAGATTATGGTTATGATTGCAATATCCATTGCAAGTTGCGAGCGATCTTTCCGTATGCTAAAAGTATTTGAGGGCTACAATGGGCCAAGAAAGATTATGCGACCTAGCTTTACTCAGTTTAGAGCGAGAAGAAACCAAAGAAACAGATTTCGAAAATGTTATTAATCTATTTGCGTTTCAGAAGTCAAGGAAGGTGCAATTTTAAGTTTAAGACTATTAAATAATTTTGTTCTAAAACAGAAAATAATTTATGGTTGTTTTATTTAGTGTATCTGTTTATTTTATGTTTAGGAAACTCACGAAAGTGCGCAACTTCGATGCTTTCCCTACGCGCGATTTCCGATTGGTACGTCCCTGACAGGGACCTACACTTTTGGGATTTTCAAAGGTGTCGGGCTTAAAATCTGAGAATTATATCCTCACTCTACCTTAACTGGGGACGGAGTAGAAAGTTAAAATGTAATTGAAGCAGTAACAACGGAATACATGTACCGCTATCCTCACACCATCTGTCGATTTCTTAGGTATTTAATCTTTTAAACTCACACATCAGTTTGCTACTAACAGCGGTCGAGTAAGGAAGTAAACACAGTGAACGGCTAAGGGTGCGACAGGCTAAACGGCCGTTTCGCTTCCCGACTATCAGAAACATTGTAAAAAGTGGCTGAGTAATACTCTTCAAATATATCAATGAATTAGACACAACAGTCAATTTATACCAACTTCCCGAACACACTGCACGCTAACTGCATTTCGTCGTAATCTTCGGTCAGTGAAGGCGAGGAGAAATGGCTGAGACAATGGACAGATCCAACAAACGGAAGAAAAAAACTCAAATATTTGTGTACCATTTTGACAAGAAATGTCGAAGACGGTAGTAAAAAAACCGTACCTAAACTACAATAATAGTGAAGAGGAAGAAAAACACAAATTGAGATAGAAAGGCCTGGCGGTGGACAAGTGAAACGTTTCAAAAGGAAGGGGAGAAGAACCGATAATGACTGAGATGACACTCAACAAGAATAAGGAATCATCATGCTCTACTACACAAATAAACCCCATTATTCAAGCAGAAACTCAAGGACGACCGCGTAACATCTGACAAATACTGTGACAACAGAGGTGGCGGAAACAAGGTCCAGGAAAAATGGGGAAAAATAGCATGTACCTTTGCAACCTAATATGGTACATAACGATCAGTAGGAGTGTCCATTTGTTAAAGTTTCTTTTTGTTTTCATCAGTCTCTCGACTGGTTTATTATAATCTTCCATCTCTTCCTATCATCGATAACCTCTTCATCTCAACATACCCCTTACAACCTACCTCTCTAATTATCTGCTTCACGTATTCTAATCCTTCTCTACCTCTACAGTTCTTTCTTTAGACTGTTGTCCCACTAAAAAATTAACCAGACTTGCATGTCTTAAAATGTCCACCATCCTGTCTCTTCTTTCTGTAAGACTCTTCCACAAGATTTTCTCCTCACTCATAATCTCCAAAACACGTTTATTTCGCACTGTTCACATAATTATCAGCATCTTTCTACAGCACCATATTTCAAATGCTTCAATTTTCCTTCTTTCTGGTATTCTTAATGTCCCTGATTCGCTACCATAAAGTGTTGTGTTCCACCCATAGAGTTTTAAAAAGTCCTTTCTGAGTCCTACATTTGAAACTAAAAGATTTCTCTTTTTCAAGAAGGTTCACTTCGCTAGTGCTATTCTTCTTTTAACATCATTCCCACTTCAGCAATCAGTTGTAATTTTACTTCCTCAGTATCAGAAATTTCTTACTTCACCTATTGCTTTGGATCTTAGTTTTTTACTTAATCTACTATTGTTGCTTTGATATACTTTCTTGCACTTCCTGTATATTTGATTTATAAAATTTCTGCACTGCTCTCATTCTGCTCTCATCTCCAAAATTTCTTCCGTGTTCCAATGTTATCGTGGATCTTGTGTCATGAACTTTTGTTTCTTTACCAGCTTTGATTATTTATCTCTTCAATGAATTCCTTTCATCCTCAGCAGAACTTCTTTCTGAGTTATGTTTTAGACCAACTCAGCAAAACTTTATCTCATGCTTTTTCAAGTTTTTCACTTCCAGTCTATTCTGCCTGTGTTACTTCTTTATTCTCCTTAATAATTATCAGATTGTGGCCAGAGACAGTGTCAGCTCCTGGGTAAGCTTTACATTCTAGAACTTGATTCCTGAATCTCTGTTTGACCATGATATAATCTAGCTGATCTTTACCTGTATCCCCTGAACGTTTCCTTTCTTGCATGGTTCTTAAATAGTGTGTTCGTCACGACGAGTTTATATGTTTCACAAAATTCTAACAACCTGCTTCCTCGCTCATTTCTTTCTCATAGTATTCTCCTCTATACCTTCTCCCACTGTCGCATTACCCCCATGATTATTAATTAGATTTTCATCCCCTTTCACATATTGGATTAATTCTTCAGCTTCATCGTATATTTTGTCTACTTCTTCATCATTGTTCTGCGACGTTGGCATGTACACTTGTACTAACATGGTTGGATCAAGCTTAGTTCAGGAGGCCGTTTGCAATTATTTGGTGACTCCTTATACCAGGAATCATTTAGTCACCAGAGCCTCGTATGTGCAAATGGCGTGCACCTTGTTTAGGAGAGGTTGACAATTGGTTGGACGAGGCTAATATATTCTGTCCCATGCCTTTACAATAAACAAACTGAAACAAAATTTGAGGGCTCAGTTCATCACCTCATTTAGCTAGTCAAAAATATCTAAAACAAGATTAATGGTCTGAAACGTTTTAACCAACAAAGAACAAGGGAGAAATTGAAGGTCATTGAATTTCACAAATGACAGTCTAATTAACATCTTTGTGGAAAAGAAAAAAAAGAATACATCCAGAGTCGGAATTTGTTCTGACGGAACTTTTTATTCTTTTTTTCTAAATATTTTAAGCCTGGTCGGTGTTGAGTTCATTCGCTGGAAGATGGAACCAGAGTCAGGCTCTGAAACGTCGCCTCTTACTGACGCGCGCTCCTGGTGGAAAGCTCGAAAAGATTTTATACAAAATTTATTATAATCCAATTTTCCGATTGCTGATATATTTAATAAACATATTTTGCCTGTTCCTGATAAGTCGCCTACCAGTAGCTCAGAGACTCACTGTATAGATTTTGTCAATATAGACATCCAAGAAAAGTTTGACACTATGTCAGTAAATTTAGTTATTCCAGAAGAAATAAGAAAAGAGCAAATACTCGAGATGGAATTTCCAGCAGACTAATTACATTGTGCTACACAGAATTAAGTAATATAGCAAGTTATCTATTTAGTATATCTTTTCTTGAAGATATCTTCCAAGAAAGTGTGTTGTAATTAAACCACTCTATAAATGGGGGGAGTCAGCTGTATCGAATTACAATCCTGTTTCAGTACTAACAGCCTTGCCCCTAATATTTGAGAAAGAAATGTAAAATTGTGTTCGCCAAACCTAAAAATAAAAATATTCTTGTTAAATTACATTTTTTTCAATATGGTCATACAACAGAATCTATATATATAAAGATGAATGTATGTATGTAAGTTTGTTTGTTTGTTTGTTTGTTCTTCATACAAATCCACAGTTTTCATCCGATCTCGATGAAACTTTGCACACTTATCCTTTGAAACGAGGAGAAAAATACTGTCTACACTTGGTTGAAAAATAATCTGTATAAATAATACATATTGTCTTATAATTTCTAAATATTACTGAACGGCGATAGCAGACGCATTGGATATGGAGGCAGGGGCGCCGACTCTGTGGGTACCCGGGGGCTCCAGCACCCACGAGAAGTAAGTAGTGGGTGCGGAGCACCCATGAACATAGTCATCTAAACCTAACAGTAATCGACTTTGAGCGATACCTGTATCACCGACCTCACAAACCGCGTAGCTAGTTCATGTAGCGCGATTGAACACTGCAAGTTATCAAAAAATAGACTTGAGGATAAAAAACAGTTTGAACCGCACTCTTAACATTTATTTCAACTCTTCGTGGTTTTTTTGTTTTTTTTTAAGAGCGGAGGCCTAGCTATAAGGGGGCCACGAGCATAAACATTCAAATTACATTCGATAGTCGAAGCTTCGATAACAGGATGTTCCGAGTTAAAATCGAGGTTCCATCAGATATAAGTAGTTGTCACACGTTATCACCAACAAACTGTGTACAATTTTGATTGACGAAATACTGCATAGCATAATCAAAGCAGTAAAAATGCTGTCTACTACTCAGTTATGGTTGATGGAACTAGTGTTATTTAAATAATGAACAAGTCACATTCTGCTTTCGCTTCAAATACATGAAACTATTATCGGCCTCTATAAAACGGTATCAAAAATATCTGAAAATCTGTTTGAAATTTTCAGTGACGTACCAAGGAGATTTGACACAAATATAAAGATGTGTAGGGGTCTATGTAAATTTGGCGCTGCTAATGTTAGTCCAGCGCATACTGGCCTTGAATCGTGGGTTAGCCTAAAGCTACCGAAGGATGTGCATTGCGTCGCTCATTCGTTACACCTGAATGTTCGAGACACAATGAAAGAAATGCTTGCAATAAGAGATATTTTAATGAAAGAGAGTTTATTGTCTTCGTTCATGGTTTACCGATAAACCAAGCTTGTTTTCAATCACTATAGGCAGTTGGCGATTTTCAAAACCTTTCTCTGAGGTATCTTTCCCCAGCAAGATGGTGTTGTATATCTTCCTTGAAAACTATTATAAACTAGGGATTTTCACTAAAAATCGATGCATCGTATCCATTCGATGTTTACCATACGATTCATCGGATTGATTCGATGTTTTGACAAAGAATTTTTCTATTCGATGCATCGATTTTTTAAATAAAAACATCGAATTGTAAAAAATGACCTAAATAATAGAAATAAATGTTAAGATTACTACATTTATTGAAGATTAAATTAAATTATTTCAGTTTAAAGTAACTGTCATTAACAGGTGGTGACACCTGTGAGCAATTAATTTCTCTTGCGGTTTCTATCCTGTCCATATCAGTGAATGAATAAAATCAATTTCATAGGTTTACTCCTATTGTTTGCTGTGAATCGAAATCAGATATTAGTACTCTAAAACAACTAAGTGTTACCCGATACTATTTAGTATTTAGATAAAAACCAGATTGGGGCAACATCTGATTGACTATTATCGGGACTTCTGTTGCATCCGAACTTTTATTTTCGAAGACTGCTCAAATAGTCAGTCAGTAAAGGATCAGAATGAAAGGAAAACAATTTGGTAAACTTTTTTCCTGCAAAGTTTGCCTAAACACCATTGGTGTTAAGTGGTCAAAGACTTAAAATTAATATTTTTAGGCAGATTTAGACTTTACTGTGTAATGTCCGGTTTTTTATTGTAATGGTCTAGTATCGTAATAAAATATATATGTTAATTTTCAGTCTGTTTCACTCACAAAGCTATACCTCACTCATACAACACTACTTAACCAACACAAAAGATCATAAAATTAATTGTTTAATGTAGGGTGCAAGGTAACGCGCTGGCCTTGTATTCGGGAGGACGCAGGTTCGAATCCTCGTCCGGGCATCCAGATTTGGGTTTTCGATGGCTTCCACAAACCACTCCAGGTGAATGCTTCAAAAGACCTTGGCCGAATTCCTTCCCGTTACTTGCCACCAGTCCTTTACCACCTCTAATGACCTCGACGTCAACGAGGCGTAAAGCCATAAACAAAAAAGCATAAAATTAAACACATCTTTACGGCTACGGCACTAAACTGCTGATGTAATGTTACTCTGTGTTGACACGGACCAAACGAAAGCCAATGAACCATCTGCGTTCGACTGGACATTTTCTCTTGGCGGTTTTAAAGGAACAGGTAAGAGATAAATGAAACTACATTTGCCGACGAATATTCTTGGTTTGTATTTGTTGAGCTAAGAAAAACATAAAAGTATTCGATGTTGAAAAAACATCGATGTTTTTAAGCGATGCATCTAAAAACATCGATGCATGGTTCCAATGTTTAACATCGAATAAAAACATCGATGTACTTTCTAAGTGGACACCCCTATTCTAAACAATTATAGTGTCCGGCTAAGTATTGTGAACGTCACAAAAAAGGTCAGAAAGATGCTGCCGGCGCGAAAGTAAAATGGTTTTTAAAAAGTTTTCAGGCTTTTCGATCTCTTTTTAGTATCAAATTTCTGATAGAAGTTCTCGATCTTATCGAAGGTCTAAATAGAACTTTATAGAAGATTTCTTTGCACCTGCAAAAAGCTGTCCATAATATTAATACTGTAAAGCACGTTATATCGTCCAAACGAACTGACGAAAAATTTCAAAACCATTGGAAACTGACGGTGAACTTAGTTCTTATCTTGAAATTGGATGAACCTAAAACTCCATAAATAATTTTTAATTTCGAATCTACAAAAGATATGATACCTGAAGACATCAAATTGTTAAAAATCGTTTTAATACTTCAGTATAGTCATACACGCCCGAAACGTAATTTTCAGCATTACAAAGGATAAAAACTTATTTAAGGAGTGCTATGACTCAGTAAAGACTGAATGATCACATGGTATTGCACGTAAACCGAGTAACAGCGAATGATTTGTACCTTGAATAAATCGCTAACGTATTTATAAATAGATCTGTACTTCAACAAAATAAGTTTGCATTGAAAAAAAAATCATTAAATAGATTATAAAACAAAATATTTCTTCTTAAAAATGTTTATTAATGATTATTGGTTGAGTATATAATTCGTAGTACAATTTTTTACATTTAGTAGGAACTAATAAATATCTCCTGCTAATAAAAGTTATATTAATAATAGTATAATGGTTTCATTTTTATATTTTTATTATTATGACAGGTATCTGTTCTTCATTGTTCATTCTACCATTTTTACCAGTATTTTTTTCCTTCTTGTTTGTATCTCTGTACCAATTACTACCGGACACAAATCAATGCAATAACAAAATTCTGAGTTCTCCTAGACGTACAAAAACCATTGATTATCTATTCACTATTATTATAAACTTGAAAATCTCTGTTTGCTCTCAGATGAAAATACTGAACCCATTTTAGTGGCGTGGAACAGAATTTTGGAAACACAAAATCCTGCTGTGCTAAGCTGGCTGTCTGTTCACTTATAACTTGAAATCTACTGGAGGGATTTAGATGCGATTTTCACGATTATGTAAGACAAGCTGATGCCCGCGACTCCTTTCATGTTTGTAAAGAATTTGAAGTTTTTTTTTTCTCTCATGAAATCTTAAATATTTCCAGGATGAAAAGTAGTCTAAGTTACTTCCTGCAAGGTCGACATCCTGCCAATAAAAATCCTGTCAAAATCAGTTCACACACTTTTAAAAGGACTGAGTCATCAAATGAACATGTGCACTCACTAGGTTTTCTGAAAGCCGGCGCTCTGTATGGAGGTCTCCGTACTGTTTTTCCGTGAAGCGGTCATGTAGCTCAGTGGTTAAAGCGCTTGCTTACTAATGCTTGGGTCGTGGTCTCCGATTCAAATCTCCATGGAGGTTAAGATTTTTAAAAATTGTTTTTGATCGTTAGAGTCACGCCTTGGCCGTCGGTTATTCGGATTGAATGTTAAACTGTAGATATCACAAAGTTAGGGTTGCAATGCGAGGCATTCTTACAATGCTGTACGTATACGCTTTCTTACGTTATATTGATCCCTCAGGGGTGATTCGCAGTCAGTGTGTGTGATCTGCAGTAATAATACTATAAATGCGGAAGTAAGTCTCTGTCTTTTGTTACATTTGGACAACTAAATGTCTATACCGATATTGACGGAATTGTAGAGATGGCACAGGACATTTTTTTCGGTATGATTAACAGTTGTAGTCACGAAATTTTAAGAACTTATCGAATGGTGACAGAGAGACGGATGTGTGTGTTAGTCTGTAATGTTACGTCGCTTGCTTAAGCTATGCTTCTCGCGCATAATGTTAGTGTATAATTTGTTAATAAATTCCGTTTAGAGAAAAAACGTATTATTTAGCATAGCTGTCGATTTTCTCTGTCCTATTACTTTGTGTCTACTTAAATATTTCTGGCCCCAGTTTATTTTGCCTACTTTTTTGACATGCCTTGCGGGCGTTACCTGGCCTAAGTTGTAGTTCTAGCAGAGCACGAGCAGCTAAAATTATTAGAACCCAAGAATCGGATGCTCATGCTGAAGAAAGAAGAAAAGAGCAAGCTGAAATAAACCTGCCCTTAGTTAACATCCCTCCCCATCCCCCACACATCCCCTCACCTTCGTTTGTTTTTCTGTTTTTAAATATGTTAAAAATTGATTCTCTTCAAGAGACAGGTTCAATGGTAGAATTATATGGTAGTGGCTTTCCGGTCTTATTATGCCGACTCGGTGTTGTTTGGGACTAATCCTTCGCTACCAACAACTTTCTATATTCAATTCTGGCAAAGAAATTCTTAATCCATGCGTACGAAGTCGCGAGTATCAGCTAGTATGCTATATTTGCGTTCACTGGCAATATTTTTAAAGGAATAAATGATATTTTAATGCCTGTAGGAATATTCTGTAACGTGTCCATGGCATTTAACTGTATTGATCATGAAATTATGGCACAAAAATTAAAGTATTATAGTATTTATGGCATTTTTAGTAAATGGCTTGTTTCTTACTCCTTGAATAGAAAACAAAAAGTGTCACTTGAACATTTTAATGCTGTATTATGTGTGTCACTGTGTTCTGAGTCGAATTTACCAGATCTGGAGTACCTCATGGTTTTATATTGGGGCCACTATTGTTTTAATATATATAAATGATCTACTCTGCATTATATCTAAAAACTGTAAATTTGTCCAATTTGCGGGTCACACAAACATAGGAATTAATATTACTCCAGATTTCTCTACCAAACATGTATGAAATTATATTTAATAAATAGTTTACATCTGATGGCTTGTCCTTAACTTTTGATAAAAGTCAATATATACAGTTTAGTACATCACACAGATTACCACCAAATGTAGACGTAAAATTTGCAGACCAGTCGTTTCAAGAGATAGAGAGTGTGAAATTCCTAGGTTTGCATATTGATCATAATTTAAAATGGAGGGTTTGTGTTTCTGAATTACTGAAGCAATTGTGTGCAATTACATTTGCAATTCGTACAATTTCAGGAATAAAAAACAAAAAGTTTTTCTCCGCATGAGGATTATTTTGCTTATATTCACTCTGTAATGTCCAATACAATAACATTCTGGGCTAATTCTACTCATAGAGACAAAGATGTAATTCTATAATTACAGATCGTCCGAACCAACTCCAAAAGGACAATTTGGCCGTCAACATGTATTTTTGGATGTTGATGCTTTTTCAAAACTTGTAAAATCATACGAAGTCTCCAGACTAAATTCAGCGCAGACAGTGCGCATAATAGCTGAAAAATACGTGCCAATTTACGGGAACAGACCCGAATTCTTTCAGATAATGGATCCGTGTTTACAAGTAGGAAATGGCAAATGCAGGAATCGAAGTCATAAAAAGCTCCATAAGGTGCCCACAAACAAATTTGGCTGAAGGTACATGAGACAATAATAAATGTATTTTCGTCTTCTGGTTGGAGAGAAACATTTCGGCTGGGTAAAACATTTAGAATGCGTTGAAACATATATTAAAACCACTTTCCACTGATCAACTGGATACCGGCCCATTCATTTACATTTCACTCAAGAGATCGCGCCACTAGCGGCACATATCATAAATCAACCTGATTCTGGTTGTTAGGGTCTTCCGGTGGTTTAATTAATATACTGATTAATTAAAAAGTCCACCAAAAGGTTATGTTGAAGATTTGTTTATTTTCTCAAAACGAAGTCAGCGATATTCACATGCATAGAATACAGAGATGCACTTCTGAGCAGTCGCAAAGATAATCTTTATAAAACTTCTGTGAAATCAACATGAAAACTAACTATAAACTCTCTGTAAATCTGAATACTATACTAACTGGATACTGACTCTGTCCTTCTGCCGATCTGTTTATATAGTCTCTACCGAAGTTTCTGGAATTCTTCAAAGGCATCCGCCCGATATTTCTCGAACATTAACAATTACTCAAGCAATTAAACATATTAAAAACAATCGGAATTAATACATAATCACTTAACATCATTACAAAATGATCAGAAATGGAAATTAGAGATACTTAAATACAAAAATTATTTACAGAAATCATTTCAAACTGTAGAAAATTGTCCTGTAGACATCGTAACTTGCATTAATACATGGAATTACAAACATTTAAGCAATTTTCTTACACAATTCTGTTCTTAAACATATTAAATGGACTTTAAATAATTTTCTTTCATAAAACAAAAGTCTATATACACTGATTTACAAGAAATTACAAAACAAACATACCAGATCATATTCAAGCAAACTTAAGCTCACTACAAATACTTCATACAGTACAATACTATTCAAAATTCAGGTATGAGGGCTGTTACGTGGTATATCTAATGACTTAGAAGAAAGAATGAGAAAGGCAAGCGAACACCTGCTGAAGAGGCAACATGTCGGGAAGAGAGAGCGAACAAAAATAAAACCCAGTCATTTGAAGTAGGGGATTTGGTATTATTAAATAATCTGAAACCATCAGATTCTGAAAAGAAGCAAATATCGAAGTTTTTCACATATTTTGCGGTCCATTCCAAGTGGATCAAATAATTGCCCCAAATGCGTACTTATTAAAAGATGGTGATAGGAGGTAATTTAAATTTTATGTAATAGGGACATTTGAAGGATTATTTTAAATACAATTTAAATTAAAAAAAGAAATAAGATATCAGGAAGATTCACTTTGAATCAAAAGATAGATATTAAGTTTCTATAAACGCCATTTAAAGCACTAAGTCAAAATCTTCCACCAGATCAAAAATTAGCACACGATCAAAAGAAAATTTTCACGACCACCAATAATCATGACATGTGAGAATACAAGGCAATAGAAGCAAAATTCAGTTTAAGGTATTGGTGACGCAGACTATTGATTAGTAAGGTATAAAGATGATAGATACTTAAGTAAGATGAGGGTTACATTTTACGTGGATTAAAGGATGGTGGGTAAGGTTATGTGAATATTGGATTAGAATTAAAATAAGTCTCTAAAAACTACGTTGCTTCGTAATTCTAATTGTAATGTGTGTGTGTGTTTCGAACGAATGTAGCATGTAAGATGTAATCTCTGAGACATGGCATAGGAGAGGATATTTTGCGTATTTTAAGATCTGTTGTCAGCAAATATAAATTTATTTGACTCTTGAGAGAAGCGGTTAAATGTCAAAGAAATGAAAGCTTCTAACATGGTGCGAACGTGGAATATAAACCTAATTTATGTAATTAATTGTAAGTGGAACACTTCTATCGGGATTGAGCAATTAGGCAAACCTATAAGGTGTGTATGGAAAATGAACTGTGAACAACTTAAGTGAAATAAAAAACAATATGTGTAGGACAAAGTGGTATCGCAACTACATACATTTTGTCCAACTACTCATTTGCGTAGTGGATAAAGGGTAGTAGGACAATTATACGATATTGTGATTTGCATAATGGACAATTCTAAGACATTGTGATCCTAAATATAGATAATACGCCAATACAACTGTTGTTGTGCGCACGCGAAAACTGAAGGTTGATAATGACGTCCATAAAACTGTGCTTTAAAGTTTACTACCAGTGGAGGCATAAGAACCACACTATATCAAACTGTATAACTAAATATAATAGTGGAAACAGTATGCTGGTTGAGGTCACAGAAGACCAACTACCACACCTCAAAATATAAATAAAACATTGTACGCTGAAGATACCTCGACGAGAGGTGAAACGCGTCCGAAAAATAAAGAATATCCAACAACAGTTGTATTGGCGTATTTACTAAATAATAATTAGTTTAACAAGCAACTGTGGAAGAAATGGCCTGCAATAATCACATATAGATATTTATAGTTATAGCGCAATGAGCAAGACATATGATTTTGTAAAATAATGATAATTTAAGACTCCGGACAAGATTTAAGTATCAGTGTATACTATGTCTTAAATATTTTACACTTAGTGACTTAAACTGGATGAAAAAGAATGTAACTGAGAGGAAATCAAAATTCTTTCCGAAAAATTTTGATTTGCTGTTAGGGGGAAGCTATATTGTAATGGTCGATATGCGATCCCCACAATTAAGTTATAAATATTAGGATAATAATAATTTCTTTATTTTATAAGTGGACGATGGATCGTAGTATTTATGTGTAGTAAAATAATGGTGTGTTGGTGCATGATTCACTGCGCGGGTGGTAAAGGATGAGAGTACAGAGATGATAGGAAATTTCCCCTTTGGTGAGTGTGGGGCGGTTTTGGCGAGCCTGCTTGAAGGCCGATACGGTGGAGCTAGACCTAACGATGTTTTCTACGGCCAGGTAAGGTTGCTAAGATGCTCAAGGACACTTGAGTCTGCACACCCCACTCCCCGCCACAAGATCTGCGAACCAATGGAGAAATCCCAAATAATGCTGGGATATAAGAGAGACTGCCAGGAGCAGGCATTCTGATTTGAGTTCTCACGCAGATAGGAAGTCGGTGTGATACTTGTTGAATAATTTGTCGGCCGCTGTTATATGGCCCAATAAATTATATGTGAATGCACATTGTTGGTGATTGCATATGAACATCGATTGGAATGAGACATTGACCAGGTGGAGCGCGCGAATGGAAGATAAGATCTAGAGCAGGTACCAACGCAAACTACGTTCCAGCAAACGGTAAAGCAGAAGAAAGCACATTAAATAGTTACGACAAGTCCACCTTGTAATTACTACATCAGACTTTCGGAACCATAACACACCCGTTGAGAGTATAAATGCTCATAGATTAGATTGCCGAAGTAATGACATCCGTCGTGTTTCATAATCATAACCACCAAACGAAATAATATTGTTAGAAGAATTTGTGTGAATATGTGTAATTATAATGCCGGGATGAATGAATAAATTTCAGAATGTTTTTATTTTAAATGTAAATTCTACAATATTTTCATGCTTTGATAAAATTAAGGAAAGATATTAATATGTAATAACTGTTCTGATTTATTTTGTTTGGAATACTTTCAATATGAAATTAAATGAAGTGTAATGGTCGAGTCCTGTTTGGAATCATTCAAGCTACAATATCTTCCAATTCATTAATAAAAATAAGGATTGATAAATCATTTAATCATACAAAAGATATTTATTATAAGAATTTAATAAGCAAGGTAGACGACTATTACAGTATTCAGAACTCAAAACTGATTAATAATTATTAACTCTGGAATACCGCGGAAACACGTAACGCACGAACGTGTGCATTTAAATTATAAATAAATACAGTTAATAGTTAGTTTTTGTTGTAATAGTAATTCGAATCACTTAATTCTAATACATTTTACTACTGTAAGCGTTAGTGAGTGTTTTTATTCGTGCATAAAAAATTTATTTGTAATTTAGTGCTTTGGTCTGTTCCGTGTTTATTTTCTGTGTTTGTTTACAAATTTGAACGCTAGGCTTAAGTTCAAATTTTTGTTATAGAGCGTAAATATATTTAGATAAAGCTTACTTGTGAATTAATTTAGCAGTTTTTGTTTTTGTAAGCTTAAGTTCAACAAATTTTCTCTCTAGCATTGTGTACTTTGTTGTTATTAGTGTCTTGTAATCATGAGTGAAAAGTGTGGACATTGCCATAGATTTTTGAGGGTTGGAATTTTTTGCGAAGGGTGTGAGAAATGGTTTCATTGGGGACCGAATTGTAGTGGCGTCGAAGTTGGGGAAATTGAGGAGGCTCTCCCATGGTTCTGTAAAGATTGTTTCAAAAGTAGAAAGATATTGGAGCAGGAGATAAGGATTAGTGCCCTTGAGGCTGAACTGATAGACGCTAGAAAGGAGTTGGATAGGCTGCGCAGGGAGGGAAACAGAGATGGTTGGGAACTGGTGACAGGGAAAAGGGCAATTAGAACAAGAAGGGCTTCTGTTTCTTTTGTTGTTGGGGTGCAAAATAGGTTTGCCCTGTTGCCAGAGTTAGACAGGGATGCTTAGTTGTAGGTGTAGGTAAAAAGCAGCAGACTTGTAGGAAAAGCTGTGTAGTTAAGTCTTGTAGGCAGGGATTAGGGAAAAAGAAAGTCTTGCTGCTAGGTAGTAGCCATGGACGAGGTGTTGGGCCATTGGTACAGGAAAAATTAGGATCAGGTTTCCAGGTCATGAGTTTCTTCAAACCTAGTGCTAGTCTTGGTCACGTAGTAGAAGATATAGGTTCTTTGTGTAAGGATTTCACAGATGAGGATCATGTAGTGATAGTGGGAGGAGCGGGAAATAGTTTGGGCAGGAATTATAGGTATAGTATCAGAGATGACCTGGAGAAAATAGCAGAAGCAACGTGCTATACTCGGGTCAGTGTAGTGTCGGTCTTGAGACGCTATGATCGGCCACAGATGAACTCTACTGTGAGGCGAGTGAATCTGGAACTGGAACGGTATCTTATGTCTGAAATTGGCTCTGGCATGGGCTTGGTACCTGTAGATGCTATTGATAGGTGGGGTTATACTAGGCATGGCCTACACCTCAATAGTAGAGGGAAGGGGGTTCTTTCAGATCTTATAGCAAAACAATTAATTGGGGCCACAAATTCACATGAAAAGATTCCTGTTGATAATGATGTTAGGGCAGCTCCTTTTTTAGATTAGGATCATGTATGAGGCAGAGAGTTTTAAAATAATTTAGTTTAAACAATAATGAGTTTTCAGATACCAAAATTAAAAATTGTGTAGGGATTAATTTATTACATCAGAATATCAGAGGGTTAACAAATAAAGTGGATGAATTGCTAGTCCACATAAATGAATTAAATGATATCAATAGAATTGATGTTTTATGCTTGTCTGAACACCATATAACTTCAGGAATAGGTATGTCAAATGTAACTGACTTTAATTTAGCTTCTCATTATTGTAGAACGAACTTGGAGACAGGAGGAGTTGTCACTTATGTTAGAAATGGTTATAGTTTTGAGGATATAAGTATTAGCAAATATTGTGTTGATCAACATTTTGAAGCCTGTGTTACTCAGCTAAGTTTCAATAATGAAATTTTCATAATAGTAACAGTACATAGAGCACCATCGGGAAACTTTTCTGTTTTTATGAACCAGTTTGAATCTCTTATTAACATTTTTAAGCAGAAAAGAATCAACATAGTCGTATGTGGTGATTTTAATGTCGATTTTCTAAATAACTTACCCTGTAAAGTCATGTTAGAAATCATTAGTCAGTTCATTCAATTTAACTCAGGTAGCTAATTTTCCAACTAGAATAATGAATAATAGTCACTCAGCTACAAACAATGTTTTCCTAGATACCTCAAAATTCAGTTATTCCATCAAGCCATCCATCAATGGACTTTCGGATCACGATGCCCAGTTATTAACCATCAACACTTCAATAGGAACTAGCACTAAGAGTAATGTCTTTAAACTTCAGCGTATAATAAATGATGAGTCAGTTACTTGTTTTAGAAAGTGCCTGAATACCACAAAATGGAACAGGTTTACAGTGCTCAAGGTATGGATGAAAAATACAACATTATTAGCAACATTGTATTAAATTTCTTTGAAAGTTTGCTTCCCCTTGAAAAAGTGTCATGCTTCTCAAAAAGAACAAAAGCCTTGGATAACTATTGGCATTAGAACATCATGCATTAATAAAGGAAGTTGTATATTTCCTCTAGGAACAGTGAGAATGCTAATGCTAAAACACATTACAAACAGTACTGTAAAATACTGAAAAAGGTTATTAACGAATCAAAAGTATGTACTACAAAACATAAAATTCATGATTCTGAATATAAAATTAAGACAATATGGTCATTGTAAAAAAGGAAACAGGAAAGAGTAATCAAACAAGTAATGATATTTTAGTCAAAGAAAATTCAGTAGAATCTAATTTTTCAATTGCTGATAATTTAGTAAACATTTTTTATCTGTTGCTGATAGGTTGACTGCTAATAGCGCAGTGACACAGAGTATGGATTTTGTCAAAAAAGGCTTCCAGGAATAATTTAACTCTATGTCTATAAAATTAGCTACTCCAGAAGAAATAAGAAAAATTATCAAATCCCTTAAGAACAAATACTCAAGTGGTTATAATGGGATTTCCAGCAGATTAATTAAATTGTGCTCCACAGAATTAAGTAATATACTAAGTTATCTATTTAATATATCTTACTTGAGGGTACTTTTCCAGAAAGGCTTAAGTATGCTGTAGTTAAACCACCCTATAAAAAGGGAGATAAGGCAGCCGTATAGAATTACCGACCATTCATTACTAAGAGCCTTCTCCAAAGTTTTTGAGAAAGCAATGTACAATAGAGTTTATGAACATCTAAAAAATAATAATATTCTAACTAAATCACAATTGGTTTTCAAAAGGGTCATTCCACAGAACAAGCTATATTTGCATTCACTGACAATATTTTAGAAGGAATAAATGATAAATTAATTCCCGTGGGAATTTTTTGTGACTTATCTAAAGCATTTGACTGTGTAGATCATAAAATTCTGATACAGAAACTTAAGTATTATGGTATAGATGGCATTGTTAATAAATGGCTTAGTTCTTACCTGTCAATGGAGAATTTTAAGGCTGCCTTAAGAGGTCCACTGTTTTCTGAGTGGAAATTAATCAGATGTGGAGTACCTCAGGGTTCTATATTGGGGCCACTATTGTTTTTAATATATATAAATGATCTACCCTGTGTTTCTATCTAAAAACTCAAAATTTGTCCAATTTGCAGATGACACAAACATAGGAATTAAAAAACACTCCAGATTTATCTACAGAATATATTTCAAATTATGTCTTTGAACTGATTAATAAATGGTTTACAGCTAATGGCTTGTCTTTAAACTTTGCTAAAACTCAGTAATGCAATTCAGTACATCACACAGATTAACACTGACATAGACATAAAATTTGCAGGCCAGTCCATTCAAGAGGTAGAGAATGTGAAATTTCTAGGTTTGTATATTGATCATAATTCAAATTGGAAAGTACATGTTTCTGACTTACCTACTAAGCGATGGCGAGCAGCCACGTTTGCAATTCGTACAATTTCAGCTTTAGGTGATCTCCGTATGAGGCAGCTAGTTTATTTTGCTTATTTTCACTCCTTATTGTCATATGGAATAATATTCTGTGGCAATTCTACCCATAGAGACAAAGTGTTCAGAGCCCAAAAGTGTGTAATAAGAATTATGTGTGAGGTTAGCAATATAACTTCATGTAGAGAGCTGTTCAAGAAGTTAGGGATTTTAACATTAGCATCCGAGTATATATACACATTAATGTCCTTTGTAGTCACAAATTATACTTTGTTTAAAACAAATAGTAAAATACACAATTATGGCACTAGAAGTAAAAATGATCTTCACAAGACTTACAAGTCATTGTCATTTGTTCAAAAAGGGGTCTGATATTCAGGGATACATATCTTCAATATGCTCCCAACACATATTAAATGTCTAGTAGATAATAAGAATAAATTCAGGAAAAAATTGAAAGAATTTTTAATTGACAACTCCTTCTACTCTGTCGAAGAATTTATTTCTAAGGTATCTAAAAAATAACTGCCAGTATCTTGTGTAAATATAGTTCACATAATTAATTTACCATGTATGCTATGACTGTACATCTCCTGGTGTATGTATTTAGTTTGTTACGTAATTGTTTATGGTACCATATATGTTATGACTGTACATCTTGTGGCGTATGTATTATTTTGTTATGGAATTTTTTTTAATGTACCGTATATGCTATGACTGTACATCTTCTGGTCTATGTATTATTTTGTATTGGAAGTGTTCAATGTACCATGTATACTATGACTGTACATCTAGTGGTGTACTTATTATTTTGTTATGCAACTGTTTATCTGTAAATTGACAACTTTCCACATCCCACAGAGCCAGTCTCTTATATTGGGATCAATGGAAAATGAATTTATTGTATTGTATTGTATAATTATGGTTTGGTTTAGCAGAACTTCATGCAGACAGCTGTTCAAGAAGTTAGGGATTTTAACATTGGTAATCGAGTATTTACATTAATGCCCTTTGTGGTCACAAATTATACTCTGTTTGAAACAAGTAGTAAAATACACAATTATGGTAATAGAAGTAAAAATGATCTTCACAAGGGTTAGAAGTCATTGTCATTTGTACAAACGGGGGTACGATATTAGGGAATACATATCTTCAATCAAGTACCAAATGTCTAGTAGGTGATAAGATTAATTGGAGGAAAAGATTGAAAGAATTTTTAATTGGCAGCTCCTTCTCTCCAACGAAGAATCTACAAAATAATTGCCAATAGTGTTTATAAATGTAGTTAATATGATCAATGTATATATTATACTGTGACTGTACATCTTCTGGTGTTATTTATCTATTTTGTTGGGCTATAGTTTATCTGTAAAATAATAACTTTCCACATCACACATATCAAGTCATTGAAAATGAATGTATTGCATTGTATTGTAATGTAATTTTAAAGTAACTGGTTGATTCATTATATATTACTCACTGTCCTTTAACAGCATTAGTCCTTAGGTAGTTATTGTTAAAGTTTTAATGGTTAATACTTGGGCATCATGATCAGAAAGACCATTAACAGATAGATAGATTTAATGCATAACTTAATTCTGAGGTATCTGTATAACATTATCTATTGCTGAATAACTATTCAATATTGTAGTGGGAAAATCAACTACCTCAGTTTGATTGTGTGAATTGACTAATAATTTGCTTAATGACTTTACATCTTATGGAGTGTGTATAAACCACGTAGCTCCTGTGAACCCCTCCTCCCCCTCACGTAGCCCTACTTGGCTTTTGTCTCTACACCGCCCCTCCCCCCCCCCTAGCACATAGATTTTTTCCCTTTTGATTCCAAAAGATATTTTGTACTGCTTTCTCTTGTCAGACTATTGTAAATTACATACTGAGGGAAATAAATATTCACATGCTGTTGTGTGTTCTGTTCCTCATTTTAACTGTGAAAAATGTTATGAAAGGAAAGATACGTGGTCTGGCTCAGAAATCCCCCCTTCCCCCACGTAGCTCAGCGTAGCCTTCCAGCCAACCCCTCCCCCTGGACCGAGCCACGTAATTTGTGCATGCTCCCTTATGTTATTTAGAAAATCTGTATTAAAATTACCACACAAGACTAAGTTAGCAACTTTTCTGCTTAAAAATATTAACAAGTGAGCAATGTTGCTAAAGAGTGCTGTGAATACAGTCGCTACTACAAATTTTTCTTTACTGAAATTTAGCTGTGTAGCACAGTCTTCAAAATGATGATCAAAACAATTCTTGCTGATATTTATAACAATAAAACTGAAACCATTCAAACATAAGTAACAACTCTTCCTTCTGACAAATCAGTTCTACAGTACTCCATATAGTCAGATATATTTAATATACCTAATCCTAAAGTTATATGGTGTTCAGACAAGCATAAAACATCAATTAAATCGACAACATTCATTTCATTTATATGAATTATCAATTTTTCCACTTTGTTCCTTAACCCTCTGACATTTTGATGTAATATATTAGCCCCTACACGATTTTGAATTTTGGGGATTGAAAAATGTTTACTGCTTAAACTAACTTCTGTTAAGGCTCTCTGCCTAACCCTTGATCCTTATCTAAAAATGGGCTATCCTAACACCATTAAATACAGAAATCCGTTCATGAGAGGCAGTAGCTCCAATTAAAGACCAGTCTATCAAATCTGAAAGAACTTCACCAAAACTGGTCAGGCAACGTTGGGGATATTATAGAGAAAATTTTCAAAGAAACGCTCCTGCTGGAGAGGATAATGACAGAATGTATCAAAGAAGTAAGACAGATGGGTTACTAAAAGTTGGTCAGAGCATTGCCAGAGTATTGTGAGATGATATGGGTCCAACGTTAGGGGTATCAAATATTGGAGTTGGAGGGAGTGCAGCTAGATTTGTGTGTAGAAATTACCATGGGGTGCAATCAGTAACTGAAATGATAAATCAGGGATCATTGGACGTTAGAGGGCGGGTGAAGAGAAAATGGTCATTTAAAAGGCATTCAATGGTGCTAAGGTCTCTATAAATATTTTCGGAAAACTTAGAAAGGGATATATAAAAGAAGAGAGGACTATGAGGATTAGAATAAATTACCAAGAGAAATGATAACTAATTTACCAAAAACGCCAAAATATTTAAAGCTGAAATTAGTAGAGGGAAAAAGTAGGTAGAAAAAGGAAAGGGAAAAAATGGTTGTGTAGATAAATTGCCATCATGATATGTGTAATTTGAGAGGATCAAGTAGCAATAATAAAAGTAGAGAATCACGAAAGACATGCATCAGTTAAAAAGGGTGTGAGACAAGGTTGTAGTCTATCCCCGTTAATATTCAACGAAGAAGCAATGAAGAAAGTCAAAGAAATATTTCCATGTGACATAAGTTTTCAGGGAGAAAAAATCAGTATGCTACGATTTGCTGATGACATTGTCTTGTTAGCAGAGAGGGCTGAGGATATTGAGAATTTACTGAATGGCATGAACAAACTACTGATGGAAGATTTTGGACTGAATATAAATCGAAGCAAGACAAAAGTGATGAAATTTACCAGAAATGATACCAATACTAGTAGATTAAATATAAAAATAGGATCGGATGCAATAGGAGAAGTAAGTGAGTTCTGTTACTTGGGAAGCAAAATTACAACCGATGGCCGAAGCAGGAATGATATTAAAATCAGAATAGCACTAGCGAAAAGAGCCTTCATGAAAAAGATAAATCTTTTTAAAACTCTATATGTGGTGCACAGCACTTTATGGTAGCGTGACATGGACTTCAGGAATACCGGAAATAAAGAAAATTTGAAGCATGGTGCTACAGAAGAATGTTGAAAATTAAGTGGACTGACAAAGTAAGAAATGAACGAGTTTTGGAAATGATGGGTGAGAAAAGAAGTTTGTGGAAGAAGCTGACAGAAAGAAGAGACAGGCTGGTAGGTCATATTTTGAGACATGCTGGATTGGTTAATTTGTTAGTGGAGGGAGCAGTCGAAGGCAGGGCCGGCGCTAGAAATTTCGGGCCCCGGGTAAAATGGGCGACCTTTTTTTTTTTTAGCTCTACAAACTCGGTGGGAGACAATAGGCGGATCCTTGGACTTGCGACCTGAGGGCCCCTACAGTCGGTGATCGGGGCCCCCCATCAGCCGGTGGGCCCGGGTACTTTTGACCCGCTTAACCCCCCCCCCCCCTAACGCCGGCCCTGGTCGAAGGTAAGAACTGTAGAGGAAGACAGAGATTAGAATATATGAAGCAGATAATTGAGGAAGTGGGTTGTAAGAGGTATGTAGAAATGAAGAGGTTAGCACAGGATAGGAAGGGATTGAGGATTGCATCAAACCAGTCGAAAGACTGACGACAGCAAAAAAAAAGGTAAATTGCCACTAGAGGAAGCGCCCCATCGCAGTTTTATTAAATTAAATTTGAAGTTGATATGAGGCATTATAGAGTAGGGAAGTTCCATTTTTTCATTTAGGTTTAAAGCCTCGCTGACATCAAGTTAATTATAGGCGGGAGAGGAATGGGAACAAGAAACGGAAGGAATTCGGTGAAGGCCTTTTGAAGGAATGATCGCGACATTCTTCTGGAGTGATTTCGGAAAACCATGGAAAACCGAAATCTGATTGTAGGGGGTTCGTGACAAGATTTACGTAATGGCGGACTGGCTATCTCATGCACAATAATGGTTGCCCATTGTTGCTAGTAGTGGAGCTGGAAAGTTTTATAGGGGTACATGAAGATAAAAAGTATGAGAAACACTGCTTTAGACGATTAAGACTTTTAAAGTAATGATATGTATAAATCTATATTAGGTACGGCTGTATGGAAATTATCACCAGGCGTGAGCTACATTCCATTTATTAATTACAATAATAACTATTAGCTTCACTGGGTTACCAACAGATCTGGTATTTGAGGGCAAACTGTATTTTAAAATATGTAAATTTGACAACATTTCAAAGATATAAGAACGAAGACTTTCCCGGCGTATGACTGCAATGTAGTCTTCACGGGTGTACCGCCGGATAGTGTTGTGGAAACACAATATTTCGACGGCTGGCTCTGCCGTCTTCTTCAGGTGATGAGACATGTGTAATGGTCGGCTGGTACTGTGGGTCAGCCGACCATTACACATGTCTCATCACCTGAAGAAGACGGCAGAGCCAGCCGTCGAAATATTGTGTTTCCACAACACTATCCGGCGGTACACCCGTGAAGACTACATTGCATTTCAAAGATAAATGTTTATTAAGAACCAATGAAATTGATTGTTTTGTAGATATGCAACCTAAACCAATGATAAATTGAAGACCGAAGTAAATAAAATATTACGTGCATGAGACCCTGTATTGTTAAAAACCTGTGCTTTATCTTTGAAGTTAATAGTCTTTGTGCCACAGATGTTGTATGTAGTTGTAGCGACACCTCGCCAAACGAAACGTCAATCGCGGGTGGTTGCGTTCTGAATATGGATGTTAGCCTAGTGTTATTGCCGCATTTAAGATTCAGTCATAGGCTCTGTGTCTTTAGTATATTGATGTGCTGACGTAATTCACTCCTTGAAATTTTATTTAAAATGTTTTCAGTTGCCCTTGTTAATTTGTTATGTGTTTAGTGAAGTAGGAAAACCGTCTACAGAAGGACGTCAACGGCGTTGGTGTTGTTTACGGACTAAAGAAATGTGTCTCAGTTGGAAAAAGGACAATTTAAAAAAAATGATTGTGTGCATTGAGTTAAATTTGCCGAATTTTACGTTTATGCAAGAATATTTAGAAAATTTCACTATGTAAAAATTACTTAATATGGCATTCATGATAAAGAAAAAGAAATATTACAAATTTCAAGTGGAAATTTGTATAGAAGAACTGACAGCGGTACCCTTTGTCAACGCAGTGTTGTTTGCAAAAGTGAGACTTCTTGACGGCGGGAGCTTTCAAGAAACGTCCAGCCGGTAAGAATAATTTTCAAGCCTTATTATGGTACTTTCATGTTGTAGTGTTCTGTAGAAAGTGTAATGAAAACTGCTGCTGACAAGAAAGCCCAAGTTTTTTTTTTTTTTTTTTTTTTTTTCCCTGCAGTAAGTAGCTTGTATGGTTACATTAAAATGATGAGCAACTGCTGGTGTAAAAGTTGTGACTAGTTGCCGAGAACCAAAACTTCTTTAGTGTTTATTGTTGTAACAGCAGGTGTTATGAGGCTGGTTATTTCATAGAAGCTAAGTTGTACCACATTCATTTAAACCGATTTGTTCAGAATGAAACCAATTGGTTTGCCAGTAAAGGTCTGTTGAACTCATTTACACATGATAGAGATATGTTTTTCATTTTTGTGATTTGTAATTGGATTTGAGGATTGTTTATTTCAAGATCAGATTTTGCTCTTGAAGAGAATTTTCATTCATGGCAACTTGGAAACAGTGGTTCTTTTGAGGTTCACGCTCCTCTTGGTAAAGTTTAAGTATGTGCTGGTTCAATAAGCATGAAATATATACTGTTTGTGTATGATTTGTTCTTTGCATAAGTAAATGATCTGAAAAGACCATTGGTATATAATATCCTGGGACCAGTATGATTCATGCTCTAATGGTATGGATACTAACGATGCTATGTTTGCCATGGTTTTTCCTATTGCAATTTTTAAGATGACTTTAGATCTGTTTTTAGATTTTCCCAGTTATTTACTTTTTAAGATTTATGCCGAGTGAAATAGTTGGATAAACTCAAGCTCCATCTTTATTTAATTTATAAACTTTAATTATTGTAAACCATTTCTTTTACAGTTGACTGTTGAACTAAATTATTATTTAATTAAAGTGTCAATGCTACTGCTGCTAGGATTTTGTTTTTCAGAGGTATGTCACCTCTCATTCAGATATCGTATATTTGTGGTGAAGTATGGTAGTTGATCATCTGTGCCCTCAATAAGAATGCTGTTTCTAATGCTGCACATGATCGGAATATTTTGAGGCAGAAGTTATAAGTGTTCAGCTTTCTCTATGATTCTGTGACTGCTTCTTCTATTGTAAACATCTGTTTTATAATATAGTTATTTTGTGGGATTACTGGAGATCGCGATTCCGCCAGGAGTTGTCATCATAATACTTCAGTGGTCAAACGCAAGACTCCACTATAAATTCTTCCCCAAGTACATTTAACGGTTTAATGCTGGTCCAGGCTGTATTACAACCTAATTTGTGCTTGAAAATAATGGCCCAGGCTGTATTACAACGGAATTACTGCTTGAGAATAATATGTCTTGCGACTGACTACAGCAGTATTCCAACGATATTACTATATGTTGTTGTAACGTAATCGTGATCTCCAGTAGACCCTATTTTGTTGTAAATTGAATCCTTTCCACGTCATAAGGAGCCAGTCTTTTATATTATGATGTATGGAAAATTAATTTTTTGTGTTAGAGTGTATGGTAAACATTCTGATCCTATGCAGCACTGGATATGGGATTCGTTTTTATGGCACAAGAGAACAACTACCACACCTCACTTTAGAAATGAACATACTGACAATACTTTTGGTGAGAGGGAAACACATTCGAATAAACAAAATTCCAACATTATTTGCAGTGACATATTGATTAAATAATAATTTATTATAGTTCATTATGATAGTTACCTGTGACACAAAACTTGTCCATTTCATAGAAGTGACATTGTGTGGGCCTATATCTTTTTCTTTCTTTTCTACTGGCTGTTTTTCTTATTTATAATAGTGCTTGAACAGTATTCTGCTACCACGAAACAAAACCACATTCCTTCATACTGCTTCTACAAAATGTATGTCTCTATATGAAACCTGTCACCATGTGCATCTGATTCACCACAGTGAAATCTAGAAAATTAATTTTTAGAGACATTTTGTGCCCAAAATCCAGATTCTAATTCCTTGTAATTTTGACCTCTTCTTCTTCACAGGATTATCATCATTATTTTAACCATTCTGATTTTCTTTGTTCGCTATAACCTACATTTTTCAGTATCTTTACCTAAAGTTCTCTAATTTCAGGTCCAACAAAAGCACCTTACGATTACTAATGATTCTGCGAGGAGTTAGTCTCATAGTACTGCAGTAGTCAAATACATAACATCGCTGGAAATACTTTCCGAAGTGGTTTTAGTGGTGTCAAACTCGCCCAGGGTGTATTAAAATCTAATTACTGTTTGAAAATAATATATCTTGCAGTTGACTACCACATTATTATGACATCATTTGTTAGCTGGGAGCAATGTTGTTGTAGAGGAATTGCAATCTCTGGTAGACCCACACATTCATTTATTTTGTTAGTAAACTTATGTGGTCGTAATGACCTGTGCATTCCGCCCTTATCATAGCCGGCTATCGCAATCCAGTAATCCTACCAGGGATAGGTGACCTACCGTTTAATGTGCAAGATGTGAAGGTCAGGTTAAGAGTCTATGAAATTCCCTGCCAAGGCAGGGATTTGAACCAGTGGCCTTTCGATCTCCAGTCTGATGGATTAGCCACTGAGCCACCAAGCCACTTATTTTTGCTGTTAAAAATGTGTTTTTTAATAGGTTCCTAAATCCTTTTACTTTTTTTCTTTTTTAAATCTCTCACTCGATTTGAAGAGAGGAAAGAAGCAAATCTTCAGGAGCAGCAAGACTCTCAGGGCAAACAGTTTTTTCTCACACCTTCAGTTTTTTTAGGCAAATTGTTTTTTGTATATTGCTACTTTGTCATCCTGTTTACAAAGAGAGCAGGCATATTTTGTTTAGCCCTCTTACGTACCCAATATGATTGCAACAATTAACAAGTTTTCAGTTTTTTCTTAACTGAATTAATTAAACAAAGCATTTAGTGCAATATTTCATTCATTTAATTAGTGAAGCAGGCATAAGCTGCTTGGAAAACAAATTACCATTGTACAGCAAAGTCCCCTTCAGAACTTTTTCTGATGCAACTATAAAGCCTGTCTTTTAGGTAATGCCTGATGTCTAAAATTTCCATGACACCATGACCGTTGTTACAAAGATTCATTGATCTGTCAGTAGCAAAATGTGCAGCAATGGTTTTCCTCCATGTCTGAATTCCATAACGTATGTATTTGGATGGAGAAGTTTGTAACCCAGAACCCATCATTGGATTAGTGGAGCATGCACTTCAGCTACAGCAACGTTCCGCTGCACAAGGTAATACAACAGTAGTCAGTTGCAAGATGTATGGTACATGGTGTATCACTACCTTATTGCTGCTTGAAGGTAATGTGGCCTGTGACTGATCACTGTTGCATTATGTCATCGTGATCTTGCATGGCAGAAAGTAGTTGTAGCAGAATTACAATCTCCACTAAATCCCCAAACAGTTCTGGCCTTTGTTTGTTCAAAAAACCACATATGTAAACTGAAAGGTTAGTTGTTGGATAAAAACATTATGCTGGTTAATAGGAGCGCTACCACCTATAACACAAAAAATTCGCCAAGTATACCACCACTTACAAATTTTGAGTAAATTGCAGCCTTTATGTTCTTATTACTAAATCAAATGTGCCTGATAAATTCTGATTGGGGTGTAAGGGTTTCGGAGAGACTATAATAGCCTTTTCCAACCAAATGTCAACCTTCCGTCACATGGTGCGCCCTGTTTGCACAGACGAGGCTCTGGCAACTGAAAGATTCCCGGTATAAGGAGTTGCCCACTGCTTGCCGATGGCCTCCGAAAGGAGGGCGGAAGATCGGGGAGCAGTCCAGGGCACCCTCTTGCCCTTGGGATTGGAAATGGCTCCTAAAGACGGATGAATCAAAAATGATGAATGGCGTAGGGGTACAGAATGAAATGGGAAACTACTGCATTAAAGGCCCAAAGGGTATCCCGAGGACATGTAATCCTCTCAAATTACATATATAATGATGGCTTCCTCCTGGGTAAAATATTCCCCCAATCGGCTTTTTGGGTGGGGACTGCTCAGAGAGGAGTCATCAGAATGGATAGAAATATTCTAAGAGTCGGAGTGTAGAATGTTAGAAGTCTGAATAGAGCAGGTAGGCTAGAAAACTAGAACAACTTAAGTTACATGTTGTTGGGATTAGTGAGATTAAATGGAAGGATGCACAGGATTTCTGGTCTGGGGAACACTGGATAATTATCACACAAGCTGTCAATGGAGTCACTGGTGTAGGATTTGTAATGAATAAGAGTGTAGGGAAATGGATGAGTTATTATGAACAGTATAGTGACAGGATTATTTTAATGAGGTTATATACTAAGCCTGCCCCAACTACATTAGTTAAAATGTAAATGCCAATGTCACAGGAAGATGACAAAGAAATAGAGAAAATATACACCAAAATTGAAGAATTAATTCAATATGTGGAGGGGGAGGAAAATCTAATAATCATAGATGATTGGAATGCGAAAGTGGGGGAAGGAAAGGAGGGAAATACTGTAGGACGTTTTGGTGTAGGAGAAAGAAATGAGCGAGGAAGCAGGTTGTTAGAATTTTGTGGAAGATATAAGCTAGTTGTGGCAAACAAATTGTTTAAAAACCATGCAAGAAGGATATACACATAGAAACGTCCTGGAGTTATGGCAGATATCAGCTAGATTATATCATGGTCAAACAGGGATTCAGGAATCTTGTTCTAGACTGTAAAGCGTACCTAGGAGCAGACATAGACTCTGACCATAATTTGATAGTAATGAAGTGCAAGCTGAAATTCAAGCAAATAAGCAGAACAGACTGAAAGTGAATAAACTGAAACCATCTACCATGAAAGAAAAATTTGCAGAAATGGTAGACTTAGATTTAAACAGTATCTCTGAAAGGAGCTTAACCGAGGACGAATGGAATGCATTAAATACCGAAATAATGAAAGCTGGTAAAAAAACATTGGGCTTTAGGGAACAAGCTACCCGGAAATCTTGGATCGCAGAAGAAACTTTGGAGATGATGGATCAAAGGAGAAGGTACAAAAATGCTCGGGAAGAAGCAGGAAGAGAGCAATATAGGCAAGTCAGAAATCAAATAAACATAAAATCCAAAAAAGCAAAAGAAAAATGGCTAGAAGAAAAGTATACAGACGTAGAAAATGAAACTGGTCATAAGTAATGTAGTTGTTGCATATAGGATGATCAAACAGAATTTTGGAGAAATGAGGTGTGAACATTAAAGCTGCTCATGGGATACCTCTTTTAAGCTCAAGTGATAGAGCTAACCGATGGAAAGAATACATTTAGAAACTGTATGATGGGGACGACATGAACAATAGCATAAGGGAAAAGGAAGGTGATGTCGACATTGATGACGTAGTAGATCCTGTTTTGAGGACAGAATTTAATAGAGTTCTGAATGACTTGAAAGCAAATAAGGCAGTTGAAATTGATATGATCATTGCAGAACTTCTTAAATCCCTAGGAGAAGAGGGAATCGAAAGATTATTCAAGCTGATATCTAAAAGTTATGAAACAGGAGAAATTCCAACCGATTTTAATAAAAATATCATCTTCACACTTCTGAAGAAAGCACACGCTGACAAATATGAGAATTATCACACCATTAGTCTAACATCACATGCTTCAAAATTAATGACCAGAATAATATACAGAAGAATTTAAATGATAGTAGGTGAAGATTGGTTTGGGTTTAGGAAAAATCACGGTGCAAGAGAAGCAATTCTGGCTTTAAGATTAATACTTGAAAAGAGAATGAAGAAAAACAAAAATACTTTTATGGCATTTGATGTTTTAGAAAATCCTTTTGATAATGTTATGTGGGACAAAATGTTCAGAATTTTAAAGAAGTCAGGTCTGAAGTAGCGAGATAGAAGAATACTTTATAAACTATATAAGAATCAAGTGGCTATAATAAAAGCAGAGAATTGTGAGAGATATGCATCAGTTAAAAAGGGTGTGAGGTAGGGGGCTAGTCTATCCCCATTAATATTCAACTTGTATATAGAAGAAGCAATAAAGAAAGTAAAAAAAATTTCTATGTGGCATAAGTGTTCAGGGGAGAAAAAAGTTAGTATGCTATGATTTTATGATGACATTGACTAGTTAGCAGAAAGGGCTGAGGATATTGAGAAGTTACTGAATGGCACGAACAAAATACTGAAGGAAGATTTTGGACTAAATATAAATCAAAGCAAGACAAAAATGATGAACTGTAGCAGAAACGATACCAATACTAGTAGATTAAATATATAAATGGGATCAGATGCAATAGAAGTTAGTGAATTCTATTACTTGGGAAGAAAAATTATAACTGATGGCCAAAGCAAGAATGATGTTAAAAGCAGAATAGCAGTAGCAAAAAGAACCTTCATGAAAAAGAGAAATATTTTAGTTTCAAACATTGATCTGGGAATTAAAAAGAACTTTTTAAAACTCTATGTGTGTGGAGCACAACACTTTATCGTAGCAAAACATGGGCTTTAGGAATACCGAAAGAAAGAAAATCAAAGCATCTGAAATTTGGTGCTACAGAAGAATGCTGAAAATTAAGTGGACAGACAACGTTAGAAATGAAAGAGTTTTCCAAATGATGAGTGAGGAAAGAAGCTTACAGAAAGAAGAGGTTGGTAGGTCATATTTTGAGACATGCTAGATTGGTTAATTTGTTAGTGGAGGGAACAGTCGAAAGTAAGAATTGTAGAGGATGACGGAGATTAGAATATATGAAGCAGATAATTGAGGACGTGGGTTGTAATGGATAAGTAGAGATGAAGAGGTTAGCACATGATAGGAAAAAATGGAGGATTGCATATAACCAGTCAAAAGAATTAGGACAGCCAAAAAAAAATCTGATTACAGTTTACCATAGCAGTGTGCTTTATAAACAGTTACTGTTACCAAAGAAGAAAACCTTGTAGAACAGTGTTACTTCTGATTGAGTATGTGCCCAGTAGCAATTTCCCTACACATGTACTTCTGCATTACACAGATTTTCACTTTAAACTCTCCCACTGTTTGAGGTAACTTGCTCAGCATAGCAATCAGTAATTTATGAACAGTATATTGCTTCACCTCCTGTCTTTCAATAATCTCCAACCTAGCTCCTTTACCATATGCCATTTTTAAGTAATTTTAACATATAAATCTAACTGCTACCATTTGCATCCCCTCCAACTCCTGTATTTGGTACAATGAGCCTGGTGGGTGAGCGGCAGGGCCTGGAATTCTGAAGGATACGAATTCGAATCCCTGTCTCGTCATCCAGATTTCAGTTTTTCATGGTGCTCTGAAAACAATCCAGTCGAATGCTGGGATGCTTCCACAAAGGGTGGTGACTAAACTCCTTCCAGTTTCTTGCCCCCAGCTCTTTCCCACCCATAATAACCTCAGTGTTGATGATATGTGAAACAGTAAGAAAAAATGTATTTGATACCTATAATTTGTACTCGTATGGTACAACCATACTCGAGCAAGGTTCTGGATAAGATTCCATCGCTTTCTTGTTACATCCCGTAATCATCCAATCCAATAGATGCACGAGTTCAAAACTGTCCAGTTTGTCCTGCCCATTTGAGGTTATTGTCATAGGGTATGCCAAGATGATATCACTTTGTCTTCTACAAGCAGTTCCTTCTCCACTTTATAATCATACAATTTTATTTTTCTTCCCGTACACTAATAAACTGACATTTTCCTCATTTATTGTCATTTTGAGTGAGACAGATTGTTCAGAACCCTGGGAAGGTATTTGCAATCCTCATATTGTACAACATTGTCATCTCACTATACACTACTAACACAATCATTCATTAGAATAATGATTAGCAGCGGTCCTAATACATTATCCTGTGGCACTCCTGTTCTCAGTCTGATCTATTTTGATGTAGCATTTTCCGTAGTAACGTTTTGGGCCCATACTCCTTAAAAATTCTTCTGCCCAGGAAGTTACTTTCTATTTCAGCCTAACGGTTTTGACAGCATTCCCCACTATTCTAGGGCTCATTCTGTGAAATGTCATGGAGAGAGACATTGTTACACTATCAACCTTGATTCTCAGTTTCATCTGAAGTCTCTTTCAGATAACCCTCTCATTGAGATTCAGATGAATAACTTTGTGTCGCATTTATGCTAGTAATTTTCTTTCCTCACAGATGTTCATGATGTGGTTAGATATCAAGCTCTCAATCAGTTTACAAACCATTAAAGTATAATTAATAAGTCTATAGTTCTCACCCTGTTAGTCTCTCCTTCTTTAAGAGGTAGTATTACTATGGCATATTTCCAGTTCAGTGGTCTCCAGTAAGTCTCCAGACAAAGTAAATAATATTTCTAGTTATAGTAAGTTATTTAACATAATAATATGTGGCTAATATTAATGATTTTGATTGTGTTCATAATAATTGGTACATGCTGCCTTTTTTTTCCCTTTTATCTAATCGTATAGATCAGAAAATGCCCACCCTGTTATCAGGTGATTATCATGTTGTGTTGTTTGACACCTGACATGAGGTTAGCTGGTTTGGATCCTTGTGATGCAAGAAATTTTCATCATTGAGGCTTTGCCATTAGGATAGGAAAGTCCTGGGTTATCCCAAACCTCTCTTCAGTACATAAGAGGCGAGTGTCTATGACACTGTTGCTGGTGATCAGTTCGTCTGGACTGAGTGTGGTGGTTGAGCAGTAAACGCTCTTACCTCACAGTCGGAGGGATGTGAGTTTGAATCCCCGTTCAGCCATCCAGATTTGGATTTTCTTCAGTTTCACCAAATCACTCTAGATGAATGGCAGGATGGTTCTTTCAGAAGGCCATAGTTGAATTCCTTCCTGTTCCTCATGCACCGTGCTTGCCTTTAATGACGTTAACGAGGTGTAATGCCGTATCCAAAAAAAATTGTCCGTAGGAGAGGGATACTAACCTTTGCTAACTACGCCTCCCATTTCCCCCGCACTTGTGGTCTTCTGGAACAATAGGCATCAATGGATTGGCATCAGGCTTCACACCTTTCCTTCTTTCATTCATTCATTCATTCGTAATGCAAAAACACACTACACTGAACATATACACATCAGTTATCCAAACAAAACGGCAACATGTATGTACACTTCCATCATTGAGGAAGGTAAGGGAAAACAACTCCAGTTAAATTTCCCAAGAAAGCTGGAGAAGTAATCTCTCCACAGCCACCAATCCTGGGTCACCGGGTAAAAGAAAATGTTCAACAGCAATGGTAAGTTATTGCAGTGATGATATAAACTTTCGCCTTGAGTAGATGGTGTCTGTAATATGATGTCTTTCAAAACCACTTTCATTGTGCTGGGTTAGGTTCAGAATTTATGTACAGCTTTTCACTGTACTGAAACAAGCTTGCTGTGCAATATGTAGAGGCTCTATCTTATCCTTCAGTTTTTGAAGCTCGAATCTTTCCATCACCTTATAAAGTTGATATAGTTGAGAAATAGGTAGCTATGACTAGCTTCCAGACACTGCTGCTCTTGCTTGTTAATTAATTGTAATGGGCTGACTTCTGCTGGAACTTTCACCTTGTGCAAACATTGCCGTTATAAATTCACAGCCAACTTTATAAATTATCTTTCATTCCATATGAAAACCATCAGTTCTGCACTAATTTTGACCACAGTACTTAGCATCATAATTCCATTCAGTGACTTTTCTATATGCTGCTACTGTTGGGATCTGCAAATCCTTACACTCATTACATCCAGTGATATTTTGTAGTTGTGTATATCCAACATGCTTCATCCTTTTTTATTTTATAAAAGCCAGTAAGTATCTGTTCCTCAGTGTTTTCCTCTGTAGCATCTGTCCTAATTGGTTTATCATGTTATAGGCTGGAATTATTTTGATATTTTTTGTGTCACTCTCTCCGCTGGTTTGTTGCCATCCTCCATTTCTTCCTATCGTGTGCTAACTTCATCTCTACATTCTCCTAACAACCTAACTCCTCAATTGTCTGCTTCATATATTCTAATCTGTCTTCCTCTACAATTATTACCTTCGGCTGTTCCGCTAACAAATTAACCAGTCCTGCATGTCTTAAAATATGATTCACCATCCTGTCTCTTCTTTCTGTAAGACTCTTCCACAAACTTCTTTCCTGACCCATTATTTTCAAAACATATTCAGTCTGTACTTCATCTGTCCACTTAATATTCAGCATCCCTCTATAGCACCATATTTCAAATGCGTCTATTTTCCTTCTTTCTGGCATTCCTAAAGTCTATGCTTCACTACTATAAAGTGCTGTACTCCACACACGGAGTTTTAAAGTTCTTTTTTAGTCCTAGATCAATATTTGAAACTAAACGTTTCCTTTCTTCAAGGAGGCTCTTTTCACTTGTGCTATTCTGCTGTTAACATCATTGCCGCTTCAGCAATTGGATGTAATTTTACTTCCTCAGTAACAGAATTCACTTACTTCTCCTATTGGTTTGGATCCTATTTTCGTAATTAATCTACTATTATTGCTTTGATATACTGTTTTGACATCTTCACAGAAAAGGAAATTTGTATGGCATTGTTGGCCAGGTGATCCTGAAGGATTGTTCGGCCAACTGCATGACAAGAGTTTCAATTTGTCGCACCTACCACCTCTGTTGTGACAGGACCTAGAAATTGTATGACAGGTTATCTATACACTAAAGAAGTAATTTTAAACACCTCTACAACTGAAATTCCAAATAATGCTATTGGAAAGGGTATAGGGCTTCATAACCTTTCTAGTAGTGTAGTAGTTTTACTTACTGTTTACTTGTTTAGAAGATATTAGCTGATACCTGTGACTAGGTACTCGTGGATTAAGAATTTCTTTGCCAGAATTGAATATAGAAAGTTGTTGATAACAAAGGATTGGTCCCAAACAACACCGAGTCGGCATAATATGATAGGCAAGCTATCACTATATCATTCTACCGTCGAACCTGTCTCTTGAAGAGAATCAATTTCCAACATATTTCTGCCACCATTCGATAAGTTCTCAAAATTTCGTGACTACAATTGTTACTCATACCGGAAAAAAAATGTCCTGTGCCCTTCCTACAGATTTTCTTGACAAATTCCATCAATATCGATATAGCCATTTAGTCGTCAAAACGTAACAAAAAGACAGACTTACTTCCGCATTTATAGTATTATTACTGCAGATCACACACACACACACACACACACACAGACTGCGAACAACCCCTGTGGGATCATTATAACGTAAAAACACGTACAGCATTTCAAGACTACCTACGATTTGCCTCGAATGGAACCCCTAAATTTGTGATATCTAAAGTTTAACATTCAATCCGAATAACCGAGGGTTCAGGCGTGACTCTTACGATCAAAAACAATTTTTAAAAATCTTTTCCTGCACGGAGATTTGAACCGGAGACCACGATTCAAACAGCAGTAAGCAAGCGCTTTAAGCACTGAGCTACCAGACCGCTATATGGAAAGGTAGTACAGAGACCTTCACATCCTACGCGTTTGTCTATAACCCTTCAGTAATTTTTCGAAATTATAAGACAAGATATATTATTCATACAGGAAATTTTTCAACCAAATGTAGACAGTACTTTTCTCCTAGTTTCATCGAAATCATATGAAAACTGTGGATTTGTATGAAGAACAAACCAACCAACCAACAAACAAACATATATACATTCATCTTTATATATATAGATATAACCCATCTACCAACTACCCTGTCTTCGGATGTCTGATCTCGCTGCATGGCTTAACTAATGTTTCCATCTTTGCATCCTGTACTCTCCGTCACCAAACAATTACAGTATATGTAATATCACTTGTTGATAGATAAGGCCAATACAACTGTTTTATTTGTTTGTCATACATGTTTCACCTCTCATCGACGCATTGACGACGAATCTGAGTTAGTTTACACGTAGTTTTATAAACTTACTAAATTATATTTTGCATAATTATAAAAAATGTAACAGTTTCAGATTCATTACTACTTACTATTTATGATTAGTTAAGGTTCATAGCTGCACATCTCCGCTTTTTTCCCAAAGAATGTTCGTATTGGAAATTTGGTAACATTATTTGTATTAACTAAGTTTTGTTGAAATCCTCTGATCTTCCTTACATCAATTTTTACCATCTCTGTACCATACTCTATGTGGTGCCATAGAAGGATGTTGAAAATAGAGTGGACAGGTAAGGTACGAAATGAATGTGTTTTGGAAATGATGGGTGAGGGAAGAACTTGTGCAACAGTCTTTCAAAGAGAAGGGATGGGTTGGTCACATTTTATGACATGAGGGATTGCCTGCTTTGCAAATGGTACGAGCTATCAAATGTAAAAACCGAGCGTGGTGTGAGAGTGTTAATTCTGGAGGACGTGGGTTCGATTCCCCGTCCAGCCATCCAGATTTATGTTTTCCATGGTTTCCCGAAATCATTCCAGGCGAATGTCGGAATGGTTCCTTAAAAAGGCCATCGTCCGGGCATCCAGATTAGGGTTTTCCATGGTTTCCCAAATCACTCCGGGCAAATGCCGGGATGCTTCCTTCAAAAGGCCATGGCCAAATTCCTTCCCATTCCTTGCCCCCCATCCTTTCCCGTCTCTAAAGACCTCGCCTTTAGAGAGACGTAAAGTAGATTAAAAAAAGGCCATGCCCAAAATCCTTCCCGTTCCTTGATCCCAGTCCTTTTCTGTCCCCAGTGAGACCATCGAGGACTTGGTTGTAATAGGGATTTAGAAGAGAAGAGACTATATCAGGCCAGGAAGAATGAATGGTTGCATTAAACAAGGCGAGAGACGGATAACAGAAAAAAACCTGATGATTGCTGTAATTTATGACAGTCAATCCAAATACTGGGATGATCTCTGTGGGTCGGGGGAAAAACTGTTTAAGGCAGGTTAGGAAATCGCATAGTGTAGTTTATAACATAGGAAGGATACCAAAAGACTAGATAAAAGTGAACATGCGTAGTATTGCCCAAGAAAACTAACTTATCGCTGTTTAATGACTGTCACAATATCAGTTTGATGTTTTGCTTGCTTATTTTTGCCGATCGTCCAGAGCGTAATATATAGAAATTGAACTCCAGATGAATAACCTTCAATTCTGTTTCTGAAACCACGATGGAACACCGAGACTCTGCCCTATTGCAGAAATACAAGGATAATCGTCTTTATCGGCTGTGGGGAGGTACAAAAGAAATCTGTCAAGTGCGAGTTCAGGTTCCATACACAGATTACATATTAAACACATCCAAAAACAAGTTTTTTTTTTTTTTTTAAATGTAAAAACTTTAAAAATGCAATAAATTATTTTCAAATTGAGTTCGTTACACGGTTTTCAAATAGGATATGTAAATCAAGCGCAAAAAATCAGTTAAAAAAAAAAAAACAGTGGGCCTTAGAAAGAATTCGAAAATTTTAGAAAAAGAATTTTCAGTTATTTGTTATCAGATTCGTATAAATTCTGTATCAAATTATAAATAAGACAATTTAAATAAAATCTTGAAGTACTGAATTTTTTGATTGCTAATTTAGTTACTTTGCAAAAACAATAAACTCCAGAAAGATCAGCAAAGTTTTCCCGTAAATTTTAGGATGCCACATATCACTGTATATTTTGAAATAATTTTCGGATCAATAATCTCTGAAATTAAGGAGGAATTAGCTTTTTATGATTTTCAGACAAACAATCTCGGAAATCGTGAATCAAGAAGAAAAATCTACACTTTTTAGGAGTAGGCAAATTGCTAGCTTTCTTCAGATACCCAAGAAGATTGTTGAAAGAAACATTAAGAAATGTTATTACCTCAATTTCCCCCCTCCCCCCCACCGCACACACACTAAACCAAGATTTTTCAAATTTTACATTATAATCATGTAAAGGTTAGAAAGGACTAAAGTATTGTGCTATTACAAATTTCTGAGCTAAAGTATTCGGAAGTCATGTAGTTAGGACAGACAGATGAAAAAGGAATTAAATTCTCATGTCAGTAGATTTCGACCCAGGATAAGCACGCTGATCACAGAGTTCTACTGGAACCAGAGCGATTAAAATGGATCAAGGAACACTCGGAAAAAAACTTTGTTAGACAGTTGATAGTATTGTCGGCTCTTTTGTGCGCACTATTCTGAGGTTAGGTTAAGAGATGTGTGTTTATTTTTTTAATCGAGCGAGTGATTGATGGAAAGAACTGCAGAGGATATTAAAGTAAGTATATCGGATAATCGATTATGTTTGTAATGAATATGCAGAATAAAGAAGTTAACTCGGGTTTTGAAGAGATGTAGGATTGCATCAAACATTTAATAGGAAAAAAAAGTTTATTGGCTAGATATTTAGTATGGTAATTGACCTGTTACTAATCTTCAGTCGGTAGTATTGTAATTGGTGGTGATTGGATGGTACGTATTCTTTAAAAATAAGAAATTTGGTTGATACGATCTTTTTACAACAATTCTTCTGCCAACCTGTATCACCATGTTCTTACTCTCAAACTTTCTGATATGGCTTTAACAGCAGATTCTGCCGCTAATCGCTTTTTTTTAACTGCTTAACGCCTCTTAACAGCGAGGTCTTTAGAGACGGGAAATCGCTTCGTACCACCACTTTCACTGCCCGCTACAGCGTTAACTTCGTAACTGTCCCAGGATGAATTTGTCCTCTCTCCTCACGTTTCCAGTAGCTTGGCTGGCTTCATCCTATAGTCGTCTCTAATCCCTCCTTTTCTGCCGAAAGATCCTCCAATAACTTTTTCGGCCCGACACAGCTGACATCCGCCAGTTGCTGTAATCGAAAAAAGAACATTTCAGCAATACGGTATCTCTTCCTATAAATCCAAAACGGCTTTTTAATTAAAAAAGACGTAAGTGCATTGCTCGTGCAGGTGGGTATGGAAATCTGCCTGAAACATCCTCTTTAATCCGCCGGCATTGCAGGCTTTCAACCTCTTTCGCCGCCAGAATTTGAGTGCGTTCCATATTTTACTGATCTGAGAGCTGAGAAAGGAAGACGCTTTCTAGATATCTGAATGCGGTCATATATTGAGGAGGAATTCAATGCGGAAAAATGGTGATAGTTGAAAACGATGAGTGTCAACAGCCGTGATGAATTGCCTTGTACGCTCTTTTTTCAGTTTACAAAGAGATTTTAGAAAATAAAACCAGAAGAGCAAATGTGCGAGGTTCTATTTCATACATTGTGAATTTACAGTTGCAAAACAGTTTGAGCGAATAAGACAGATGTCTTGTGGGATTTCTTTGGAACTGAAGAACCAAAAAACTTTGTAGATTGGTGTGTGAATATTAACTAGGAAGGTTTATGATGTGTGTTTTTTGTCAATGATTATGCTTCTTAGGTGTAGTGAGCGAGCTGTGGAGATGAGTAAGTTAAACGCCAAGCTGGTGACAAATTCCTTAGCATCCCCTGCCTTTTTTCTGCAGGACTTTTTGTAGCCCCTAGTTAAAGGAAGAGGGGAAAATATTTTGAAACCCAGCATTTGATATTTGATGGTGGCAGAGCTGTTGTTGATGCTTTAAAGTGAATTTTATTCTTTTTTTATTTACATTTATTTTTCTACCAAAATAAACTTTTCAGTATTTCGGCTCACTTGTAATGAACTTGGGTGCCACATCAAAGTGTCTGAAACTAAGATGCGAATGCAATATGAACGTAATCTTAATTGCTCAGTTATTGTATTCGATTTCCCCCCCCCCCCCCTTACGGCTCGTTGAAAACGGGAGCCTTCGGAGCCGAAATAGAATTTTACAAGGAACGGGAAGGAAATCGACAATGAAGTTTAAGAAGAAATTATCCATACATTCGGCTATAGTGATTTAGGGAAACCACGGAAAAACGAAATCTGAAGGACGTACAGGGAACAGAACGTGGATGCATCCGAATGCCGGGATCTAACGTTATTGCTCCGGCATCTGTTCGAATCATATTGTCAGTTATAAAAATATATGTTTGTTTGACTACAGCTCCCGTTATCGATTTGTAACATTAATCTATGGATGTGTAATTTTAAAACAAATGGTCTAATATTTACTAAAAACAACTTTCGCCAGTGGAGGCTCCAAAGAAATAAAAATAAGACTTAGATTATGTCCCTTCACCTGAGAAATATACTGGCTGACAGAGAACTAAGAATTTACTTCAATGTCAAGTTTAGATGATCGTCAGTCAGTGAATGTGTGACTAAATCGCTGAAGTTTGCATCCGAATAACATCCAAACTAAGAACAGTAACAAAATAAAACGTAGAACGTTTGCTGAAATTGATTATATCTATGCATAACAGAAATTTGAGACATGTAGCGTGAATACGACCGAAGAAATTGAGGTTCAAATATGGCCCGAATCGCTTCGAGAAACGGGTAGGCAGTGCCGCCGTTGTCTCGACTTGGCGGGTGCATTGCCATGCACCCAAATATTAGTTTCCTACTCTAATAGTTAACTAGACTTTTAGCCACACAAGCTTGTCCTTTTGCAAATATATTGCTACTCAGCCCAATCCAATGTCATACTCTACAATTTACAAATTGTGACTGGCCAACATTCTGCATTTGGCTTTACCTTGACCGTGCAGGACATCAATCTCCATAGTGGAATATTCCAACGACGACTCGTGTTCTGTTCCCTTTAACACAGTGATTCTCAACCCGTGTGGTCCTCGAAGACGGGACAGGTAGTCGGCAGGCAGAATATTAAAAATTTAATTATAATTGAATTAAATATATCATAATAAAAAAAAATTAGTACAAAGACTCGCCAGTCTGGTTGTGTGCGTTAAGGTGCTACCGTACTTTATCGGGTAGGTTAGAGTTCTGGTGCCCCCGTACCGGCAGTCACTTAGTCCCCAGTCTCCGCCTCATAAACTACAAATTTCGCATCAAAAATACACATATCATAGAGTCTCAGACGGATGGCAACAATAAAGCTCCTCCTATTTCTCCAGGAACTGTCAACCCCTGGTTCTAACTACCCAGTAGAAACACTGGTAAAATTCTTAATTACAATCAAGGCTGTGTGTGATCCGATAGGTACCATTCAATAATAATAATAATAAATTATTATTATTATTATAAGCATATATACCATACGTTCTATAACCACTGAATATTTCAACGACCATGCAAACATTATTTCCTGGGTCTGAGTATATGACTGCATTATTACTATATTAAAATGTGTTTCCATATAGCATCAAAGAGATTAGGGATTTAGTTAATGACAGATTTATGAGGAATCTTGTTGTAAGTATAGATCCTCAGAGACCGTTGTGTGTGCCGATAACAATTGGTAGGGTTGGTGGTATGCATAGGTAAAATATTTAGGCGCTTATAAGTTAGTGATCCATAGAATTATTTTTGTCATTTTATTGGTCCTCGGGTTGAAAAAGGTTGAGAAACGCAATTTTGAACAGTTGAATCATCGAACTCATGATTTGCTTGTGATACTCTTCTGGGTTTCTGTTGATTTTTACCTATAGCTGGCCATTCTGTAAGTCGTATCACTCACATGCCCCGTTTACTATCCCGTGGTTTACGTTTATATTTCTGCTTAGCATAACTCGTGAACCCAGACCGATGGTAAATCTGATCGTCCTTCCCTGTACACTGACTATAGTTTTTAGATTTTTGCCGATATATCCACAACATTTACATGATAAAACTTGACCGTCTTTTCCAACCAGAAATTTTGGGAATACAAGAGCCCACTTGTCATCCCGCGAAAATCCCGTTAATGGCAACCTACTTCTGTCAAAATCCCTAGAAAATTCTACTCTGTGATATTGTTCAATGTATACAAGAAAGTATCATTTTGAACTGCTGATTGCCTTCCATACTGTATTAAGAGGCTATCTGAAACAATATCAACCACCTCTGGACCTTTCTCTCCGAGAAGAGGCACGCTAATACCACCAAAGTATGCTTGGTTTTGGTTTAGACGCTGCAGTCGTGAATGGACGTCCAGAAGAGTCAAATATGCCTCCACTTTTGTCGCTCATGTCAGAGTACGTAAAGCCCCTATTCGTCCTTTATCTGTTCTGCTACTCCAGTCAGTCTAGTGCCTTTACAGGTTTTTCAATACCTGGAGGACTCTGTCTTTTTATTTATTCAACCAATACCCTCAGAGAAAATGTTTTTCCTGTACTAGCAACGTAGTGGGTCAGGATTAGGTACGTTATTCATAAATTTTATAAGGTTTAGAAAATAATTGTCGCTGTTCTACATATATTAAGAAAATCCACAGGTGTTTCGCATTAATGATGCGGTTTACCAAAATTAGCCGATTCATGTTGAACGTCATCCAACATAATGTGCTCGTCATCTTGAAGGTTTTCGTGTGCATTAGTTGACTGACGGTTTCGTGGTCAATGTAGTCATATTTTTGATGTACATTGGCCGAGCGTAAAGTCTTACGCTACAGGTATTGGGCGACTTGCGACTTTTTTTTTTTATTCCCACTTCATAACTGAATATAACGAAACATTCTTAAATTGGTCGTAATTTGTTTCTCTTGGTCCAGAAAGCTTCTCTTACCGAATCACAGCCCTCCAACAAAGCGTGTAACATGATCGCAAGGTAAGAGTAATACGAGTGTAGTGGCAATCTTCAAGAATAAAATAACAGGAACACATAATTGCTCCCCCTTCCACTTTCTCATTCTCCGTACACTGTACAAGTAATGTTATCAATGACGAGAAATACTTCGCTTTGAGGATCATATGCACCAACATTTTCGTTTTCTTCGTTATTATTCCTTGTGCTATCCAGTTCATACCGAAACTGCAAATTCTCTTGACTAATATATTCTTGATCATGTGACCTACAAACACATTTGTCGAAAATATTTTCACTGTTCTGCATCCAGTACCTGTCTTGGGGAATGCAAGTGTTTACGAATAAGCATTTACGAGAACTGTCTCTTAATTTAAATGGCAAAGACAAAAAACCCAGTCATTGGCGGAAGTTTCTCTGTGGGTCAGAATTGCGTTTCATACTGCAAAGGTTTGCCTTGCCGTACTATCGCGCTTATTTTTCACATTCTGTATAGCGTTCGTTATTTATCTCCCCAGGTTCAGCTATCGAGATATACTTCGAAATATAGTAGGCTGCTCCTAATGCAGAACTACATGGCTGTAGATATTTGTTGACCTGCCATAACTTTAAAAGTCATTCATTGTAACAATGATCAATTCTTCTTGCCTCTTTTAGTTTTAATTTATAAAACTGCCACCATTTCTCAATGCTTGGTATTTATACAAAATTTCAGTGTTTTATGGACAGGCCTTGGAAAATCAGACCGACAAATTAGATTTTTGCTATTTCTTAATTTGCAGACATTGAACTGAATCACGTAAACTAAGATTATCTTTGATAACAGGGTCCTCTCACTTGAAAATACGATATAAAAGCTGCCTTCCCTCTGTAGTATCATACAGTGGCATATCAGCACACCAAATCACCGTATGATCATGAGGGCTTTCCTGCAACTAGAATTCAGTCAGTCACGATTTTTTTTTTATCCAGGTCTGGATTTCCGTCTCGTTTTAGCCATGAAAAAGCGTGAATTACCTTGAAATGTTGCGGGATATGGCTATATGGCAGAACTGTTTAGTGAATGTCATATTATCTGCAGGAAAATCAGGACAATTATCCTTGACCAGCAATGCTTTGAGCATATCTTACCATTTAATTCATAACGTGATAGTGTGGCGCCCGAAAGTTTGTAGCCATAGCACGCTTTGTGCCAGTAAACGGATGTGTTTCGATTGGTGCCTAGTATCTGTGGGTTCTGCTCCGTTTTGGTGAAACCAACCACAAACTCGCACGTTTTTCTGGGCGTTACATACTTCAGCGACCGAAAGAGCGTAAAGCAGATATTCATTAAATTGAAACCGTTTATCGTTACTCATTACTCGAGACCGTTTTTACGATCAGGAAATAATTTAAGCGAAGCGAGCTTTTCAACTCTTTGTTCACGCAATACGTTGATAGGTGGTGTAGTTTTATGTCTCAGCTAGAAAATGGGGATAGTAAATAGATGTTCTATTTCAGGATATCATATAACCTTACTTAAATTTAGTATTGTGGAATCTTTCAGTATAAGAACTGTGGTTACTCATTCAGTGTCATCACAGTTTAGGTCGTCAACATGTTCACTGCTATTACTTAACTATGCCGTATTTTCGTATCTTCACAATGAACTCTTGGCTTGTTAGAGAGCAGCTGTATGCGTCAGTGATTTCTGACTTGGAGTACCAAAAATAAAATATGTTGTAAAAACATTATGAGAATCCCCAATTCCTTTGTCACGTGCAATTGAATCTTTTGACCCTCTGGAATTCGAATCGAACAAATAATATTAATTACTGATTCTCATTATCGCCACCGCATCATTTGTCTCTCAGGTAATTATTCCTTTTTCGTTATTTAAAAACAAATGTTCAACATCTGAAACCAATGCAGGAAAATATTTTTCCATTTCTTCGATAGGGACACTAGCGTTTTACAAAACCTGCCACAAATATGTTTCTGTATCTAAATAATTGGTACTGGTTACAAACACTTCAGGCAGCATATTTTCAGTATTCAAGAAAGTTGGCCTTACAGGAATTTGTGACATACACTGATTGTGATAAGTATTACCCGCCAACAGAATGCGGACCAAATTTTAGGTGGTCTGATCCCTAAGTGGTAGTAAAGCAGACTAGGCAATCGCCGTTGGGGGCGTCCATTAATTACGTGAGGTGTTTTTCCGTAATTCCGGGCCCCCTCCCCTTCTGGTGAGACCCCCCACCCCCAAAGATGACGTGAGATTTTGATGATACCCCTCCCCCTGCTGATCGACCTCGTAGTTTTTTTGATACCCTTTTTTTAATTTTTTTTAGCTCTTCTGCTTCCAAGGGTGTTTTTACCCTCCACAAAGGGGCCATATCCGCATCGTTTCTAGACCTTATACACCCCCCCCCCAAAGTCGACATCCGTGGACCTTTTTTTATGAGTTTCAAATGCTCAGGTGAGATTTCCGTTGACCCCCCCCCCACCCCCGTCATGAAATTTGGTGAGATTTCACAGGACGCCACCCCCTATTTCACCTCACGCCTCCTTGTGACATTTGCAGTACATTGCCGACTATGGTATCCTTTGCAAAAAAAATTGCTGCCTTGATGAAAAGAACCATGCAGTATCTATCGTTTACCTCCTGTCTAAAATTATTTTGTGTATTCTCGTAGCTTGTGATTTATGTTGAGATGTCATTATGGCTTGATGAATACTTTAAGCTCCTCGTTAGTCATGTTTAAATTTACCTTCATAATTGAATAGAAAAAATTGTCTCGAATCGGCCAATGAAGAGCTTATCTGATTTTTTGGGAACATCTACAGATTTTTTTTATTTTCCTTACCACAGTTCTGAGGCGTTCAAAAGTAATATTCAGTCCTGCGTCTGCTAGACTTACAGAACGCTTCTGCGCTGCCTCTTGAACCTGCTGTGCGAATAATCTTGCCCGACCCTTAAATCTTTGTTGACAGTAACGTCTCCCCAAACAATCTGTATAAATGGTTCAATAAGTGTAAATATATTTCTGGTGTCACAGGCGCCATAGTCATGTCGTTCAAAAGTTGAGTCGAAGGGCACTGGTTTCTGCGTACTTTAGTAGTGAATCTGTTAAAGCATTTTATAAGACGAAAGTACAGTTAAATCAACGGTCTGAACTCGATGGACTGTTTTCGGTACACAAGTGTGTGGCATAAGTAGTATAAGTTGTTGGTCACTTGGAAAAATCACAAATTTAACTGTCTGTGAAAACGGGACTGAGACTCATAGTTGAACGTCTTTATACCCTAGAGGAAGATGTCTCCTCGTTTCGGATGTGCTTTGCATGCTGCTTCATTTGTACAAATCTCGTGCATGAGATGAAAATGACTCCTGCTGGCGGGTTTCCTACACTTTAGTTTACAAGCCCTGAGAGGAGCCTTTTACGTTTTGCTAGGACGTGTCCATATACAAGGGAAGAGTTAGAAACAGTTTGACGTTAGACTGTTTATTTGTAATACGACACGAACAGGAGCAATTCATGAGCCATCTAAGCAGCCTCAGCCGTGTGGTCTGAGTCTTTATGTAGAAGAGAGGTGGAGATAAGAAACAGGATTTGGCCTTCAGACGTGACAAATCTTGTTCCTGAAGTGAGGTAACAGATACAAGCCGTAACGTGTTTGAGGTTCTGCAGTCGCTAGCCGCCTGCAGTAAGAATATGAACATGTGATTTAAGAAACGATGATGTAATAAATGGCGATAAATGTTGACATGGATTCTGTTAAAGATGACAATAAATGTAATTAATAGGCCGTAAACCTGTCTGATAAGTAGTAACTATGGTAATAAATACTGATAAGTAGGGTTCGGATCTTTAGGAAAAGTCATATTTTTTCCCTGCCTTCGTTTTGAGCTGAATTGCTGAATTAAACACTGATTCAACGTTTCTGATTGAATTTAAATGTGTTTCATATAGCACAGGGGTGGCCAAGCTCCTAGATAGTCCGAGCCAATTTTCAAAATTTGAAATTTTTCGCGAGCCGCAATTAAATACGTATTTAAAAGGTTTGCAAAAAAGGTATTAAATTTTTTTACAGAAATTATATTTATTGAAAACATATGAATATAGTTACAAAATATGTGTATTGAATTTAAATATTAAAAATTAAACACATTTATTTTACTTCTCTTGATAATTCTTTAAAATTTGGTGAATAATTGCTGACAGCATTCCTCAGTAATTCTTTGAGATTCTGGTTAGTTAATACTAAAACTTTTAGTACATCTTCCAAGTTTTTTTAAAAATAAACTCTCCCTCTCCATACGGGCGTTTTGCACGAGCAATATTCCAGGCAATAACAAAACTGGCTTCAGCCACATTATTAGCTTTATTGCTAAAGGTTATCAAAATTGACTGTTGTTTATTTAAATTTGATTTTAAAGAAGCAAGTTTATTTGATCGTAATTTGGAATTTGGTGGATACTGATTAGAAAACTGAGGATGATTGATTTCATAATGTTGACGTAAAATGCTTGCTTTATTTTTGACCGTAGAATTACAAATAACACATAATGCTTTTCCTCCCACTCATTACTAAAACTTCTATTTTGTTGTTTTATTTTTAAAACAACTGGCAATAAATAAAGAAATTTAGAAATACAAGTTTTGTGATATTAAAACAATAACAACATGTTACATACTACGAAACAAATTATAGTTAACTTACCAAAAATTCCAGATTACAAATTATACCCGTAGCAAGAATGATACAAATTGTTTCCTCGAGAGCACAATGTCAACTCTCCGTTGCAATGAAAGTTTACAAATTCAAAATCGGTCTAGAGTAGGTCGATTACCGACGATTACGCCACTGTTTATGTTTTTCGTGCAGTTTTATATGAGTCATATCATTCTTAACTTGGGCAGAAATGAAATTTGTTACAACGTTGCACTTAGTTTTTCACATTTGTTACCAGTACTTTAAAGGAAATTATGAAACACATACGGAAGGATAATAATTTTTTTAAATATAATAACACAAAAATGAAAAGGGAACTCGGGTACATTTATCGAGAGCCACAAATAATCCTTCAAAGAGCCGCATGTGGCTCGCGAGCCACAGGTTGGCCACCCCTGATATAGCATATAAATGCATATTCAGGCCTTTTTCCTAATTTCGGTCATAGTGCAACATTTTTTATGATCATATGGTCATATTTTGAGGAAACAATCTGGTAATTTTTTGATAGACGTTATAGATGAGAAGAAATTAAGATAATTATTCACAAAAATATACTCCTGTTACACATTGGAGAAAGAAACAAAACTAATTGTCGCTGAATTGGTCAGAATTAACCAGTAAAGAATTAAATTTATAAATTATTGTCACTCTCTAAACTTTAATAATCGGATGGAAGTGTTGGCCGGAAAATATGAGTTACTGGTTTAGGTCCACCCATTCGGTGTTTGCCTCGATCATCTGAACAATGGGAAACTTCAGTGTTGGCGCATTTATGAACAGTGTAAACTGTGTTCTGTATTTTACGTAGTAATTTATTCGTGTAAAATGTGTACATTGGTGACCGTGACAGCATTCGCCTAGATAATTCGGGGAATCGTCTAAAACCATAACCAGGCGGCCGTTACGCTGTGCTTGAGATTTGAATCCTGGCTCTGTTATTGGCAATTGTATATCTTGTGTGTGACGTAAAATATTCCGCTGGTAAAATCTTCTCCTATACTCCAAACCGGGGTCGAACCGATGAGACTTGCAACAATCATGCCTAGACTGGTTGGAGAGCGGTAATGCTCGAGTCTAGAATTCAGGAGGACGCGAGTTCAAATTCCCATGTGGCCATCCAGATTTCTGTTTTCCATGGTATCGAGATCACTTTAGGTGACGTGACAACCTTGCAGCAGGCATAAACACACCATCTTTCACTTGTTATTTCTTCTCTAATCTCTCGTCAAATCTTTCTCCCGATTATCACTCTAAATGCGACCATATCCTCTTGAAGGACTTGTTATCGTCGAAACTACAGTGTCCGCCTTGAGTTTACTTATTGATGTTTCTCATTTGTGAAGTAAATAACATTTAAAATTATCATTTTCACTCGCTGTGTAAAACTAATGCTGGATGGAGAGACATTAGTTGCATTATTACTTCATCTGAAAAATACTAATGTCCATAGTTCACTAATATTGGTTTCACTAATATTTACTATCGCGGTCGGTGTTTCTACATTAACCTATTGTCCCGCAATCGCGTCTATAAAATTGTATTGCACGGAAATAATCTGTGAATTAGATTTAATTTCCAACGTGCGACTGCTTAAATACATTGAAATATCGACAAATATTTACCACAGACTTAAATCGCCAATTGAGTGCGTTACCTCTGCATCAAAACGCACACAAACAAATGCTTTGTCAAAAATGCTATTTTACTGGGGAATTAATTTTTACCGCCAAACGCAGAAAAAAATGGATTCATTCGACCATTTACCAAGCATTCCTACCCCTACTTATATTCACATGTGTGTGCACCACAATTTAAAATAGGGAAATTAATTTAGAAAAATTTAAATCAAAATTAATTTATCAGACTCCAAATTTTAGTCCGTATCTGACAGGACCCCGCATTGTAGGCGCCAAGTTGAAATTTCACATAGCTGAACCTTACGTTGGAAACGTCATACTTAATGGTCACTTTTTATTTAATATTATTATTTAAGTATTCAATCGATGGAAAATTGTTTGGTTCGTTATTCATTAATTAATTTAATCTATTGTAAGAGATTTATTATCACTCAGTTGCAAATTCGTACACTTTCCATCTTTAAGTTAAATATGACGAAGTATTTAATTATTAGCTAGCTTTATAAAAAAAAATCTCCTAATCTCAGGTTAGAACACTAATTCTTTCAAGAACTGCGCCACTGTACCGCAACCTGGTGACTTCTTTGTTGCCACCGGTCTCTGTCCCCAGCAGCTCATTGTTGGGCGCAAGTAGCACCATTTATTTCTTCCTGAGAGACATTTACTCAGTTCTCTGCTGAAGAATAAACCATAGTATCGTAAGGTCGGTAGCTTGCTGGCTGGGCCGCACAAGCACCAATGCTAACACTTCTTGTCCCATTTGGACAGTCAGTTCTATTTTAAGCGCTGGAGTCTGACGTGCTGTTTGCTTCTGATTCGTGTGCTGTATTTGAAGCAGTCTTATTCTTCTTCGAAGAGGACTTAGTAGTAATGTCCCTCTCTCTATCTGCCGTAAAGGTTATGTCGACAGTAATCTTTCCCTGATCTACAATCGCAGAAAAAAATAATCGGTCCTCCACGTGAGGGCGTGGCATGGACTGCCTAGCATCGCTGACAAGGACGTGTGTCACGTAAATTACCAGGTTCTGTGCTGGCGTTCAACTCCAAGAATTCTCTTTCGCGCCCATCAGTCTAACAGACTACGGATCTATGAGCGTTTCCAGAACTATAGCCCGTTTAGTTAACACAGGCGGCTTAAGGTCAGTTTGCTCTATCCCCGCTCCGCCGCCCTTACCCCTACATTCGAAGGGGAAATTTTCCTTTAGCCTATCTGGACATAGCGTTCAGCTCTGGAGGTAGGAACGGAACGAGAAAGGGTGGTGAGATGAAGATTGGGGTTAGGGAAACATGACGTTGAGCCGCCAGTTCGGAGTGAACAGGGAATAGTTGGTACGGGGTGCTTCTCCGACCGCATGTGAAGATGGAAAAAAATGACTGTTCAAACTTTTCAGTAAATTGGATGTGCCCACTAATACATGTCGAGATTATTACGCGAGGAACAATTAAACACATCATTTACAAAGAATGCTCGTCTCGACATCTGTAGCTTGATCCCAGTAACATTAAGATTAGAAAGGGGGTTACAAGCTAGATTTTTGTACTCACTTTTATTTTTCCGTTATAAATAAGTGCAGGACGTACCCATCGATATCTCTTGGTTTCGAAAGTTGTTAAAGATACTAGTAAAATAGTTTTTTCGCGAATCTCTCTCTTCCCATTGGTTAAACTACAGTTATTTGTGTATTGAACAATTTTCCATAAATTTCCTGTAAATCCTTCAAGCATGAGCAGCCGTTTTTAAATTATGCGATTCTAAATTTCTAAGAAACAGCGTATACTAAGCATAATGTTACATAGAATATTCTCCTTTGTGATAGTAAATTCGTATGGGACACAGATTTTCCAAAATTCATTCATCAGCGTCGGTGTCATAATTTGTGCGTGTCTGCAAAGATTGATGTACAATAGTAGCTCACTAGTAACAGAAAGCTTAGTAACGTAGGTTCCCAGGTTTATAGCACTCCATTGTGTCGCGTTATATCTGGGAATGTCAAACTATTGTTTCGCCTTATTCTAAGTTCAGTTTGAAACAGGTTCTCGGCCAACTTGGGCATGTTCTTGCGGTACTATCAAACCATTCGGGAGGAAACTGGTTCGAATCCCCGTTCAGCCATCCAGATTTCAATTTTCCATTGTTTATCGAAATCAAACTAATGCCAGGATGATTCTTTGAAAATGCCATGGCCGGATTCCTTCCCATTCCTTGAATTGACACAAAAAAATCAAAAGTGTAATTCCAACGACGGTTATTAATAATGATGTTGGTCATTTCTTACTTGAGATAATGGTGTAAACTACTTTTAATAATGTTAAATTTAAATGCTTTAGCAGTTTTTTCCCACTATTGTCGGTTAATAATTCCGTTATAATTCGTGACTGCGAAGAAACTACTGATGCTTTGCAGGTGTTTTAAAGAGAAAAATAAATAAAATTTTGGACTAAAATCTCAGTTAATATATACATATAAATCATCCCTCTATCCTTTGGCCCTCTTCATAGAAACAGGCTAAAAATTACAAGACGATCTATGTACAAATGTTTCCAACATCGCCGTATTAAACTGAGCAATAAATCCCTTACACCACTTTACATGGCAGGCAGAAGATTCTTTTCATTATATTATTTACATATCTGTGGTTTATCTATATAAACATCTCGGCGTCAACATAATTATTGTGTTAGATAGGCATAATAATAGTTTATAAAAGCTGTGAAACGATTTCGGTGAACTACCGCAAATCCTGGATCATTATATTACAAAGATAACCATAAGACAAGAAACCTTATTTCAAGTCGTTTTGATAAAATTCGTCTAATTTAAGCGATGAAAAAATTTGAGTCAACTTCGTTGTGATGCCGACTCCGACACTAAAAAATTTGTGTACAAGCTCTACAGCTGTTTCTGGATAGGATGTAAGGTCATGTACTTATTCCCATAACATGTACGTCTTTAGATTATTTTTCTCTCTGAAACAGGGCAAAGGAGAAGTAAGATATGGTGTTGTTTTCTTCGTAGCATCAGTAATTACACCCATTACCAAGAATACCTTTTACTTTTACGTGCTACGTGATGTGACATGACAACTGCTCTGTTACGTAAAGTAAAAGTCTGAGGCAGGAAATTTTTACTTGCAGCTTTCGACGAAGATGTCGGAGCTGAGAAATTTTCTAATAAATGTCATTATGAATAACGTAGAAATTTTCTTTCGGCCAAGTATGGAGCTCCAATTAGAGAAGCTTCAATGAATCGGCAAGACTCAATACATATGTCAATCATCTCTTCCAGCAACAGCTGGAACTACTCAGCAATATCTGTTACGCGTTTATTGCCGGATACAAACTTACTTGCCTAATTGGTTGGTTCCAAAACAGTGAGGATAAGTAATAATAATGTTTGGAACCCATAATGAATTTATTTCTACTTGCGCAAAATATAATCCATAAGATTTTTTGTTACAGCTGCAACTGTCTGAGCAGAAATATGGGCTTGCCTTAGTTTGTGGCCTCTGTCGTGACCAGTCATATAGTGATATTTGATCACCATAAAATGTGTAACTGTAAAATTAATCTCAGGGAAATGAAAGTACTCAGAGGGAAGTAAAAGATAAACAAATATCGGAAGATCGAGGTAAAGGAATACTGTATAACGGTTTTATACCAATATTTCTTCTTAAAATCCTGAAAAAGTGTCCTGATTTTTACCTACAACATGATGTGGAAACGAAGTTTTGTTGTAGTTCTGTTTTTCCGCTCACCCTTCCCCGGTTCGAATCCCTCTCTAGGTGGGGATTTTCATAGACCCTTAACACGACCTTTACCTTTGGCGCAGCTTTCTGTATAATGTGAAGTACGTCAGAACGGTTCCGTGGTTCGGATTCCATGTTAGACTGTAGGTCCCCTGTACCTGGTAGCACTACCGGGTTAGGTTAAAGCGACTAAGACAGTGGCGGAATGCGTCACCAGGTCTTTACGACCACACGGATTTATTATTTAGTATGTCTGTAGCTGTAAGTATGACGTGTTGGGTGTATGATATTCATAGTTTTAAGTTTTCACTTTTGTCGGCAGTCCCCAATGGCTGCCATTTTTTTTCCAGAAATATTCCCAGCGTAAGGTAGCAATTCTCGAGTTCTTGGTTCCTGTTTCTCAGCTGTTGGTCTCTGTATACTGGGAATAAAACCCAGTGTAATTTGTTCCTGTCAATAGCCGTTTTGCTTGATGCCTTTGTTCGTCCTGCAGGCTTTTACTATCGGAGATGGCTCTCGCCCAAAGAATCGACGTGGGCAACACAATCTTACGCCAAGCTGAATTGTGAAATCTGGTAGCCCCTAAGTACCGACCATTGTGCTTTGGTTTTCTGTACACGCTAGGGTTCAGATTACCATCTGGCTTCCGCTTAATATACCCAGGAATCGGAAACTCCCATCATTCTCAACGTTCATGGTGGAACGTATGTTCGACATGAGAATTTAGTAGTCTGCAATACCAAGCTCGACATGGCGTCGTATTAATTTCAAGGTTTCCTTCACAGAAACTCGGATGAACAGAGACGACGTCAGAAGCTAACCATGGGGTCGGAAACCGATTCAGTCAAACCCTCGATAGTCGATGCAAATTCAGCTGAGTTCGTGGTGTGAGCAATGACCCACAAGTGGACGTAGCAGACGTGCGAGATATTTTGCCAGCTGGTAGTCGGAATACCGATAGAATTAACAATTGGACATAAGGACACGTTCTCTTGGTGGATTTTGGACAGGCCATATAACCTCGGAGGCCTGGCAATACGATTTCCGAGTTTTTTGGTGGTCTCTTCTAGTAATCCAGATTTATTTTTACAAGAGCTTTGATTTATTTGCTACTTTAGAGCTGGGGTCAGTTTCAAAAAACTTGTAGGAAGCGTCATCTAATAAGCTAACTGACTTTAGTGTTGTACTGTTCTGATAAAAGGAGAACAGTGGCATTATCCTTATCTGCAAGGATGCCGAATAAAATCCCGTAATGCCTCACCCTCTTGGTGATATTGGGCTCAGGTGGTTTGGCCTTCTCTAATACCCGACAGGTCTGGCGACGAATTTCATCGGCTTCATCAACTCGAAGGTTGCAAATGGCCTGTTCTACCGCACCTTTCACAGACACAATTCTCGAGCCTATGGCAAAATTCAAACCTCTGGCTAACACAGAGATCATAGCATCGTCAAGCTTTCTTCCAGTGATATTGGGGTAATTCTTACCTCGGACTGCCTGTTACTGATATGTGTTCCTTGAAGTCAGTTATATTGGGAGATATGTCTTCTTGTGATCTTCTCTCCTTAAATGTTCTCCTAAGCCGAAGTTGCTGCGTCAACTTAGTTCCAGGAATAGGCAGTCAGTAAAGATGTTCTAGATGATATGAAGAAGCACCATGCAATGTCCAACTGGTGCCATGTCATTGTCCCGAGAGCGCAAAAGAAATGCCAATGAGCTGATACGACCGGCAATCTTTTTTCACCGTTTCTCAAACTTTTCAAATTTGATGCAACATCCCATTCCTGTACAGCTGTACTGCTTCCACGTAGTTTTCAGGGGTGTTCAGCCGCATAATTTCTGCTATTGCACGACGCTTCAACAGCTTCCTTTGCTATCTTCATCAAATGATGTAGTAAATATCACCGTCTACAGGTTTTATACCCAGCAAGCACAATGACTTGGTGGTCGAACTCTGTTTTCGGGTAGCTTGTTTTACATTATGCCAGTATGAGGCGAGAGGACTGTTAACTGTACACTCTGAATATGCTTGTCGTCTCTTCCGAACGCTTGAGAATAAAACGGACGCACATGCAATCTGTACCAATTAAACTTTACAGTGCATACGGCATGCGACTTCCGGCTTTCTTGCATGCTTGCTTACACTGACTATAAAATAAAACATTAGGACTATCGGAAGGTACTCAACGGGACACATGGCAACTGGCAGTGGTTCTCTTGTTTGTGCCGGGGTCGACCAAGGCTTCCTGACTGGACGATCCTTCTGCCTGCTTTGTCTTTCCGATGGGTAGCCAACCGTATCGTTGCACAGGTGGTCTTGTCAGAATTTTTTTTAAAAGTATGATCCAGCAGCTATCTGAGTACGTATTTGGTTCTAGCGATATGGAACATGAACCCACTTTAGCAACTTTGATAAAGGATCTTTTCGGCTCCTCCACAGACATAAAAGGTGATAATGTGTTTTTTATTAGCGTAACATAAAATTAACAAATCCTTAAACTGTATCCAGTTTCAGAAAAATACATATACATGACGTTTACTACTCTTGTAATAACACCCAATGAAGAAGCACAATTTATTAATTCAACATTATACCACATTTGTGAGAAGGAAACATTGAAGTGGAGAAACGTGATACCACGAATCGATCATGACCCCTTCGAACTAGGGTTGTATGTATCGTTAATGATTTTACTTGCTCAAATCATGTTTTCCTCATCGCAACCAATTTAGACTGCAAGTACTCTTTTGTCCAATGAACCCTCGACTTTCCCCAGCGACTCATAAGGGGGAGTGAGTTGTATGCACAGAATTCACATGAATTACCATGATAACCTTGACCTAAGTATGTAACTAGATAAACGCAAACATTGTTTTATAGGAAATTAATTTATTATATATGTTAATCCTCCAGTTCAAAAATCATTTCTCATCAGTGTAAAATGACGTGTTTCAAGTCAGTTATATAGTAATTTTGAAAATATAAGTGAATTCTGTGAAGAAAATAATATGTTTGAAGCTTGTATGGACATTATTAACCAAACTCATCGTTCAAGTTGAACTGTGAATGGGCCGCTAGAGCGGTGATGTGCGGTGGCGTAGCCTCGTGCTTGACGCTTGAATTAGTCGAGCCGCGAACTCCGCAAAGTTCATATGACAAAGATTGTTTTGTTGACGCGTGCGTAGCTATGTAAATAATTTAATTCACTTGTGATATCATCCCACGTTTTTTGTTGTTGAAAGATGCAGCAAAAAATAAATCAATATGGCAGTATTACAATATGGAAATAGACTTCGCTTATGCAAAATGTAAATTGGTGATAAAAATATACTTATTTTGATTTTAAGTTTATTTTTGATAAAATATTTAAATTTAAATAAATATTAATTTATTTTTCTACCTCCGCATCAGCTTCCGCATCCGCGAAGATGACTTCTGTTTCAACCCTATTTCACACTGACACGTATAACTTAATAGTGTTATATCCTGCCCGCTTATCTGGAACTCGCCCCTCATATTTCCTGGGACCTGGTTTGACTCCGATCACAGATTTTACCCTCCTATTGTTTTTCACTTATCACCTCTTCCCGTATTATTAATGCTACTTCTTTCCTCGTCTCAACCATCTGTGGACCGTGTTATTTTATTCCTTGCCCTTTGACTTTTGATCAATATTCCTGCATTTGTTTTCAGTGTTATTCGTTCATTCCTACCAGCCTTCACACCACGTGTTTTTATTCTAAATTGTATTAGTCATTATTACTATAAATAGTATTATTATTATAAATAGTATTATTGCCATCTATGTTGTGACGTGTTCCACATATTTAATTGTGGTTTAATTATGATGCGCACCTAGATATTTCACATCGAAATGTTCCGGCAATTATTTTTACTGTTATTTTAACAACTCTCCGACACTGCGCATTTGGTATTGTGGGCCACGCTTCTGTGATATCACAGATGTCAGCTCGAGTGTGTGTTGCGTGACTGACGTTAGCAAGCGGCTGGCATGACGTCACAGTGTGTCTGCATTTCGCAAATAGAAACTACAGGTGAAGACATACTCCACAACAATGTTTATTTGTTAATTATATTGCAGGTCTAGAATGCATTCATTTCGTACCTAATTATATCCTGTAGTTCAAATTTCGCTCCCATAAACTTCTTCATGCTAGCTTTACCTATAATGTGTGTTCCGTCTTGAACTTAACCGCATCCTTCAGTTGCAGTACTGTGTACTGCGTATTGCGTAATACTCTCCGTTGACAGTTTTGCTTCGCTCTGGATGGCTTGCGATAGCGTTTGACTGCTGCACAAATTCAATTTCGCAAATAGATTTTTCGTTCTTTGTCACTCTGATACCGATTTTACTATTTCCATGCGATATCTTTGTGTATCAGTTTTGTCTTACCAAGATACAAGAATGAAATTTCCAACTCTAAATTCAGGTACCTCTGATTTCTTTTTGCCGATATATTCTACAAACCTTATGATCTGGAACCAATAAAATCTGTAGTTAAGTTATTAATCATCGTTATACTTGAGGGAAGAGGCAGTACCACACGTAATATTCATCTTCAAGTGGAAGACTAGAAAGAAATGGTTCAATGTGTTATAAGGGTGGACGGTGAAACAGTTGGTTTCCTGCAGTTTGAGAAATACGTGATACTGGTTTGTTATTATGCTTAATACTGTCGTGGAGAATAACTTTGATAATTTCCGAATTCCGTGACGTTTAATTTTCACAGTTTGCACTCACAACCTACTATGAAGACAATCAGTTGAAACCGAATCCATCCAAAACTCAGCTATGTGCCTTCCATTTACAAAACAGACATACCAACAGGAAACTGAAAGTAAGGAAACTGAAAGTAAGATGGGAAGATGTTTCAAACCAAAATATCTCGGAGTTACACTGGATCGCTCCCTTACTTACAAAAAGCACTGCTTAAACACAAGAGGCAAAGTTTCAGCCCGCAACAATATCCTACTGAAACTCACAGTAAATGTATGAGGTGCACATCCCGCAGTGCTCCTAACATTAGCTCTTGCACTGTTATTCTGCTGCACAATATGCCTGTCCTGTTTGGTACAAGTCCGCTTATACCAAATAAGTAGACGTAGCGCTGCATGAAACCTGCATAATTCTAACAGGTTGCCTCAGAGCCACACGAATTGAAAAACTACATGGTCTGACAGTAATCCCCTGATACAAGACGGGACGTAGCTGCAATGTTAGAAAGCAATAAGATAAAAAAAAAACCGCTGCTCACCCATTATTCGGGAAACAACTCCTCTGATAATGGCTGAAATTTAGGAAAAGCTTCCTGAACACGACAGCTGCATTAGATGTACCACCGAAAGTTGCCGGCTCAATCTGTGGCGAGCAAGAATGACTCATATAAATCAATGGGTAGCTACCACCAGGTGAAGACATGGAGAGCACTTAACAGGCTGAGAATTGGTGTGGGTAGGGCACAGGATAATCTAGTAAGATGGCATTTATCTCGAAGATCTAATACTGCCGAACAGACCATCCAGCTTTTATACAATTGTCCGCATTACCCATCAACATGCACTGTGCAACATTGTTGGAAAAAATCATAATTTTTTTCATAAAAATAAAAAAATCGTTGATTTAAAAAAAAAAAAAATCAAGATTTTTTTCATATATTGTTTTAAACGCCATAATTAAACTAGCTACTACTGCGCAAAATGAAACTTATCTGTAGGCGGCGGAGAAAAGGGGAACGCCCTCGCTTTGTTTTGACAGCTGACGCTTTTTTTTATACAAATTACTTAGCTTGTTGTGCTACAAAATTAAATAAAAATGACTGGTGGAAGACATAAAGATCCCATCTGGCAATTTAGTAAGATCAGTAAATGTTCTGAGTAACCATATGTTATAGTATAGGATTTTGAATTGGAAATGGCCAATACAAAGGAGCTTGTTGTACAGATTATCAAATATTTCCGAAACAAACGCGCTTTTTAAAAAAGGAGGAGGAAAAACTTTGGTACTGCCACAAGACCTTCATTGGAACACACTCACTGGTTGTTTCGAAGTATACATTTCTGAATGGCAAAAGTAATTGAAGATTTTTGAAGGGAAAAGAAATGTAATAGACAGTGTAAGCCAGCAAAAAAATTGAAAACATGTTAATAAAAAGACCTTTTGAAGAATTTCTGAGGATATTGATACCAATATCAATCGCAGTGGATACTCTACAAAAAGGTAATGAGTCTGTCAAATCCAGTAATGGCGAAAAAGACTTGAAGCTAAATTCAATAAAACTAACATTAGTCATATATCTATGTTTAAAAAGAGATACATCCAAGCTATGACGCCCAGCCACTTTTTAGCGTATTTATTAGACCCAACGCAAACTGAATTCATGGTGACAGATGAAGATAAGGAAAGTGCGTTGGAGGAAGCTACAACTCAATACGATGGTTCAGGTTTACTGCCAATAACTATAAAATTAAAGTAACAATAAAAAACCTTCAGATCTGTGATGTTTACTAAAGGAGTTTTGAAAAATGTTACAGCTCTGAAGTGGTTGAAGTTTTAAAATAATATTTTTAATGAAGAGGAACAGTCCAATTTACTATAAAATTAAAGTAACAATAAAAAACCTTCAGATCTGTGATGTTTACTAAAGGAGTTTTGAAAAATGTTACAGCTCTGAAGTGGTTGAAGTTTTAAAATAATATTTTTAATGAAGAGGAACAGTCCAATTTATACCTAAGTTTCAGACAACTATTTGGAGTCGTAGCATCATCAACAACAGTGAAAAGAGTATTTTCGACATTCGGACTTGTCCATATGATTTACGAAATAGGTTGGGGGTCAGAGAAAGCAAGAAAATTAATGTTTCTTTTTTTTTAATATTATAATTCAAATATTGATTATAGTTTACATTGATTAGTCAAACAAATGACAACCCTGTTCTACAAAAACTCCTTAACGCCAGTGGCAACGCTGTAGAAATTGCTGACTTTTGGTCATCTGTAATTTGATTCATTGGAGTTGATTGTTATCCTTTTATTTATTTCTGTTATTGCTAATACTGTTTGAATTTCTAACAATTGTAAAAACAACGCTTTTGACGCGAAATAAATAAATAGACTCGTGTAGTTGTGATTATATTGAAACAATTCGTTACAAGTATCGTTTACAGTTCTAATGGGATAATTCCGATAGTAATTGAAATCCTTGCGTTGTATTTCTTATATTTTTTTCTGGAGAAGATGATTTGATACTGAATTTATCAAACATCGAAATAGAATTCAGTATTCAAGTACTGAAACTATTTTGAAATTCCACATAGCTTTGAGCGTTTTACTACGGTTCAATCAATCAGAAGCTAGGTGACCGCAATTTTCGTGACTGCTTTGGCGACGCTGTTCATGTGACACAGCAGGTGTGATTCAGGACCAGACTACTATGTGACAGAACAGTAAAACTACATGACAGTAAGTCTATAATCGAGGCTACTGTTGTCTAAATTGTCAGATGAACATGAACAGCATCGATTAAAGGAAAATGTCTGTTATGAAGGTGTTTCGAAGGTATTGCAACAAGGACTGCAGAATGTCTGCAGTTAAAATTAAAACTCGGTGCTGATAATCGAGTTCGCAAGCCTTCCGACTATGAAGTTGTGTACCGTCACTCTTCCAAGACATTGTTCCCTTTTCATAGTGCTCCATGCCGCGCCAAAAAAAAAAAAGTTCTGGTCGTACATGAAAGTAATAAGAGGCTCTCGTAAGGTTATGCCGTCGCTGATTAAGGAAAATGGTAAATTATCAGAAACAAGCGTAGAGAAAGCAGAAATTTTGAATGTTATATTTAAAAAAGCTTTCACGATAGAAAAATCGGAGGAGATTCCGATATTTAACAATCGTACCAACAAAATTATGAATGATCTCGTTCTTGATGTCGAGGGAATAACTAAACTGCTTATGAATATAAAAACCAATAAAGCTCCCGGGCCAGACGGTATTCCTACAAGATTCTACTCAAGGTACGCAAAGGAAATTGCACCGTATTTGATGAAATTATATACCGTCTCCTTGGATCAAGGAAAAATACCAGCCGAATGGAAGACCGATATCGTAAGTCCAGTGTTTAAAAATGGAAATGTTAATGATCCTCAGAATTATAGGCCGATCTCGTTAACTTCAATATTTTGCAGATTTTAGAACATATCATCTATTCAAATGTCATGCGGTTCCTGGATGAAGGTGAGCTTTTTAAACCCAAATCAACATGGATTCAGAAAAGGCCAAAGCTGCGAAACACAACTTGCACTTCTAATTCACGACTTGTACCGAATTATAGTTGAGCAATCCCAGGTTGATTTAGTTCTATTAGATTTAAAAAAAGTTTTAGGCACTGTGCCTCACACTAGTTTACTTAGGAAACTTCGTGGTTACGGCATATCTAAACAAATATGCGACTGGGTTGCAGACTTTCTGAAGGGCAGAACACAGTGTGTAGTTCTCGACGGTGAGCGTTCATCACGTACCGAAGTGAGGTCCGAAGTACCCCAGGGAAGCGTGATAGGGCCTCTGTTCTTTTTCATATACATTAATGATTAATGCGACATAATAGAGGGGATGAAAAGATTATTTACCGATGATGCTATTATTTATCGTGAAATCAAAACCCAGGACGACTGCGATTTGTTACAAGACGATATTATGAAAATAATTCCGTGGTGTAAAGCTTGGCAGTTGGAGTAAAACGCTAAAAAGTGCCAAGTCATTCGTGTAAGTAAAAAGGTAACACCATTTAGCTCTTAATATACAATTAATGATACTGTCCTTAGAAAGGTAGATTCCGCTAAATACCTAGGGGTAAAAATTCGTAATAATTTGTCGTGGAATGAGCATATCGCGAATGTAATGGGGAAAGCAAATCGTATGCTCCGATTTCTAGGTCGTAATTTAAATCAATGCACACTGGAAGTTAAATCGATTGTATACAAGTCACTAGTACGTCCTCACTTAGAACATTGTTGTTTTGTATGGGGTCCCCATCAAAAGGGGTTAATGGAGGCGTTAGAGAAGGTCCAAAGAAGAGCCGTCCGATTCGTGACAGGTATATATAGTTGGAGGGAAAGTGTAAGTGCGATGTTGAAGTAACTAGGTTGGGAAGACCTGGAACACCGAAGGCGTTGCTCTCGACGGAAGCTAATCGAAAAATTAACGACTGACGTATTTCAGAATGACAGGCAGCAAATATTGCTACCAGCAACATTCATATCTCGGAATGACCGCGAAAATAAGATAAGAGAACTCGGGGACAGAACCGATTCTTTTCTGTATTCATTTTTTCAGCGAGCGATTAGGGAATGTAATAGAAAGGATTTACCGGGTGAGTAAACTTAAAATCCGACGGGAGTAGCTTTCGATAAAGCACTCCGGCCATCCTGATCTGGGTTTTCCATGGTTTTCCCGGATCACTCCAGCGAATGCTGGGATGGTTCCTCACAGTAGCTCATGGGCGCCTCCTGCCATATCCCGTATATCCCTTCCAAACTATCACCCTCCGCCACACCCTTTTAGTGAATCGCGGAGTAATAATAATAATAATAATACCCATTCAATGCCACACCTTGCAGCTGCAGGTCCAAATTTGACTCTTTGGAAGTAAACGAGGCAGTTATAAAAAATATAATTACTTACAAAATCGTGATATACCATATGAGTCCTTGTGAAGTATATGAAGTTCAACATTTGATGTATCGATGATTCAGAATTCAATAACTTGGTAGTGTTATTGTTTGTCCTACTTAGGGGCCATTTATGCAGGCGGACACAACCTACTGCCCCCAGGCGTAGAAGGTGTATGTCACTTCACCTGATGCCGTGTTGTAACTTCATGTAGCATTAAGATTTTTTGCCATAATTGTTGCATATCAGAGCCACGAAAAGTCACTTCACGTAGTGGCGTAACTAGTGCCTCATTCCTTTCCAATTTCTAGACTCTTGGAGACTTCAGTTTATATCTATCCTTTATACTCGGAACTACATTCTAATTTCTTACAAAATACCAAAGTTAACTAAGTTCTGTCATTGTAGGTGTGAAACTACTGTCGATCTCTCACTATGACTAGAACAAAACTTATTAGGCCTGCAGCATTTCACCTTCGAAGAAGAACGTTTGTATTGCCAGTATGACTGCAAAACGTGAAACGTGGGTCCTGTATGATAAATGAATTTTTTGTTTGTGAAATGTGTAGTTTATGAGGCGGAGATTGGCAATTCGGCTCGGTGATTGCGGGAAACCGTAAACAGGACGGCCGGTATGCGGTGACCAGGAATCGAACCTCACCGATCCATTGTGGTGGTGCCTTAACGTGTTTATTTTAATTAGTCTTCCATTTGGAAACAAGCAGAATTTTTAACATACCGTAGGTGAATGTGTTGCTAAGTTACCGAGTCCTACAATCTACGTAAACCATCCAAACATTGAGGCCTTAAGGAATGTACACACTTTGACAGTAAATTTGTCCGCCGCTGAAAATTTCTGTCACTCTTATTTTGCACAATTTGACATCAATGTCGTCCTAAGCAACAGTACCGCAATACTGGCTTGCCAGTATTGCATTACTGTTTCCTGGGATGACATTGATGTCAGATTTTGCAAAATAAGAGTGATAGAATTTTTCAGCGGCGGCAAAATTTATTGTCAAAGTGTGTACATATTTTCAATTAAAAGTTTCATAAATGAAGAAATTTGTGCCTCCGTGTCTTTAAGTGTACGTCTGTTTGTTATATTTGAAAGTTTTTTTGGCAGTAGATAATTCTTATGAAGAATTACGAGATAAGCTATATGTCTGTTTTTATTCAGATCAGGATGACTTAAGTGCTGCATATACAAGCATGATTGGGAGATTTTTACTGTAATCTTTGTTGTTTGAACGAAACATCGAAATTTCGTTACTTTACTGAAATATTGCCGAAATTTTGTACAAAGTACTGTCCTACACTCAATTTTTATTTCACTACCTCTTGCATGATTATTATTATTATTATTTTGGCATAGCTTCTGAATCTTTTTTCTATTTTTTTTTTTTTTTAATATGGAAACTACTCATGATCACCTCCCCCCCCCCCCCCTCAGAATTTCATTTCGGTCTACAGAGTTGTTTATTAAATGGCACTGCATATTATTAGCAGGGCCGGCGCTAGGAATTTCGGGCCCGGGTAAAATGGCCGACTTTTTTTTTTTTTTTTTTTTAAACCTACAAACTGGCTGGGCGGATTCATGGCTTCATGGCCTGAGGGCCCCTACAGTCGGTGATCGGGCCCCTCATCAGCCGGCGGGGCCCGGGTACTTTTGACCCGCTTACCCCCCACTAACGCCGGCCCTGATTATTAGCATTTTGAATGTTCTCCTTTTAGATTTGGATTATTACTCTCTGGATTCGCTTGGTGAGGGAAAAAAAAAATTAATTACTGAGCGAAGTTTTCTTTTTCCCCAGATGTAACATATAGGATATTTTCAGTTCAGATTTCGTTCAAACACTTAATTGCGAATAGTCTGTGAATCATCCTTTGTGGGCAATGATTCATTCTGAGAAGAAACGTCGTTAAAGTAACTCACATTTTTGCTATTTAAAATCGAGCGTGGTGGGTGAGCGGTTAGCGCTCTGGCCTCGCATTCTGGAGGACGCGGGTTAGAATCCCCGTCCGGGCATCCAGATTTTGGTTTACCATGGTTTCCCCAAATCACTCCAGGCGAATGCCGGGATGCTTCCTTCAAAAAGGCCATGGCCGAATTCCTTCCTGTTCCTTGTCCCCAGTCCCATCCCGCTTCTAATGACCTCGACGTTGACGAGGCGTAAAACCATAAGTAAAAAAAAAAAATTGTTATTTAAAAGAATAAAATAACTTTAGCATATTTTTTGAAAGAAAATCAGTTTCTTTATGGTTTAATCATGTTTACGATTGAAATTAAATAGTACAGTTTATGGGATTCAAAATGAAAATTGTAGGACTTAGTCGTATATTGTTTATCTTTTCTGGAAAATTTGTTGTATTTTTGCTTATGCGGTTTTGAATAGCTTCTCCCATTCTTACCATAGACATTAGTTTCTTTATGAAATTAATCTACAATTTGATAGTAAATGAGGAAGACGTCAAATCACTTGAATACTTAACACACAATGCAGAAATTCGCTACATGATTTTGGAGACTTTTCCTCTGGTTTATGATTCTACACACAAAACTCTCATTACTTCCGGAGGACAAATGAACTTTAGTATCAACAAAAAAGACAGTTGTTCTGTAGTCTGTGGACAGAAAAGCCTGGCGCAAATTAAGCGTACCGTTGTTCTTCTCTACACAAAGCAGGGCTTGACACGTCTTTTGTTAAGTTTACTGGGAGCTGCTTTAAAATTAAAATTATTATTTTTATTTCATTTAGTTGATTACTGACAACCATATACCGATCTGCGAAACTATTGTAGAAGTTGTCCTTTGAAGGTACTATGTCTTCCCGAACAAAAGCGTTCGTAAGTACTTTTCTCTCAACCAAATTTGTTTCGGCTTTTTTATCTAAATTTTTATACACTTCCTGTTCTGTTAAATGAGTAACGTGAAGCTCTTTTTCTGATAGCAAGGGAAAAAAGCAGTCTTTTTATAAAAAATAGTATTAAAGAATTTCAACTAGAGCATTAATGTGGCGTGGTGCAAAATTGTAATTCCTATCACTTGAAATGTTAGTCTTGTGCAATGTACGTGAAACTAGTTAATCGAAGATATCGGCCAAACCATTGGAATTGTCGCGCTATGATTTCGCAATTTTGTTTTCTTAGGATAAAGGAATTTGAAAAAAAATCGACGAAGCCAACTTTCAAATAGAGCTGGAAAGGAGGAGGTTGTCCACTTTATGTTAGCATTCTGCTTTTGCAGCAGGTATATATAATTCAGGCGAATAACATTCCGAAATTAAGATATACAGCTACATAGAAGAATAATTTATCTATGCACGCGCTATCTCCTGTTTAATGTGATAGTATATAGTGAAGAACTGGACGCTGAAGGACATTTTGAGGGGATCTGTGAAGAATGTAACTTTAAGTACTAAAACTAGTGAGTGAAACTTGCAAACAAGTGTTTCTAACACACCTGTAGAAAAATCACGTTTGTGGTCTTAATAACCACTTTTAGTGTACTTACCCATAAGAAATGTAATCAGATTATTAACTTCTCTCATAATAAATCATCAAAAACATTTATTAATTTGTTCGTTTGTTAGGTGAATAACGCGTGGACATGCGCTCGAGTGTTCGACCGCGTTTGCCTTTCCAGAACCGCGGAGCAACTTTCTCGGCTCTTATGTAATGCCCAGCCTTCAAGTTAAGCACTGCCTTGGCCAGTCTGACTGTTCAGCCACTTACGATTGTTATTTCCCCATACTTTTAAGTATTTCTAGGTTAGAGTAATCCCACGAAAACAATTATTGTAAAAATAGGGCAAATTCTCGTGGCTGTTTACTGACAAAAAGTTAAGAGATCTTGTTCTTGGCCAAGTCTACACTCTACAGAGTATATTCATTTTAGTTTCTGAAACAGAATGGTTTCTCTCGGTATTATTGTGACTTGGCCATTATGCATGTCATAATTTTTACTAAAGTGATTTACTGCAAGACCTGTCAAATACGGAAAACGTGCGAGGGAAATCTTGGTTTTGTGTATTTGTAAGACTGATAAAGCAACACAATGAAGATATTTATGTAGGAAGTAGTTTTAGTATCTAGTTTACTAAAATATAGCATGAATAATGGCAGAGTGAGCAGGTTATTAAAATACTATCCGTAACACCGAAAGAAACCATTCTGTATCAGAAAGAGAAGTGAATACATACTGTAGAGTGCTGACCTGGTTTGGAACGAGATCTCAAAACCTTTTTGTCACTAAACAGACACGAGGCATGGCTCTGTTTACCAGAATTGTTTTTATGGGCTTGTTTATTTTTGTAGGTTCATAGCTTATTCTGAGTCGTCTTTCTTTTCTGGCTGTAATTTTTACACAATAACAACTGTTATACTAAACAGTTGCAGATATGACATTGAAGGGATTAGTTTTATCATACATAGAGTACGTACGCTAACGAATGAAGTAGACAAGAACCATCTCCAGGCACGAGTTTCACTCGCCCGAATATAGCGGCTCCGTTTGAAAATCCGTGAATAAGGACATTTTAGAATTAAAGTATTTTCAGTAGACCTATATTGTTGTATTTCTCAATGACGTCTGTAATCACGGCACTGCAAGCGTTCAGTTTGCTATTTCAGCAATATTCAAAGACTGTATGTTCCCCTCGACAGTGTCCAGTATCAACAATTCGCACGCTTTTTTGCAAACAATGACTGTGCGTTTTGGGCGAACGATACCGATTGACGTAGATGTGATTAGTGAATTCCGAATAGAGGGCGTACCAATAATTTCAAAACTAAGGAAAATTTATTGCAATATCTAAGGTTTCTTATTTCTATGCGTAATAGAAATTTGGGGTATAGCGTTAGCCGCAGCAAAGATATCGACGTATAAATATGCGTCGAAACGCTTCACGTTTATGGTCGAAGTGGGATAAATACAGGAAAAATCATCAATATTGTACTTCTCTTATTATCTGGGGGATGCAATTTCCTGTTTTGGAACCACGGAAAGTAAGGATTGTAATTCAGCAAAGCAGAATCCCGCGGATCCACAATTCGTAAAATGTCACTAAAATGTGTGTCACTCAACGCTACGTTACCGTCCCTTCATCGCTTCCTGGACCAGGAATATTTTGTAACTATTTACTAATGTTCTGGTGGATCTAGTATTAATTCTGGTGATATTCGAACATTCTGAATCAAAACATTATTTTTAAAAAAAAATATTGGGTATTATAAAACAAATGAATGAAATAATATTTCCGTCAATATAATTTGTATAATATTTGCTTTTATGAGAGTTCTATAACAATTATAATATATGCTTTTATGGGAGTTCTAAAACAGTTGCATGTTTGATTATTTCTGTTAGCTTGTACGAGACGAGGAGCTGCAAGACCCTTCTCGGCCGATCGCTATTTATCTTTAGGAACTAAATTAGTAGACAAAACAATAAATATTATTTGTTTCTTAGATCTTTCCTCCAAAAGCAGAAGTGATTGATGGAGTTATAATTTTTTTTTATAGACTCGATGTATTTGACTGTTTTCATTTAGGTATCTTACGTACAAGTACCGACTAATGTGATTGTTTGACTACTTAGTTCAAAGACAGATTATTTTGCAAACATGTGATTTACTGTAAGTCATGTAACTAAAACTAAATACCTACAAAATTTGACTGTTTACTTAACTACAAGAATTAGATTTAAAAAATAAAAATATAAAGAAGAAATTTACTGTAATGCATAATAAATGAATCCGTAGTTGAAAAGAATATACTTAAGAGAGGCTATACATTTAAAATAATGTCTTTTGATTGATAAAATATTGATTACTATCTAATATTTAAGATGAATTATTAAGAATTAAGCAGAAGTTTAATATTTAAAGTGATAAAAATTAGTAACTGCTGGATCCCACGGGATTGTGGGATTGAAAGCACTGCGGGATTACAATCATTAACTGGAAGTACTGTAAAATTATGATGACGGAGTGTTTTAGCCGGCTAAAAACTTTGAATTTCACTTGTTTCTAAAGTAAGGAGAGGAAGGAAGAATAAATAACCTAACACGTTACCTCGGCTTAGTAAGCTCCATTTATAATAAAAATTTGTAATATATATATGTATATATTACAGTAGAAAGCGATTTTACGTTTGGGATAGATCAACAATAATTACACGAAAAAAAACACCAATTTTAGGCTTTCCTGATGATTTGCGGGTAAAACCTCATCTGTGTAGAAACTTGCGTTTTTCTACTGCTGCGGGAAGTATTTAGTAGTTTTGATGATCATCAGTGATTGACAAAATCTGTGAAATTTCCATTTCAATAACTTCCAAAGGACTGACCTACATATGTCGGTAATCATCTCGTATGCCTATTTGTTTTGTTCCCCAGCTTCCCTTAAGGTTCTTTGTTTTGTCCATGAAATCGAGATATCTTTTTTCCTGGCTTGGTTATTTATTATTAATTTCACCAAGCTCTGTCTGGCAACCCACCTGGCGTCTGCCATCCTGATCTGGGTTTTCCGTGGTTTTCCCAGATCGCTCCAGGCGAATGCCGGGATGGTTCCTCAAAATAGCCCATGGGTGCCTCCTGCCTTCCAAACTATTACCTTTTCAAGTGCAATGCACTTTTAGTGAATGGCGGAGTAATAATAATAAATAATTTCCTGCTGACAAGCGTCCTCTGCACCCCGCCCTTCTCTCAACCAATTAATTATTTCAGACGACGACAATCCTTCTTCGACCTCCTCTTTTTCTTAACATTTTTTCGGATGTCTTGGCGTCTCTCTTCGCGGGCCTAACACAGTTAATCGGTTGTTAACCTCTCAGAACTCACATTTCCCGGTTTGACGTGTTTCTTAACTCGCACGTACCACTCGACCATGTACTGCACCCTCCTCGCTGGCAGTGTACCAGCGCTCCATCTGGCACTCATTAGACGCAGACTCCAGCTTCACCATATGAGCGACACGCGCTTTTTAATCCTACATCTGGTCCGCTTGGTGCCTCGTTCTTTTCCGACTGCCGCGGCCGGCGAGAATCTGTCACGCATGGAAAGCTGCAACCCCCCCCTCCCTTTTCCCCCTTTTCTCCAAGGTCAGCCACGCTCCTACCACATGCCCGGAACACCTAAGAGGGCGTCCATTAATTGAGGTTTTTTTTCTTAATTTTGGACCCTCCTCCCTTCCCTTTAGGTGAGATTTGGTAAGATGTGGTGAAACCCCCCCCCCCCGCCCCTTACGTGAGATTTACCTTATTATAATTTTTAAATAATTAAATTTATTTGACATGTTCATGTATTTTGCTTAATGCCACTAAATGTCTTCTATGTACTACATTTTTCTATGAAATAATAGGAGAAAAATTAAATAAAAGTTGACGAGAGATTTTTATTGACCCACCTCCCTTTAACTGAGATTTTGCCACACCCTCTCCTCCCATATTTTAGTTTACGTAATTAATGGACGTCGCGTAACTAAGATTTTGTTTCGGCTTTACGCCTTGTCGTCAGCATCATTAGAGGCGGAAGTGTGTCTACTGCAACGTTGGTAAGGAATTCGACCATAGCCCTTTGAACTAACTGCCTTACTTTAGTTGAGAAATGTTACATTGGTGTTACTATTGCGCAGATGTTCCAATTGAAATTTTAGGATTATTTTTCAGACACGTGATGCATTGTTGAATTAGACAAACCGACTCGTTAAAACCAGTCAGACGTTTTTATTTTCATTTTTGATTGACTTCTTTATAGCCAGTCATACAGTTAACAAGTTTATTCTTTAAGCCAAACCGCATTTTCAGTTAATTTGTACGACGTTTCCTAAAGCTCAAGCTGGCTGGCATTGTTATAAATATTTTTGATACATTTTAGCGTCAAAAAAACTGCTAGTATGCACTAATAAACCAAAACATTATGACCACTTCCCATCACGAGTTTGAATACCTTCTGGTAACGTTGCGGGTACGTCGTGTTGTAAAGTAGGCTATATATGTCAAGAGCAGAGATGCATGAGGAGTCATTCTACCGATGATACGTGTGAAAAGTGGGGAAATCCATGGAAATAAGTGACGCTTACAAAGGGCAGATCCTTATGGCCCGGCGCCTGGGAACGAGCATTATGGATTGGCGAGGCTAGTCGGCTGTTCGTGCGCTACTGTAGTATCTGCTGAAAGCGGTCGAAGGGTGGTGAAACCACGAGTAGGCGACAAGGTGGTGGACGCCCACGCCTCATTACAGAACGTGGAGGTCTGAGACTTGTGAACTGTGTAAAGCAGAGGATAGGAGTGGTCTGTGGCAGAGAACAATGCTGGGCTTCCATGGGACCTGTGGTATTGATCGAAACCATCATGACTGCTGTGAATTACATGAAAATTATTGTGTAACGCCTGCATCCACTCACGCTTGTGGTATTCCAGGACGGCGATGGCATCGTCTAGCAGGATAACTATCCTCGTCACAAGACCGGAATCGTGCTAAAGTGGCTTGAGCAGTAGTGGCTTGGTAGTAAGCTCACGTTGACGTCACCCACCAAATTCGCCTGATCTCAACCCTATAGATCATTACTGGGGTACTATCAGGTGCCAGCTCCGCCCCCGAAAACCAACGGTCTGTAAGGGCGCCTTTCCACTTGAGAGTAAATACAGGCGAGAAGCTCTCGATAGCATAACTCGCCAGTGGACACACCTCTGAGAGCAGCTCGGGCGAGTGGCGAGCTTCTGCCCGAGAGCTGGCAGTAATCAACTTGCTCGCAAGTCGACACGTCATCCCAGCAATGTCCGAGAGCAGAAGCTGAGAGCTCGGCGAGAGTTATTAACAGGATGATTAAAAATTGGTCATCAGAAGAAATAAAGGAATTAATTAAAATCAATAAAGGCAGAAAATTGCTGTGGAATTTCAAATGTGCCGGTTACTGTGACAGTTAAAAAAAAAAAAGTTTTGAAGGAAATAGGAGAAAAAGTTTCTTGTTCGGAAAATGAAGTTCAAAGGAAGGTCCACAATTGTACGGAATGTGAACGGTGTATATATATTTCATAACATTTATTTTCATGAATATCAATATCTTTTATAATATTGTTGATACATTGTACAGTAGGAAGTTCAAAAGTGAAGTAAGGTTTTGTTAATTTTCAAGGTATCTCAAAAACGTAATTCGGTAAGTTTAATATACTATAGGCTTGAATATGAATCCACACAAAATTATATCAAGACGATGTAATAAATTATTTTTTCAGAAGGCAAACAACGTATTATGCAGGGGCGGATCGAGGGGGGGGGGCTAGAGGGCTCAAGCCCCCCCCCAAAAGTATGTAGGTCCACCCCCGACATTGTAATTTTGGAGACTTTTTTTTAGCTCTACAGATTCGAGCCCAAGGAGGCCCCATGGCAGACTCAAGCCCCCCCCCCCCAAAAACAAAATCCACTGAAGGCAAGCCCTCCCAACCAAAACTCATTCAAGTCAAGCCCCCCCAAACCAAAGTCCGCTCAAGCCCCCCCCCCCCCAAACCGAAATCCTGGATCCACCCCTGGTATTATGCAACAAGTAAACTTACCTGATGAAAAAAAAAATTGAAGAGTATCCATAACTCTTTCATGTACTGATGTAAATATTCCTATTTTAGTGCCTTGTTTGAAAATTGTAGGTCCTACAGATTCTATGATAAACTCTACTTCCCGGCTCATTAACCTACAAAAGTTCCTAAACTGTAGCGCGTCTTCGATCTGTAATCCCGGTGTCAGTGTATGTCTGGTTCCAAAAACACACCTTTTAATCCAAGGCTTAACCCAGCAGCTTTCCTACTCAGTTGTTTCATCTTTTTAGTTATAGCAGCTAGTATGATCACAGCTGTTGCCACCTTTGTGTTGTGCGCCGCCATCTTACTACTCTCCGTTGCTCTCCGGTGGACAGGGTTCGGAGAACTGTCACGGTGCTAAAATCTACTCTCAAATGGATACCATCGAGAGAGTAGCTCTCGAGAGTTTCTTGCGCGACTACTCTAGAGGAAACACACCTTAATATAAGGGTATTGCGTGATCGCGCATGGAAATCTGATGACAGATACCTCCGGAAACTTACTAAGGACTTGTTGAGTCCATGTCTCGCTGAATCGCTGCCGTATTGCGTTCCAAAGATGGACCAACACGCTATTAATGTTTTGGCTCATCAGTGTATAACTTCTATGATGGTCTTGATCCTGTCTACGAACATTCTTACAAACTCAAACAGAATTTCACTGAAAACCGAGGGTAGCTTAAAAGATCGTTTGTTGGACACTCTAATGGAAGTTACTAATGATTGATCTTGCTGGGTTGAGCGCTAAGATTCTGTTTTGGCGCGCCGTTGGAAGTAGATGATTGGGGTTCCTGGAGAAATCATCCTATGTTTGATCATGGCGTTGATTTCGGTACCGAGTTGGCTGTGAAGTATGGGACCTTTTTATCAAGGAGAATGACGTTCAAGTACTAGTTGTTACTATCATCCTATTTACTGTCTCTGTTAAGTCATTAGCGCAAAGTGTGCTGAGGCGCAGTTGCAACTTGGTCAGCAGGCGATTTTCTGTGGATAAAACTAGGGTCATTATTTTTACTCGAAGCAGATATCTTTCAGCAGAACCTTGTCTTCTCTTGAGGGGTAAAAGTTTAAGTTTAGAGTCAGTATCCTGAAGACTAAATTTATTAAAAAAGTCTGTAAGGTAGGTCATGGAGTACAAACCGCTCCTTCCTACCTCAATTTTATAGATCGCTTATACAGTCGCGATTAGAATGTAGCTGGGTTTATGATCCGACGCAGGATACTGAAAATAGTCCACCATGCAGTAATTCTGCTTGCCACTGCAGGGTATCGTGCCAGCCTATCTCAGCCTTTGTGCTGAGGCGGGTGAACCGCCGCTTGTCATCCAGTGGCATGTTCTCATGTTGCTATACCTCGCAGTCCAGTTTACAACTTGGTAATTAATCCATCACTCAGTCGCTTGTGCACCTATGCTCGTAGAGATATCAAATCTTTTAGCTTCCATACATAGACAGTTTTAGAATAGTGTGGCTGTTTGTTGCCCAGAGCTCACAACTAGGGTTGGAGTAAGCTTCCACCTTTCATTTTTGAGAGCACAGAATTATTTTACACCTGTTACGCTACGACAGTCGTTCCTTGGTTCGGATTCCACGTTAAACTGTAGGTCCTAGAGGAAACGAACTGGCCGTCCTACCTCTGACACAATGGCTTAGTATGGCTCCTTCGGGAGGATCCAACCAACCTTCGGATTGTGGATTAAGTTTATTATTATTTTTACGTTACAATAAGCTGTGTCCCTGGAAGTTTTTTTATTAATTTATTATGCGGCATTTTAAATCATCATGTTATATACCTATAAGTCCCGGGCAGTGGGTAACAGGTACCCAGTAAATCGACTTGTTCACGTCGCCCTGTATTCTTTTCAGTTCCGTGATGTGGTTTTGATTTGCTGGTGCCTGGTCATGTGGGAATTAGAGCGAACAAGGCAACAGATGAAACTGTTAAGTGAGCCTGTTACATGGTCAGGAGAGACTTCGTTCCGGTCCCAAAGGCGCTGAAAGGAAAAATGTCTGATGCCTGGCGGAGGCTGGAAGTAGAGCGTAAGAAGTTCAGGCTGGTCAAACAGAATGTTCAGCGGTGGAGCAGCTACCAGTCGGCTTGTAGAGATAAGGCTCTTCCCATTTGCTTCCGCAATGGTTACCTTTAACGGATTGCTATGCTTGAGGCGTACTTTTGACGGTTCTACACATTTGAACTGCCTGCGTTCAGTTTTATCGACTGATGGCACATCTAATGTGATAAGGGATTTTCGCTTTTTTGAAAGGTCCGGTCTGCTTCTTAAAATCTTGGTGAGGTGAATCTAATTTCATTGTTGTCTATCCCCTGTAACCTGGTAAATCGTGATAAATATTTCTACATTATTCTCATTTTGGTCGCCACTACTCCTTGAAATAAGCATTCTGGCATCTGGTTGACACGTTACAGCCAACCGGACATTTTATCGTTAGACTATTCGGTTTAAACTGCAGCATCTGTGAACCCTTTACAGTTAGTAATACTCAGTTCGTTTTTATTGTCTTTAGATTTAAATTCTTTTGTCGTTAATGACCGTTCTGTGGACAGCTCGAACAGTAGCCGGGTGGACTACTCGGCCACAACTATCACGCTCTCTCTTTACACATTAAATAAATAACTACTACACTGTAGATAAATATAATGTAGAACACTTACTGTTATCGGCGGCTTCTTTTTCGATTGTTAATTCGCCATTTGACTTCCCGTTCCTTACTGTTTCATAAAACTAAGGTACGATGGTGTTCAATATTTCATAAGGGCATGGAGTTTCTTTATTTCTTTTACATGTATTCAATTTATCGGCTGTTATTTGTTTCCAGCATCATTAACCCTCCTGTGTGTTTACGGTGCAACATTTCTCTCTCTGAGCCATTTGTGTAGGAACCACTCTTAAGATTCATGTATAGCGTGAGGCTCCTTGTTTCTTCTGTTGGTTTCATTTCGACGTCGCACCTGTATCAAAGACATTTTTTGCAATAACATCTATTGAACTACTATTCACTGCAAAATCAGTAATGAACGCCTGTTTACGCCTGATGAATAACTTCATTAGATGGGATTCTCTGATAAGAGTTAAGCTTCAGTTGTATATGGTCTTCTAAAGTTTGTTGTTGATTAATGTTTAGTGTTGATAATTTTGCATTAATGTTTATTTTGTTTACTAAATTGGATTATTAATCGTTGCTACATGCCAATAAATTGTTATATTCAGTAGTGTTTTCGTTCTTTTAACATTATATCCCGGTTTTCCTATTATTTTAAGTTACTGATTTAATGAAATTTTTTACTGAAGAAGTCTTGTTCAAATTCTGGAATAATTTCCATGAGCTCAATTTAAATTTTATGACAATAAATAAAGGCAGACAAGAGAATTATTAAAATTAATATAGTAAAATAACTGTGGTTCATCACATCATAATCAGTAAAAATTCTTGGTTAGTCTAATCACCAATGGCGTACAGGAGACCACAATAAATCTGTTTAACTGCTCTGTAGCATAAGACTAATACACTCGGCTACTTTTGTTAAATTTGGCGTAATTTTGAGGTATTTTTGTTTTTAGTGTTTTATTCCAGTGCTCGTATTTGTGATCTTTTTATTTGACATCAAGGTATTCTGGCACTTGATTCAGTTTTCCACGATAAACTTGAGGATCTGTGCCATGGCTTGTACGGGACTTTGGTGACGCAAGCAGTACTTGTTACGCTCTGCACGTGGTACCTGTCCGCTGAGCAAGGCTTATTGTCGCCAACTGATCCCTTTCCTTTCACATCTTGACACACTTCTAAAATGTTGCAGTAGTTGCCAATTATTACGAAATAATACAGTTAAGTTATTACTGAACAGCGTCTTAGCTTGTTTGGCATAACCCATGGTCTCGTCTTATCCTTAGTGAACCTCCTTAATCTCCACATACCCCTTTCAGTCGACGCACAGTGGTTCAGGATTAAAATGTAGTGAACTTAAGTCATCATATCGATAAAAAAAGTATTTAGATAGCATTTGCTATGCTGATCAATAATTGTTATGAATACTTCACATTTAAGTATATATATTACATAAAAATGTATGGGAGAAAGTCTATTTTAATTTTTTTCGCGGCTCTGTATCAAAGTTTCAAAAGTCAAACCTTATGCAACCTTAGGTGCCTATCCTACTTCATATTACGACAAAAGAATTTCTTGGGTATCCTTGCAGCTTTGACTACAGGAAGGGAATGAAGTTCAGGATTAAAGTACTGTATATATAATTTTTTTGAAATGTGAAGGTCTCATTTTTTTTATCAAAAATTGAACATCACAATTATTGATCAGTATTGCAAATGCTATTTAAAGCAATATTTTAGGATCGATATTATGACATTAACTACAAATATCCACTGTATTTTAATCCTGAGCTTCACTCGGGTCCTGTAGTAAAATCTGCAAGGACACGCCAAAAACATTTTGTCGTAATATTTAGTAGGATAGGTACTTAACGATTGCAAAAGGTTTCACTTTGACATTTTGGTAAAGGGCCTTGAAAAAAAAAATAGAGTTTCTCCCTTAAGTTTTTTCTAATATATTTTTTTCTGAAATGTGAAGGACTCATTGTATATAACAATTACTGATAAGCGTAGCAAATGCTATCTAAAGCATTTTTTTTGGATTGATATGAAAACTTGAGTTCGAATGTCAACTATATTTTAATCCTGAATCAATGTGCGACGTCACCAATTTCTGATTCACATACTCAAATATTTGCTCTAGTTTACAATTTATTCTTCAACTATTCCTTCTATTGACAAATAAACCAATGCCGTGTTAGAAATGATTCACGGGGTGACCGGGGTTCCAGCCCAGCGCGGCTCTCCAGGCCCACTCAGCTTGCTATCCAACTCGGTGGATACGATCACGTACTCAGCAACACAATACTGCATAGAGCTCATTAGTACTCCATATTAAAAACTGTCATCTACAGTATTGCACATACAAAAACTTATCCTACATATTTATTTACTGGCGAACTGTTACTGAAACACAAAAAAACTCCTGGCCTACACAAAGCCGTAGCAAGCATTTTGCTCGCATAGCAATAGCCAGTTCGTACACACCCACCGCCGGCACCATAATAATTACGCGTTGCCAACAGCACCATCACAGAAAACGTATCGTTACATTTTTTACTCTGGCGGTAAAGAACTGGGGGGGGGGGGGGGCGAAGATCGGGAAGAAATCCGGTCATGGTCATCGCATCATTTGCCTAGATTGATTTGGGGAAACCATGGAAAACCCAAATATGAATAGCAGGCTGGGGATTCGAACCCGCGTTCTCCCGAATGCGAGGCCACTACGCTCGGTTTATTATTACTGCCAATTTAACACTACCTCCAAACATTAAACAAGCCACTAGGACTGTTTAACCTTTGGACTAGTAAATAATGCAAGCATATTACAATAATATTTTGCGCATTAATATATGATTGGCGTTTAGTGAAAATGTTACACGATGTGGATGTAGAACGTACTAAACTTTATCATCACTGCAGTGATGTCTAAATGGAGGGCTTTGCTGGTTTGTGAACATCTCGTCATCATCGGAAACTTTTTAAACTGCCTCAAACTAGTGACAGCGTGCGTGCTATCAAAATTAACATCACCGCAGATTTGACTATTTTGAAGAAGTAACTCTGATAAAATAAATTTAAAAAAAACCTCACTTGTATTTAGCGAGAGAGCACTTAATGATATGGACCTATTTCATTCCTTATCATACGATAGGTCATATAATTCTTATGGGAACGTGACATGAATAGAAAGGTCAAAGTAACATTTTAAAAATAACCTTATTTGTCCTGAAGCACTCGTTCAGAAATTACATCTTTAAATCTGTCTCCTTATGTCCTCTTACAATGGCTGCAAGTAAGTATGTTTATGTAGATTTGAGAGCGAGTAACAGCATAGTGGCTTCTTTTGCGCATAATAGGATGTTATGAAAAGTTGTTGGCCTCGACCATATTCTTTTGTATACACCATACTGTGTTATAACCATAGATAAATTTGCATTAACTAATATTTGTTTTTGTAGAATAGATGTCACCAAATTTTCTTGAAATTTCGTATTTCTTAGTTTGCCGATTTACAGAGCTTCTTGGCTATAAAAATTTGGATGATTTTTTTTTTAAGTGGGAGGCTTTGCATGTTAAATAGTGCTACCAAGCAAAGTGTTGTTTTTAGTGCCAATCGATTTAAACATTAGAAACTCGGCCAACATAAGATAGTGAACTACTATGGTGAAATGGTGGTAATTTTTTTCTTCTGTATGTGAGATCATTGCTGCAGCAATATTCTTTTCTAAAGTGCATTCATAAAGCAGGCGTATGTAGGACCTGACTGTTTTAACATTTAATTTTTTCTTTTCAGGTGAGTCAAGAAAGTTTGGTGTGTGTGGGAATTGATTATTCATCATGTGGTAAGTTTTATGGAAATTATTTGTTAACGAAGCTTCGTTTTGTTTATCCGACTAAACAGGTCACAACGTATTAAATGAAAAATGATACCGCCCCTTAATTCTCTAATGTAGTTTTGTTGGAACTACGTATTTCTTCGAGATTTTGGGAATCTACCAAGTGAATATTCAGCTATATATTATTCCGTAGATGGTGCCAAAATTCCTACTTCCGACTCATTTAAAAGTTAAAATCTGTTCTCATTTTGATGGGATGTTATACTCTCATAATACTTCTTCGCTCGGCCTCTAAATGAATTGCGTTTGCTCCCCCCCCCCCCTCCCTTACACGCAAAAAATTGTGGAAGACGAACGTATTTATCTAAAATCTTTAAGTGCATATTTAGATGCTTAGGCGTGCTTGATCCCTCAGTGGTGTACTGATGAAGAAACGGTACACATTTTATAGCTGTCCATCCTCCTAGTTTCATCAGCATGACACGGTTTCAACTTTTATGTTGGCTGTATAATAGGCGTTTTCAGTTTTTCTCCTCACTGCTGATAAATTAGAAGTTGTAAGAAGTTTGTGATCTTTGTGGTATGTAAATTTCAGGACGTTTAGTTTCTTTAACGAACATTTTTTTTTTCTATCATTCGTAGTCATGAGATGCATATATCGCCGAGCGGTTGAAGTTCGGGGCTTTGATGAGGTGTTTAAACATTTAGGTGGTGATAATAAAAGTGCTTTTAGAGTTTTTGCCTGTACCTGGCGGTAGAAGGTAAACGGTATTGTTTATGTTCTGTGTGGTGTTTAAACGTGTTAGGTGGTTATAATAAAAAGTGCTTTTTATTGTAGTTTTTGCCGCGAGAGCTTGTAACTGGCGCTAGAAGGTAAACGGTATTGTTTATGTTCTGTGTGATTTGTGTTACTTTGTTTTTGTATTGTGTAGTTACTGCGGTGAAAATTTGGAATCGTCCCAGCATTCGCCAAGATTTTCACGGAAAACCGCCTACTGTAGCATGTGGTGGTGATAAAACGCACTCGGACAAACTTCGCCTGCGTTATTAATCCTGAGCAGACAGGACATCCAACAAAAGGAAAAGTACTGAAATAATGTTTCCTCCATGCTAGCTAAAATAATTCAAAACCACTCCATAGAGAAAAACTGAAAGAAAGTCATTAAGAAAGCCAAGTTTAATCTGCTGAATTTTTGTAAAAATAAATTTGGAATGCTACAAACAGCAAAAAGCAGCAACATAACAGGCAGGCACAGCGTGAATCAAACCTACGACCCTTAGCATGGGAACATGACGCCTTGATGCAATAAACTATTCAGCCGTTGTTGTTTAAACGGGTTTTCTACTGGTATAAACTCAGCATGTAGAATTTTACAATTTTTAAGCCGGGATTTCTTATAACTGAAGATCCACCAGGTCTGTGTGTCATACTTTTCACAGGTCTTTTTCCGCACTGAAGACTTGTCAGACCTCCCGAGCTTACAGAAAGAAGCGACAGATGGCGTAATAAAGTTTGAGGTGAAGAACAAGTTTTAATTTCCCACTTCGCTGCCAGGTCGCGTTGATCCATAAACCTTCCCTCAGATTTTAAGTTAGACCCCTAACTTTGAAACTGTTCAAACCCCATCAAAATCTGTTCAGTAATTTTTGTGTGGCGCCGAGACAGATTGACATTTACCCGCCAGTGTGGCTTATTGGTTACGGTAGGCACCCCTCACTTACCGGTCGTCTTGTCTGCGGTTTTAAGGCGGTTTTCTGCAGGGACGGTCCCTCATCTCCGCCTCATAAGCTACGCATTCCACACGCTGATCATAGTTACACGTTTCACAGACGGATGTCAATAATTCACTTCATCCCTTAGTACCATTAGTACTTAGTATGACCTGGCAGTAGGTATAAAATGCTTGGCGGCCGTAAAACCATAGCTCCCCCAAATGTGAAATGCTGGTGAAAAAGACGACGAAGCAGATTTGCTTCACATTTATGCTTTTGCCTGTTATGCCTGCTATTCGAGAACATCTCCCAATGGTCTATATTTATGTAGATTTTTGGGTGTCTGTTGTCTTCAGTCCGGTCAAGATATTTCTGTTTCATTTTCCTATACTTTCTTAAATTAACTATCATTTTAAATGGTTATTCTGATTCCTCCCCTGTCTCTTTATTACGACCGAGCGTGGTGGTGTAACGGATAGCGTTCTGGCCTCGCATTCGGGAGGACGGCGGTTCGAATCCCCGTCCGGGCATCCAGATTTGGGTTTTCCATGGTTTCCCCAAATCACTCCAGGTGAATGCCGGGATGCTTCCTTCAAAAGGCCATGGCCGAATTCCTTCCCATTCCTTGCCCCCATCCTTTCCCGTCTCTAAAAACCACGTTGTTAAAAAGGGACGTTAAACTGTTACAAAAAAAAAAAAAATCAAAAAAAAAATCTTTATTACGTTTCCTATCTTGTCTTCAGTCTTATTTCTGCACTTTGAATTCTTGCCGCATCCTTTTTCCTTTTTTTGTGTTAACCATGTTTTACTTCTACGTAGAATTGTTGCAAAGTTTTAGCATTGTCTCGTGCAACACCTGAAGTGCGTTCATAATTTTAAATAATTCTATTTTCTGTTGAGTATAAACATCGTCAAAATATACAATGTTGCATTGTAGATTCTTAAAATTTCATACACGTTCAGCTGTTTAGACGTTTGCTACAATTTTTGATCGGACTATGTTTCTCTCATGAAATGCCACTACTTTACGGTGTGTAATACTTTCAAATTATATGAAAATAATTTTTTTAGCTGGTTTACTGTTTTTTTTTTTTGTAAATAATGTTTGTTGCTATCAATAATTTCTTGATATTCTAAAAGAATCAAGTTTTTTAAGGTTCAAAGTGTAAAACTGTCTTTTCTTCATTCTAAAATAATTGCAGGGATGATAAAGTATATTCCTGTCTCAGATCTAGTTTTTCCTTCTTTCTTACCTGCAATTATGTTTGATCATACATGCAGACTTTTTTATAATTCCATTATGTGTTTCGGTAAACGTGGTTTATGTAGTAAGTGAAAAAGCTTGGTCATTTTTACGCTCTCAATAAAATATAGGTAGCTTTATTTTATTCCCCATGTTCCTCAGTTCTACATCTACATCCATACTCTGCAAATCACAAACATTGTGGGTGGCAGAGGGTGCTTATTTCTCTAATCTTATCCCTCCGGTCATTGCGACCTAAATAGGTTGGCGGAAGAAGTATTTCATTGCACTCGAAATTTAAATTTTTTCGCATATTCTCCAATAAATTCGAACGCAAGCTACGTCGTCTGTCTTCCAAACTATCCCAGCCCAATCTATGTATCAATTCTGTGACGCTTTCATAAGGGCTGTAACAACAAGTCACGAATCTAGCGGCTCTCCTCTGCACCATCTCAACGGAGTCAATCAGAACCTTGCAATACGGATCCCAAACCCCAGTAAACCACTGTAATCCAGATGCGGACGCACTAGTGTTTTAGTACAGGGCTGTAACAACAAGTCACGAATCTAGCGGCTCTCCTCTGCACCATCTCAACGGAGTCAATCAGAACCTTGCAATACGGATCCCAAACCCCAGTAAACCACTGTAATCCAGATGCGGACGCACTAGTGTTTTAGTACACGCTATCTCCTTTGTTTGAGCATTACAATTCCTCAAAATACGACCTATGAATCGTAATTTAGAATTAGCCTTGCCTACGACGGAAGTTATGTGCATGTCCCATTTCATGTTGCTTTGTACTATCACCCCCAGATACTTCCGGGAATCAACCGTGTCAACAGCTGAATTGTTTATTTTGTACTCGTGAACAAACTGATTCTTCTTGTTACTTATCCGCATTGCGTTGCACTTTTTGCAATTAAGTGTAAGCTGCCATTTACGGCACCAATCGAAAATTTCATCCAAATCACGCTGAATATCTAAGCAATCGTCAATCGGCAGTTATTTGTTTTATTATACGTTATCGATGAATATCCATCCTTTCCTGAATCCTGTTTACTCTTCTTCTGTGACAGCTTCTGTTATTTTCGTTGCTCTTCTCATAACAATTTTGGAATACTCTGTAGATATTGTTGTTAATAAGCGTTTACTTCCTTAATTTTCACAGTTTGAGCATTTGTGTATAGAGGTTGTTTTCCGTTAGTACGGCGTGTGGGTGAGCGGTAAGGCTCTGGCCTTGCAAGGGGAAGGACACGGGTTTGAATCCCCGTCCGGTCATTCAGAGTTGGGTGTCCATGTTGTCCGCAAATCAGTCCAGGCAAATGCCGGGATGGTTCCTTCAAAAGGTCAAGGCCAAATTCCTTCCGGTCCCTGCTCCATTTCCTTTCCCGTCTCGATAAATAAAGGATGGTCGCTTCCTAGATTTTTAGGTCTTTTCGCTTTTTTTTAAACTTTTCTTTCCTCTGTAATATCTATAATTGTATATTCATGTCTACTTTCATTTCTTCTTTTGAAGGCAGCAGATTTTTATTGTTTTTTAGCTACTGATCATCAACTGTAATCTGGATATTAGATGAATTCTATACTGTTTCTGTACACTGAATGTTGTCTTTTGTTGTTCATCAACATTTGTTTTAATATTTGAGATACTGTAAGGCAGCAGTGTTATTGATGTTTTCTGATAAATTGCTTAAGTTTGCTCGAATGCTTTTTATACAGTTCTCTACTTTCAGATGTCTGCGCATGTAACATTTGTTTGTAAATTTGTTTTTTAATGTTCCTTTATTTGTTGGTTCCATTTAGTGCTTCACAATGTCCAAGGTCCTTACCATTCCTTTCCAATAACATTTCAGTCTTATTCAATATTGTACTTTGGCTTTGCTAAATTATCTTTTCTGATGGAAGAATCCAATGGATTATCCGTGTGGAAGATCCGCCTCTCATTGTTTGCCTCTGGTGTTTTTTGCTAGCTTGCTTTCGTTTATAACATCTATTTATGAATTTTATTTAGATGTTGCTGTACTGCACCTCTATATACCATCTTTAAAAATCTTGTTCATTTTTTCGCTGCCTAAAAAATAAACTATAATACTTGCACGCATTTTTCACTTTCCATGTCATTTTATGCCTAAATGAGAAGTTATAATTTAATCAGAATCTGAAAAAATCGCGAACTGGCTGTTGGCTAATGGTGATATTCTTCCATTTCTGTTTATAATAGCATCTCTATTATTTATTAAATCTTCAGCTGACCAATATTAGCTCTAAACACTCCCGCTAAACGGTTGTAATCTTTATCATTAGCCTAATAAACTTGAAGATCACTGTAGATAGCCACGTATTTCTATATTTTTTCTTGTGATATTCGTATCACTAAGCCCTTGATGCCCCGCGCCTGTCTGTTTGAAATCTAGTTATATGGCAGTATCCTCTCTTTGCATTTCTTTGTCTTTATTGCTAATCCAGCTCTGTTTTCTTGCTGGACTACTATACCTCGTGGGAAGAATATAGCCGAATATTTTTGTTCCTGTTAGCATTTTCGTCCTTTCAGAAATTACAGCAATACTTATCCCTCGTTTTGCAGTATTTTTGTTAATCCTAGCTCTTTTCAAATCAATTATCTTACATACTACGTACACACTTTTAGATTTTTTCGGCGCAAAACTATGTTACTTTCCGTCGCCAGAAGAACCATGCGTTTTTTAAATTCTATCTCTGTTTGAAGTGTTCTGAAAGTGTATATAATTTCTTCCCATGATCGTGCTGTGTAAGTTTCGTCCAGGGTCTCCGAACCTGCCTGTATTTCTGACGGGGTTTTCTCTTCAAGCCGAAATGCCCCATGTTTACGGTGACAGGGACCCGACTTTCAACCAGTCCCGTTTTGCTACTTTCCAGACATACTGCAATGGCGAGGGGCCAAGCGTCGTAGATGTGGGGGTAGGGTTTGTTGGCAGAGATGATAAAAAATGTTGCATGCATGCGGCTAACCTTAAGGCCATACCAGCCATGACCCCAATACGTATTGTGTTTGTGCGCCTGTGTGTGTGTTGAGAGAGACAGAGAGAGAGAGACTTGTGTTGTTTCTACCGTATATCGTTAGTCCTCTTTTAAAGTATTACTAGTTTATTAGCCACCTTGTATCGGCTGCTAATCGTGATGCTTGCAGCGTTCCATTACCATGATACGCGCATACTTTATCCTTTCCGTGTTTTTCTTTTTTCAATTTCGTTGCACGTTCATCACTAACGAAATTTCACCTTGGGCTGTTTCGCAGAATATGTAAGCGCCGCCATACTGTAAACTGGTAGATACGAAAGGCATTTGTTCAATTCTCTGTCATCCTGATTACGGTTTCAGGTGGATTCTACATAGTCTCAAAATTACACCTGGAGCAGTAAAAACATTAACACGAATGTTTCATAGCAACTTTCAACTCTCTCATTTAGGTTAGATATTCTTTTAGTGACCCAACAGATGTTGAGATAATAAAATGACCCACAACAATTTAAGAGAATTTTCTCTTCAGTTACTTAATAGTTCTTTCACTTCTATAATGTGATGGAGAGTTAACTGTGTGGAAGTCACCTTGTTTCTCATGTTCCTGAAAGCACTTTGTCAGTTAGGTTGTAAAATATGGAATGTGAAGATAACAGCATTTTCCAAACAAACGTCAGTCTCTCCTTCACATGTCACAGAGACGAGGTTTCGCTACCAAACTACTCATGGTGGACCGAGCGTGGTGGGTAAGCGGTAACGCTCTGGCCTCGCATTCGGGAGGACGCGGGTTTGAACCTCCGTCCGGGCATCCAGATTTGTGTTTTCCTCGGTTTCCCCAAATCACTCCAGGCGAATGCCGGAATGCTTCCTTCAAAAGGCCGCGGCCAAATTCCTTCCAGTTCCTTGTCTCCAGTTCTTTCCCGCCTCTAATGCCTCGACGTCGACAAGGCGTCTAACTGTAAGCAAATAAATAAATAAATAAATACTCATGGTGTATCGATTTGCCATCCCCTCCTCACTTCCTCTACCATCTGATAGATATTGTAACCTGCCGGTTGTAGTTATTCATCTCTCGCCCCATTGTAATACTGTATGTGGATATTTTAACAAATCGTGGCATGAGGACTTGGGAACCATGCACAACAGGAAACTAACTGCTACACACCCAAAAGACATCTACACTAATATTATAAACGCGGAAGTAACTCTGTCTCTCTGTCTGTTACGTTTTCACGGCTAAACCGATCTCTGTGAAATTTGACAAGGAAGTACTATGTATCGTTAGAAAGGACATAGAATTTTTCTGTGTAAACAGCATATTTTGTCATGAAATTTCGAAAACTAACCGAACCGTGAAAGACAGACGGATAGCGTGTGTCTCTGTAATGTTGTATCGGTTGCTCAGGCTTTGTCTTGCAGTCAGTTTGTGTGTGATCTGAACGGTATTGATATAAGATGTCCCTAGAAAGAGACATAATTTTAAACCACAAACAAAAATCGGCCGAAGGAACTGTGGTAGGTAGCCTCCCACAGGTAACCACCCCCATTTTTAGTTTGTTATTTTTAAATATTTTGCAAATTGGTTCAGAAATTCTAAGTCCATGTGTACGAAGTTGGGGGTAACAGCTACTCATAGTAAAAAAAAAATTTAAGAGTTATTGCGATTATCGATTTATTCACTGTTTATGAATTCTGGGCACAAGGAACGGGAAGGAATTCGGCCATGACCTTTTGAAGCGTGCATCCCTGAATTCACCTGGAGTGATTTGGGGAAACCATGGAAAACCCAAATCTGGATGCCCGGACGGGGATTTGAACCCGCGTCCTAACGAAAGCGATTCGAGAACGTTACCGCTCACCCACCTCGCGCGTTAGAGGGCGTCCATAAATTACGTGAGGTGAAATAGAGGGGGAGTCCGGCAAAATCTCATTAAGGGGGAGGGGGGGGTCAACGGAAATCTCACGTGAGGTTTTGGAAATTTTTGTTAGACTTTAGAGCTAAAAAAAAAAAGAAAAACGTCTTTGGAAGGATGAGACCTTAAAAAAAAAAAAGGTCTGAAAAAGTTGCGATGGCGATTTCTAGGGGGAGGGGGGTCCTCACGGAACAGATCTCACCAGAGGAGGGGGGGGGCGGATCAGATCTCACGAAGTCTCACCAGAAAGTGGGGGGGGGTCCGGAAAAACACCTCACGTAATTTATGGATGCACCCTTATGAAGGGGAGAGTACTTGGGACGGTGTAGAGCTAACACCTCGTATCCCGAGCCTGACCTGACACTCTTCGCGCAGTTGGGGAACCTATAATCTAAAGTACCCAAATATCTCTTGGTTCTGGCTGGTAGTTCTGCCAGGGGAGAATTAATCCGCATGCAAGCTGTTTTACTTTGTTAAGTTGCCCTCCTCTCTCCAACCTCTCCAACCTTTATTTCGCATGGGGAAAAGGAAAATGACTACCGCTTTTTCCGCTAGCTATTTTTCCACAAGACCAGAAACGATGATGGCTATTATTATTTTTTATTACAGATAAATTATCAGAAAAGTACGAAAGGAAATATTTTTAAAAATTATTATAATTGTCTGATCATATTCCGTTATGAAATTAATATAAGAATACTTTAGTTAATTAATTCTCACGTCCCTTTTCTTGTTCTCGCTTCATAGTAATGTAATATTACAATATGAAGTGAACAAAGGAAGAGATTGGATAGTGGGTCACATTTTAAAGTATGCGGGATTGGCCAGTTGTTTAGTAGAAGGGACAGCTGAAATGAAAGCTAATGTAAATAAAAGATTAGTAAAAGCGAAACAAGGAATTGGGGACATCGGTTGTAATGATCCTTTTAAAATCGAACAAAGTAATATTAACTTTTTATGAGCAAAAATGGTATGTACTACTTAAAAAAAAAAAAAATTACCTACCTCAGTGACTAACATTCCCATGCTTTGCTGCTAGTAAGGCAGACGTGGTAGGTTTATTAGGTTGGACCTGTGCACAACTGCCTGGATTTGTCGTATATTATTAAAATGGTACGACATGCTTCGTTCCGGATTGCGGCAATTTCATTTTCTTGGATACTTCTTTTGCTCAGAGGTTTTTCTTTTTACTCTTTTACTCAGGAGAATTTAGTTTCAGCGTACAATAAATATGCATCTCTCGTTGCTGTTTCCTTGAATTATAAATCCAAATATTTGTTAAACGTCTTTACATTCCCCCCCCCCCTCCCCACACACACACACAAACACAACCCTTTCCTCTTTTTATTTTATTAGGTTTCTGTATCCGAAAGGAAACTGAGTCCTCATATTAGCCATTAAACTCTTTGCCTGTCACAGGCCTATAACTCGTTAGTGTAATAATTTGTAGATTTCAAATTTGCACCTATTTTATTTTAAAAAATCCAACCACTGATTCTTCCACAAAGCAATAGCCATCAATACTTATTCGGTAGGTTCAATAGAGTAGGTTTGTTTTGTTCAATCATTGGTTTTCGAAGGAAAAGAGGTAAGTTATTGAAGTGTTAACACAGTGAGAAATTTTTAGGCTTAACGTGTGTAAAGCGCTATTTCAGTCTTTCCAAGAACTATATTTGCTACTATGTTACAAGCACAACATTTTATTGCTTGATTGGAATTTTATTTCAGTAATTGTGACTGTTCGTTGACGTGCTGCGTGTTATGTGCTACGTTATTCTGACAAACATATTTTTACTGTGAAACGTAATAAAAATGTAATGTGTCAAATATTCGCCGTTTGTCCCTTTTCCTGCGAAAACTTAATTTTAATTAACATGACATTATTTCTACTTTTGCCACATATATTCCCCCCTTTTTTTTGCAAAGAAAATTGACAAAATATGGGACGCAGTGAAGATCGAGCAGATTGCAGATGTCCCGTGGTAATCGTTAGGTAATAGCTAATTAATTGCACATTGTTGTTGGCACTAAGCGTAGCGCGTACTGTGAGTTACAAGGTTACGGTGAACAATTTACAACAGTTGTCAAGGTGAACAGTTCTCCACCTAACACAGACATTGGTGTCAAATTATGTTTGTGATGTTGGTGCACATATCGCAGTAACGATCGTCAACTTGGTCTGTGAAGTAGTATTCTTCATACGGATTTTTAAATAAGGTGTATTGTGTGTTTCTCAATTAAATGGAAGAAATTGAATAATGTGCCGTCTTAAAATTCTTCGTTTTGGCGGTTTTAACCAACCGAAATTCGTCCAAAGTTGATAAAGGCTTATAAAGTGTATAATACTTCATTTTCTACAGTGAATAAACAAGTGGCTGCATTTAAACATGGTCGTGCATTGTGCCGATTGCTTTCGCACATTCTTTTTTCTTTAAAATAAAACGGTAGTGGACATTTTTTCCAGCTCACGTAAAGTAACCGAGTAAATAGAATTACTAAATGATTTTAACATAAAACTTTGTAGTAATGTGGTATCACCTTACTTCCCAGTCACATGGAAAGACTCAAGGCGGCAAGCTGTTGACAAGAATGATAGCAGAGAGCCGGGCTCATTCACAATTCCGTTAGGGAGGGACGAGGGCAGGCGAGTCAAAAGGGACACGAGTGTGCGTTGGAAGTTCGGCAGACGAATAACTGTTTGTGGACTCTAAAATGCCCACGGTGCAGTGTAAAGAATATCGCAGAGGTGATAAATTGACAGGGTGAAGGATTTCACGCACTGTGGGAATTTTAAACAGGTCAGTGGTCACCTCCAAGAAACTCAACTTTGAGGAGCCAGCTATGGTCCAATGAGAAAGCAGAAAAAGTGTGCGTGCGACGAGTGCTTGACTTAGCAAATACGGAAACAGTTTTAATAAAACTAAATGTGTAATGATGATGTTCCATGTTCACAGAATCACGTGAGAAATGACTGATGAAGACATCTCCGATTGGATGGCACGGAGAGTCCTGCGGTGATGTGTGAAGAAGAGAGCAGGAAGTGTGACACAAGGAAGGAGTTGGAAGGCGAACTGGGCTTCTAGCCAGCGGAGCGTTTGAGCCGAGACATGCTACCAACAGTTGCTTCGTAATTTTGAAGTAGCGATTTATTATGGCGCTTCTTAATTTAGAATTAACTATTGCTTCATGGCTACATATCAGTTTTGTCTGCTAGTGGTGTTAAAGTCATACAATCAATACCGTATCGAGATGGAGTACCGTCGAGTATTCAGCACCACCACAGAACAATCAAAACGGTGGCTGTATGCTGATGGATCTGCACCAATAACGCGAACACGATTTCATCTGACAGTATAGTCATGGCATATTTGAGATGGAAGAGAAATTATTTTTTATTGTTTACCTTAGAAGGGATGAAGCAATAACAATCTGGATGATAAAATTTGTGAAAAGAAACCAGTATTACAAATGACAAAAATTCAGTAGGGTAGTGCACGTGCCCGTAAAGGGGCTTTTTTAAATGGGAAAACGTAGGGATGGAAGTACGAATCGTTGCAACATACACCCTGTTCTCCAGGTTTGGTCTCCTCTGATTTCTCCTTATATTCAAATCAAAACAAATTTTGGCCCGAAGGAGTTTTTGAGTCAAAGGAAGAAGTGATAGCTGCCTAATGTGTATTTATCGAACCTTCCAAAATCATATTGGAACGATAGACTCGATTCATCGTCGAATATTGGAAAAAGTGCATTGAACTAAACGCGGAGGAGGTATTAAAATAAATACTTTTCCGAACTATAAAACATGTTCACTGCCAATCTGAGATATTTTCACCTTGCCCTCGTATATTAGTTCATTTTTTTCCAGCTGTTGTATGATATTTTCAGAGTAAGTGAATGTCTTATTATATTTATTTCACAAGAGTTTTGATCATTTGGCATAATAATAGCGTTTTAAAATAAACAGCTATTAACAGCTTAAACATGAATGATTTTTAAAATAACAATGAGAATTGGTATGGCTTTCATGTATGAAACTCGACACAAAACACACTTTTTTAAATAATTATTATCTGTTTGTTTACTACTTGCATCTGTATTCTATACGTACAATATTTGCAGCCATCGGTATCCGGTGTTGCCCGTTTGAGTAGTAAATCGGATCAGGTGTTTCAGCTAGCGCTCTGAAGATAATGCAATGAGCCTAAGAGCCGTTTATTGAATTCCTTTAGCGTTTCTTTTTGGGAACCATATGAATTTGGTGAATTAAATCTGATGAAATAGGAGAACTAATGGCCATTCATAGCTGTTGGTTTTGCGGCTTTCTTTGTATTTCATGTTTGTTTTAATGACTTAACTAAATATTAAGTGTTCGAGCCCTGCTATAAGACATTCTTTTTCAAAATGAGAGCATTGTCCCTTCAGAAGTTACAGCGTACGCAGATTTACTTCAATGCATTTCCTCGTAATAAGCAGAACTCTGTGTTTACGTTCTTATAACAATAAATGAGTTAATAATTCTCAATTTCAAACATGTCGGTCGAAGGGCAAGCCAATGTTTATCACCACTCAACATTTAAACTACATGCGCAATTTTAAATTAAGGTTATTTGAATTTTTTATTTTGTGTTTTCATCTGTGCTAACTCGTCAAATTTCCTTGAATTTGTGCTTGTCTTGCAAGGGCATACAAGATAATTAATGAGGTTATCAAGACTTAGAATATGAAGTACTCTTACCTAATAATTGACGATGACGTTCTCTTAGGTCTCGGATCTTGTTTGAACAAATGGTGTGGCATGAATATTTGTTTGAATGATTTTATTGACAATACTCATAAGGGTTTAGCACTTTAATTTTCCTTCAGTTACGAGCACAGCCCTCTGTCAGATGAACGTATTTCTTTTAGCTGATACCCTGTCTTCCAATCAGTAACTAAGTGATATAATTTTAAAAGTGGGGTTACCTCCTTTTACACATAAAGACGTAGAAATTATATTCTCATGAGTTTTAACTAATTACTATTGTCAGTTGCTCAGTGCAGGTAGGCGTTTTTTACTCTGAAATATTACTACCGTACCCATGGTTGCTGAAAAGACATAATACTTGTCTTCATTACCATGTAAATAAGTAACATGAAACTTAATTCACATTGCTAATTGAACTTTTTTTTAATACTGTGGCATTTGGTCGGCTAAGCCACTCAGTGTGTTGATATTATCACCGTGTATATTTCTTTCACTTCAATGTATTTGTGAAGGACAACATAGGACACGCAGGACATTTAATTAAAACCACCCTTGTCCTTGGCCGGACTCGAACCGGTCGCAGAGAATTGGCCTTGTGCATAAATGCTCTTCAGCTTCTCTATAGTTATAACAGCGAACATCCTTTAAAATTACAAATCTGTGCGTGCTTTCTACAGAGTGATGTTAATAAGTTATTTTTAAATCGCTTATTTTGTGCTCGAATTACGTGCTAATCTTGATGATTGTAACATTTCTCACTTTCTTTTCGTGTTCTTTTTCCCAGTTCACCTACAGTTTCGTCTCTCATAGTAGCTTATTCCCTAAATTGCACAGTTTATTATAATGGCTCGCTGCTATTGCCCGTTTCTCACACCTGTTACATATATTTTTTGATAGGGATATCTTACAGAGCCGTCCGTATAGCTCTACCTGGAGTGAATTGCAACAGTCCATTCGACAAATAGTTGTTCTGATATTTTATCTTAGTAATTTTGCATCAGTAGCCTAGCAAATAGCTTTAGTGTCATAATACTTTAAAATAATTCCACTTAAAATGGCTGTTCATTGCAGTACTATATGGAATGACTTAACGGGATTATGCAGGTAAACTTAATGAAGTGATTTACATTATTATAAGCTGCTTTCTGTCTTGCAGCATTAAGGTATCATAAATTTATTGCAACACCTTTCTATGCAGAATACGGATAGTTCGTGTCTGAAGAGAAGCCGCATCCATAATCTGTTCCCGGCGGTATGTTACGGAAGCAATGGGTCTATTTGTGGAACGCTTCATGCCGCGAACTGAAGCGAGGTTCCTCTTGAAATCGACGCTCACGTTATTGCACTTCTAGCAGACGTTCTTTGTATGTAAATATCTAACGTAGTTCACAATGATCATATAATTGAGTTCTAATTTAGTTTGAGTCTAATATGGATGAAGATTGTGTCATAATTCCTTCCGCGTGTTGTATTTTTTTTTAAAAAAAGTAAAAATGACTTTAAATTTCTCTACTGATGATATTTTCAAACTAGACAACGACAAAGTTCTTATTGTTTAGAGACGTGGAGTAAACTGCAAAATATTTTTAAAAATGTTCAGGAGTGTTACGTTTTCAATATTACTTATAGTTTATACCTATCCGTTAATTTTATCTCTCCCGAAACTTATAATTTTACCATTTTTTCCTAAAAAACAATAGCTATTTTTAACGCATATGTTGATACTGAAAAATAAATTCAACATTCCACTCTACTGCCTTCAGTACCATCACTAACAGCCATCAAAGATATATAAGCAAATCATATATCTACAATATCAGACGCTACCAAAAAGAAAAAAAAAAGGAACCAGAAATAATCTTTTCAGACATAGAACCTGACTATAAATTAAACTTGTCGACCAAAAAAAAAAAAAAAATAATAATAATAATAAAAAGCACCCAGAAGATACAGTAGGATGTCATTGTACCTTCGTAACACACAACCACCATCGGCGGATATGTAAATGATTATAGTTGCACTTCTCTGTGACATGTAGAAGGGCCGTCAGAGTGCGTTAGATTTGTTCGTGTTTACTGTTGTTGGGAAGGGGCGTGAACATCGTCAGATGTGTCATCACGGAGATGCCGCGTACTCGAGTGACACAGCGTCATCAGCACCTGAGAGGTGCCTCATTGTGGATCTTCATTTGGCCGGCTGGTCGATTCGTGCATTATCCAGATTTGTGGAGCATTCGGATGTGTCAGTGGCCCGATGTTGGACTGCATGGGAACATAAGGCCAGGCATAGTCATCGTCAAAATTCCGGCCGACCACGTCTCACCACCACAAGGGAGGATCGCCTTACTGTGTACCAACCACATCGTAACCCTTCCACATCAGCGCCTGCCATCCGAGAACAAGTAATGGACTGCCTGCAAAGTTCTGTGTCATTCCGAGATCAGCAGCCAGAGTAGGGAATTACCGTTCACGCATAGGCTGCCGTTAACACTAAAACACAAACGGCTGCGTTTGGAGTGGTGCCATGGACTGCTGATGAATGGCGCCGCATTATGTTCAGCGATGAATCTCGTTTCTTCACTACTTCGGATGATCATCATCGGCGAATATGGCGTTGACATGGGGATATGTCTAGTGTTCCAATGTTTTCGAGAGGCACAGAGGTGTTGTTACTCCTGGCGTCCTAATGTGGGGAGTCGTCGGGTATGACTTCACATCTCGGCTGTTAGTGATTAAATGGACCCTGACGGCACAACGGTTCGTCACGAATATCCTGCGTTCTCATGTGTTGTAATTTACCAAAAACGTTGAATGAATTTAAAGTTAAAATTTGCTGAGGGCAAATGTAGGTGGGTGCAGGGAAGGGGGAAGATGGGTGTTTAGGAAAATTGCCACCGGAGCGTGCGCTCCATTGCAGCTTAATTAAATATTATTATTACCTCTCTTTCGATAGTATCGTACTGCCGTATTTCAACAGGAGAATGCTCGTCCACACACGGCATGTTTCTCTTTCAACGGTCTGCATGATGTTGAGGTACTCCCGTAGCCAGCAAGATACCCAGATCTGTCTTCGATAGAACATGAGAGGGACCATCTCGGACGTCAACTCCGTCCCAATGCGAGTATCCAGGATATCAAGGACCAGTTACTACATTTTTGGGCCAGCTTACCCCGGGAGAGATTACAACGGCTTTATGACACCCTTCCCAACCGAATTAGGGCAGCATGAATCCAGTTCGGACGGGGTGCAACGTCATACTGATAACTAGGCTCATACTGCCAAGTCCTTTGAAAGTCTAAATCGATTTTGTAGTCTCTGAAATAACATCACATACCCTCTCAACCCACCTCCTCCTCTTCTGGATGATTCACTTGTGTTTGTCACTCAGTGTATTTTGATATATAAGCCGACGAATTTGGAATGCCGTTTGGTTACAGGTTTCTGCTTCAGAGCCCATTTTTCTCCATTAAAGCGTTTTTTTTTTTTCCGGGTTTACGTAGATAGAGAAGGCTAAGGGAGCAATAAATGTATTGTATGGATGGAGAGTTATTAATGAATTGATCATCTGGATCCTGGGAAAGAAATTAAAATGTGAATAATGAAAAAACGGGGCAGTGAGCCCATTTCAACCAAAATTTGAAAGGGAAGTATCCAAATTGAGTGCTCCGTACGAGCGTAACCACATCTTTGCCTTGCTTAAGATCAAGGTCACGGGCACGTCCAAGCGAATTCAAGGTCATTCATAGCTAGAGCTTCAGCTCGCGGGGACTTCGTTGGAAGAGTGGAAGGTTCGAAACCCGGTGACGAAAATTGAATGAAATTTCGGCACGGATATTTTATTACCATTTTGCCGTTTTCGAAATTGCAGTTAGTAATTATTTCTGTACACAATGATTTCCACTGTAATATCACATTGCAGTCTGAGACCTGTAGAGGTCAGATACTCATAAATGAATAAAGCATGAAATTTTCGCGGGCGTTCTTTGTTTCTTGTCTTCTTCAGTACGTCTCATATCAGTACCAGAATTTGTAACGAAGGAGAGATGACGATAGAATATTTAGGGACGCGATGATCATTTCTCAATTTGAATATAATGGCAAAAAATTTAACTTCCTTTTTACGTAGTTTGAGGCAGAGACGTGGACACTGTGACCAGAGCATGAAAAACGGATAGAAGCGTTTAAGATGTTGATGTGGAGGAGAATGGAGAGAGTAAGCTGGATGGAAAAAGTTAGTAATGTTGAAGTGCTGGAAAGGATTGATAAGAGGAGGAAGCTACTGCAAATCATATCAGAAAGAAAGAACAACTTAATGGAACACTTGTGGAGATGGGAGAGCTTGTTCACATATGGCTTGGAAGGAGTCGTTTGTGGGAGAAGAATGAGAGGAAGAAGTTGGTGCAAGGTCATCGACAACATCAAAGGAAACGGAAACTACAAGGACATGAAGAGAAGGGTAGAAGACAGGAGAGCTTGGAAAGCAGCCATGTGGAAACCTGCCTTAGGTCAGAACACCGATCATGATTACGTAATTATCAAATCCTATAAAACGTTGATTCCTAAATCAAGTTATTTGTTTGTTTACACTGTAAGATATTAGAAACAGTTTCCCAACATATCCAATGAGAAAGCTCGTCTGGGAAGATGGGAACCTCCACGAATCCTACCAAGGCTCTGTTATAGAGTGAGAAACGTCAGGAAGGTTGTGAAAGAATACTTTCGTCGGATTATCAACAGATCTTTCAAATATTCATCGTAACACAAGAAAACGATGCTCTTCACACCGTTCGGAATGTCGGAAGAATTAAGTAAACAAAATTACCGTGTTCTATTATTGTGCTATTGCTTACCTTCCCTTTTTTTCACACTAGATTAATAATGCAGTTATATATTCTCATATATTTGCATCGACGTTATTCACCGACAGTATTGCAACAGCACCGCATAGAAACTAATGTCAGTTTATATATTAGCACCAGAATCTAGTGATAAGTATTCCATTGCAGGAAATATGTTAGTATATCGAGGACCTACCATACAGAAATAAAAGGAAAAATAATGGAAAATGATGGTCAAGAAACTAAAACCCCAAAATATATACATAAAGAGAATGTTGGGAGACGAATCTGTCAAATGTTTGTGTGTATGCTATACGCGTATTGTTGTGAATAATAACTCAGAAGTGCAGTTTAAATATTGTTTCAAAATTTTATTACTAAGCAAAAACAGAGCAGTCGTGCTTTGATGATATCCGATACAGTCGCGGCTTAAAACCTTGAAAAGAATTTGAATCTATCGTTGAAAATAAAAGGTATAGCCAAGTCAGCTCAGCGCCATGAAAACCATTAAAGATTCGATGTTATCGACGACATACGTAAAACAACCGCTCATTAATAAAGATGAAATGCGTTTGGCAGTATTGGCCCGGGGACTCCAAATGATAATTACCCCATATGAAACGGTTTCAGTTTGTTGCGCCATCCGCCATGTCGTGGTACCATAAACGCATGTCTTAGGGAATCTGAACCGCGTGGTTATACCGTAAGTTCACATGAATAAAGCAAAGCCTTACTGGAGGTAAACGTCAGTTTCAGAGACCACAAAAATTCCTGGTAAGAGCGCGTTTCGAACTAGCCTTAACACGCCTTAACTACTGAGTCACACACCACTCAGTGGTTGTTTTACATGTTCCTCAACGAATACTGTTCTCAGAAGCTGCAATAGAAGCTAATTTCTTCTAATCACTTCATACTATCGCATAGCTATTTTAGGACTGTGATGTTATTTTCGATAACGTCTCACAAGAAAACAATCAAATATCCGGAATTCAGGTTTAGCAAAATTCTGGAAAATCAGAGCACGTGATGGTCCGCATTGTGAGCACCGAGTCTTAGGTTCGAATATGGTTTTCGGCATTTTGTTAAAACATTATCACTTTTTTGGCAGTGAACGGTGCAGCTTCTTTAAAATTACTATTACTGTATATTTATTTCTAGCAATAAGCTTTTCATACATCAAAAATTCTTATTGATTGGCAATATATGTGTGAATTAGCAAATTGTTCCTCCCGTTAGTAACCTCTTGTCAATTGCTGTCCTAACGTCGCAAGACTAGTCTAAACAAGGAACTACTCGAATCATAGAGCTGCAGCTTTCAATTATACTTCCTCAACTTCATTAAACATCTGTTCTCAATTGATCTGATTTTTCGAAAGCCGACGAACAACTTTATTCTCGTTACAGATTAGAATTTGTTTTGAATCCATTATCTGTAAATAAAAATTTATGATTCTTAACGTTTCTAAGTTATTGTTCTCGTATTTGTATAGGATATGTGAATTGCCTTGTTGAACAAATGTCAGCTGCAACATAGGTAGAATGTCTTTTTACTTTCTTGTACTACTTCTTTTAAAGACGAGAAGATAAATTTTGTTCCGCTTCTTAAAGATTTTAAATGCAATAAGAATATTCCAAAGCTAGTGTCTGTATGTCAACATATCTGAATAGTTATTTTAAGTAAAATGTTTCCTAATGGTCCGGCTACACGCTCCGTCTTGCCTGCGCCGTTACCTGCACAAACTAGTTTGCGCAGGTCAGAGTTTGTGGTTTGTGTGGACGGAAACACGGTGGCGCGTGCAACCACGAAAGCGCGGCTTGTGCAATCGTTGACTTGCTGAAGATTGGACTGTACAGTTTTTGGTTTGAACAGTTTTTTTCCGGAAACACACATCTGTGAAATTGGTGGCGTATGAAATTGTTCGAAGGAATTTATAACTGCATAGTGGAAAATTAAGTATGTATGTTAGAAAAAGTAAAATTTACAAAGCAATTCGTTTTTGAATTTTACAATTAATTATTGTTATAACAATTGCGAACTAAAAAAAATAAGAAAAATTATTGTTTGTAATAATAATCACAAATATTTAGTAAAATTAATAATGCAATGAAATAACTATTATTCTATTAACATGTCAACAAAACCTTTGCAGAAGAAACTGTGTCTTCTTCAACACAGCAACTTAAAAAAAGTGGTTGAAACTGCTGTTTTAGATGTAGATTTTCCTCTATATGCTTCTGTACTCGCATGTCGTTTCATTGCTTTTATACCGTCAACTTTTACAGTAAAATTAATTTTACACACTTGACAACATGCGGCGGAATCGTTTTCTTTACGTAGCCACGTTTAAATTCGTCATTTGATAACCACTCCTCTCTGAAACAACAATAACGTTTTCGTACTTTCTCCGGCAAATCACTCATTACGTATATGTAACGTGTCGGGTAAGTAACTGAGACAATAAACAATCGCTTCACGACAATCAGACATGCGACCAACTGTTAACTTTTGAACACATATTGAAACAGTTGAATTACGTTCAGCGGGAGGGGAATAAGGAGCGAAACGACCTTGTTTATTTCCATAATTTTTGAATTTTCATAATAACCGGACATTTTGCATCCGGTCGCATGTAGTGAACCGCACACGGACAAATCGCTTTAGAGCCGGACAGTCCGGCCGTAAACCAGACGTTTGGCAACCCTACTGTCAGTAGGCTTAGATAATCACGCCGTTCTTCCGTATCTTCGATTAAGTTAACATGTGAATGTGTGTTTCTCTGTAAAAATCACTTTTTGCTCCACTTCTATGGTGTTGCTTTTTTTTAAAAAAAACAAAAAAACAATGATGTTCATTAAGAATATTACTTCGTTACAATGGGTTTTGTATAGGCATTTGGCTTCTAAGACACGCAGCCAGCTCTATTATTATTGTGATTCTATTCTATAGTGCATTGCTTCAACCAAGTACAGATAATACAGGTCAGACACAACACTTAGTTCAAACCAGCCATGTCCGAGGCCGCATTGCAACCGGCGTCCCTTTCTATGCAAGGAATGTGGACTTCCGTATAAATTATAACGTATTGATTTTACACTAGTCATCTGATTTAAAAAGTGCGGAACTCATAAATTAGGTGGCTTCTGCAACCCCGTTTCATTACACACTAAACTTTTTAGTTTTTTTTTTTTTTTAATATCGTGACTTTAATAACGTTGTTTGTCTCCTTTTGTACTAATTTCCATTTTAGTTCCATTTTGATTTTAACTTACTTCTACGTTACTGTGAAAAAAATGCGAGTTTTCCCGTCTGTAGTTCTTCTAAACTTGTACGGATGTTTGTTTTACTTTGAGGCGAGACCAAGGTAGAATTGTCGTAGGAGATTATTGATGACTTTAATAGGATTGTTTGGTGCACTCGGCGCGGCGAGTGGCGTGGACTGCGCGACCTCCACAGTTATCTGACCCAAATCAAATTGCTCTTTTTTATGTACGCGTACAGTTTAAAACAGCAGCTCCCCACTTATTGTCGCCGTGGTTTGTTTCAGTGGTTGAAGCTGTTCTTGCGTTTAGCATAGTCCATGCTATCTAAAAAACCGTGTCGCGCTTTTGGCGCAAAATGTTGTAGGCAGAAATGAAACACTTTTATGGTTTTATTTTTTTTTAATAGTTTGAAAAAGTATTTAACTGTATCAGTATTCAGACTAAATTATTAATCCCTCATTTCGTAATAATCCATTGTTTTCTTTATCCACTACTGTCTTTTTCTGTCCAGTTGTATTTTAGTAATAAATACATATTTTGCAAGTTGAAACCCCTGATTTAGTAAACACGACCTCGAATGTTCTGGAGGAAACCGAATACTGGCATAAGCTATGTGTAATCATGTTGGAATGTGGAAACTTGCTTAGGTTGTTTATTATTACCGTTTTAACCGTATTCATTTTTCAGCACTGTTGAATTAAAATGTTGCATAGTATGCACTACATCAATAGGTTTCACCATGCAATGTCGTCTACTTCTGCGATTCCAACGCCAGCATAGTATTTAGGCTGTTTTTCTCGTTCGTAGCAAGTAAATGGTCTATCCGTTAAGATAAAACTTCCATCTCTCAAATACAGTTTTTTAGCAACAGCGGCCATTTTTACATCCACTTGCAATTAGAAAGGCATATAAACACTATTAATATTTTCTATGATTAATCGCGTATTCCAGGTTTGTCCAAGAATGTGGATAAATACCTATCCCGCCAGAATTCCTGATTAAAATCACGAAATGAGTCTAAGGAAAGGGAATTAAATATGCTTCTGCCTTCGCCTTCTAATGTGATACGTTGAGTACGAAGACGAGGTGAAAAATACTCGGCCTCGTCCTTACGTAAAGGTGCTGCTGCTTATTCCATGTCTTAAATAATTTGTATTTGTTTACAGAGAGCAAAGATCACCAAATAATCGTTAAATCCAATGTCTGACGATTGAATATTGATGCATGGTCGTGGCAAAGTTGTTTTCACTCCATTCTCCTATTTAAAATAAAAATAAAAAAATGACCGATTTATGAGAGGAATGGTTGTGATCGGAACTAAATTTCTTCTCAAACAAGATTAATAGATACAACAGGATGTACTGGACGCTCTATGAAAGATTGTGTGCTAGTGTGAACTTGAATGAGTCTTCTAGTTCATAGGAATTAGTAAAAATTTATTCATCTCTGTAAAATGGACTCCATTAAATTTTACTCTTTCTGACCAGGGTGCACCAAGGAAATATTATAAATTTTCTTCTGGTCTGACATGCCTTGGAAAAGCCTCCACATTGTCTTTCCACTGACAAGCAAAGACTTTTATTTATTTTAATGGTATTTGCTCACCTGGATCATAAACTGCTAATGGCTTTGATCATGAGTCAACCATTCGATTGATATATTGTACAACTGTGGGAGAATTGGTGAACAGACAGATACGGCTATGATGTTGCAAGCATACTGCAATATTTATGCTTCACACACCCATATTTATTAACCCAAATATATCGTTAAACGTAACAAGTGTTCTTTCTTTTTCACCGATAAGGTCTTTTATTGGTTACTGATGGAATAAAACGAGTATACCTCCAAGCTGAAAACCCAGATAGCGGGTTTAATGTTTCAACGTTAAAGTCTGTAATGAGGCAGTTTCGACTTCCATTAAAGTTTGTAGAAACATCTGTGTATAAATGAGGGGCTTTTTTTTTTTTTTACCAGTTTTATTCCACTCCTGTCATCTGCGTAATATTTAGTGCTATTTACCAGAGTAGTCTCGGACAAATGATTTGTTATTTAGCTTAATTTCGAAAAACTACCTTCTCATGCGTCTGCTAGGAACATAAATATCACCAGAGCCATCCTGATCAGGTTTTTTTAAAATTGGCATTTGGGCTGTGCATCCATACAGCCATGTAAAGGTTACATGGATACTACGATGTTATGGGACAGCCCATATACATAATCTTACAAGATCAGCTGCAGTGAGAGTATTGTCCTCTCATTAGATCTAGACATTTTATAAGAAGTGGTTCGACATGTACAGAGGTAAGGTATTACAGTTAGCTTGACATCTGCGTTAGGCTACTTTGCCGTATCCATGTTGATACAAACTGGGGTTGTTTACAATACACATAACTTATAATTAGCTCTAATTCATACATAACATCAGTGAAGGAACATTGCTGTCCTAGGGTGTACTGATCAAGGTTTTCTAAAATCGCTCCAGGCGAATGCTGGGATGGTTCCTTAAAACAGCCCATGGGTGCCTTCTGCCATATCCCATATATCCCTTCCTATACAAACGGTTATACATTAGGATAGGTACATTGCACCCTCCGACACCCGTTTTTAGTGAATCGCGGAGTAATAATAATCGTAATAGATCCGTTGCATAATGTAAAGGTTTTTTGTTATTCAAAGAATTGTAATTTGGCCAATCAACTATCGTCTGTTTTCAGTTAACTCTTAAAGTCGTAATCTTTTTCTGACCTGTAGTACATCATAAATAGGGGGGATAAGGGTGGTTAGGCCCTAAAAGTGCTGCCATCCTCTGTTCTTGTTATGACAAGTTGATGTATAGCTGTGTCCACACCTGTTCAACTTTCGGTCGTCAAAGGCATGCGTCATGTTGAACGGGGGAGAGGCTCGGAAGGCATGCGTCAGGGGCACGCCCGAGATCCTCAATTCGTTCAACAAACCAGGAGGCACGGCGTATTGCAAGCGTTTCCAGCTGAAGTGGATTCTCGTGCGTCTCTGCTTGCAATATGTCGCTCTCCAACGACGAAACGCTTTCATTTTTCGAAGATTAACGTTCGTTTTCATTGTTATGGGACGTCAAAAATAAAGATTATATTCATTTAAGTGACAGTACTTGTAATAAATATTTAGTAGTTTTCCACATTTATAATTAATTCATGCTCATTTTAATTAACATTTTGCACTGGTTGATTTTTGTGAAGAATTTTGACAATGTAGGATTGTGTGTTTTGCGAAATTATTCTACAAACATTCGGTGCAGGATGCGTAAAATTCAGAGTGCAGTATACAGTACTCTCACGTAGGAAATATTTAATCTCGTTTAACGAATGGTGAGAAGGCTCAAGCTTCATCATGTACTTAGTATATCCACAGGCAGATTTAAAGAGCATTAAATGTCGTATTATTCAGTAAACAACATTTGTTGTAATAAGCAGTCAGATGCATTTACGTGAATTTGTGAAAGTATCAACGAATGTTGTGAATAAACAAAAATCATTTTTACAGTTGCATAATGTCTTCTAGTTAAAAGTTTCAGATTATTCTTTGGAAGGGAATGCTTTCTATGTTAGTCGATGTCAGTCAGCTTATATGTTCGCGAGATTTATGCTCGCGAAGTTATTTACATCATAACTACGGCAAAAACCGCAACTTTTTTATGATGTCAAATGCAGAGTTCGGTATAGCGCTGTAACATCAAGAGGCTTACACAATGGACAACTATTTAACTTAATCAACACCTTTTAATCTTAACTTTCGTATTGCTATGCTATTTTTCTCGGATCAAAAGCAATTCGTTCTAATGTATTAGATAAAAGGCGGGTAGGTAATGTGCAGGTTTCTTTCTTACAGAAACTTAATTTATTGAAAGTACGAGGGTGAATCAAATATAAACAAGACTTTCGGCCGTTCGGGTGCAATAGTGGTGGGAGAACGTTCCCGCTTCGTTTGGCGATAGGTAGGTTTGTCAGGAGTGGGGGAAGACCGTTAGCCCCCCCCCCTCGACTCGCTCAGTGCCAACCGTCACGATGTCGGAGCAAGAGGTACACTCGTCGATTGCGCAACGTGTTATAATCAAGTTTCTCGCTGCAGAAGGCGTAAAACCGGCAGAAATCTTGAGGAGATTGACTGCCCAGTTCGGGAAAGAGACACTGTCGCGAGCCAGAGTGTTTGCATGGCATAAACAGTTTGTGGATGGTCGTCATCATGTTGAAAATGAGAGCCATAATCGCAGACCCCGCACCAGCATTACAGAGAACAACATCAGCTGTGTTAGACGGCTTATTGAAGATGACAAGCGTCTTACCACTTCTGAAATTGCAAGTAAGGTCGGAATAAGTTATGGGAGCACTTACTCCATACTCACAGAGGAGCTTGGGTACCGTAAGGTGTGCGCCAGGTGGGTTCCTCGCCTTCTCACAGCAGAACAGAAATTGAATCGACTTCAGGTGTGTGAGCGTCTTCTGGCACGATTTCGGGAAGAAGGGGACCCATTTCTGACTCACATCATCACCTGTGATGAAACTTGGGTGCACCACTACACCCCTGAGTCCAAACAAGCGAGTATGGAGTGGAGAAAAAAAGGAGAACCTGGACCAGTGAAAGCCAAGTCACGACTATCGGCTGGCAAGGTTTTGGCTACGGTTTTTTTTTGACCAGCGTGGTTTGCTGCACCTCGATTTTTTGCATGAGCGCAGGACAATCAATGCGGCCTACTACTGCGACATTTTGAGTGAGGCCCGACTTGCATATTGCCGCAAAAAACGAGACCAACCGATGAGGAAAGTGGTTATTCTCCATGACAATGCTCGCCCCCACACAGCAGCCTTAACCTGGGAAAAATTGGAGAAACTGGGGTGGGAGACACTGGACCACCCTCCTTACAGTCCAGACCTGTCACCCTGTGACTTTCATGTGTTTGGTCCTCTCAAGGAAGCTTTGGGAGGCCAAAAATTCAACAGTGATGCTGAGGTGGAAGCCTACGTGCGCAATTGGCTGCAGACACGACCTGCATCTTTCTACATGGAAGGAATTGGGAAGCTGCCTATCCGCTGGGAAAAATGTGTTTCTAAAGCAGGAGATTACGTAGAAAAATAAGATATGTACTTTTTTGCACTTAAAATAAAAATAATATTTTTAAAAATAAAGTCTTGTTTATATTTGATTCACCCTCGTATATTACTCAGCTACATTTTTCAGATACATCTCCAGTTGAAAATGTTTGTTATATTATTAGAATTGAAGATGAAACTTCCTTACAAGTAGTTATCTTGCCATGGTATGCTGCCTATCAGTGACATAAAATATTCTACGAATTCATCCCGCAATTCGGAAGCTTTCAGAGAGTCTTAGAGGAATTCTCCGAAGTGGGGCGAAGCCAGTGTCTTTTGCGGTAGTTCCGCGCCAAGTTCCGGGAATAGTAGTTCCTTTGCTGGCATCTTCAATGTCCAAAGATCCCATTGGACAGTAAAACCTTGTACAATCTGGCTTTATACGAAGGAAATTGTGCAGATATACGCAACATAAGACTATGTCCACAATCGTACTTTTAACTTTGATCTTAATTGGCCTTTGGAAAATTCGGAACACGGAAGCAAGCAGGCCGAAGGCATTTTCAACGTTACGTCTTCGGCAGGTATTGCGTCTCTGAATTTGGTGTCTCGTTTGAATGGCGGGTTTCACCATTATTAGAAGAGTATAAACATTTTACTTCGATATTCGCGTTAAGTTTTTAAACAGCGCATTGTCATTGAACTGCAGTTCTTGGAGAATTTCCACATTTCGAGTTTTCAAATAATTCTTTACCCACAGTTTCCTCCGCGATTTTTCCCACAGGATTTCGCTAATATAAGAATGGCAGCTGTAATGCCCGCCAGACAAATTGAATCATCAATCTCGCTGCGGCTACACCGGAACACTGAGGGCATGCCTCAAGAGGCGTGAATGTGGACACTAAAGGGCATGCCTTCTGATGCGTGCCTCTAGCGCATACCTCAAGATGAACATATTGCAAGAGGAACGGGCAAGAGGAAAAGGCAAGTTGAAAGGGAAGAGGCACAAGTGTGGACATAGCTTATGACCCTCTAGGGAGTTTTCGATAGGTTAATGGATTGCCTGCATTAGCAACTATGTTGCTGCCATCTATTGTGTTATCTAACATATTTTACAATGGCGCTTTGCTAATGAAAGGTTTTAAATCGTTTGTAGGTGATCTAATCTATGTTACAATAGTACTTTGGCAACATTCACACTTGGAAGCAATTGGCCTGACCTATGTTACTCTTGAGCTTTGTTTACAAAAAGACGTCACTGCATGAACACCATTCCGGCACTCGCCGTTAGCAGGTTAATGGATTGCTTGCATGTGACTTCCCTCTTCTTTTTTTTTTTTAATGGCATTCGGCCGTGTTAGCCATTCAGCCAGCTCAATGTGTCTGTTTTACAATGTACAGATTTCTTATAAGTATGATTATTTTCTCTAATGTGTAAGGACGACACAAGACGAACACAACACTTAATTAAAACCACCCATGCCCTAGGCCGGACTCGAACCGGCGACCCCTGCAACGAGAAGCAAGCACACTACCCCTACGCTGCCGGGGCCGGCTCGATTTCCCTTCATATAGGCAAGAACCAACCAGCCTACCCTCCCCTCAGACACACATTGACCCTCAGGTTTCAGTCGGATGAGATGGCTTGACAGGTGTCGTTCACGTTAGTGTATCAGTTGAATGCAGGTGATTCAAAATATACGAGTATGAGTATCGGGCTGTTGGCGTAGGCCGAACGGTGGCTGGGGTGAAAACTGTATGTTTTTACTACAATATTGAGTCTGATGGAGTCTTCTTTGGGGAATCTGCTTGGCAAGATCAACACGTCCGGAGGAGCTACGGTCAATATACTCTGTACAGAGGATAGGCACATACGTAAGTAACCCCGGGGATGCGATCTAACACAATGTTCGGACCACTTCAGAGCACAGCTGTGACAGAACTGAAATAATTTTAAGAAACGGGGTTTATACTCTTCAAAGAAATCGGATATATACGGTGTCAATTTCTATTAAAGCGATGTCTAACAATGGGTCAGTGAAATTGAACAGAAAGAAAGCACCGAGCGTGGCGATGAGCGGTAAATCTCCGGCCTCGCATTCGGGTAGACGCGGGTTCAAATTCCCGTCCAGCCGTCCAGATTTCGGTTTTCCTTGGTTTCCCCAAATCACTCCAGGTAAATGCCGGGATGGTTCCTTCAAAAGTCCAAGGCCAAGTTCCTTTCCGTTCCTTTCTCCAAGTTCTTACACGCCTCTGATAACTTCGACACAACTAGGCGTAAAGCCATAAAAAAAGGAAGAAAGAATATTTCAGTGCAGACCAGTAAAAATTTGCGATGGTTTCCTTAGATTACCTGATTCACGCTTCCTGAATGTTCTCAAAAAGTTACCGCTTATTTCACCCTGCCATTTGAGTAACTGAGAATGCTTCCATTCTCGTCCCACATATTCTTGACTGGGGATCGATCAAGTAATACTGTTGACCATTGAATAGCGCCAGTATCATCAAGTCGAGCTATACAAATTTACAACAGGAATTAACTTGAAGGAAGTTACACTGATCAGCCAAAACATTATGACCACCTACTTACTAGCATATTGGTCCACCTTTCGAACGCAATACAGCAGCGATTCGGCGTAGCATGGATTCTACAATTCCTTTGTAGGCTTCCAGAGGTATGTGACATCATACTTCTACGCACAGGTAACGAAATTCCCTTAAATTATAGGCCAGCAGTGTGGGCGCGTCTGCTGTGAATGAGCATCTCTGAAACGGAGAGTTTGGTCGGCTGTTCGCGTGCTACTGTAGTGAGCATCTATGGAAAGTATCAGAAGGACGGTGAAACCACGAGTAGACGAAAATATGGTGGACACCCACGCCACATCACAGAACGTGGAGGTCGGAGGCTTTGGAAAGCTCTGTGAAGCAGGATAGGTGGTGATCTGTGACAGAATCGCGATTCTTGTGCTCTGAAACACTTCTGGAAGCACCTGAAATGTACTCTTCCGTCAGATCTGCCACATGTTTTTTTATTACAGTTATAGGTTACATTCGTTAGTAATTCGGAATGATTTCTAGAAAATAATTATGCATTCTATCACGTGTTTCCAATATTACGCACACGGTTTCTCTCTTACTCATGAGCAATGGACTTTATTTTTGCATCAAGCCATTTACACATACTGCAATAAAAAAAAAAAAAATGTAACTTTCTTTTACAGTTTACATCGATTCCTTTACAGTAAAATTGTGTCTCTTCAGTAACGTAACTTTCCTGTGTGTAAAAATAATGAAACTAATTAATCTTCATTTCCCTATGAGACTCACAAGGTAACTTAATAAAGTCAGGAAGATGCTTACATTATATAAGGACCGTTGACAGTACTTGGTTTATATCCCTCCAGAAATTTTCGGTACGATGCCTAAGTTATGTAAGCTTGAACGGTGTGGTGATGTGGGTGAAGTACCTCTTTGAAATCTTGTATTTACTGTATAATGTGTGAATACGGTGAACTATTTTTCTTACACCATTACTATGTTTCGTTAGGACTTTTTTTTTCATTGGCAAAAGGCCTTACAACATTAGAGTTTGAAATAGCTCTTGTAATTCGAGAGATTGTTAATTTTATGAAACTATTTTTTCTTTGTTATGAAAGGTTTAGTTTTGAACGGTTAAAAATGCCTAATATAATTTGCTTGTTATAAACTAACAAATAAAAGGAAACTAATAATAATTTTGTCTCCTTGTTCTGTATTGGGGACGGAATAGTTAAGATATCAGAGTGGTCGACGTTCAAATCTCGGATAGGTAAATAAATTGAAAATATTATGTACCCCCTCCACAGTATCGAAGGCTTCATCAGTACGAGATCTCAACAAAGTCGTGAAATTGATAGTAAATCGGTAAAAATGTTCAAAATTGTTATTAAATTTAACGGGTTAAAAAAAATTGCACTTGCTGCCTCTATGCAACAACACTAAACCATTGCTTCTTTATGGTCATTTGTCACAAATCTTATCGTTTCTGTGCCCATAAGTTAACCTGGAAATGTGTTGGATCTTCGGACATCTGTAAACAAAAACTTGGAGAAAACGTTGCTTAAACAAATGATTTTAAATCATTGGAATTGCTAGATTAGGGGACGTCCATTAATTACGTGAGGTGTTTTTCCGGAATTCCGCCCCCCCCCCCCGCTTTCTGGTGAGACTTCGTGAGATTTGATCTGACTCCTTCCCCCCTCTGGTGAGATTTGCTCGGACACCACCTTGTAAAATGACGTGAGATTTTGACGGAGACCCGCCCCCCCTCCCCTACGAAGGACCTCGCAACTTTTTGAGACTTTTTTTTTTAGGTCTCAAGTTTTTTTAGGTCTCAAGCTCCCAAAGGCGGCTATGCACACCTCCCCCTAAAGTCGGTTTTTACGCCACTGTTTTCCGTTTATCCCCTCCCCCTTGGTGACATTTCGCCGCCCCCCCTTATTTCACCTCACGTAATTAATGGACGCCCCCTTAGTGGCATAATTCCGTGCAACAATCCAGCTTCCGGAAATTGTGATCAACAGTGCTTGATTCTCCTTACGTGTCCTATGAACAATAGAAAGTCCGTGGGATATACCTAATCTGCTAAATTATAGATGTTTAAAATTCTGTAATTCTGGTTTTAATCGTACATAGTTTGTTGAATTTGCTTTGTGTGTGGTAGAGATGAGGGGTAGGGGGAGAGAACTGAATCTGTGATAGTCTATTAGATTTAACTAGCTTTGGCTAAAGGTGAGTAGAAAATAACTACAAACTGCCTGATTTAGATAGACCTGTATGGGCGTATGCTTTACGATGTGTGATGTTGAGGTGTATTTTGGAACGAGACGGTGCTTCTCGTACGGCATTGCTCGCAGTCTTTACGTTAATAAAACTCCGCCCACTTGGTTTGCGAAGAACCACATTTCGCACTAATTGGGTACATTGCGACACTCAGACAGAAGTCGCTGTGCCTGAACTCGGGTCATGACATTACAGAAGAGATATGATTTTTCTGAATTTTAAATTACTTCTTTTTGGTGATGGAGTTAATTTTACGACAGATAAAATTCTTTGGTATGTTAAGATGTACGGAATGTACTGCAAAACAAGTCATTCACACTCGCCGTTCTGAGTTCGTAGCATAATTTTATTTAAATCGGTTTCTGTAAACTACCTTTTTCGTCTTAAAAGTCACTAACCTTCATTCAAATCGAAGCCATAACATCGGCTCAGAAACTCGGGACTCTTAATTGAGCTAATGCTAGCGAAGGAATTAAAACGGCGAAAGAAAAATATCCGATGAAAATATGTGAATCTATGATGAATGGAGGGAGCCTCGCTGAGAACTTTGGAGATAGCGGGATTTTTGGAATGAATTTCTGCCAGCAGTTTCTTTTGTTGTCCTGGTTATACAATTTAATGATTTTTGAATTCTATTACATTGGTTAATACATTGGGATGGTAATATTAGCTTCGCCTAACGTCATGTCGTTCTCATTTTCACTTGGTGCATTGTTCCCACGAAAATAATTCTTCCAACTGAATAAAACCAGTTAAGAAGAATTCAGCTGCAGATGGCGAACGGAGCAGAAAAATGTTCCGGAGCACACGACCTTTAAATGTGGATGAATGAGATATTGTAAAAAGGATAGGAATGCAGAAGGGAGTAGGAAATCACTGAGTTAAAGAACAACGGGATATCTAGAAAAAAATGTGTTAAACTACCTTATGATTGCCTTCTTACTGAGTAATCTACAGGAGGAGGACTTCTCAAGGCAAATAGAGCCACAATTAAGAGCTCGAGTTTTTTTCCCCGTATTACAGGCAGTGAGTTTAACAGAAAATGACGCTCCTCTTTCGTAGTAGTGCTGTTTCTGACGCTGGCTGGAGTCCGGACAAGGTATTTAACTAGTTATCTTATGCCATACTGCTCAACCCCATGAATGCAATTTAGAACTCTCATTAGATATAAGCACAGAATCAGGCTTAAGTTTAGATACCTGCATTCAAGGTAATTTGGCCATCGGAACTGGAACTAACGTTGTAACCCCTCCCGACTTCCACCCTTCAGGTATTGTTTCAAGCCGCTGTATTGAAATGACGTTCTGCTGTTCGCGACACCTGCACACATATATGTTTTAAGTGTGATGCTTTTTCACTTAAATATGTCGACAACCCATGGCTAAAAATGTAGTGGCCCACCTTAAAGTTGTGACAGTCGGTTTTGTGGAGATAAAGTTGATGAAAGCAGATTTTTTGCTGGCTAGCCGAAGCACAATGATTTTTTTTTTTTTTCGGTTAGGCTTTGACCAAGTAATTTTATTTCGCTTACAACATTTTTAAGGAAAAGTTGCTTGTCCTAGCGTATGATCGATCCAAGTAAACACCGTTGACAATCGTTATGAATACATATCTTATATGCTCGTACAGTTTGGTAATTCCCACTCCTCTGAATGATTACTTGCTGCACAGTTGTATCAGGAGTATCGTGCTGAACCATTCCGGCATTCGCGATGAAAACCCGAAATTTTGATGACCGAATGGGGCATGAAACCCACTTCCTGACGACGAAAATGGTCGCAGTGTGAATGAAGATACGCGAATCTGTCAGTGCGACCTCGTATGCAAAGGTTTGCGTCTTTTTTTTTTTTTAACCCAAAAGAAACAATGATGTGAAATGATATTACACAACCTTGGGATGAAATTCGGTATCTTATGTTATTTCCCGGCAGCTTTACTTATGTATAACATGTAACCAATTGCGTGGCGTGCAGTCGAGCTTCTGCATCTGATTCCAACTTAATCGATAATATTCCATGGCTAGGGAAAACGCATCATGTTGTTCTTGGCATATATCAAGATCGAGAAACTGTTCATAAGCTTCAAGTGACCGTTGCGTATGAATGCATAAAAAATGGTTATTAAAAATTCCAATTCTCGTGCGGTAGTTTCGAATATTAGCAAAACAAAATATCTAGTGATATAATGACAAAATACAAAAATTACCATACCGGATTGAGTGATACTGAAATCTAGCATAGAAATCTTGACTTGGGGGAAATAAACTGCTTCATACCACAAAATTCGGCTTTTATTTACATTCTTCTTGTCTCATCAGAAATATAGTTTGTTCGACGCCAAACGTCAAATCGTGGAGCAAACGTAAAAATTGGTAGATTTAAAAATTTTATTCACCATGCACATGCTTTTATTGTTTTCTGTATTATTCTTCGGGAGGAAAGTGTATTTTTGAGACGAAATTGGAGAAACCTCCAAACATTAGTCTACAAGATTGGGACAAATTGTCTCAAAACCCGTACTCTGCAGGCAAGGTCTGTAAGTATGCAAACCTACTCCGCGAATAGAAACCAGTACCTACAATTTTGAAATAAAAAACTTTAGTGCATTCTGCCCAAACATACTTCTTCGAATTAACAACAGTCTCTAGTCTAAGGAAAAATAATCTTCATGCGGAAATATCAGTCTATATGATTTACCAGAAACTATTAAGACTTTCCTTTTCTAGCAAGTCTTATTGCATAAACTGACAACGTGTACACATTCATAGCCCACATTCACAGAGAGCTTTCTGATTTCTAAGCAAGACTACGTAAGTCTTGGGAGAAATTCTTTGGAGGGAGGAAAAAAACCCATTGCGGCATTAACAGAGTGCTTTCTGAGACTCATTAACAGACTGGCGAGACTTAGAAAGCATATTCGTGGAGATTGTCCCCACTGGGGCCGAACCGAAGGGATTTATAAACAGATGAGGCAGTGACATAATCAGTGAAGGAATTTCAGTTATACTACTTTCTCTATTCTTTCGACTTGGGAACTGCTAGAAGACCCTCAGAGCCGCAACAATTATCGATCAAGAGCATGGAACGTCTAACGCAGGAGCTTTTCTTTTACTCCATCTCATTATTTCTGTAGCTTGAAGTAAAGCGAACGGAACGGAACTCTCATTAAAACGTAATGAACACGACGCTGTTATAATTTTAGGAGCTCGGTAACAAGACTGTTCAAAAGAGCAAAAACTCGTTCTTTCTGCTAAGGAACCCGAGACGACTCGTGCCTGACAAGTAGTGACGTGCATAGTAACGGCAATGGGATCAAGCACAATAGATGTTTCGTCACAAAACTAACATTTAACTAACCATTAATTAATGAGAAAGATGCAAAGTAAATGTAACTATAGCTATGTGGTATGGTAGGATATTTTCAATTGTAGCAATTAGCGAAGCATTGATGAAAATACCTAGGAATCTGAATAATAAAACCAAAACTAGTGGCAATTGATTGCTGGAATTCAAAATTTTTACAATGAAAATTTTTAAATATATTACGTGGACAATGTGCCAGTGAAGGCGTTCTAGATTTACCGCGAGTCGGCACGTGCGCGGGACAGTAGGTCAGGGGATTTGTCGAACCTTGAAGACGGCAACCTGAGTGGGGCTTGCGAGGAAGTTTTCGCATTGTCGGATTTAATAAATGGATTTGTTAAACTACATGGCCGCGACGCAGCCGTGGTGAGTGTTATTATTATTATTAAAAAAAAAAAAACAATGGACAAGTGGAGGGAGAGTGCCAGACCAAACCGATTATTTTATAGAAACATTATTAAAACCTGTTAAAATGTTTTCCATGTGGATCCTACGGGACGAAGGTCGCATCATTGGAGTAGCGTCGACAAAAGTCTAAGCGGGGCATGAGGCTAAGTTTGACAATGGAAGAATTTCTGTAAAGCTGATTCAGTAAATGACGTCTACCAAGAATTTATTCAGTAGATAGTTATGGAGTTGATGAAAAGCAAACGACGACATTCGGTCAATTTTAAAACGTATCTTCGTATTTCGCATCAGTTTGATATATCAATTTTTAGACGTTGTTACTGTTGAAGTAACGATGTTTCAAAAATACATATTTTATAGAGCAATACAACATCCGGTAAATACAATGAAAAATTGATTTACTGATGTAAACCGAATGTGCTAATAGGTGCGATGTATCTTTATCTCTAGTTATAGGCGCAAATTTAACTTTGTTATACAAGGTTAGCCTAAATGGTTCATCAGGTTTAAAAACATTGTGTATTGGGAAGTATACGACCTACAAAGACAAGTGATACATGAGGAGATACATAAACTCACCAAATTTAAAAGCCCGTTTGGTGTCTGGCGTACACGCTAGATGGCGGCAGCGGACAAGATGGCGGAAAAGCAAGAGAAGAGGTTTTGTGTGTTAGAATATGCGAAATGTTCTTCGGTTACGTTCTGGCCTCGCATTCGTAAGGACGCCGATTTGAATCCTCATCCGGGCACCCAGATTTTGGTTTTCCATGGTTTCCCCAAATCTCTCCAGGTTAATGCTGGGATGCTTCCTTCAAAGGGCCATGGTCGAATTCCTTCCCGTTCCTTGTTCCCAGTCCCATCCCGCCTCTAATGACCTCGACGTCGACGAGGCGTAAAGCCATAAGTAAAAAAACACCTAGTTACCAGAGCAGTTTACGTTGGTTTCGCCTGTTTCGTGACACTGGTTGTCTGTGTAAACGGACGAGCAGGGGGAGACCACATGTCTCAGAGGAAATGAGCTATGTGCGCAGTCCACTAAAATCAGCCGTCCATGCCAGCCGTGAACTGGAAATTCCGAAGAAAACGTGTGGAATGTTTTCCGTCGGCGTTTGCATTTCAAACCATTCCCTGTGTGCAATTGGTACACCGCCTGGCCCCAGATGATTGTTGCAGCCGTTTTGATTTTTGTACCCGCGTGCTGGAAGCCATGAAAAATGATGAGGATTTGGCGAGGACCTTTGCATTTATCGACGAGGTGACTTTTCAGGTCTGCAAATGTGAAGCGTGACAATATGAGAGTGTGGGGTACTGAATTGCAGCATACTTTTTGTGGAGCTGGAAAAGGATTCACCAAAAGTGAATGTCTTCTTTGCCATATAAAAGAGAGAGCATGCATGGGCCCCTTTTTTTCATCGAGCAGATGGTGGCAGGATCCGTATACCTGGATATGTTGCAGGTGTGGTTTTTTTTCCACAACTGACTATTGACTCCTCCTTTTTCATCCTATAAAAGGACGGCGCTCCACCTCTCCACCTCACTGGAGTACAAATGTCCGTAACTTTCTCAACAGAGAACTACCACATCGCTGGACAGGGCGCGCTGGTCAGAATGATGTTCCTCTGTTGTCATGGCCACCCCGGTCGTCAGATCTGACCCCGTATGATTCCTTCTTGTGGGATTATGTAAAGGACAATGTTTATGTACCCTAATACCAACAACACTGCAAGAATTACAGGAACGGATCACTGCTGCCGTGACGGACATTGATAGAAACATGCTATCGAAGGTATAGACAGAAGTGGATTACCGTTTGGATGTGTGCCAGGTGACTAAGGGCGCACACATTTATAGTATGTACCACAAACTTGGTGAGTTTATGTATCTTTTCATTTATCACTTGTCTTTATAGGTCGTATGATTTTTAATATACAGAATTTTGAAACCTGATGAATCATTTAGGCTAACCCTTTATATTATAATTCTAAAACAAGTTAAAACTGACTTGGTCTGCCACTGGATAATGCGTCATGACATTGAGGTCAACGATAAGAGAGTATTAATGATCCGGAGTGGTTAGAGATGATGGCCGTAATAACTTCGGTTAGCGATAAGAATCACCAGGTTATGACTTTGACGTTAACGAAGAGAGAAAACCGGAGGTTGCTGTCATCTTGAGCCTCTACTGTCGTATCCTCTCTACTCTATACACTGTATTATATATTACATACTGCAGTTGTTAATGTATTATTTTGTTACTAGCTTCTAAGCCCGTCAAAAAATGACACGCTGAACTCAGAATTCTGGCAATTCATTTCTACGATCTCACTGTAGCAGTGACAGAGAATATAACGAAAATATCTACATCGAATATAAATAGCTTCTAAAACAGTCAAAAATAACGGATTGAACGTAGTGTTCTGGCATTTCATTTCCACGCAGTGGCTTGATTAAATACAGTTCATGCATTACCTTAATAATTATATGATGTGGCAGATGTTTCTTAGTTTACTGTAACAGCGAGAGCTGTCGACGTAGAGTATAAGAAAACATCTACATCCACTGAAATACATAAACAAAAAGCAACTAATAATTACTATGTTAATTTAATCGTGATGTTCTGGCAATTCATTCGTCGCGGTTGCTTAAATAAATAGAATTGTTATCAAATAACGAGCAAAACCTCGATTTCGCAGTATGATCTCTGGACGCAAATTTGGAACGAAGGCCGGGCGCGTGACGTCATAGCGTCACGGACTCCATGCCACAGTGGCACAGCGATAAAAGTAGCCTTTCTATGCAGATATTTATGCTTAAAAAGTCTCCACTTCTTATTTCAGTTCACCGTTTCATTCTTGAATTTTTGGTGGATGAGTGTTGCAATGGTCAGAAAGCAAATTAAAATATTGTGACCGAATCCGATGGATGAGTGGTGACGCTCTGGCCTGGTATGAGACCCGAAGGTTGTTTGGACACTCCCGAAAGAAGTATACTAAGCCTTGTATTGAGGTGTGCTGTGGCAAGTTCTTTTCCTCCTTACCTAACCTAATCTGGTAATCCGACAAGGTAAAGGGGAGCTACATGTTAAAGTGAAATTCGAACCACGGAAGCTTTCTGGCGTACTTAAATTACACAGCAAGCTGTGCCAGAGGTGAAGATTGGATTAAGGGTATTCGAAACGTGGACTTTTCTTCGATCTACAGTCTGACACCTTAACCACTGAGCCACCAGGCAGCTCCATTAGGGAGGACGCGGGTTCAAATTCCCATCTGGCCATCCAGATGTCAGTTTTCACTATTTTACCGAAGTCGCTTTAGGCAAACGTCGGGACCGTTCCTTCAAAAAGGCCAAGGTCGATTTTTTTCCCGTTTCTGACTCCCGCCTCTAGTGACCTCTATGTCCACGAAGCTTGAAGTCCGAAGGGGAAAAGAAGTGTCGGTGCTTAATTCGCTACAATGTGCTAGCGCATGCGATTTGTTTGTGGACATATTTAGAAATAACGAGGCGCCCATTAAATACGTGAGGTGTTTTTCCGGAATTCTGGAGCCCCCCCCCCCCCTTTTTGCTGACCGACCTCGTAGTTTTTTTGAGACTTTTATTTTAGCTGTATTGCTCTTCAAGAAATTAAAAAGTTGACGGGAGGTATACGTCGACCACCCACACCCTTGATGAGATTTCGCCGCCCCCCCACTTCACCTTGCGTAATTAATGGACACCCCTCAAGCAGCTCTGTGTGTGTGTGTGTGTGTGTGTGTGTGTGTGTGTGTGTGTGTGTGTGAGAGAGAGAGAGAGAGAGAGAGAGAGAGAGAGAGAGAGAGAGAGAGAGAGAGAGAGATTAGTATTTCTTTCCAGGTAACACTTGCTAAGTCTTATGTTAAGGGCTTTCAATTCCTACAGTCATAGTTTCCAAAAATTAAATTTCCTTTCATTTGATTAATCTAATGAACGTTTTTAGTGGTAAATGTAGCTGAAAAGTGAGCAGTTCTTTGTTAAACATTAAGAAAATTGTTAATCGTAATCGTTTGTAAACTTCAGTCGTCTTACAATCATGAAACTCGCTAATGAAGTCGAGGATGACCATAACGTTTTAAGTAATTAAACCTTTAATTTACAGTTAGTTTGAAAACAATAATAAAGTTTCAGTTAACACTCTGTTTTTAGTGTCTGATTCTAAAGTCATCGGTGATTAAACCCGAAGTAAATTGTTTATATTTTCTTAAGTTTCTCATTCATCCATATGTTTTTCGTGACTAATTTTCTTTCATTGCTTGGGTGTATACTGAGTAAAATTGTAGTCTGATGCTCTCAAAAATTGAAGGGTGGTGACGTAATTTAAGTAATCAGTAAACGGGAACTGTATCGCTACCTGGGGATCTGTAGTACGTTACCAATATTATGTGCTCAGTAGACGTGACCCGGCATATGTTGTGAGGATTCTGCAATCAATACGCTACTGGAAATAGCCGGTCCTAGTAAAATGTTCTTTGTAACTCATTTGCCTCTGAAAATGTTTTAGCTCGTGACTTGGATAGTTTCAGTATTTAATGTCAACCCATCAGATCCTTTAAAAGTTTTTGACAAATACCTCATAAATCTGTTCAAGATTACAGCAAAAGTAAGAATTCGCAAATACAGTGTAATTAGCCCTTATTATTCCACTATTGTTATAACTGTCATCCATTTTACTATGGTAAAAATGGTGTACTGCAGTGTTGAATTATGGTTTTAAAATGAAATCCGTTTGGTTATAAAATCAGCTTATCAGATTGTTTGAAGAAATTTGGAAAAAATCGCTATAGAACGTTTTAATATTTTCGAATACTTATTTTGTAAGCTTTGTTTCTTTGGCACTGTGAAACAAAGACGAGGGAGTTATATAATCTTAGCAATCGCTTCTGTTCGAAACAGTTGCACGTAATCTAGAATTCAACAATAATTCTAACATCGTTTTGCTTTCTACTGTATATTGCGAAACGCAAAATGAAATTTCTACTTTCTATTTGGGCGCCAATATCTTAACTGAATAGAGAGAGATTATCCTTTCCTGCAATATTTTTATAAATCAAGTAGGCGAAATTGCGTACCCCCTTGTACTGTATTTTCACTAAACACTTCTTAAATTTGGTAAATTGTATTGAAGATCTGTTGACAACAAATACATTTTTCTCTGGTTTATTAACGCTGGTTCAGCTCTGAAAATAGCTTTATTATTCTATTCTTTATGAGATCCAGGCCTAGTGAGGAAGCGGACAACTTCTGGCTTTGCTTTCAGGAATACCCTTGTTCGAATTCTGGTCCGATTACCTGATGTTGGTTTCCCACGGTGTCCTAAAATCACTCCAGGAAAACGATGCGGTAGTTCATTAGTGAAGGCCTCCGCCAATTTACATCCCGTCCTTGCCACCTATCGTATCCGGGTTTGTAAAGTTGTAATTAAATAATTTCTTGAATTTTGTTAGTTAAATAGTACCAGTTTATAAGTACAAACGAACTCGTAATTCATTCCTAGTGAAGGTGACATAGGTGAAGCAAGTTTAAGATTGCTCAGAGTTAGAAAACGTTGAGGAAGTAGGCTATTTTTTCTTCGGAACTTCCTTTACGCATTTCTATTTTATGATTTACAGCAAAAACAACAGGATTTATACAAGTCAGTAATTTCAATAAACTATCTACCTTTTTAGTCTTAGAATCCAGTTTAACTATTTTTAGAATGATATTCCTAAACCTTATAGACTTTCCGGGTTTCTTGACTGGAGTAGTAGCAAGCGAGTTTCTAATTTAGCTGCCTAATTGTAGTACCTTGGAGCATATAGATTTATCTCCTTTATTTATGAAAGCTTTTATATACTTGATTAAAATAGCGTAAAATGCGAACAGAATATACCAAGTGACACCAGATTGAAGGTAATGCTGGGAACTGGTATGAAGGGTGTCGTATTTATTCAAAGCACTGGTAACCATCATCATTTTCCAGGGGATACACGTCTTCAGCAGCATACATTTACCATTTCTTACATTTTTAATCTGCGTGTAGTAAAAGTTCTGTATGAAAAGTTTGCACTCGATACACCGGTATCAGATGAAAATTAAAATAAATGATGTATTATTTTATGTCCTTGCATCACAGCGATCGTTTAGCCAGCTCCAATTTATATATATTGTTATGACTATTGTATCATGTTTTGCTCGTGTAATTGTGGCTCACTATAGTGAGGAGAAGACGAACACAACACTTAATTAAAACCATCCACGCCATAGGCCGCACTCGAACCGGCGACCTTTACAATGCGAGGCCAGCGTACTCGCCCCTACATTACCAGCGCCGACAGCTAGGGCGAATAATGTCTTGTAATATCTTACAGTCCCAATACTTGTTCACTGAACACTACTATTACTACTTACTCATGAAATGACTATGGTGCGTGACACCGAGTATGGTGGTGTAACGGTTAACGTTCTGGCCTCGCATTCGGGACGATGCCGATTCGAATCCCCGTCCGGGCATCAAGATTGGGTTTTCCATGGTTTCTCCAAATCATTCCAGGCGAATGCCGGGATGCTTCCTTCAAACGGCCAAGATCGAATTCCTTCCCGTTCCTTGTCCCCAGTCCTATCCCGCCTCTAATGACCTCGACGTCGACGAGGCGTAAAGAAAAAAGAATGGTGTGTGACGCAGACAAGAATCATTTCGAACTCTGGCGTTGTTACTTTTTGTTGTTTTTTACAATACTTCACATGCAGTCTGTAATTAAACTACAAAGCACTGATAAAGACACCCATCAGCTCATTGTGCAGACCGCTGTTTACATGTCCCAAGAAAGAACGCTTTGAAGTGTGAATACAATTTCTTTTGTACAAGCACACCAGAAGCATTATGCCAGCTGTTGTACACTCCGCTAGGTAGTCTATTTGTTAACGACTATTTACACTAATTACTATACTTATATATTTATATTGCACCTTAATACTGACAGTAACGCCGATACACGCAATATTTTTCCTCTACTCACACAGACTTTTATTCATTCTCCCACAGACTTGTGCGAGGGTAAATCCCTCATTCCCATCTGAGTAAATATAGCGTTTATTATGCACTCTTGACAGACTCTGCTTGCATACCGTACCTTAGTAGATTTGATGTGGTAGAGAACAGATTGAAATTTTCGTGGGACGTGGCATTTTGTGGGTTTCTTCTTGAAGAGTGTCTGTCTTATCTCTATTTACAGCTTTCTCGTGACGAAGACTGCAAGACCTGTTGCGTGCACAGTCAAGGAACCATTCGCTTGATAACTCGAACAACCTTTTTCCTATAGGATACTATCCCGAAACGATACTTGGGCTTGAAAACGAATTTATCGAATTCCCCCAAGTTGCGTTTCATTGTTTCATATGGATCACGGAACTTCACCAAATAGATGAAACTCTGCATGTTTATATAAATCAGTTATGGGCATATGAATTGAGTAATGGAAAATCGTAGCGAAGTCGGTACATCTGCAGTTTAGACAGATCTAGAAAACACATTCCGCCGTAGGCACACTTTTTGAATAGAATCTCCAGTTTCGCTACCTACAGGGTCATAAATTCATCCTCGAAAATAGTAATCCGCTTGAAATTTGGCAAAGCTCCGTTTTTGCGTCCACCGTGGAACCCGCCCTACCAGTGAAAATATTTTTACTTTGCTGTTATTTCTAATGTTCTCCATTGCCTTTCCGAAAATTGATTGTTCATAAGCTTTAAAAAGTAAGCTGTACTGATGTTTACATAAAAATATATAATTAAAATTTGAAGCACATCATTATTTTACTCTGCTGTGTACTGTTTATTTGCCTTAGCTTACCTATGGACACATTGAAAAATATATCCACGAATTCCACGTTCCAAAAATCTAGCACAACACTCATCACCCTTACCTTAGCCTGCTACGATACGCCTGGAGTTACGAAGCAGTTGACGGGATCCATGGTCTGTCTCTCTACTCAAATTTTCCTCAAGCGATAGCATACCTGAATCCATTTAAGGACTTACATATTCACCCCAGGTTTGGATCTGGAAAACCAACCCCACTTGTTTGGTGTGTTGGAGTTCGGCGCCCAAAATCGCAGACTCCGATAAAGAACTGTAAATTTTTTATTTTAGCATGGCTTTGGTGAGGGATAATCCTTTACGCTTAGCTAGCTGGAACTTTTCAAGCTCAGTAAAATACGCATTGGTAAAATGTAGTTTCTCGTCATTAAGAGTACCATTCAGCTTATTTAATAGGACATCGGCGAAACATCATGTGTCCAGGAACCGCAAATTGATTGACGTATTATCTTTTTTTAGAGAATGTGTCGTTCATTGTTTGATGTGAAATACTCCCATTCAGTCGGGGTGGAGGTGCGATAAAAAGTCCTAATAATGAAGTGCCCATCATACAGACACAAATCGTGGCATAAGGTGATTATGTACGTTTGTATATACACACAGTCGTTAAGTGCAACCTTTGTAAATTCAAATGTTATACAACAGTAATAGCTACCTTTTACATTTCTCGGTTCAAACGGATTTTGGCGTACCTTGCACGAGTACTCCGTGGTCATCTGCCATTAGTAATGGAATAAACCCCTAGTAATCTATTTACTACTACTACTACTACTAGTAGTAGTAGTACTATCTACCAAAATGTAATTGAGCACCTGTAATGACAGGTAATTCAGTACGTCAGTTGACTTATACAGCCGCAATATGCTGCAGGCCTTTATACGAAGGGGTACCCAAAAAAAAAACGGAATTATTTTTTAAAAGCTATATATTTTGATTTTTTTTTTTTTTTGTAAAACAACCTTATCCCCTTCAATACGTATACTCTCCTTTACAACTAATACATTTGTCCCACCGGTGCTTCCACTGTTCGAAATATTTTCTGTAGTCATCTTTAGAAATGGCTGACAGCTCCTCCCTCGTTTTTTCTTGACCTTTTCAGTGTTGTCAAATCGGTGTCCTTTCATGCCTCCTTTCATGCGTGGAAATAAGAAAAAGTCGCACGGAGTCAGGTCAGGCGAGTAAAGGTGCAGCGGAACCATGCCATTTTTAGCCAAAAACTGCCTAACAGAGACAGCTGTGTGTGCAGGTGCATTGTCATGGTGGAAGAACCAGTCTCCTGTCTGCCAAAAATCGGGTCTCTTTTGACGAACACTGTTGCGTAATCTTCTTAAAACTTCCAAATAAAAGGTTTGATTGCCGGTCTGATGTGTGGGAACGAACTCTGAATAAACTAAGCCCTTGTCATCAAGAAGCAAATGAGCATTGTTTTGATGTTTGATTTGAATTGATATTTTTTGGACGGGGTGACAATGACGTCTTCTATTGGCTTGATTGTTGCTTTGTTTCCGGGTCATAACCATATCACCATGACTCATCACCAGTAATGACATTTGACAGAAAATCTTAATCTAATTTCAAGCTGTTGTTTCAAAGCACGACATGTTTCAACTCGACGTTCTTTTTGATGGTCAGTCAGAGTCCAAGGAACAAACTTGGCAGCAGCCCTTTTCATTTTCAAATCTTCGGTTAAAATTCGCTGAACCGAGATCCGAGATTACCCAGTAATCTCTGACAGTTGATCAGTTGTCTGTCGAAGGTCTGAGAGCACAAGCTCTCGAATTTTTTCAACATTTTCATCGATTCAGGCAGTTGATGTACGTCCAGAACGAGGTTTGTCATCAATCGACATGTCGCCATTTTTTTAAACGAGGGAACCACTCGTATACTTGAGTTTTTCCAGTAGCGTCATTTTTGTAAGCTGTTTTCAACATTAAAACAGTTTCAGCAGCATTTTTACTGAGTAGAAAACAAAACTTCACAGCTGCACATTGTTCACTTAAACTTGCCATCATCAAAAACGAAATAATAACAAAACAGCGCTAGCATAAACAATCACTGCAGAACAAGGCAGTTTGACAACACAGGCAGCATTGAACTGACAATGAGTTGCACTATAAAGGACTAGTGGCAGAAACGCGTACTACACAAGCTCCACACTCGGCAATGCTATTCCGGTTATTTTTGGGTACCGCCTCGTAGAATCAGTTGACCAGGAAACGGCACGAGGTACAGAGCTTTCGAACTTCGATAAGGGCCTGACTGTGGTTTGCAATCTTAGTGGTCTGTCTAGCCGGGCGATTGCGGTGAAGGTTTAATAGGCCAGAATCAACGGTTGCATTCTTCCTGTATAAGTGGAAGATCAATGGGTATTGTGGGCGACATACGTACATCGCAGATCCCTGAAAAGCGAAATTATAAAAAATTGTGCACAACCTATGGCTACTATCCGATAGAAATTTCATGTAGAAACAGGAGTATTCGTTTCCATTGAAATATAGCTTACAGAGGCGCACCTATTTCCAACTAGGAAATTCTGTGGTGGTGAGGGGGGGGGGGGTTATTTCACGGCCTGTGGCGTAGGACCTCTGGTGTTTGTCCGTTGTATGATGATTAATGAATACGAACGCCTATTTCAACATTCTGGGTGATAAAATTCTCCAACATTTTGGCGATTTTACAGAATGGACCTATGTTACTTTCAGGATAACAATGCCAGGTGCCATGTTTCAAGGACTACTATGCTGTGATACGCCGACAATGTTCGCCGAGTGGGCTTGCCCGTCTAGAGCCCCGGCCTCAACGCTATAGAACATTTTTGAGAAGAACTGGATCGCTGTGCGAGGGGTCGATAGGAGCAGCAAAAATCCATTGCTCAGCACATAGAATGATTGTAAGAGGAATGGCGAAAAACCTTAGTGCATGTCCTGCAAACACAAGTAGGGAGGATGTCATGCAAGTTGGCTCCTATTATAGCCGCAAGAGGTCTCATTACAAGATTCTAATGCGGTGACAACCACCGAGCAAACGTTGTGGCCAGATGCTCAATTACTTTTTGGTTGAAAGTGTACTTATCAACTTGCTTCGCATATTCTACGAGCTGGCAGGCAGGCAGGCAGGCCATTTCTTAGGATTAACTCCTCAGAATGAGTTGTATCGTGACGCATCAGAGACGTAACTTGTATGCCGCAGCGAAGGGATGTGTTTCTGGACTTCAGTAGTGTCAGAGGCGTTGAGGTTTGGTTTGGGTTTGCACATATCAGAGGATTGTAAAAAACTTTCAGAATGTTCATAGACCATGAATGGAGCGCGCTGTTCGTACACAAAATCCTCCAACATAAATCGTCGCCGGGTATGTTAACACCAACAGCACCTGCTGTAGAACAATAAATCTAGTGCCCTCGTAGGAGCTCTTCAGAACCAAAATGTTACACATATCTTACGCTAGCGCATATGGTATATTGATGCTTAAATATTGGAAAAAACTAGCCCTGATATGTTCTTTCTCCAAAAGAAATGAAATTTATCATTACCATCGGTAATCAGCAACATTATTCTGGAACTAGTGCGTGTTTGCAGTGTGGCTTAATAAACTAAAAACCATGTGTTTATATGTGCTAACTTGATTGAGGTGATGGAAATTGATCGAATAATTAGGATTTTGGCCGTCTAATTTTGGAATATCGGCCGATTTTACAGTTACAACAATACCTGTGAAGTTAATCTTTTAGTTGCAGAACGCTTCATGGTATTAAAAATCCTTTCCGCTAGCTTTTTCACTTTTAAGTGAATTTTCAGCTTAGTCCAGAGAAAGCAACATTCATCTAAATTTTAAACATGAATTACAGCTTATTGCCTACTGTTTTCAAGTGATAGAGTTATATGAAGATCCTCGATATAACAGTTCAAATTTTTCTACATCAACTGAGAAAAATTTGGTTAATTCCAGGATCGAGATAGTCGTTAACTCCTATGATTCTCGCCTTCATATAGATATCATACTATTCTTCCAAGAAAGTGCTTTGGTTAAGTTCTCGCATTTTTGGAAGAAACAAAGAGGGATGATTTGGAAATGAGCTTTCTTCTGAATTTTGAAATGAATAACCACCTTACCTGACAATTTACAGCCCGTTTAATAATATTAGTGACTTTAGTGACAACCTATTCCTTCCAAGAGCTACAACAGGCTTGGGGAATATCGTGCAATACTTTAAAATTTAAGGAATACCGTAGGAAAATGTGTTAGCGTTAGCATTTCCCTTGAGGAAAAAGCTTCATTGCGTCGCAGTCTGCTCACCTGTTCCGTATGCTATAGATGCCATGACCTACTGTGTGCCACCGCCTCAGCAACCTGGTTCAACTCCAAGCTCTCGTCTGGTGGAGCTACTGGTTACTTTTCTGAAACAAAATACAACACCACATTTGGCATCACCACACGTGGGGTCTCTAAACATTTAATACATACCCTGGTCAAAAACGAGAGGCAGCTCGTTAGGACTAACAACGGGCTGAGGTAGCAACCAGGCATGCGATAGTGTGCTGGCTATGTCCAGGTTGGCGATGTGCGTTTGCAAAGTAGGTGACACCGCCAATGGAGTTCCAGCAGCGGGGTTCAACCTCGAATCAACAAGTTGTCTGTCTGCAAGAGGTGCTAAAAATGGCTCCGGCAAGAACCGGCGCCATTATGAAAATTAACAGATATGGAAATGCACTGTTTATGGTTGAACAATGAATTAATATAATCAATGGCGACGTTACATTGATGAGTTTAGTTGTAGAGCAATTAAAGAGAAAGAACTGTAACATCACATACTAGAAATATGTTTACTGTCTAATATTAAAAATCAAAGTATATACCCTCTAGAAACAGACCCATATTTTTTGGGCTTGTATATTGCAAAGATGGCTTAGATGGTTGAACGGGTGATTCAGAAATTTAGCAAGCAACAGTGTTTTTTCTGTCTATGGCTGAAGAATTAAGAAAAACAACGGCGAAACTGCAGCCGTAAATCACTACTTACCAGTTGGAAACTTATTTTTAAAAAAGACCTGTTCATCAAGAGTTTGCGTTATAGCTCTCTTCGAAGGGAATGTGGTGCGTTTACATCACTAAGGCTGACAACCTGTGATGGTGGGCTCATCGCCGTGTTATTAAGCTCTGGAAAAAATATACACTATGACGTGACAATAGATAGGTCAGTTAATACTTCAAACATTGGCACTTACCATTTAGAAACTATTGATTATCAAATACATTTGAAGCCATATCTAAGATTTCGGCGTCAAACAGCTCTGAATCAAATAGATTCAGTATTTCATTGTTACCTGCAGACATGAAGAAGAAAGTTGACGGACTAATGGGTTCTTAAATACCAGGTTTTCGGGTATTAGCCACATCGCGATGTGGCAACACGATTTGCTTTCCAGTTTCCTTCATTTTGATGATATCGTGAACATGTTATTGTCTGAATAATATTAAGAAATTTTGGTTACAGCGCTTTGTTTCTTCACACACAGTATATGGCTCCAGCAGAAGGCACAGGTTCCCTCTATTATATTTGAGGAATCGCAGTCAAAAATAAATTAGTGTGCATCCCAGTAATTTGTCGAAATTACATACTTGTATCGATTTTTTACAAATTTTAAAACTTTTTACCAAATTCACTAAAATTTTATCATTTTACAAATTTATCAAACTTTTAAAAATTTATACATTTTTTTAAAAATTTTGAAGAAAATTTACACAATTTTTAGATTAGGTTACGCATGCCATAACATACCCACGAATTAATCTTTAAGAATCTCTTAGCCTGAAAATCAGTGCTCGTCGTAATGTAACTTTGTGGGTAATCACTCTCAATTGGGTAAATAATGGGGATACAACATTCACCAAGCCATCAGTCCTTCAACGTTCTTCGAGTTGTCTGCAAGAGCGATGAAATACTGGATCTATTCACTACCATTTGACTCCGAAACCTTGTATATGATGTCAACCATATTTGATGAAGACTGTTTCTAAATGGTAAGTATGATTTTCGAAGTATGCATTGGACCTATCCATAATAACATCATTCTGTATATACACATTATGGTTTTTTCAGAGCTTAGTGACACGGTGATTTCTCCACCATTGTTGTCAGCCCAAGTGAAGTAAAGGACATATCCCTTCAAAAAGTGCTCTAACGTAAATATTTGATACCCAGATATTTTTTAAAGAGACTCTAATCGGTTCGTAGTGCTTTACAGCTGCAATGCCATCATTTTTTCTATTAATTTACTGTTCAACCATAGACAGTAAATATAATGTTGCTTGCTGATTTTCAGACTCGACCGCTCAACCATCTGAGAAATCTGTACAGGATCCAAAACCAAAAAACAATGGATCTGTTTCTGAAGCGAAATTACTTTGTTTATTGTCTAATGTGAAAAATCACAATGGAAGTATGTGATGCCACCAGTCTTTCTCATAATTTGTTGTACACCTCATTGATGTAATATCCCCACCGACACTCTTAATTTATTGTTGAATGCCAGTGCATTTCCATAATTGCTCATTTTCAGAATGGCTTTGGTTCTAGCCGGAGCCATTGTTAACACTGCCTGTCGACACTCAACTTGCCGGCTTAGTGTTGAAGCCCATTGCAGGACCGGTGGTGTTGATACATGCGTCGGTTGCGTTGTACACTTTGCACACGCTCACTGCTCGCCCGGACAAATCCACTCCCTTTCACATGTCTGGTTGCTACCTCAACCCGTTGTAGATGTTACAAATGTGCTGCCTCCTGTTGTCTGTCGACCAGGGTGTGTATAAAATGATTACATACTGCACCCAAGACAGTAAACAAGTGGTGTTGCATCAGTTGGTGTTTTATTTTGTTTCAGAAACATCACCTGTCGTTCCTTCGCATGAGGGGTCAGAGTTGAACCCCGTTGCTGGGTCGGGGCGCTCTCCCTGACATGCCGTCCAAGGGAGATGAAACAGGTGAGCCGTCTGCGAAGAAATTTAGCTTTTTTTCACAAGGCAAGTGCTAACGCAAACAGATTGATCTACGGTAGCATTTTAAATTCACAAGATTTTAAAGAGTCACGTGTTTTTCGGTACGCGGAAAGAACAGATTATCGTGATAATCATTCATCTTTCCACATTGACTGTAAAATAACAGTTGGGGCTGGTTAGTGATATGAAATTTCTGAAGAAAAAGCGGTTAGAAACACCCATTATTTGTTTTTTTCCAAACATGCGCTAACTTGCATTAATATTTCCTTGAATTAATGGTATAATGTATATGCAAGGTCAGAAATTGTGTTAAATTTAGTGAATTCCTGGATCGAAATAGTGGCAAATTCTTCGATAGATTAGTGTCCTTCGATAATCAGTTAGTAAAATTTGAACCATTTTATCGAGGATCTTCACATATAGCACATATATCGTTGGATTACAGTAGACAACTAGCTGTAATCTAGGGACAAAAAATAAATGAATGTTGCTATATCTGGGCTAACTAAACATTTCACTTAAAGATGCAACGACTCGCAGAAAGAGCTGCTAAATATGATGAATGATTCTATACCTACTAGTTGAATTCGCAAGTATTGCTTTCCCTGTGAAACTAGCCGACATTAAAAAATTTGAGAGCAAAATCCTAATTATTTCGTCAATGTCTGTATCATTATAAAGTTAGAGATAAATATATCGTAAGTCCATTACACCACCCTGCCGTCTAGCATATTTCAATATGTTTTTTTATCATCAAGGGTAGTATAAATTTGGTTAACATTAGATGAAGAATATTTGGAGGTTTTCAATATCTTACCGTCAAACTATCTTTCACATACTGGTGTGTGTGCAGAAGTTTAGCATCAGAGAATTCCTTACCTGCACGATGATGATTGAGCAACAGTAGGTGATGATGTGGTTGATATCTGTGACGGTGTAGATATGACCTCAAAACTAAGTATTTTGGGTACCAATTGCTCGACCCATTAATCAACTGTGCTGATTTTGAAAGTTTCTTACCACTGTTTGATATGTGCAGGCTCGAACCCAACACTTCCTTTTTCTGCAGCTTACCAGGTGAATTTGGCATACGATTCTGAGTTGTTTCGATTCATTTGATCCGCAGGAGAAAACCAAGAGTAGTGGATTGTTGACCAACTCGTAGAAGCTGCCAAAAAATAAGTATTACTACATTTTTTCTTTTACTAAGGAGAGTCGACCATGAAGTACTCCTGCCTCAGTGTGCTAAATCTGTAGAACAAGCTTTGAATCGGAGAATGTAAGTTTGCTATCATTGTCGTATCACGTTTGAACTGACAGGTGCTGCACTTAATAACTGTAAATTGCATTTAAAAAATTATGTACTCGTCTAAAGCCGTAAATTGTCTCGGTATGATGCGCACTTCAGTGTTATGACTTCCGATCATACCACGACCTCGTAGGTATGACCGAGCGGGGCGGTGTAACGGTTAGCGTTCTCGCCTCGCATTCGGGAGGACGGCGGTTCGAATCCCCGTCCGGGCATCCAGATTTGGGTTTTCCATGGTTTCCCCAAATCACTCCAGGCAAATGCCGGGATGCTTCCTTCAAAAGGCCATGGCCGAATTCCTTCCCATTCCTTGCCCCCATCCTTGCCCCCCATCCTTTCCCGTCTCTAAAGACCTCGATGTTAAAAAGAGACGTAAAGCAGTTACAAAAAAAAAAAAAAAAATCGTAGGTATGGGTGTACTTCCCATCAATACTGAACGAAATATTTAATTATTTAAAAAAAAAAACTAGATATGTCAAATACTTCCCAGTTTCTGGGCGCACAGTATTGCATACCCATTAAGCTGACTGGGTCTCTTAATTACGAGGATATACACATTTCCAATTCATATTTCACCGATTCTGAACAGTTCCTTAATAAGCTCTCCAAAGTAAAAAATTTATTGCTCTTTATCGGAGTCTGCGATGTAGGTCGCTGAACACGAACAAGCCAAACCTGTGTTGCTGGTTTTCCGGATCCAAACCTAGGGTGAATATATAAATCCTTACATTGACTCAGATATGCTATTACCTGAGGTATATTTAAGTTGGGACATAGACGATGGACTCCGTCCATCACCTCGTAATTGTAGGTGTGTTCGTAGAAGCGAGTGTCGTGCTAGACCTTCGGACACACAGTGAGATTTTTGGAACGTGGAATTGGTGGATATATTTGTCAATGTGTCTATAGGTAAGCTAAGGCAAATAACCAGTACGTGGCAGAGTAAAATTATGAAACGTCTACCATCTGAAGGGTGTCAGTGATTCACAATTGCACACGTACTTAGCATATGCTTCATGAGCATCGCAACCGAAGCACCTATGAGTTTTGGTTTACAGGTAGACCTTACGGTTCTCCTGGATAAACATTACTTCCTAGTAGACATATAAAGTCAATCCAAGTTATGCCATACGCAAGTTGATGACTACACTGGAGAACAAGACTCAGTATATTGGAGATGCCGGTGGACAAATTACACCAGGTAATTTCATTAGATCGGTTGAAACAATAAAACTGTCTCAATATGCGTTTGAGCCTTTCCACTGCATGTAATTACGCAACTGACAACAATTTAACTAGATGAAATGTTCTCAGGAAACTAGCCGAGTGAGAACGTTTGTAAAGCACGACGTTACGGCGGTCATATGCTCTGCCACCATTGTCTTTCTCGAGAACATTTCATTTATATACAACGCCGAGGAAGCCTCCACTCTTATATACCAGTTTAATTTTCCGAAAGACAATGGAGAACATTAGAATTTATAGCGATGTAAACTTTTCGCTAGTAGGGTGCACGCATATACGTAACTTCGCCAAATTTCAAGAGGATTACTATTTTCGAGGAAGAATTTTTGCCTCTGTAGACCGCGAAAGCGAAACTTGCAAAATGCCACTTCCAATGTCAATTTTAATTTTACTTCCACCGCGTCAAAACTGCTTAGGTATTAAAGCTGTCTTTGTCTATATTGGATGATAAACATTTTATTTACCTAGAAGCGACTTGAACCCTACCATGGGGGCACAATTCCTTGGGCGAATGATTAAATGTGTATATGAATGAAGCATAAATATAGCGTTTATTCGTCTTAGTTTGAATACTACCGTGCACTGTGTGTATATTTTGTAATTAGTATAATTAAGCCTTCGTAAAAAATCTACAGGGCCGCGTATAAAAAAAATTGCTTATAGATAGTGTTTCTGGTTGGCTTCTATAAAATTTCTCATGAAAATACTGTTCATAATTGACAGTATACCTAAATGGATCCTATAAATTGTGACCTTCTTAAAGAGTTGTTGGGTGCACTGTAATTTAGTTAGTGTGTGTGGATGCATTGTAAAGATAACGACGAATTAGTGCCAGTGTGTGAGTGTGATGCACTGTAAAAATTCAAATGCTACTTGTGTGAAGCTAGTTTTGTAAAAATAACAAAGTATCAGTGCAAGTGTATGAAACATTTCTCATGAGCACAATGCACCATAGTCATTTTCTGAGCAAGTGGTAATGTCAGTGTTTGAAATTCTTCTTGTGAGAAAATTTAATTTTCAAAACTTGTTAAAGTCAATTGCTTCTTACGTAATTTCAGTGTTTGTGATGTACTGTATCTGTCAATTTGTTTGGTATAGCTTTTATTGGTTGTCAGTGTAATGCTCTTCATAATATTTATTGCATTGCAATGTTTGTTTTCTTGTACGTAGTACATGGAAAAGAAAACGCCAAGTATAGAACAATTAATGTTGTTTATTAATAAAAAAATATACATTATAATTAAAATGATTTTTTTATCTCTCTCCATGAATTGCCTATTTTATCAAAACCTTACCAATTCACTAATACCATGTTTTTCTTCTCCTTATCACTCGTTCAACCAAATATTTACTTTGAAATCCTCTTGCAATATAATTATCTTGATAATCTTTAAGCAATTAGGTTAGAGGATTTGTTAATTTTACCTGAGTTATGATAAATTTTGGCAGTCAGCCTTCCTCAAACTGTTTCTTAAATTTGCTTATTCTAATGTAACCACGATTTTTATATAAATTTTTTTCTCGGGTGACTTAGAACCGACGACTCCCTAAGAGAAGATTTACGAACATGAATCACGATAAGAAGTTACTTGTATCTAAAATTCTATACACAATTGTATTTTCGAGTAATTAGGTCTGAAATTTTAGGCCTACAATAATTAATACCAAAGAAACGCTTACATGTTGCTGAATGCCACAGAAAAATAGTATATTAGTTTATTAAGGCCATCGCGTAAAAACGTGTTCCATTGCTTTGTTGGAAAGATCTTAGTTTATACGTACTGCCTGACGTAGATTTCAGTTAGGCTTGTGACGTTTGGAAAAATCATCGTGTGTGTGATGTTACGAGGGTAAGTCAGTTATTATCCGCAATGCAGTTATAAATTTTATTGCAGTACAAATATGAAACTTCCATGTACATCATTTTTCAACATAGTCCCCTTGAATTTCAACGCACTTGGTCCATCGTTGCACAAGCTTCTTGATGCCCTCATAAAAGGAGGTTTTCGGTTGAGCTGAGACCCAGGAATGCACCGCTTCTTTCACTGTTTCATCCGATGTAAATCGACGGCCCTTTAATGCCTCTTTGAGTAGACCAAACGAGAGGTAGTCAGAATGGGCAAGATCAGGACTATACACTATTCCCGTACTGTACCGAAAGTCTTTGATGAGTTTTGACCCCTCACACACTTTCCGACCACAAAACACTGAACTTTGCTCTCCTTTGGTGAAAACAGAAAGCGCAGTTAATGGCAGGGCAGCGATAATGGAACTAACCTATCAGCATAAAACCTGCATAGACATAACATATAAAACCATGCTTGCGTCAGCTACGCAACACAACAGTAGTACCAACATAAACAAAAATACAACTAAATTGCGGATAATAATTGACTTACCATCGTATCTGCCGGACGCGACTGCAGGATGATATTCTGTCTAGCGGGAAATAACGCATCATTCTTGAGTAGCAAACTGTCGGAACTGTTATTTTAATTTGCATCTAATACTGATATATCTAAAACTATTTTTTATTTAATTAGCATTTCTATAACAATCAAATTAAACATAGGGGCAGTGACAAATGCTTGCTGTAACTATTTAAACACATTTCTGAGTACGAATGTTGATAGACTGCTCGAGATCCTGCCATAGCAAATGAGAGGATGAGATGATGGGGAAAGTAGTTCTAAATGTAATCATCCAAATGGCATTGGAGTTGAACAGAATTAGCTAGGCTCCCCGGAATTTTTGATTATATCAGCCGGCGATTTTCTGCTATAACTAGAAATTAATTTTGGATGCAGTTCGATCCAACTACGTGATCCAGCTTAAGGTAATATACTTGGCACTCTCGGCATCTCTAGTGTTTGATGTCCATAATACATCCTCGAGCTTGTCTTAACTTCGAGGGTTCATACTTGGGTTGTAACGGATGTCATCTTTGCGGATGTGGATGTTCAGTGCTTAATATCCGCGGATGCGGATGTGGAAAAAATATAATTATTTAGATTTTAATATTTTATCAAAAATTTAGAATCAAAATAAGTATATATTATATGCCAAATTCTTTCTTTTTTCATACGTAAATTCAATTTCCTTATAATACTGTCTCAACAAAAGTGGGATGATTTCAGAAGTGAATTAAATTATTTACATCATCACGCACGCGTCTAAAAACCAGTATTTGTTATATGAACTTTGTAAAGTTCGTGGCTCGTCTAATTCAAGCGTCAAGCACAAGGCCACATCACCGCGCATCTCCGCGCTCGCTTTTTTTTTGGTTCGTCGACGTCGAGGTCATTAGAGGCGTGAAAGGATTGGGGCTAGGGACGGGAAGGAAATCGGCCATGATCTTTTAAAGGAAGCATTCGCCTGGAGTGATTTGGAAAAATCATGGAAAACCCAAATCTGGATGCCCGGACGGGGATTCGAATCGGCGTCCTCCCGAAAGTGAGGCCAGGCCGTTAACGCCTACCCACCACGCTCGGTTCCGTGCTTGCCACCCACCTTCCCATCGCTTTAGTGGCGCATTCACAGTCCTACTTGCAGGACCTACGAGATTCGATTTTTGATAAAATAATTCTTGATGTGCCGTGAAAGGGGATTACAGGAATACATTTAGGACGTGTTGGACGTCGTTGGACTCCAGGCAATCAAAAAGGGCCCTTGCTATCGAACAAGGAATAGATATTGGAGGAAACATCCTACTAGTATGCGATAAGGACACATGGTGTGCCGTGATAAAGTACGAGTGGAAAGGATTGCTTGGAACATTTTGTTGGACCCTTCTATTAGCGTGAACGGGTGAGCCCATTCTACGGTAGTTCTACACGGATGTCCTATAAGTTTGACCTTGAATAAGCAGTTTTGAAAGTTCAAACTTGTAAATTAGTCGGTTAGGTAATAACACTATTGTTACTTTTATTACAAGATCGTCAGAAAAACAACCACTCTTTTGCTAGATAGCGACGATGGGTAGAATCTCGAATAAAGGAGAAGAATAACATATATTGCAATGTAAACAAAACATGCGCTATACATCCGCATTAAAAATTGCGGATGCGAATATCCGTTACATTTTTAGTTCATACCCTCATTACCTTCACATCAGGCCCGCCGCTTGCTGTTTGAATGCCCGTGTGCAATACCGATTGTGCCGTCCCCTGTCTAACCACAGCCAGTGGTGGATCTAGGAGTTTTCCGAACCGGGTCAAAAAACTGAGATTGCCACCCCTTCGAAACATTATTTGCTGCCCCCATTGTTGCCACACCGAGTGTCGCCGGCCGCCTGAAGCAGCATTTGAGCTAAAAAAAAATGGAGTGTCAACTATGGCGGGGCGGCGACTGTCGATCACTCGATTTGCCGCTCCCCTTCCTCCCCCCCCCCCCCCCGATGTGTCGCCCGCGTGCGGTGTACGCCCGCTTGCAGCGGGCCTGCTTCTCATCACTTTACCGTTCGTAAGTATTGTGTAGATTTTTGTGTCACTAAGTTGGATGCATGAGACAGTGACTGTAAAAGAGTATATCGAACATGCTGTTTTATTGAACTGTTGTAGTAATTTTCTTCATTGGAGGCCGAAGGATGAAAAATAACAATTATAATGATTATCAATGGTTGGATTAACGGCATTGCCATCAGGTGGGCGTGATCGGGGTTATTTTGGCGTCATGAGAAAGGTAAAGCGTATTGCTTTGCTCGTCGTTGGTGAGTGACAGTTCCAACGTGGCTTTTGTGAATACAGCTCGTTACCTTGATGGCACATGAATATTTATGAGTTCGTTTCTTTTTGGGAACGTGCCTGTATCGGATTATTTAACTGTTTGTTGTTGAACGTTCTCTTGATGGAACTGCACAATACACAATCGTAGCAATTCGTCCCTTCACAATAGAACACATGTAATGATTTTAATACAGTTGCTGATGTTGCCAGTAATACACTTGTGTTGATAGCAAGTTTACTTGTTCCAATCACCAGTCTGAAAAGCCTATCCCGAAGTGCCTAAAACGAGTTTGTGGAAATGCTATGGATTGTAAACAACGACAAATAATAAAATAGCCGTCATATGAGGTCAGCAACACTGTTCATATGTAATTTATTGCAGTCGAAAGGTTGACACAGCGCCAGAGATAGCCACCATACCAGATTTAGTTAATACACCATTGACAGATTCTGACCTAGCGTGGTGGGTGAGAGGTAACACTCTGGCCTCACATTCGGGAGGACGCGGGTTCGAATCTTCGACCAGGCATCCAGATTTGGGTTTTCCATGGTTTCTCCAAATAACTAGAGGCTAATGCCGGGATGCTTCCTTTAAAAGGCCATAGTCAAATTCCTTCTCGTTCCTTGACCTTATCCTTTCCCACCTCTAATGGCCTCGACGTCGACGAGGCGTAAAGCCATAAACAAATACAAGACATTGTGCTCCAGTAGAAGGATTTAACAATGATCCTAATCGCAGTGTTCACACTCAAATAATCCTGTATTCTCTTCTATCCGGCGTTTAGCGTCTCAGTAATGTGTTTGCCTTGATTGAACATTAAAATCCCATTTTGCACTAACTTTCTACTACAGTCACTCACAGTGTCATTCTGTGACACAACGGACCGTTCATTGTTTTCCGACAGAGTCCCTCTTACCACAAGAAAGCCTCGCTTTTTCACTCCAGCGATATTACTACTCATCGCTATCTGATGTTTCATAAACTCTTAGTCAAATATACATAGATCCTACCGCGCTGTTACAACTTTTCGAAGTGTTTTGGAGAAAGTTGTTAGATGCGTTGGCTACGGGGAGCAGGCTTGCAGAAAGGTGTGGGTTTCCCGTATTTTTTTTTTTTTTTTTTTTAATAAGAGAGAGCCATAGCGAGCACTTGTCGTTGCCCAATGTAAACGAACCGTCTCCGCAGCGGTCTCATTGTACTACTAATTACTTTTTTTTCTGGATCTGTTGTGCTGAATGTTTTAATGTTCCTTCTGTTTTGGTTAGTAACCATTACCTCAACTGTCCCCGTTTCTCTTCGGCATTATTGTGTCAAATATTGTTTTCTTTTTGCAGGAGGAGAATTTTTGTATCTTTTATTCCAGGAATGAGAAGTAAAAGATATCAATTTCTCATGTTACTTGTCGCCACTTATTTCCATGTCCGTGATTCCAGAAGAATTATCATCTTCATCAAACTATCTATATGGTGAGCTTGATAGTGAAGAGCCATTTGACTAACCGGTGTACCCAACGGCGTTCGCTGTGGTAAAACACCTGCTGTTTACTCAGATATCTTGTTTTGTGTTAACTGAATGAAAAATGTAGTAAACTTACTCCATAGATTTACGAAATCAGCATAGGTGACATAATAATTGGTTGTATGTCTCATTATAATGAGGCTGCTGTCAGCCTGAGTTTGGTTCCCAGCAAGGACTACCGTTGACTCTTTTTTTTTTTCTTTGTTTTGTTTTAGGGAGGAAGTGCACGAGCATATTGTGAGATGGGGCGCCAGCTTCGAGTTTGTCTGCAAAATGAGTGCAAATGCCTCTACCGGAGTTCTCGATCCCTGCATTCTTCGAGTCTCCGTGAGAAAAGTGAGTACTTTGTCGCAGTGTCGCCTGTGTTACAGGATACAGTCACGCGTGGAGTGTATCGTTTTAATTTTATAGGTGTTGCAGGGAATTAAACCAAACAATACAAGCTAATAACGTATTGGTAAATACAGTATATAATATATCTATGCTCGCAGCAAACGCAATAGAACAAATTCAAATACCGATTATTACTCTTTCATGAAAGAAACTAAATAACTTAATGAATTACGGTCGAATTTCGACCCGTGGGCGATCACTAGTAATAATAATAATACATTGCTCAGCTCTCTTTGAAGGCGTGAATAGGATGGCATAAGAAGACATGCTGATAGTGTAGGATCAACAGCGTGGAGCTGACTTGGTGATTCGTAAAAGAACCTACAGACCACGGATTAATAGACGAGAAAGAGCCAACCTCTGATCATGCAGTAAATAAGTTTGTAACTAATTGCTTTGTACTTTATCGTATTCGATAGATGGTGTTTATTGTTCAGGTTAGTAGTCGTCTCCTAGGAATTTTCTCACATTATTTCTAACTACCCTGAAGGGGGCTTTTGGATCAGTTTTCGTGAGGGCTGCATCACTTGCGGTTGCAGCGGAAACACGTCACTAACCATTCCGTGAGCGCATGTATGCCACTGATACCTGCTCAGGATCACCGGTTCTATGCTTCAACCGGAATGTCAATGGATTTTTATCATTTACACTCCGCAACACACAAAGCTCTTTTTACGTGTAACATGATTCCACGCTATTACTGATGCTCCGGGTTACCAGTACTATGGTCGGTGATGAAATTTCAGTTAATGTTCAACACATATAGATTTATTCACATCTCTATAGTCAAATTGCACGTTATCATTTCATGCTCAGGTCACTGGCTCGATGCCCGTTGATGAAACAGTGGTGTGTTAAAAAAATAAAAGGAAATATTAATTTATTCATTATGAAACGTATATTAGCTAGAGACGATGTTACACACGCCACTACCAGTGTAGCAGTGAGTTGTTAAAAAAAAAAAAATTAAAATGTGGGAGCCCCCAAAAGTTATCGGTGCACTCTCGCTATATGCTGCAATAGTTCTCTATTCGACCGCATGGTGTGCAACTTGTCAGGACGAAACCTCGCGCGTGCGCAGTGGACCGGTTTTAGCGTTTTTCAGAAGACTACAAGCTCCTCCTTTTCTGACGGATTAAGTAGTTAAACAGCAAGCACCCTCTGCATTTGAAAGTTTTCAGCGTCCGCCACGTGTGTGCTTTTGCTTAGCTTATTACCTAATGGCAGGGCCGGCGTAAGCGGGGCAAAAGTACCCCGGGCCCGGACATCCGAAGGGGGCCTTTCGTCCAGGGGACCTTCCGTCCACGAGTAGTATAGTTAAATAGAAAATAAACTTTAAAAAACTTTCTTAAAAAAAGGCATTGTTTGATATTTTTTGCATTAAAGTTTTCTTACTTTATCCAAAAAACCAATGTTTAAAGGTAAAAAATTGTTGGTGGGGGGCGGAGGTGTAGGGGGCCCTAAGAACTCGTACCCCGGGCCCAAGAATCCTAGCGCCGGCCCTGCCTAATGGGCAGGTCAGAGCAAATATTAGAGCCTGATTGTTTTACATATTTACACAAATAGCGTCTGCCAGACGGTTATGTTAAATAGACGAAACAAACAGAAACTTAAAGTTCGTTGCCCTACCACATACATTCCTGTTCGTGAGAGAGGCTGCTAGTTGGTTCTGCTGGGTTACCTGAGCTAAGTTGGAAGACATATTCAGAGAAACCGGTCGAATGGTTCAGTAGATTTTTTGAGGATTCAACATGATCTCGACGAAATTCCTGGCCGGACAGGGAGTTCCAAGCCTACCTATGTAATTGTACATTAGGTTGGCCCTTAGCAATAAGCAATTTTCCGAAAGTTTAAATTTTACTGCTTTTATTCTCTAATCGTGTTCCAGTGTGAAAAAAAAAAATATCCATGCAAAATATTTACACAATCAGACAACTTAAAGGCGAACATCAAACGCGTTGAAGTTAGAACATAGTATAAGCAACAACTAATTCCCTCAAAAGCGGTGTACTCTTCCCTATTAAAACCATTTTTTTTTTTTATTAATGCATAAATTGATGTTTGGTTTGGCTGAATCTGACTACAATTGTTTAAGGATGTTGTGAATCAAATTTACCAAAAGCTAATTTTAAAAATTAATAAAATAACATGAAAAATTACGAAATGTTAAGATTTAAAAAAAAAAAAATGAAAAACGAAATTTATACAATATAAAAGTATTTTTATCTGCAACAGTAATTTCTATGAACACTGAACATAGCACTTTTTGTTGTTGTTAGTAGGAATGGATTTTGACTGTTGGATACTTTATACGATTCTATATAACGATCTGTAAAAAAATTGTGTCTAAGTATCGTCTTTTGTGATATTGTCGTTATAATCTTGAATGAGTTTGACACCTCTTTCTGCAATGTTATTCACAACTAGTTTATCATTTTTTTTTTTCAAATTCACTTTGATAGCCAGTAGTTTACTACAGACTTCTGTATACATGTTCTACATTTTCTTATCAACACCATGTTGTCCACACCAATCGTGGATCTAGGAGTAGCAAGGACTTATAACTCCTTTGATCAAACAAAATAAATTAGACATATCATTCGTATAATCAATTCACTTGATATTAAATCAGTTTCCTGTGTACTGAACAATTATACATATTAGCCAGGGTCATCATTACGACTTTGTTCCGCTTGTGTTAATTGTGTATCTTTGTGAATCTGTATACCTGTAAATGTAAAAAATGTAAGGTAACCACAACGCTTTGTGTTTCAGATTCGTGACCGCTTGCTACAGTCCTTATGAAAGCGTCACAGAACTGATTAGTATACTAGGCTGGGAGTCTCTGGTAGATAGACGACGCACGTTTCGTTTAAACTTATTGGTAAACATGTGTACTCCCACTTTCACTCACGAGTGTAGTGAAATACTTCGTCCACCAACCTATTTGAGCCGGAATGACAGGAAAGATTAGAGAAATAAGGTGCCGCAATGATTCTTATATGAATTATTTTTTCCCTCGTACCATTAGGGATTGGAATGCACAACAAAGAGATTAGCTTTGGTGCTGAGCACCCTCAGCCACCCACAATTTTGTGAATTGCAGAGTATATATGTAGATGTAGATGTAGATTACACTCTAAACTGTAGGTCCCGGAGATAAGAAACAGTCTATCTTTCCTCTGATACTTAAGCCCAGTACTCTCCCTACCGGGTTTTACACTTTGCATTCAGACGGTCCGACGCCACCCGCAGCTGGTTCGCGGGATAAGATGGCTGTGTGTGGCAATCTCCTTCTAGGAAGCAAAGAGATTTTTGTATTAATATGCAGCACCTTTCTGGTTTACATAATAGCTAATCGTGTGTGTTTCTTTGATTTCTTATTCTACTTTCGTGACGGGAAATGATGACCGACGGTCATAATGCATTCACAAAACAATTCGTTTTATTGGACTAACGTGCAAAGACTGCTCAATATCTAAAAAGTATTTTTCGCCATTCTTCGATATGTGGAGGCACGAATTCAACTGTGATAGTACAGGGTGGGTGCGGCAGGGAAACTTGCTTGTTTGAAACACGGGCCTTGAAACGACCGTTATTCCGAGAATGGTGATGAGGTATTTATTCGAAAGAGCGGGACTTAGTTTTCTGGTGTGTAGGTTTATTAACGACCATTCAGTGGACGAGGGTGGAGCGAGCGTTCGTCTTAGAGGTGTACTTTTCATATACGTGACTTGGTCTGTAAAGGGGTGGGGGGGAGGGGTTGGCTCGCCGTATTTAGCCCCGTGTGACCCTTTTTCTGTGGGGCTATTTGAAATCTCTAATTTACACCGACCAAGGACCTTGACTCAACTGAAGAACAATATTCCAGCTGCTATCGACAACATGACCATCAATATTTTGGAAATAGTAGATTTTTGAAGCTTCTCTCCACTATCTCAATAAATTGACCAGAACGGAGGCCTCCTTAATGATATAATCTTTAAAATATAACAAATAAAAACTTTAAATATCTCTCTGTGAAATGGGAAAGAATTAAACTGATATCTCCTATACTAATTGTGTTATTTTTAAAATAAGGCAATTTCCTTGCCGTACCATGTACAAACTCGAAACGAAAGAGAATGATAGGGACCGAGCGTGGAGGGTGAACGGTTAAAGCTCTGACCTCGCATTCGGGAGGACGCGGGTTCGAATCCCCGTCCGGGCATCCAGATTTGGGTTTTCCATGGTTTCCCCAAATCACTCAAGACGAATGCCGGGACGCTTCCTTCAAAAGGCCATGGCCGAATTCCTTCCTACTCCTTGTCCCCAATCCCATCCCGCTTCTAATGACCTCGACGTCGACGAGGCGTAAAGCCATAAGAAAAAGAAAAGGTTCTCTGAAGATAACGTGTAGAGAGACATGTGTTTCACTGTTATGTAAAATACTCAAATAATTAATATTTGTAGCATTATCGTGCCACTTTCTTTACGCGAGTTATGGCTTCTTGATGTAATTGTTCTTATCTGGCAGATGGACGGCGTAATTTCCGATTGAATTTATTAGTAAACAAGCCAACATCCTTTTTCATTTGTGATTGCTACTGAATACCTCCCCCTCCTACATATTTTGACAACAGCGACAGGAGAGATAAGATCAGGAAAATAATGTGTTATAGAAGTGCTTATATCTATTCCTGTCGAGTTGTGGTTTGTAAAATGCATAGTATGAAAAAACGGTAGATGACAACGTTGTATTGTCTTGTTAAAACGTCACTGTATATGCTACTGTATTAAAACATTTTGTATACGTTAGTTCTAAAGCAAAAAAAAGTTATATTCAAAACAGGTGCCAACGATTTATAACAATTGAAGGTATCTATATATACTTGAGTCTTATTTTCTCCTCTGTGAACATTTTTCCTTTTGTAATGAAGAGTTGCGCACATTCCAAAACATCCAGCAGAAGTTCATGTCCCACTACAGGTTCAAGTGACAGTACTGAGCGTGCATTTTGCGACTGAAAAAGCTACGAGTTACTCTAACAATCTAACACGAAACACTCGGGACGTAGTTTATACGATTCACATACAGTAACCGAAAATTAACTTATGAAGTTCCTCACCTTTACGTTCTTCGATCATCGTCATAGAACCTGAAAGGATGTGCGGAAACGTCCAGATATAACAAGCGACAGTATCACAGTTCCAGTACTACTTCTACAGTGTAGTGTAGATGATAAGGGAAGTGCAAGGATATTTGTCCAAATCAGGATTTGCCGATAGATTAACATTCTTCTGTATACCAGATTGGTGTGTCAACTGCACGAGTTGATGTAGTGACACCATTTTGATATTATTCAGTTAATGGCACCAAAATTCCCCTTTATCTGTATGATTTAGGACCCACCTATATCACCAGATGCATGTAGAGCCTGGAAGGATGGCAACTTTATTTGCTTATGGAGAGGATCTCAGTGTTATACACAGAACTACTGAACAACGCGGTAACCGACACCCTAACCATCTTGTAAGCAATACATTGTGGCCACTGGCCAACAAACCAGCCTCACAAATCGCATATGTGAGAAACCGAAAGTATTTCATAATGAACGTGTGTAGTCCAAAATTATCACATGTAATGACAGCAGTGAAAGTCTACTTAACGAGCAGCTCCTTCCAGCGAGCGAGAAGGTATGAGGTTCTCCTCGCCTCTGTATAGGGCACTGTGCTTTGACGCATAGTTTTCTTCTCCGCCGGGAGGACCCATTGGAATGTGATGCTTGCGGCGTATCTTTGACGGTGCGCCACATTTTGACTGCGTGTTATTTTTAGATCTAAGACCTTCCCTTATTTTAAACAATGACGATGACAATGTGGCGAAGGTTTTAAAATTTTGTTATTTGGCCGGTCTCGTCCCAAAAATTATGTTTAAAAGTTTAGGAATGGATCGGTGGTCTCATTACAACCACCAATCCAAGTATTGTAAGAACGGAGACTTTCCCGGCGTATACTTGAAATGAAGTCTTCACGGGTGTACCTCCGGATAGTGTTTTGAAAACACGATGTTTCGACGACTAGCTCCGTCGTCGAAAAATCGTGTTTTCAAAACACTATCCGGCGGTACACCCGTGAAGTCTTCATTTCAATCCAAGTACTGTTTTTATCTTTTAGAATTTTAAGTTTCTTTTGTTAAGTTTGACATTTTATATCTGGCTGGCCGTTTTATAGCCAGTCAGCTAGTTTGTTGTTTTAATGCTCGTTTAATCTGGCTGGCCCTTTTACAGCCAGGCAACCAGTCAGTGTTTTAGTATTTTACTTTATTCTGCTGCCTGTGTGTCCTACCCCTTTACAGACGGTAATTAAGTTTTAAGCCACATTGTCATGCAATGTTTTATTCAGGGCAATAATGACCTAGACGTCGACGCGCCCTAAAGCCCAAATTACAGTAACAACAACAATAACAACGTCTATTAAAGGAAGAACCCAAACGGTTTGTGTAAAGTGTCTGGTCAACGAAGGGTCATAGTGGTATTGGCTTCGTTGAATGAACAGTACATTGACACAATTCAGTAGATTGATGACTTAAAAGCAACTTGTGACTACTACAACAAGGGTGTCTTCCATTTAAACAGACATATCCACTGCTCGATGTGGACAGGTAGAGCAAAAATCCCCTAAATGATGCAAATATTGTAGAAATTGTAAATATTTTTCTAAATTATTGTAAGAATGAGTTAGAAACCATAAAATGTTTAAATATTGGAGAAATAGCTAATTTTTGTTAAATAGTGCAGAATGGCGTAAATTGTGCAAATTTTCTATAAATACCTCAGAAAATACTTTTATTCTGCAACACTGCGATATAACAACAAGTGTAGGGGTTAAACCTCCTGTTTGACATGGATAGTAGGAATCACCATTACATTAAAGTTAAAACTAATCAAGGTGGTGGGTAGCTCGGCACTTCAATTTGAAAACAACCTATCTACTGTGATTATGGAGTTATGGTCAATTCTGTTGTCTGATACAAATCCTAAACTTGATGACCCACTTTGTGTCTTTTGGATGAATAAGTTTAATGGAGCTGGTAGGTCATCTACACAAAAGTCACCAATCAACCACACACACACACGCAGAGGAATAAAGGAAGAGACCGTCTACGTCTGTAACAAGGCTCAGCTACACCTACTAGGAAGACCAGGAAACCTACAGGCTGAGGACGCTGCGTGAAAGTACAAGCGCCAGAAAACAATTAGTCGTAACTATAAAGATATAAAACTTGTTCGCCGATTTTACCACAAATGCCTTCAGAAATCATTCCTGAATCATTTTGGGCTATGTACAAATGTCTAAAACACTACATTAAGGGAGAGAAGACTGTAACTTTTACTTCCTAGTTCAATTTCTTGTAAATTTCGAGAAAAATTCGAAATCCTTCTTCTGCATTTTGTGGTTTATGTGGTTTTTTGTTGTATTTGTCCGACAATTGGGGCATATTCTTATAAATTTCGAAAATATTTGTATTTTAACGACACACACGACTAATGGCACAAAACACACTCGCTCTCTGCTCCAAGCCGACTGAGACGAAATTGTCTCAATCGTTGAAATCGCGCTACGCGCATCTCAATTTTGCTCTCGGTCTACAGGGACAATCTGTAAATTGTTTGTCGTGCTCTGCCAGTCTCCCGATATCGGGAGTAGAACATCCAGTTTGCCTGCTTACGTGGCAATTTGCAGAGCCCCTGCCGGATTGCCCCTGCAGTTTGGGACCGAAATTGGGTCTTTTGTAGCCGCTTTAAAACACATGTAGGGCACCTGCTCTCCCACCCTCGTCATACTACACTGGACACCTGTGTAACTGGCAAATAATGACACAGTAACAGTATTTATAATAGAAATATAATTTTAATTATTTGACAACGGCGTCATTTGAATCACGCCGTTGTAAATTTTTGAATTTCGCGAGTCTGTGTTACGGTAGATAGTTGTGGCGCGTCTGGATACAGGTGCCACGTGGTCGCCATTCACCTCGCAGTTTTGGGACCACGCGAGAAATTTTTCCATGCGATTTCCCGTTCCCTTCATAGTGACCTGCTTACACTAAATCAAACTGCTTCGTGGATCATGATTAGTTGACGGACTGAATAGCTACTAATTGACTCACGATTTGTGACAAAATGATATAAATTAGCAATACACTGCTGAGGAAAAGTTATTCGCAACAATTTAAGTGAGTATGTGTTCAAGCTATACCGAAAGGAAATCGAGACAGGACAGATTGCTGTCTAAGGAATTTGACAGAGTGATCCATAGTATGCTGGTGACTATGATTTAAAACCATTGAAGTAACTAACAGTATGTCTTACTGGGTGTGGGAATTAATGGGTGGTAACCCAAGAATCACGGTAAAACGTGCGATATCAGAAGATGTGAAAGTGGGAAGAGGAATGTCACTAGGTATTGTATTGGTGTTATTTATTGTAATTAATGATTCTGTCGTTGTTAGTTACAGTTGTATATAGTAACAACGTGTACAATTAAGAATTGTTCTGACTTCTCTGTGAATAAAGATCTTGATTTTGTTAGCGGCTATTTGTGTTAATTAAGGTAATTACGTCGATACCGTGGCTTCCAAAAGCTGACAGCCTTCCCGCGAGTTAAATAATAAACTGAATTACGAAATACTTCTAGCGTAAAAGCGAACCTGTATGGCTCTTAAATTCAACCAGCCACTTTGTATATTAGCTGGCGTCAGACCTGATGACGTCGGTAATACAGCGTCTGAAGCAGCGAGTTAGTTGAAAAACCATTTCAGTGTGGAGAAAAATTATAGTTAATTGCCCACCAAAGGATCTGTGATAAACGGAAGATTCCGCATGTGGAATGGAGGCCGGAAATTTCCGCCGTCTGAAATTTTCTCAAAAAACAATGAGTGAGAGATACTCTTGGCTAGCACATCGTTTCACTGGGTCGAACAACTCTACCAGCTGCAACAACAGTTTGTGCACTCTGCACTTGGAATTTTTTCAACACTTGTAAACAGGTTTTAAATAATTAGGATGATATCTGGCAGTAGGTAACAGATTACTACTATCTGACTACACAAACATTTCGATCACTTTTGATCTTTTACCTAAAATGAATGTTACGAAAATCTGGACTAAAGCACGCTGTAAATGTGTTACATGCTATGATAGCCCAAACGTAACGCCCCGAAAGGAATCACAAGATCCACCACGCTTCCTTCAGTGTTGACTGTTAAACTTTACGGTCTCCATTGCATTTCGTGAGTAATCGAGATAAAGTCATCGAGGATCAGTGACTTTCCTAGCCGCTGAGGAACCTATACTGTTGCCGAATACATTCTGAATGCATACTGATGTCCAATAAGATTGTAATTTTCCATTACGACAAACTGGCTTTGTGGGATGTGAAAACGAATCAGTTTACAGTAAAATCATTATATAGAAAAACAGATATATACATCAGAAGATACGCTTTCACAGATTAATAGGTAAAGTCGAAGAATATGTTTCGAATTCCTCGGGGGAAAGCGTAACAGGTATGTGGTACACTAAATTCAAGATAATTATAATAAACAATCAATTCCTGGTACTTCACCCAAGACAAACATGTTCCCGCACGCAAGAGTCTCGCAGGTGGATAAGGACACACTTCAGAGTTCTACAGTGAAAATAATTACGAATATCCCCTCATAATAATTATTGAAATAACGAAACCGCTTGATTTTTCGAAAAATGCCACCGCTTTTTTCATAACGTTGATAGCCATCACAGCGTTTTTATAATTGGACACTTCACTAGCAAATTCAGTCAATTGATGAATACTGAAACCATTCAGAATCATCGGCATGGAAAAATAAAATTTTAGACCCCATCGCAAAGTTTGAAGGAACTAGGCAGCTTTATAGAGCTGTGTATGGCAAACAAACACTATGATTAAGCGTAAGTAGAAAGTACGCAAATATTGACGTAGGCGTTAAAATAAAAAAGTGTCTATAGCTCCTTTAATGGTACAGAAAAATAACTTCGATTTTTTTCCACCATAAATTGATCTCAGTAGAGTGAGTGTATTATAAAAAAAAAAAAAAAAAAATCGTTTAAACGACAGAAAGTGATCCTTTTACGACAAAGACGGAATTCAAGTGCAAAAACGACTTTGAGGAAAGGAGGATACTTATAGATACCGCTAGGTCCATGAAGATATCTCCTTAACCGATTATCCCATTCAAAATAATAAAACAATATAACAATTTTAATAGTGATAATCATAATAAATAAAAAAGTTCAGGTTTTGAACTTCAAAGACTGCAAGAAGAGAAATGTTTTTATCTTCCATTATTTTTGTCTACCATGGATACTTCTTTAAAGTATCATGTAGTGCATTACTACTTGCCGATCGAGCACGCTGTGTGAGAGGTAAGCTTGTGCCTAGCATTTGGAAGGATGTGGATTCAAATCCCGTCCAGCTATCCAGATTTCGACTATCCATGGTTTCCCAAAATCACTCCAGGTAAATGCCTGGATAGTTACTTTAAAAAGCCATGACGAAATTCTTTCCCGATCCTAATCCCCAATCCTCTCCTGCCTTTAATGACGTTGGCATCGATCGCACTATAGATTAACAGTCGTTACATAAGCAGTAATTTCAACCTGCTAAAACTATTAAATCACAGGAAATTTCTGAGAGAAAAATAAAGATTATATGCTTAATCACGTAACGTATTTAGTTATATAAAATTAATTTATTTTCTTCAGCTAATTCCACTGAGAAAGTGTTCTTAACTCCCACGTAGCCACTGTTAAGTAAATATTTCGTCGTAGAATTGTTCAGATCTGATATTTCCTGATCCCCTTTGTTTCTGAACTGCATGTTTGTCAGTTTCCTCAAGCCAGCCGGAGACTTCCTCTTCGTTAATAACAATGCATAATCTTAAAAGACGACGTACTATAAAAGTCAGCTGAAACTAAACACACCTCCTTGTGCACTAAAATACTTTACTACAGCACGCTGCTCTCATAATTTTTTATTGTAATATCCTTAAATGCGTTTTAGTACTCGTGTCTAGTGTCACTCATTAGTGTGAGAATTGAGTCTTTCCCGGTGTACAGATGAAAAAATTCTTCTCGGGTGTTCAGCCTGATACGTTCTGCCATACAGGACGCTTCAACAACTATCTCCGCTGTCTTCATCAGGTTGCTGCTGTGACAACACGTCACCGACTGTGAATGACTCTCAATTCTGGCTTCTGCGCCACTACACTGAATCGCTACAAAGGGAGCCAGGTTCGAGTCGTAGTCCCCGCAACCGTCCGTCCTTTTATATATGTATGTATATATATATATATAAATAAAATGGCATTCGGCAACGTAGGCCATACATCCAGCTCAATGTATCATGATTCTTCCAGCGATCAATTTCTCCAGTAGGTACTCCACATTAACACACACAACACTTAACACCCATGCCCTCGGCCGGACTCGAACCGGCGATCTTCGGCACGCGGGGCTAGAACTGTAGCCCCTACGCTACCGAGGCCGGCTCCGCCCGTCCTGATAGCGGTTTCTAGGCGGCTTCCCGCAAATACACAGACGGAAAAAAAAATCCCAACACCAAGAAAAAATTATTGTAGAGTAATGAAATTTGGACAATGCATTTGTCAAGTTAACATGTTTAATTGATTAAATTTTCAAGATCACAGGTTAATTTAAGCTCAAGAAAATGCATTTCAAATGTGAAATACTGTTAAATTAATAGCCGGTGTAACCTCCAGAATTTTGAATGCAAGCCTGCAAACGTGAATGCATTGTGTCATACAGGTTTCGAATGTCACTTTGTGGTATGGAGTTCCATGCTTGTTGTACTTGTGCTGTCAATACTGGGACGGTCAGTGCTGGCTGTGGATGATGCTGGAGTTGTCGTCCAATGATATCCCATACGTGTTCAATTGGAGACAGATCTGGTGATCTCGCAGGCCAAGGTAACATGTCGACACTCTGTAGAGCACGTTGCGAGACAACAGCGGTATGAGGGCGAGCGTTATCCTGTTGAAAAACTCCCCCTTGAATGCTGTTCATGAATGGCAGCATTACAGGTTGAATTACCAGACTGACGTACAAATTTGCAGTCAGTGTGTTTGGTATAACCACAAGAGTGCTCCTGCTGTCATAGGAAATTGCTCCCCAGACCATGACTCCAGGTGTAGGTCCAGTGTGTCTAGGCCGCAGACAGTTTGGTTGCAGGCGTTCCCCTGGCCTCCTTCTGACCAACACTCGGCCATCACTGGCACCAAGGCAGAACCTGCTTTCATCAGAAAACACAACAGATCTCCACTCCGTCCTCCAATGAGCTCTGGCTTGACACCACTGGAGTCGCAAACGGCGATGGCTTGTAGTCAGTGGAATGCACGCTACAGGGCTGGAGTCATGGTCTGGGGAGCAATTTCCTATGACAGCAGGAGCACTCTTGTGGTTATACCAAACACACTGACTGCAAATTTGTACGTCAGTCTGGTAATTCAACCTGTAGTGCTGCCATTCATGAACAGCATTCAAGGGGGAGTTTTTCAACAGGATAACGCTCGCCCTCATACCGCTGTTGTCTCGCAACGTGCTCTACAGAGTGTCGACATGTTACCTTGGCCTGCGAGATCACCAGATCTGTCTCCAATTGAACACGTATGGGATATCATTGGACGACAACTCCAGCATCATCCACAGCCAGCACTGACCGTCCCAGTATTGACAGCACAAGTACAACAAGCATGGAACTCCATACCACAAAGTGACATTCGAAACCTGTATGACACAATGCATTCACGTTTGCAGGCTTGCATTCAAAATTCTGGAGGTTACACCGGCTATTAATTTAACAGTATTTCACATTTGAAATGCATTTTCTTGAGCTTAAATTAACCTGTGATCTTGAAAATTTAATCAATTAAACATGTTAACTTGACAAATGCATTGTCCAAATTTCATTACTCTACAATAATTTTTTCTTGGTGTTGGGATTTTTTTTTCCGTCTGTGTATCTAAGACCCCAATCTTAGCCTCATAATATTATACATTTCATAAACACACAACACACAATACACTTATCATGTAGGATCACAAACAGATAGCAACACTTATATCCACCATTGCAGTAGGTTCCCCCAACGGAGGTGAAAGGGGAGAGACATAAAAACTCCCGTCATCAACACCAGTCAAAAAACCGGTATGGGGTCTCACGCTACTAAAACTATACGTCAAAAATAAAAAGATGAAGATTAAAATCCAGATGAAGCTTTGTTTCGTGTGTGATAGCATCTCAGGCTACATAATGCAGTTGCAGCAGGAAATATGATTATTTCAGTTTGAGAACAGAAACTGTATAGAAATTGACCCTTAAGAACGAATCCTAAATGATCTGATTAGGAATAAACAGCGCCAAGAGTCCTGGATAATAATAGTTGTTTTAATTTGATATGATCCACCCGGCCGTGCAATAGTCCAGCGCTTTCCGTGTTGTTATTAAACAGCACCTACCATACCTTACAACGAAAACACTTCTCCCTGGAATATTATTGGAGGTGCTGTGGTATTAAACTTGGGAGCTTCACCTCAGGAATTTTAGATTCAAATTGCCTAAATCGAGGAGAAGGTATTCATTCGACGCTGATGTAATAATAAAAATAAAAATCAGTACTAAAGTGTCAACTGAACACTTATGTTGACAGGTGTACTGTCGAGTGTATTGAGCGAGTGTTGAACGGCAGAGGAGCAGACAACCGCTCGATACAGAACTGACGGCGGCGCGGAGTCGCCTTGCATCCGTCCGGTCCCTATCAAACCAAATTTAATATTCAAAATCAGCTATTATTTACCGTTTCGTTTCATATGTAATTCGTCGTTTTAAGCAACAACACACATCTAGCGAACGATTACGACTATGGGCCAAACGTTAACTTCTGCGTTATAGCAGGAAATTTCGAAGCGGGAAATTCAAATTTCCGGCCCGCGAAATTCAAATAATGACCATGCCCGAACACATCCTTTGGGCACCTTTGATATAAATGGCACGCTACCCCCTTATTATTATTGTTATGAATTTCAGGCACGCAAAATTTAAATGATTATCATACACGCGAAAGCCCATGTACACGTTGAAGAAACCCGCTCCACACCCTCGTGTTTCATTATTTGATTGCCTCGCAATGAGTTCCAGACCACTAGACTCCGTGAAGATTTTCCACTCCACCCTACGTGTTACGTAATATGCGCCCGCATCACGCTCGAGCCCCCGTCACAGAATTTAATTTAAAATCGTTTCTTTTCATCTCCCGGTACGATGAAGTAAGACCGTTCGTGTTTCGGCATCGAGAATTTAATTGAAGGCCACCACGCATGGTTCGACTCACTCTCTCACGGTTTTCTAATCTGATGGTATGGGAACGTCCATAAACTACGTAGCCCCATTTTGGCCTCCTCCTGAAACGGCTGCGCCCACATGGCCTAACGTGGCTTTGCCTCTATATCCCTCCCTCCCCCCCTCCCCCCCCCCCACTCCCTCAAACGGCTCTTAGCTTTTTTCCCCATTGATTCTAGAAGACATTTTGCACCGTTTTTTCTTGTCAGACTATCGTAAATTACGTACTGAGATAATTAAATGACGGAAATAAATATTCACACATTGTTGCTTGTTCTGTTTATTTTAAATGTGACAAATAAATAAATGAATGAAAAGCTACGTGGCTTGGATCCGAACCCCTCCTCACTCCCCCCCCCCCCCACGTAGACAGCGTAGCTTTCTACCCAACCACTCCCTAGACCGAACCACGTAGTTTATGGACGCTCCCCATTGTGCAGAATCTATCGGGTGCACAAAATATCCAAGCAGATGGCTGCCGCGGTGCCGGCAGTGGCTACTAACATGCCCCGACATCAGGGCAGCAGATCATGCTATACTAGGAGATGGTCACGAAACAACCGGAAATGTGGTGTGCGGAAACTGGCTACATTGCTATGCAAACATGGTTTCCACAGTTAGCGTTAAGAGGTGTGCGGAAATAAAACTTCTCTGTGGGATAACATGCAAACGAGAGTTAACTGTAGGTCACCTTTTCAAACTATTGCTCTTGCTCAGCGTCGCATCTACACACGATAATATTTCTATAGTAACTTAAAGGCGAATTAGTGCTTTTACTTATCAATTTAAGAATGTAAGGTTCACAGCGTCTTCCATGTTGCATGTATTACTGTAATTAATTCCTCACGCCATTTAGGCTTCTGTCGCCTTGAAAAATGTTCAGATCGATGGTCACGATTTCGTAAGAGCTGTTGACGAAGCCTATTTGCACGACGATTATTTTTCCAGCAAGAACTCGTACTTTTTATTGCTAGAAAGCACAAAATGAATTAAATCCACAATATGATAGGCAAGAAGTTTTCGTAATTTCCAACTGCTAAAACTATTTGATCACCAGAAATTTCTAAAAAATTGTTATGTCTCTTGGGTGTGTTTTGACATTACTTGGTTATTCGGTTAATGTCTTTTCCTTCATAACAATATACAGGCACAAAATAATATGGATCCGCCCCATCTGATAAGTTCTGCAACGGTTGCTCACGTGTAGGGTTGCCAACCATACTTTATTATAAAGTATCAAACTTTATTTTTGGTCGTTATATTTTATACGTTTTCTTACCAATAAAGTATGCCAAAATACTTTATTTCGAGTAACTTATAGAATATATGGAACGGAACGTTTTTATACTAGTTCCGCAACATTGTGCAAGAAAAAATGCCTATCTGCCAGGTATTTTTTGTCCACTCGCATCCTTTAATCGGTGGTCTTTCCACTTCGGAGCCGAGGCAATAAGAGCAGAACATCCACTTTGTTGCATTCGTGTCCGCACTCCGTTATTTCTGAACGGAACGGTGGATATCAGTCACGTGACTGACAAGCAGAGAATTCGCTGTTTCTTCTGTTTCTCTGTCGTTTTGAGATTAGAGTCTTTAACTGCATTATTTTTCTTTTACGTTGTTTAAAACGGCAAGTAATTCAGGTTCTGTTTGTGAAAGTGATAAGTAATACACCACTAACTCCAAAGAAAGCAATTTTGAAGAAACCTAAATAATTGCAAAAATATAAAGTTTGGTGGGAGAAAACAAATAAATGGATAATAAGGGATCCTCAAGATTAATTCTTTGGCAATTCTATGCGCGGTGAGTTATACCATTGCTTCTGCTGGGACTAGAGGCGTAGAGTCAGTCAATATCGATTTTTAATAGTTTTCAGAATATTGTGAGCATGATCGTTTGTTGAATAAATTGTAGGCCTAATTTAATTTGAAACTGTGCCGCACTGGCCAGAGGCGTAGGGTTGCTAACTATACTTTAATATAAAGTATGATACATTATTTTTGGTCGGTATACTTTATCCTTACCGTAAAGTATGCAGAAATGTTTTATTTCTGGTAAACAATACAATTCAAGGAACGTTATCAATTTCCAAACTACATGTTAGTGCTTATGACGAAACGAAATGAATGCAAATTGTTGGGAAGGGAGAAAGGGAGCGTCCTTAAATTTAATTAAAAATGAGTTGTTCATTTATTTATAACTCTAGATTTAGAATGTGGCACCAGCAGAAATGAAACAAAAAATTAACAGCTAGCCCCGTAAGCGCGAAACAAATGTGCCTTCTAATCTAAGGCAATAAATACCTAAATTTAAAAATACTCATTTTTCACATATTTTACTCTACAAAAGTCAAATATAGTTTATTTTTCCTAAATAAGTTTGCAACCCTAGTCTCGTAGGCAAAAAGAATTAACTCTGCGACATGTTCGTGTGGATGCTCTGTCTGTTAATTGCATTGAAAGCAATGATTTTTTACACCTCTTACGACCGTACGTGTAGAAGTACAATTAAGGACGTTTTATTTGGTAAATGTCACTTCTACGATACGCGCGGTTCGAAATTTGTTGTTTCTTTAAGCCCTTTAAAGATAATTTTGTCGTTTATTGATTTTATGTTTTATATTTCCTGCATGTAATTTAGCTAATGGAGTTAACGGAGAGGTAAAACGCGTGCGTTTAATTATGAGGAGTCATTACGTGATAGTTCTCTAAGCCATTGCGTGGAGATGCCGTAAAGAATCTTATGACTCATTCTCATATTCGTTTCATTAATGAAGTACATGGTGTGCAAGGTTCCAACCTGGTTCTATACCTGGTCAGGTAATAATTTGGTTCGACTCTCTAAATGAGATTTTTAGTAATCTGGTATTATTAACTATCACAGTGTGGTGATAAACAAATACAAATTAGCATAGGCTGTAATATTTTTCCGGTTTCTTCCATCCACAGGTGCTATTTGTTTGGCAGATAATATACCTTGGTTGGACGAAGCTGTTCACATCGAATTTGCTTGGAATAATGCGATCAGTCACATTGGTAGGGAAATTTAACGAAATAATTTCAAATGACTAGACGACGGGGACAAAATTAAAGTATTTGTATGTAACAGGGAACTGAAGTGAGGTGTTTACTGTACATTGAAAAAGAATCTGATGTGTGATGCGTATTTTGTTGTTGTATGCAATAATTGAGGGCCAACCATGTATTTGGTGGCACCGAGCGTGCTGGGTGAACGGTTAACGTTCTGGCTTCGCATTCGGGAGGACGCGGATTCGAATCCCCGTCCGGGCATCCAGATTTGGGTTTTCCATGGTTTACCCAAATCACTTCAGGCGAATGCCGGGATGCTGCCTTCAAAAAGGCCATGGCCGAATTCCTTCCCGTTCCTTGTCCCCAGTCCCATCCCGCCTCTAATGACCATAGCCGTCGACGAGGCGTAAAGCCGTAAATATATATATATATATTTGGTGGCGTGATTACAGAAACCCTACTAATAATGCGCCCGAAAGTGGTATGGCTTTGTATATTTGGATAGCTGGTACAATTTATAAATAGCGGACCTTTAATTTACGACAAGAAAAGATAAATTTTCCAGGTGCCGCAGTGCATTACGGTAATAGTAATGTTGTTCTTCAAATCGCATATCAGTAATTTAAGAAAGGTGTGAAATCGAATGCTTGCACTTGGAAATGCATGATTTGTAATTATTCTGTGGTCATAAAGCGATAATTCCCACCGTCAGATCTATAACTGAGCCAAAAAGGGGAAAATGACGGATTGTGTATAGATTTGATAAGGCCTCAAAAGAGTGTTTTAGAACTTATCTGAGGAATAATTACCATACCTTCAAGTTAACAAGAGGCACGATTGATGAGATGTGGCATATATTAATAGGTTTAGTCAGGGAAGGTATGGATATATGTGTACCGAAACAGGCAATAGAGGAGGGGAATGATCCACCATGGTACACGGCAGAGGAGGGTACGCCCACTAAGGATTGCAATCTCGCGGGATTTTGGCGGGATTTGCACCAATCCCGTGGGATCCACCGGGATTGGCGCCAACAGTTTTTTAACGTATATATTTAAAGCATAGTTTATTTAAAGTGTTAATAAATTAAATAATAAACATCTGTTATTTAAATTAAATCAATTTTAATGTTAATGATAAAAATTAACAGTTAACAATATTTTAATTGGCAAAAGTTTTCAACATGTCTTTAGTAGCCTATATTTCTAGATTTTACATTTTTGTTTTTAAATCTAATCCAATTTTTAAATAATTAATCAAAAATTGAAAATATTCAGTCTTAGATTATATTATGTGCCTAACAATACATCACATCAGTTTAAAAACATGGTATGCATGATGGCCAAGTTACCAGTCCCCCCCCCCCCCTCCCCAAAAAAAATAAACGTTCCATAACACCGAGAGAAAGCATTATTTTTCACAGAGTGAAGTGAATATACTCTGTAATGTATAGACTTGGCTCAGAACAAGATCTCATAACTTTTTGTCACTGCACAAGCACAAGCACGAGACTATTTTTACAAGAATTGTTTTTGTGGGATTCTTTATTATGTCTCCTGATTCCTTGATTGATCTTATAGTTGATACATTGTTATTAAAAGAAAGTACTAACCAATACGTAAACTGTCAAGTATTTCACTTTTACTTTAAGTGGCGTATGACTTTTTTTAGAGTGGATTTTTTTTAGTAAGAAAGAAGACTTTCTCGGCGTACGATTCCAATGAAGTCCTCACTGATGTATCGCCTGATTTCGTTGTAAAAACATGAAATTTCACACTTCAGGAAGACGGCGGAGGCAGCCGTCAAAGATGGGGTTTTTACAACACAATTTGGCGATACAGCCGTGAACTCTTCATTATAGCTTTTTTTTGCCTTTGTCGAAATAATAACAATGAGTAGAATAACACATGCTATTCATTCAAAAATAATGTATTGTGGCGATTGTACAAATCATCATAAGATGGATTAATCAAAAGCCAGAGCGGCACGTGTAAGCAGGCGGTTTTCTTCAAAGAACATGTATTCCAAATGCATTGAGGCGGTTGCCAAAACAACAAAGGATATACAAGTCAAAGGATATACAATTGCCTTTAGATAATTGCTAAATAAATAGGTATGCGGTCATTAAAATTACGAAAACATTAGTTTCGTAGCAACGAATAATCATATTTTTAGCCGCAAATACAGGAAGTTGTCACAATTACTATATCTGCAAAAACAGAAAATGTGGATAGTGTAACCGTGAATTAAAAGCTTTTATTATGTAGTTCAGATGACGTGTGCGACACAAAAAAATACTTATTATATAGTTAGAAAATCATAACATCACTCAAATTATAGAAATGTGTCCTCAAAACAAAACGTAAGTTTTAATGAATACGTAAAAGTGTATCTATTTACTTACGAATGACGAAGCTTGACAAAAGCAAACATGTTTTCACACGAGTCAAATGCCAACTGCAAGGGTACAGGCAAACAGCGCAACTTGTACATCCGATAGAGAACGAGTGGGGCAGCGAGTCACGCAGACTGACACGCGTTTTCGCCGCATTTTGCGGACCCGCCTAATTTTGTGCGGGACTGCAGGATCCCGCTTTGCTGGATTGCAATCCCTAACACCCACGATCAAGAAGGAAATCTGAACTGAGTTAAGACGACGCGTTGAAAATGCGATGCGTGAGGTGTTTAATGATTTCCGTTGCAACTTTATTTCTCAGACCCCCACAAAAAAAAAAAAAAAAAATTTGGTTGTTCGTACGTACGAAACGACAGTTGCAGTGACAACATGCCAGTACTAATTCACGAGTGATTGAGGTTTATGAAAGCCTCTGTAAAGCTAACGTACTTAACACGGGATCAAAAAATTCATCCGCTGATGAAAATAATGATAGCATACCCATTTCCCCGATGTCTTTTAGCATTGATGTTGGATTTGTTACGAATAGATAATGAAATCCTGAATTGGGGGAAAACACCGCCTCCAGATGGAATCCCAGTAAGTGTGTTTTCAAAGGCGGCGGCTAAATCTGATCATTTCTGTCTGATATATACGGGTTTTTTTTCTTTTAATTCCGTGTGGTCGTAATTATCTGGTGACAGAGTTCCTATTAGCTACGCATTCCGCCCGTCTCAGCTGCCTTAACCTTACACGGTAGTCCTACCGAGTATAGGTGCAATGCACCCTCCGCCACACACTTTTAGTGAATCGCGGAGTAATAATAATAATAATAATTATAATAATAGGGGATCATCAGTTTAACGTAGAATCCGAACCACGGAATCGTTCTGGAGTACTTTACATTACACAGCTAGCTGTACCAGAGGAGAAGGTCGGGTTAAGGGTCTATGAAAATCCCCGTCGAGACAGAGATTCGAAACGGGGACCTTTCGATCCCACGTTGGACACTAAAGGGAGGGGGGCGTTCATTAATTACGTGATGTGTTTTTTAAAATTATTTTTTTAATTGGGACTTCCAATTTTTCCTTGCTGAGACCCCGCCCCTCCCCCTAACGTAAAACTGACCTCGACATTTTTTTTAGATTTTTTTTAGCTTTACTTTTCTTTGGAGGTCAGCAACCTGAACTAAATAGTTAAAGTGATATTTTTGGCGACTCCCTCCCCCCTCCCCCTTTATATGAGATTTAGTAAGATTTTGCCGCCCCCCCCTCCCTTTATTTTTAGCACACACAACTAATGCAAGCTCCCTTAACCTCACAGCCACCAGATCGCTCTTTGCTATGAATCCTTAGAAGAGAAAAAAATTATCTTCCGACTGGAAAATCCCGCAAGTAACTCCGATTTTCGAGAAAGGAGATCAAAGAGGTCCTAGAAACTATCTATATATCTACAACATCTGTTTGTACTATATAGAATTATGGAGCATATATGATGGAACATTATGAATTTTCTGGACGAAAACAAGTTGTTTACACCGAACCAACACGGATTTCAGAAGAAAATATCATGTGGAACACAGCTGGCCCTATTTACACATGACGTAATGATAGTTATTGATGCAGGTTTACGAGTCAATGCTTTTTGACTTTCAGAAAACCTTCGACTCTGTGCCACACAACCACCTTTTAGCGAAGATTAGAGCGTACGGTATGTCGGATCAGTTTTGTGAATGGATAAAGGATTTTCTAACAGGTCGGTCGCACCATATCAACCTTGATAGAGAAGCCTCTTCTAATCTAGACGTTACATCGGTCGTCCCTCAAGGAAGAGTAATAGGACTTCTTTCCTTAATTTATATAAACGACATCTGGAACAACTTGAATACTAGTTTGAGATTGTTCGATGAGGATACGGTCCTCTGTTGGGAAGTAAGGAATTCGGCCAATTGCTTACAAGTTAGCGCGATGTGAATGTTATTTCGGCATGGTGCGACGAATTACAACTTATAGTAAATTGTAGAAAGTGCAAGACAATGGGCATAAGTAACAAAAAGAATCAGTTCAGAAATACAAAATAAACGGTTCAGTTATCGATATTGTCGATTCCGTGAAGTATTTGGGCGTTACAATACAAGGCAACATGAAATGGGACTTGCACATTGATTCGGTCTTAGAGCTAATTCTAGGCTGCGATTCATTGGTCGAATCTTGAAAAATTGTAATAGGAGGTAGCGTACAAAACTCTGGTGTGCTCACATTTGGACTACTGTTGTGCCGTTTGGCGTCCGTTTTCTTGGAGATTGACTGACAGTATAGAGAAAGTACAAAGAAGAGCCGCTCGATTCGTGACTGCTTGCCACAGCCTTTACGAAAGCGTCACAGAATTGATTCGTAGATTGGTCTGGGATTCTCGGATAGACAGACGACGCAGGTTTCGTTTGAACTTATTGGTAGACATCCGTACACACACACATTCATTTACGAGTGCTATGAAATACTTCGCCCACCACTTTATTTGGGCCACAATGACAGGAAAGATAATAAATATTAGAGAAATAAGGTGCTGTACTGATGCTTATATGCATTCTTTCTTCCCTCCTGCCATTTGGGATTGGAATGCACAAAGTAGAGATTCGTTTTGATGCAAAGCACTCTGCCACCCACAATTTGTGAACTGCAGAGTATAAACGTAGATGTAGATATTTGCATCTTAATGCCTTCTAGTGGGGAGGGGGAAATCGTAGTGTTCAAGACGTTCTGCTACTACCATTTTGGAATAATTTTTAATAAAGGCATAATGAAAATTATAATTCAGTTTTTAGTATACCAGAGTGTTACACGTTGCAGACGGTAGAGTGTCTAACAAGGGCCTGGATGACCGGAGTTCAATTCCCGACGAAGCCGAGGATTTTTTCCTCGAAGCTGAACGTCCTGAAAGGCCCCCCAGGCCCACTCAGCCTGCTATCCAATGAGTATCGTGGAGGAAACTCTCTGGGAAGGTAAAGAAAAAAGGGCCGGGCCGTGTCTCTGACCACGCCACGTCCACTCTAGTGCCCGAGGTCAAGAAATAGGAATTCGGAGCTCTACCTCCGCTAATCCTACTGGAATACGGCTTCAAAGCCGTGAAAACCCAGATAGTTTATGGGCTTGATGTGTAGGTTTATAACTCCAAACTTAGATTAAGTTCATTCACTTTGGTAGTTTGTTGCCTTGAATGTAGGTAAATAAATTTGTTTTCGGTATATCTGATGTAAATAGACTCAAAATATGTCGGGAAAAATACGTTCTGTTAAAAAAAAAATATTCTAGGTAATGACGGATTCTGGTGGCTATTAGTGTATACTCTGTGATAGTCCAGTTTTAATGCAAAAATATGATTAAACTTCAAGATATTTTCGTTCGAAAATTTTGCTAAAAAATTTCGCATAAATGGCCAGTTCTGAATTCAAATCGATTTCCCGTAAAATTATGAAAAATGGACTTTTTATCCCGTTCGCTCTTTGTGTATAACATACTTACCAATATAACGTACAGTGAATAACATTCGTGGTTATCACGAACCAGCAGGAAAATTGTTATTTGGCCGACAGAATACGCTCCAAAACACGTGCAAAATATAGGTGTAGCGTACTGGATTTTGATGGTATAGGCAACATTCGCTGTATCGTACGTTTCTCCCTCACTTAAAGCTCTAAACACATCCAAGTACAAGTATGTTTAGAAGGCTGTAATTCATTGATTCTGGCAATATTTGTGTGCACGGCAGTGCACCCGCCAAGTCGAGTCAACGGCGGCACTGCCTACCCTTTTCTTGAAGCGATTCGGGCCATTTTTGAACTTCAATTTCTTCGGTTGTATTCATGCTACATGTCTCAAATTTCTGTTATGCATAGATATCAGCAATCTTAGCAAACGTACTAAATCTTTTTTTGTTACTGTTCTTAGTTATGATGTTATTCGGATACAAACTTCAGCGATTTTGTCACTCACTCACTCACTCACTCACTGACGACGATCATCAACACTCTAAGGCACTTCCAGTAGCTTTATAAACCTGAAATTTGGTACGCAGATAACATTTTACCCACATATTATTAGAAAAGTCTGCAACTCGTAAATTTCCATATATCTACCCCCTTACCTACCCCTAATGTTAAATCGCATTCTACCCTAATTACTTTATATACCTCAGATTTTCACTGTGGAGTGAGTTTACTATGTTTAACTAATGTGTTAAATTTTATTTATTTCCTTTTCTTACTTTCGAAGTTATTGAAATTCAAAATTTTATTTCGGCACACCACCCCGTCATCAAAATTCCACTGTTCTTCCAGTGATCCTAGAAACAAGTAATTTGGAACACATATATGGTCCCATCCCTAAATCATACGAAACTTCTGATATATTAGTTTTCCCCCGTATTTATTTAATTACAATCACAAACACGAAAAATTCTGGCACATATTTGTGGCTTAATTACTTTGCTTCAGATGAAGCTATAAACCTGAGATTTCTATACTATACAGAGGCAAGTAAGTTTAATCAAAGTCTTAAATTCTACTTTGTTCCTAAGGTTTGTGTGGAAGTTACTTGTTATTTATTTGAGGTGGTAGTTAAACCAGCGGCAATGTTCATTGCTCGGCTACGTCGCATATTGTTTTCAGAGAGTGTGGCATTGTTGATAACGTATGTTAATGTCTTAAATTCTGAAATGTTCTTATTCATTAAACTTACAAAAAGAAATGAGATCCCACCAAAACTATTCTTGTAAAAATAGGCCAAGTCTCGTGTTCATGTAGTGACGAAAAGTTATGAGATCATCTTCTGAGCCAAGTCTACACTTTACAGTGTGTATTCACTTCACTTTGTGAAACAGAATGGTTTCTCTCGATGTCATAGATCGTTTATTTAGGATATATACTACCAATGTGACATGTTGAATCAGGTCATCACCCAACCGGATACAGAACCTGGTTGGAGTTTCCTTTGGTTTCATCTCATTAATGCCAACTACTGTTGGAGATGAGTGTTGTGGTGTTTTACAGTGCTTCCACGCAATGACGTGGTGAACCATCAGATAATATCTCTAATTAAACACACGCATTTATGTCTGGCACATTCTTCTCCGTTAACTTCTTTACATGTTCGGAATATAATACAGGAAATCGATAAACTATGTAATATTGCTTTAGGAGGTAGGATCGGACCATTATCTTTAAAGGACATAAATAATCTCAGGAAGATTCGAACAGCGGGTATTCTGGGAGTGACAGTCATCGAAAGAAACATTTCCTTACCAGCAATTCTACCAATACAAATGAAAGGACGCAAGCAGCGTGAAAAATCGCTACTTCCAGTGCTGTTCAATGACTGAACATTGAACCACTGACCCTAACGCTGTCTCCGCAAACTAAAACTGTAATCACTGATGATGTGAATACAAATTTGGATGTTTTAAGGATTAGTTGTCAAAAATTCCTTAAATTTCCGTAGCTTGACATCGAACCTGTGATATAGACCACTCAGTTATAGCATTGAAAGTGAGCTTACTGTCGTCGCTAGTACAGCTTTGGTTGTTGTAGGTTGCAGATGTAAAAAAATGCATTGAATTTCCTTAACTGGGAATCGAACGCGTGATACCGAACAAGCAATAATATCACTGAAAGTGAAGTTACGTGAATACGGCTTTGCGCATTTGTTTTAGGATGTAAATGTCAAAAATTCATTGAATCTCTGTAATCGGACATCAAACCGGTGGCCATGAGAACGCAACTAAACCGCTGAATCTGAGGTTACTGATATTTAGAATATTACTTTGCGTGTTGTAGGGTGTATTGGTTGAAAATTCATTGAAAACGTCCGTCTTATATACCATAACAGAGCTGAAAATGGGGTCACTGATATTGCGAGAAAGCTTTACTTGCTGTATACTGCAAAAGTTAAAAAGTCATTGAATTTACGCCACCTGGCATAGAACCAGTGACTTCAAAGCTGTCCGCGATTGTTAGATGACTGGTATAAGCGCGGCGCCATCCTGCTGGACGCACGTGATTGGCAAGCCACTCTGCAATTTGTACTACTTATTAGAATCAACAGATTTAGAAGAAACATGTGTAGGATTCGCAAGAAAAAATAACTGAATCATCACTCGTAACTACGTCATACATCTATCAAGATCGACAGTTTCTATTGAACACGAAATGTTAATAATTGCAATTTTTTAGCTTCTTCAGTACCTTTCGTATTTATTATGTAATTGTCATTTGATACATTACATTATTCTGATACTGGGAACAATGTGCGACGAAGGTATACAAATGAATATTTATCCCACGGCTAATATTTTAATAGAAATCGAATGCACAGTACTTTCAGCTAGGAGGAAATGAGGCAATGAGAGGAATTTTCGGGAAAGAACGTGGTGGGTGAGCGGTAATGCTCTGGTCCCGCATTCGGGAGGACGCGGGTGCGAGTCCCCGTCCCGCCATCCAGATTTGGCTTTTCCGTAGTTTCCTCCAATCACTCCAGGCGAATACCGGAATGCTTCTTTCAAAAGGCCATGGCCGAATTCAAATTCGAAAAGGCAGCGTGTTCTTAAAATGCTTCTGTGTGAGGTGGCCAAGATTTAAGTTACTACGAAACGCAAACAACTCAAACATTCTGAGAAACGACTCGAGCGGCAAAATGTTGTACCCAATAAGAGCAACTTTGTGCAGGATATTCAGGGAGTAGGGGGACATGCTCCAATAAATATTTGGCATAAAATAGATAGCGTATAAGATTTTGTTTTCTTTTTATGTTTTGCGAGAGGGAGCGAGGACGGCAGAGCGCACTAGCGTTGGTACACACGAGTGTCCTGTAGGCAAGTTGCCGACAATGTCGAAAAATGTGTTTTGTGTTTGGAAGTTGTTAAAAGTTCTATGGTGAACTCACCATAATGAGTTATGTTATAGTGGCCTTGAGGGTCACAGAACCGGCGATGCAGTCTGTAAGTCAACACAAATGGCAATCTTTAACTTAACAATAGCTCTGATGCATTGTCATGGGCGCCTTCAGGATTACTTTAAGGGAGGTGCATTTGGTTTTTCTTATATACATTATATGCAACCATTATTACTTATCAACTAAATATATTGAAGTTATTGACAAGGTGGTGAACAAATTTGGAAAACAACCTAGGCGCCTTAAGTTATTATTCAAACAGTGAATTTAATAATAAAATTTTTGTTTCTTAATCTTTATCTGTGTATTTTCTTTCATAGCAGGGGGGTGCAAGTGCACCCCCTTGCACCCCCCTCCCGGCACCCATGTGCATTGTGTTTCACTTACCCGAGACGCTCTGGCAGACAGACCTGCGTGATAACAGTTTTCTGGACTTTTAATTATCTGAGTGGCGCTATACAGTTAACGTGTTTATTTTATGAGATGCGAATAATACAATGCAACAGCATGTCTGATACTGGGATACGTCTCATTCAACTGGGTGCGAGTCCCCGTCCCGCCATCCAGATTTGGCTTTTCCGTAGTTTCCTCCAATCACTCCAGGCGAATACCGGAATGCTTCTTTCAAAAGGCCATGGCCGAATTCAAATTCGAAAAGGCAGCGTGTTCTTAAAATGCTTCTGTGTGAGGTGGCCAAGATTTAAGTTACTACGAAACGCAAACAACTCAAACATTCTGAGAAACGACTCGAGCGGCAAAATGTTGTACCCAATAAGAGCAACTTTGTGCAGGATATTCAGGGAGTAGGGGGACATGCTCCAATAAATATTTGGCATAAAATAGATAGCGTATAAGATTTTGTTTTCTTTTTATGTTTTGCGAGAGGGAGCGAGGACGGCAGAAGCGCACTAGCGTTGGTACACACGAGTGTCCTGTAGGCAAGTTGCCGACAATGTCGAAAAATGTGTTTTGTGTTTGGAAGTTGTTAAAAGTTCTATGGTGAACTCACCATAATGAGTTATGTTATAGTGGCCTTGAGGGTCACAGAACCGGCGATGCAGTCTGTAAGTCAACACAAATGGCAATCTTTAACTTAACAATAGCTCTGATGCATTGTCATGGGCGCCTTCAGGATTACTTTAAGGGAGGTGCATTTGGTTTTTCTTATATACATTATATACAACCATTATTACTTATCAACTAAATATATTGAAGTTATTGACAAGGTGGTGAACAAATTTGGAAAACAACCTAGGCGCCTTAAGTTATTATTCAAACAGTGAATTTAATAATAAAATTTTTGTTTCTTAATCTTTATCTGTGTATTTTCTTTCATAGCAGGGGGGTGCAAGTGCACCCCCTTGCACCCCCCTCCCGGCACCCATGTGCATTGTGTTTCACTTACCCGAGACGCTCTGGCAGACAGACCTGCGTGATAACAGTTTTCTGGACTTTTAATTATCTGAGTGGCGCTATACAGTTAACGTGTTTATTTTATGAGATGCGAATAATACAATGCAACAGCATGTCTGATACTGGGATACGTCTCATTCAACTGAGGTGTAGCAAGTTATGTTGAGTTTTGTGTTGGATGTAACATTTTCTTCTAAATGTGAGCATTTTCGTAGTTATGTAATAAGTGTTCTTTGTATGTTGTTTGAATTGCTTGTGTACGTACGATACACAATGCATGTAATGTGTCCAATGAATATCAGCATGTGTTTCATATAACAATAAACGTTAAATTATGAAATTTATAATTCCCTTATCGATCAAATTAATAATAATAATATTAACTAGATATAGATTTACCAGGTAAAGCAGTCAAAGCCAATTTTTTAAAATATTTATTTCAGTTCACGTTTCTACTTTAGGTGCTTTCGTACATTTGCACAAGTTTTTTTTTTTACAATCTTCCCTGTATGGACCGAAAAATTAGATCTGTTAGTAATAGAATAATGTGAAAATCTAAAAGCTTCTCGATCTTATCCAAATCAATTTTCGATTTCCCTTAATTTCACTTATTTTTCCTTATTTGCTATCATCTTGAATTTATTAACATGGCAGCAAATTTAGAGGGAGGGGGAGACATTTTTTTGCGATTTTTGGAGCTTTTATAGCTTGAGACATGTTATTAGATAAAAATATTTTAATTTTTCAGGATCTGTTGAACTATACCACGCTCGAGAGGATATGCGAAAAGAAATCGTCCCTTTGTTTCTTCTATAGGGAAGTATCTTAAAAAAAAAAAAAATAATAATATTTGTCTACGGATCTGTTTTACAGTTATTGTAACACACACTGCTGTGAAATTTCGTTGGAAATGATGCTAGGGCGTCGGAAACAAGAAGCTGTAACCTACGGACGGACTTGACGAAATTTCAAGGATTCCGTTTTCGCCATTAGGGTGCGTCCATAAACCACTTAGCTCCATTTTGGTCTCCTGTGAAACCCCCCCCCCCCCTTCCCGCGTAGCACGTAGCTTTTTTTCCTATTGATTCGAGAAGACATTTTGTACTGTTTTCTCTTGTTAGACTATCGTAAATTACATACGGAGATAATTAAATGACTAAAATTAATATTTACACGCTGTTGTGTGTTCTGTACTTCATTTTAACTGTGACAAATAATGTGAATGGAAAGCTATGTGCCCTGGCTCAGAACCTCCCCCTCCCCCCCACGTAACCCAGCGTAGCTTTCCAGCCAATCCCACCCCACCCCCTAGACCGAGCCACGTAGTTTATGGACGCTCCGTTATGACTGTAGAACCCTACAGTTGGTCAATGTCTACCGCGTCGGGTTACATATAGTGCAGGATATACAGAAAAAGGGAGGTGACTATAAATGCTATGAAGGTTTCTTTTTCGTTTCGAACGTCAAAATTGGTCTGTTGTATGAAAGGCACCGGAAACTATGATAATACCATTTATTTTATAAACAATGTTCAGTTATCGTAGTTATTAGATTACTTAGAAATATAAGAGCCACGTGTTTCTCCCACATTGATGCTCGAAATTATGATCTTTCGCTGCAGCTATCTCTTTGAGATTACATCCTTTCTGCGCCGGATGATTTAAATTTGGTCATCTCCTTCAGATAAGAAAGGATAGTGATTCTAATATATTAGCGTCTACCACTATGTTTATTTTTGTTTTTTAATTTTGTCTGTGTGTCTGGCTTGGATGAACAGGGTTTAGTTTAATATGGGGACCATGATATCGGGGGTAAAATGGGGTATGTTACATTTTTATGGGATGTCGAAAAGATTAGAAATTAAAAAAAAAAGTAAATTAATTCGCTTGTTTGGGTTTCGATTAACGCGTAGCGTGTTATCTCGCAGGTAAAATAGGGTATGTTTGATATGACGTCGTAAAGTCATAAATTTAAGGTAATTCTTTGTTGAACGCGATTCACGCAAAAACTAATACCGTAATCGGATTTCTATGGGGCTTCGATTAATTTACGCGGTTGAAATAGGGCACGTTTCATATTGAGGTTTTGTTGGAAATGTGAGAAATTTATATATCCAGCGAGTACCGTGGAGGAAACTCCGAGTAAGGTAAGTGTCCTATTTATCAGCGGGCCAAGGTAAGATCTATCAATATCCGACCAGCGTGAATCACGTTCAGCAAAAAATTAACTTAAATTACCACTTCGCAATGTCTCATCAAAATTAAACATATCCTAATTTACCCGCGGGATCATAGACTACACCTAGAAACCCTATCAAAATCTGACCAGTCATTTCTGTGTGAATCGAATCAAAATAAGATTAGCCTTAATTTCTCATTTTTTTTTTTTTTCAGACGTCATATGAAAATGAACCGTACCCTGTTTTACCTACGTGACGACGAGCTATTCCTTAATCGTAACCCCATCAAAATCCAACAAATTTTTGTGAGTATCGTTCAACAAAAAATAATGATGATTTGGCAAATTTATCAGTTTTCCGACATTACATCAAAATGAAAAATACAGTTTTACCCACGTTGCCACAGGCTGTATATTAGTCGAAACTTCATCACAATCCAACCAGTATATAGCGGGAATCTCGTTTTTTAAATCCTGAATAAATCCTAAAGTTCTCAATTTTTCGACGTCACAACACAAATGAAACATTCAACGTTTTACCTGCGTCTCGATTGGCTTTACATTAATACTATCAGTTATTTGTTTTATGAATCGCGTTTAATAAAAAATAATAGCAAGCGGGAGAGTCCACAGTCTGGTCTAGCAATTCCCGTGAGTATGTCAACGTGAACCAAAGCAGCTCTCGCTCTTCTTTTAAATTGCCACCATTAATTTATTTAAATTTGGCTCGAATTTTGTGATGAACCGACATCAGTGATAAATGTCATTAGAATGAAATTTGAGAAAGAACAAAAATAATCTACGTAATTACATACGTCGTGATTTTTCATCTTTAATTTATTAACAACGAATAAGAGCGATGTAATGATTCAGTATCAAGAATAAAAATTGTAAGTAGAATAAAAGTTATTTTAAAAGGTACACAATATAAATTATAATTAATAGCTGTACACGCGTCGCTCGCATGATGCACTGGACTTGTTTATATTCTATCGAAGTAAACATTTTGAATACTAGAAGGCTTGTGCCAGACAGTATTCAACTGTTAGATTCCATTACACTGCCGGCCTCGGTTAGCGTAGGGGCTAGAGGACAGGCTCCGCGTTCGAGTCCGGCCGAGTGCATGGGTGTTTTAGTGTCGTGTTCGTCCTGTGGTGTCCATACTTAAAAGCTACAATATACTGGAGAAACTGATTCACTGTTAGATATGGCTGTATGGCCTTACTTGCCGAATGCCAATAAAAAAAATCAATTACAGAACAATTAACAGACGGTTTTCTGATTTCGCAGCTTGTCGATGTCACGTCGAAACACAACGTAAGCTATCACTTTCTACAGTTGATCTGTGCACAAACGTACAAAAATTCCAAAATTTATGGTTTGGCAATGTTGGGGCAATGTCTTCACTACCTTTTTTATTATCATTACTATATCATCAACGCACAGTGATTAATCGCGGTACTGCACTACCTCGGACGACCATCGTCAACGACTTTGTCGGTGACCTGGGGCGAGGCACAGCGGTGGCGTCAAGGTGTGGCGACCAATCGGATAACACTTCAGGTCACAGCTGGTAGTGATTGAGGGAACTCTGACGGCACAACGGCACGTCACGGACATCCTGCGTACTCATGTGTTACGTCTCATGCGGTAGTAGCAGGACAGTGCGCGTCTGTGAAGTAAGTGCGTAATGTTGAGGTACTCCCGGAACCAGCAAGATCCCCAGATCTGTCCCCGATAGAACAGGTGTGGACTAGCTTGGACGTCAACTCTGTCCCAGTGCTAGTATTCAGGATATCAAGGAGCAATTACAACAGTTGAGAGCCAGCTTGCCTCAGGAGAGGACGCAACGGCTTTTTTACACCCTTCCCAACCGAATCGGCGCATGCATCCAGGCTAGAGGGGGTGCAACGTCATACTGATAAGTGATCACATACTGCCAAAATTCTTTGTAATTTTTGAAGTAACTTCACATACCCTCTCAACCAGAGAAGTTTAATTTCGTTTCCTCCTCCGCTTCTGCGTGATTTACATTTTTGGCCGGGTAGTGTATATGTGATAGGTGTAGAATCTTGAACTGAAATAACGTGTAGCTGGTTATGCTTAAAGGCTTACTGATAAGAAATGTAAAGCTGTGTTTTAGTTGTTGCGTGCAGTAACAAACAGCATATAGCAACACTAATTTTCGTAGTAAAATAATAAAACGGATAAATGTCACACATCTTCCTTACTGACTGTCCGAAGCTCTTCGAATGTACTGAGTTTCTGCATGTACGCCTTCCTGTAGAGGCGAATAAACAGCCATTGCGACCTCAATTACTAACACGGAAGTTCCTACTTAAAAACGGACAACGCGTTAATAACTGCCTATTTGCTAGCGTCCACATTGTTCGCGGGTCGATTTTGGTCTGTGCCCAATTTCTAGAAGGGAAATCGTATTACAACAGGTGAAGAACCGTTTTGGAAGCGCCCGTACTGGGACCGATTTAAATGTTGACCTTATCGCTTGTGGCGTAAGTGAAACACTAAAAACAGATTGGTTTTCCCTGGTTCACAGCCTATTTGAAGGGCTGAACCAAAGGCTACGGCGCCTCTGCGAAGATCTTGACTGCAGTTTCTTTGATCTTTGCCATAGAGTTTAGTGTTATAGGAAACTCTAGAACCACTAGACTCTAACTGCACCGGGATTTGGAAAAGGGTAGGAGGGAGGGTGTGAATCCGTATGGAGTACAGAGAATCGTAACAGATTTGTGAAAGGATACGTGATTTCTTAACTCAAAGGTCGCAGTATGCTTTCGTAGGGAAAGAAACGTCTACCAGTATAGAAGTTGAATCCTAATACGACCAATTCCAGTCCTAAATTATATAAACATTCTTGGAGACAGTGTTAACAGCCGTTTAAAATTGTTTGCTGATGCAGTTATCTGTATGGAAATAAAGATTTCTTCAGATTGTTTAGAGATTCATCGTGATCTCGAGATTATTACAACATGGTGTGATAAATAACAACTTACATTGAAATTAGAACAAGATAATGGCCATAAGAAATAAAAACATACAATTACCTGTCAGTACAAAGTAAGTACTTCAGTTCTTGGGGAGATTGAATCCTTTAAATACCCACACGAAGCAACATTATAGGGGATCAGCACATAACATCATTCATTGGAAAAGCTGTTTTTAGACGGCGATTCATAGGTCGAATTTTGAAGTATTGTAACGTACCCATAACGGAAATATCGTGTACAACAATTTTACGTCCTCATATGGAGTACTGTTGGGCTGTATGGGATCCGTATCGGAAGCGATTGATTAATAGTATCGAGAATGTGCAAAGAAGAGCTTGCCACAGTCCTTATTGAGTGTCACAGAATTGATACGGAGATTGGGCTGGAATTCTCTGGTAGATATACGGTGCAGTTTCTGCATAAACTTATTAACGCGGACGACTTTTATCATTCACGAATGCAATGAAATACGAGGGGGTACCCCAAAATAACCGGAATAGCATTGCCGTGGGCGGAGCTTGTGTAGTACGCGTTTCTGCCGCTAGACGTTTATAGCGCATCTCATTGTCAGTTCAGTGCCGCCTGTGTTGTCGACCTAGCTTGTTCTGTTAATTGGCAGTGATTGTTTTTACTAGCGCTGTTTTGTTATTGTTTCGTTTTTGATGATGGCAAGTTTAAGTGAACAACGTGCAGCTGTGAAATTTTGTTTTCTACTCGGTAGAAATGATGCTGAAACTATTTTAATGTTGAAAACATTTTTCAAAGATGACTCTATGGGAAAAACTCAAGTGTACGAGTGGTTCGCTCGTAAAAATGGCTACATGTCAACTGCCCGAATCGACGAAAATGTTAAAAAAGATTGAGAGCTTGTGCTCTCAGACCGTCGACAGACAATTGATCAACTGTTAGATATTAGTGTGTTATCTTGGAGCTCGGTTCAGCAAATTTTAACCAAAGATTTGGGAATGAAAAGGGTTGTTACCAAGTTTTTTCTCGGGCTCTGACTGACAATCAAAAAGAATATCGAGTTGAAATGTGTCGTGCTTTGAAACAACAGCTTAAAATTGACCCAGATTTTCGGTCAAAAAGGCATTACTGATGATGTCATATTGCTATGGTTACAATCCGGAAACAAAGCAACAATCAAGCAAATGGAAGACGTCATTGTCACCCTGTTCAAAAAAATGTAAAATCAAAGATTAAAACAATTCTCATTTGTTTTTTTGATGCCAAGAGCGTAATTCATTCAGAGTTTGTTCCCCATCAGATCGTCAATCAAACCTTTTTTTGTTTTGGAAGTTTTTAGTAGATCACACAACAATGTTCGTCAAAAAAGACCCGATTTGTGGCAGACATGATTCTGGTTCTTTCACCACGACAATGCACCTGCACACACAGATGTCTCTGTTAGGCAATTTTTAGCATAAAATGGTATGGTTCCGCTGCACCCTTACTCGCCTGACCTGACTCGGTGCGACTTTTTTTGAAGGGGATAAGGTTGTTTTATAAAAAGTATGAAAATATATAGCCTTTAAAAAATAATTCTAGTTTTTTTTTTTTTTTTTGGGTACCCCTCGTACTTCACCCGCCAACGTGCGTGGGTCGCAATGACAGGATAGATGAGATCAGGAAAATAAGCTGCCATACTGGTGCCTATACTGGTTCCCTTGTAACATCAAGAATTGGAATGCACAGAATAGAGAATAGTTTCGGTCAGTAGCGCCGGTGCAAAAAAAAAAGTGAACAACGTGCAGCTGTGAAATTTTGTTTTCTACTCGGTAGAAATGATGCTGAAACTATTTTAATGTTGAAAACATTTTTCAAAGATGACTCTATGGGAAAAACTCAAGTGTACGAGTGGTTCGCTCGTAAAAATGGCTACATGTCAACTGCCCGAATCGATGAAAATGTAACAGCTCATACTCTTGGAAGAAACCTTTTTTTTGACAGCACAGACACCTGGGAAACATATTCGAGATTATGAACCCAACGATAACTAAATTGCTTCTCTTCCTAGCAATCTTGTATGTACTTATGCTGACAAGAAAAGAAACTATAGCTGTCCCTTGAGGAGTACACCGCAAGACGACCGGAGCGGTGGAAGAAAATAATGATACTGGTAATATTGTTATTAGATATGTAACGGATCTCCGCATCCGCAAGTGCGGAACTTTCGCGTGAAATCCCACATCCGCTTTCGCATTTATTGCGGATGTATAGCGGATGTTTTGTTTATATCTTTATACGAGATTCTGCCCATTGCCTCTTACTAACAACAATGTGGTTGTTTTTTTCTGACGATCTAGCAATAAAACTATGAACTAAATGGTGTTATTACCTAAGCGACGAATTTACGAGTAAAGCGACTTCTTCACGGTCCAACTTACAGGACATCCGTTTAGAACTACAATAGGATGCTGTCACTTATTCACGCTACTAAAAGGAGTCCAACAAAATGTTCCAAGTAATCCTTTCCACTCGTACTTTCTCGTGGCACACTATGTGTCCTTATCGCACATTCGCAGGATTTTTCCTCCAATCATGATCTAACACTACTGCTTGCTGGACAGCAAGGACTCGAGTTGGTTATTTGGGAGTGAATAAATAATTTAATTAACATGTGAAATCATCCCATGTTTTTTGTTGTTGAAAGATGAGGCAAAAATTAAATAAATGGTGTAGTGTTATATGGAAATACACGTTACTTCCGGAAAATGTAGAATTTGGCATAAAAATCTACTTATTTTGATTTTAAATTTATTTTTGAAGTATTATTAAAATCTAAATAATTATAAATTTATTTTTCCACTTCGGCATCCGCAAAAACATCCGCATCCGCGGATGTCAAGCATTGAACATCCGCATCAGCATCCCCAAAGATGACTTCCAAACAACCCTAATTCTTATGCAAAACGATACATAAAATATCCTCAAATGATGTTCATATACTTCTGCTGGACTGTTTGCCATACATTCCCCTTTCTCTGTCCCCTTATTTTTGTGTGGGAGGGATGGCCTTGTAGTTCATCGATATCGAGATCATTAGAGTCGGTACTGGGAAAAAGGAAATGAATTCGACCATGGCCTTTAGAAGGGCCATTCACCTGGAGTGATTTCAGAATACCAAGAAGTTACATAAAGTATATACAAATTTACATATGTAGCACAAACTCGCATAAAAGATCTTACTATTTGTTCTGAGAGCAAACAAAAGTATTTATGATAATGTTTCGCAAAGAATTTTATTTAAAAATCAGAAAAATAATTGAATGAAATTTTTTAAAACAAATTATTTTGTGTATACATTTATTACTTTGAGTAAATAAATTACGAGATGCAGTACAGAGTTTTTTTAATAACATTTTTCAGTGTTCTGGAATCACAATTTACAATAAGGAATTATTACTCTTCTACATTATCATGATGTCTGTGACACTTTTGCTATTTTATTTTTACCTAATTACCCTTTTTTTTATATGGATAGATTTCGTTCCATGATTCCATCTATAACAATTGCCATTCGAACATTGACTGAAAAGGAGACATACACATAAAGTACAAAAATAGCATAATTTGAGAAATAAAGTATATAAATATACTCTGCATTAAAAAGGTGGGAACCTTACTTGGTAAGAGCATATCACATTAATACTGAAGACATTAAGTAGTGTACTCTTCACAATAAGAACACAGCAAAGCAGTGCTGGAACTATTCAAACATTTGAGTTTATCTACTTGTCATTCCAAAGAAAGGTTTCCAAACTTATTTTGAAGGGCTTACTAGGCACAGGACCATCACACTGATTCCCAAGCAGATACTCAATGTAAACGTGTATCTCTTTATTGGCTGTAAAACTGCAAGTGTAGTTTGGACCTCTGTCATTGCTACCCTTATTTAACCTTGTAATCCTACCAGGTAAGGGAAACTGTGGAGTGGCCTAGCATATTTCACTTGAACAAAGCCAAGCTTTGCGGGAGGTCAAGATCAGCTGCAGGATCCATAAAAATTCTAAGCCAGTTAGCTACCTTAACAAGCTGAGCTTCTAAACCAGAAGTGACCATAGTGATACTCAGGAATGAGTTTGTAAACATAATTGTATGACTTCATATTTTGTCATCTGTATTTAATTTTTGTGTAAAATATCTTTCACTAGAGAGTTTTTCGTAAAAACTTTATTTGCTCACTTGCATTTTTATTTTAGGAGGTAAAAGGTGGAAGATCATTCCAAAAACTTGGTTTCTGTGACCTAAACCTAGCAGAATTTGCGGGTTCAGGGGAATCGACAAGAAGATACCTTTTAGAGGGATACGATACACGGAGAAGACAAGATAACTCCATGCTGAGAGTTTCAATAAAAATGAATATGCTCTCTGGTGACATTTTGTTCAAAGTGTAAGTTGCAAATTTCAGTTGATGATGATATTTATACATTGGAGATAAGCTGTTTCTAATTGTATCACTGTTTTTCAGGCCCTCCCCATCACTTAAACATAAACCTGTTGTTGTCCAAGAAGATGGTTCTGAAAGAAGAGATGACTTTTCAAGTGGTTCTATCGCTGGCTCAATTGCTAGTGGCAGTTCTGGATTTGGCAGCTTACCAAAAAAAAGACCTGCTCTGTTTTCATCAGGTTAGTTGAAATATATATAGTGGCCAACACTGATTGCTTTTTTAACTACATTTGCAATAAATCTAGAAATTCTGTCCAATCATCATCAGTTTATTCCAGTATATACTCTCATATAATTGACGCAGAAATAGTGCATCCACTTCATCCATCAACAATAAAAAATTTTTGGTTGCCTGTTTTTTAAATTAAACTGATCAATAATTCATAAGTAAGTTCTGCATTTGATTTTATTGGGGATTTCTCACAGCTGTCTGTTGTATGACATACAGAAAATTAGTTTTAAGCTTCATGAAGGAGGTTAATTGTATTGCATTATAAATCTATTCTAATGCCTCTTCAACTTTCCTGATGTATAGAGGGCACTACTGACCCCACTGTTGATGCACCCTTAAGCCCCAATAATAATAACCACAACTGATGCTTAATTCAGAACTTAAGGCATCATTAACACTTACAAAATAATGGTTTTTAGGTATAAAAATATTAGGAAAATATTCTAAAATCCTGTTTTTAATGGAAGTAGTCCATCTTTTTTTTCCCCTGCAAAAAAAGTTTTACATGCTGAAAAACTATCTCTAAAGAACGATTTAGAGAAAATTTTTCTGTGTCATCTTTTAACCATACCCTCATGTCATAAAATATGATCCACTATAGTATCTCTTCAATCTGCAAGACTCTCCCTCACCCACCATTTCCAAAACACGTTCATGTTGTACTTTATCTGTCCACTTAATTTTCACCATTCTTCTATAGCACCACATTTCAAATGTTTCAGCTGTCCTTCGACTGAAAGATTTCTTTTTTTTTTTCCAAGAAGGCTTCTTTTGCTAGTGCTATTCTGATTTTTACATCATTCCTGCCTTGGCCATCAGTTTAAATGTTACTTCCTGAGTAACGTAATTCACTTCTCCTATTGCATCCGATCCTATGTTTATACTTACTTTTTTTGCTTATGGCTTTATGCCTCGTCGATGTCCAGGTTGTTAGAGGTTGGATAGTACAGCTGACAAGGAATGGGAAGGAATTCGGTCATGGCCTTTTGAAGAAATCATCTCAGCATTCACCTGGAGTGACTTGAGGAAACCGTGGAAAATCCAAATCTGCATGGCCAGATGGGGATTCAAACCTGCGTTCTCCCGAATTAAAGGTCAGGGCGTTACCACTCACCCACCATGCTTGGTGTCAGCATTGCCTTCTTTTTTCAGTACAGTGTTGTTTAAATCATCACTCTGATGCTGTTTCTCTATGTATTCCTTCTATCGGTTAGTTTTATATTCTGAGCTTAAAAGTGGCTTCACAACAAAAGCTTGAATGTTTATATATTGTTTCTTCATTTACCCAAAATTCCTACCAGCCACATCTACTTTACCTACGACTATTTCCTTTTATAATTCTTTGCAATTTTCTTGTAATTGTATGTACTGCTCTCAATATTCTTACAATGACTTCTCAGTATATATATTCTCTCATGTGCTTTGTCATAGATCATTTTAACCTGTTTACTTATAATTCACAGGTACACAATTTCAATACAAGAAACAGAAATAACTTGCACAAAACACAAAAATCTCTGTCATTAGTACAAAGAGGAGTTAATTGTTCTGGTATACATCTGTTTAATAAACTTCCCAAGAGTATAAAACATTCTGCAGATAATAAAGATATATTTTAAGAAAAACTGAGAGATTATCTTATTGGCAACTCCTTCTACTCCATTCAAGAATTTGAACAAATTAATTAATTTTATTCAATATTACTTTTGCAAAATTCTGTTGTAAAAATTAATGTTAATTAGTATTCTCTTTATTGTCCTTGGAATGTTAATTTTTTTTACTATGATTATGACTCATATTGTATGTATGTGTATTAACCATGACATGTTTCACATCCCAGAGGTCCTTCCTCAGCAGGGGTCCATGAAACAAGATTGATAAATAAAATAAATAAAAATAATTCCTTCTTCATCCTGAACATTTTTGTGCCTTCTTCTTTGGTCCAGTGACTCCAAAATTTCTTCTGTGATCCAAGATTTTCATGTGGCTTGTTTTCCTAAAGCCTAATGTTTCTTTACCATCTTTTAATTATTTTTTTTCAGTCCATTCCGTTCATCCTCAGTTGAATTCCTTTCAGATATACTGTTCCATCTCTCAAAATTTTTATGTTAGGTTGTTTCAGTTTATTCACTTCAAGTCTGTTGTGCCTGCGTTGCTTCTTTTCTCTTGAGTTTTAGCCTTACAAATCCCACATCAATATCTCCACTGATAGCTTGTGTGCTAATTATTGTATATTACCCAGATCAGAAATTCTGTGTATTCTTCCACTTAATCTCACTAATCCCAACCATATCTAACCTTAGTCATTCCAGCTTTCTTTTTAAGTTTCCTAAACTACCTTCCCTATTCAAAATTCTAACAAGTTTCATCGAATTTTTCTATCCAGTCTGATGACCCCTCCCTAAGCATTCCCCACCTGGAAATCCAAATGGGGTACTATTTTACCTCCAGAATATTTTATCCAGGAAGAAACCATCATTCTGTATTTAATTTGAGAGGATTACATTTCATCGAGACTCCTTTCTGGTCTTTAACGCCGTGGCTTCTGGTTGCCTCTTTGCTTTTCAATACTGTTGATCATTTCTGAGTTCTCGATTAAAAATTGTAATTTTTTTCCTGAATTTAATCTTGTCTCCTTCTAGACATTTTTTAGATTCTTATTAGTAGCTTGTTTAAGATATGTATCCCTGAATATCTGACTCCTATTTGAACAATTTAAAATGATTCATTATCCTTGTGAAAATCATATCTCTTGTAATCTAATAATTGTGTATTTTACTGTTCGTTTGAAGTAGAGTACAATTGGTGGCTACAAGGGACATTAATGTGTATATGTACTTGGCCACCAATGTTAAACTGAAAGTGATGAGTTAGCAGTAATACTCATGCCTCAAATTTGGGTTCGAATCCCATTCCTTGCCCCCCAGTCTCTTCCTGCCTCTAATGACCTCAATGTTGATATATAAAGCCATAAGATATCAGTGTTAAAATTCTTAACTTCCTGAAAAGCTCTCTCTAGGTTATTCTACTGCCAAACCAACACATGATTCTTATTACTTGCTTCTGAGCTCTGAATACTTTTTCCTTATGTTTTGATATTTGCACACTACAGTAAGGAGCACAATAAACTAGTGCCTTCACACCAACACAAACGACAAGCCATGTGATGCAGCATTTATTTATTTTAATTTATTACCCTTGTTTCATAGATGCAGCTGAGGAAGGGCCTCTAGAAAATGGAATATACATTGGTTAAGTTACAGACATACAGGATGAATAATAATTATAATGAAAAATTATTACAAACAAACAAACAAAACAAACACTAAACAAGAAATTTAAATATGATTTTTGCTAAAGGCATACTTGATACAATTAGCTCTCTTGTACAAATTCCTGGGTGGAGTAGAATGAGCTGACAATAAAATAATCTCTTGAGTTGTATTTAAATAAGTCTTTGTTATCTACAAACTATTTTAAGCTTTTAAGAAGTCTTTGTGTTAATGACAAAGTGGTTTGTATTTAGTGCAATTTATTTTTGTTTTTGTATTGAAATTGTGTACTTGTGAGTTTGATGTAAACAAGTTAAATTGTTCTGTGACAAAGCAAATGAGATATTATACATACTGAGAAGTCATTGTAAGAATATTGAGCTTTTAAAAGAGTTGCCTGCGAGACGTTCTTATTTTTACTCTACACGGCTTCCTTATAACTATTTTTCTGCACTATGAAAATGTTTTTACTTTGTGAATATTTTGCCCAAAAAATTATGCCTTAAAAAGGAGTAGTACATCTGTTTTGTAATTCAAGCTCTTCCATTAAAGAAAGTGTTCTTATTGCAAAGGTGGCACTACTTAACTTCTTCAGCAGTAATGTAATACGTTCTTGCTTCCGGAGTTTATCATCTATTTGAATGCCAAGGAATTTTATACCCTTTGTTTCCAAGATTGTTATATTTTTATAATTTATGTGTAAATCTTGCTACGCATAATGTTTTGATTTTAACCTAATGTTTTATCAAAATTTTAGTTTAATCAGTTTGCCTAAAACCATTTGGCTACTTCACTGAGTACTTAATTTTCATTTAATTGCAGATTGCTTTTTTTTCCAGTCAGTTTATTGTCCAAGGGCGTTTCCAGCATCAAAACTAGAGGGGGAGGGGGGCAAGTTATGAACTAGGGGGGAGCAACTCAAATTGGTTTTGAGCAAGTGGGGTGGGGGACTGAAGCATGACAATTTCTTACCAAATGAAACTCAAACCTATTGAGGAAACTATTTTTATTATTAATTAATATGGGTAGTGAACCAACCACTTAATCTAAGGTCCTACTATGCAGTTAATTAAGATCGTAACTCAGTTATAGTTTTTTATGTAAACATTAACCGTCTCAGATTCTCAGAAATTTTTTCAATAACTTTGTTTGTCAGTACCTCATAGTGTTTTTTTTTACGAAATTTTGATGCACACTCATCGGGCATAATCCAGTCACTTTCCTCTCCCAAATTGCTCCTGAGCCAGTTCTTCACTCGTTGAAGTGTACTGAAGGCAGCTTAATTTTTCTTGTGTGTGTGTGTGTGTGTGTGTGGAGGGGGGGGGCAGCTGCTGCCCTCACTGGATATGCCCATGTTAGTGTCGTAGGCAAATAAAATTATTTTTGCCTTTCCTAGGTGTGTTTAAACCACATCATCATGAACAAACCACTGTTCCCATTCTGGCAATATTCACACAAAATTTAATTGAAATGGCACTAAAGGATATTGTTTTATATAATTCATTGTGATTTGTGGCACTAGAATCTGGTAGGCATTTCGACTGCTAGAAAGCTCTGCCAGACAATAAGAAAATGATTCCTTTAAGTATGAGCAAAATCAGCTTTTAAATATAGAAATTATGCTCCTGCATCACCTATTGGAAAGAAACAACTAAAAACCTTAATCGCCATCTCTGTAACATATGGTATGAATATGGCTTCAAAAAGTTCAGTAGGTTGTTAGTAATGATGTGGAAGGAGAAGTGGTGGAGCTTTCTTGCAGTCGAAATGATGTGTTCAACTTTGAGCTTTTATTTGGAAGTTTATACCACAGTTTACACACATACAAATAAAGCATTCTGTTTACACACATACTGAGCAGCACTACTTCAGATATTGCTTATGGGTCATCAACAGGCATAAACTTTCCTAATGAGTGGTGTTATCAAGGAGAGGTAGAATCAAATGATATGCTTGAACATGACTAAAACATTCCAAACAACATAAATTTAGAAGGAGAGGAGAAGACCCAAGAAAATGGATAAACCGTGATTGTTCCTCTGCTTTTACCGATCCAGCCAATATTTCTTTGCCATTTTACTGTAAATTAACAGCACAAATCTCAAATACCACGTTACAAAGTTGCGCGCACAGCTAGTGTACGATAAAAACAGAATGGGTCTTGGGTAGAGCCTTATGGAATGCCGTATTGTATTTTGTTCCATTTTGAAAAAGCATCTTCTCTGATTTTGAAATAAAAAAGAGTGTCTTTTTACATTTGGCTTTCTGTATATTTATTAAGCAATTTAGCTGCAGTTCCATGTATTCCATTGTTTCAATATTAACTCATGGTTAAACAGTCAAATGCTTTTGCAAGATCACAAAAAATTCATAAAGGATAAACTTTATTATTCACTTCCTTAAGTATGTCACAGATGATCGTTCTGGGAACCCAAACTGTGAAGTACTTGTATTAAGAATATTATAGTGTGTAACATCATTTATTACTCTATGATACACTAGATTTTGAAATATTTTTGAGAATACTGTAGGATAATAACATGGAATGATAGTTATCTGTACATGTCACTTCTCCTTTTTGAATAATTGTTTTACAACTGCATATTTTTGTCTGATTGGAAATACACCTTGCATTTAGGATTAATTACAAATGTGACTTGTGTGAATGTCTTTCCAGTAATTTACTAGTAACATTTTCATAACCATAAGTATGTCTAGGTTTTAATTGTTTCATGAGGTAATTTATTTCTAAGGCTGTTACTGCTGACCATTAAATCCTCACAAATCTATTTAGGAATGCAGTGTGAAGAAGGTTTAGGGCACTATCTGGAGATTCTTTTTTGATGCTGATTTTCTCTACAACTGTAGTAAAATATTTGTTAAATATTTTACAAAGTTCTTCTACTTAACTATGCACAAAACGGATTTATTTTTATGTCTTTTGAGTGATTTACATATTTTCCTATTTTATTATATTCCAAATGGTTTTTATTTTATTCCTTTAATTCTTTACTTTCTCTGATACAAAGATGTTCGTGGTCTTTCTAGTTACATTTTTAGAATAATGTTAGTAGTGACCTTTCCATGTTTGGCTATCCGAAGCTCTTACTTTCATGCGAAGGTGAAGTTTTACGCTTGAATCTGGTAGACACACTGGTAGATAAAATTGCACAACTGTCTATAGATAATTAAAATTTTGTGTGTGTAGACTGTTCAGAACAACTTGCAGAGTAGCTGGTAGACATTGTCACACCTACGTAAAAGTCTCGTTATAGCCACTTAGATTATTGTTTTTTAACTTACGGTAATATAGAAGAATATGATGTTGGTGGACATGAAACGTTTTATCACAGGGACCTGCATTCAGTAATAGTATATTTGATAAATTGTGAATGGAAGGTGCCATGGGATTCTGAAATTTCACGCATTTGACTTCAAATGATTTTGAAGATTTACATCAGATGGTTAGGTAAAAAATTGCACAGCAGCTCACAAATTTCCAAGAAACTATGCTAGTTTCTTTCAGTTTGGCAATAATTGGTGAGTGGTGATTCATTCACCAGCCCCAATTACACCATCATGATATGAAAACAAATGCTTTCACAACTATACACAAAACTATTATTTATCTCTGTGTTCATTGTCAATCAAAGTTACATCCCATAGACACAATATACTACGGAAGTATTCAATTTAAATTTAAAGTTTTCTCCATTGACCACACTTCAAAAATAATTAAAAAAGGAAGAAGTACCACTGAGGACGGAGACTACAGATAGTGATGAGGAGCGTCGCTGTTTCTATATAAACAATACATCCACTCTATGAAATGTTGAGTAACAAGTCGCAAGTCTTCAATTCGAGATGGGAGACCTGTAGACATGACATTTTTGTTAATGGAGTGTTGTGGAACACCCAAATTGTTCCTGACTATCTATCCACAATCGCAGAACTTTGTTCATGGACATGCTTTGTGCAATTTTGTCTACCAATGTGGCCAAGGCTTTAGTGATCAGTGGCTTTACATCCTACCCATAATAGCTCCACAGTGTACAGAAAAGTCGCAACTGAGATGTATGCCTACAAAACTTTTAAATATATCTGGTACACACTGCAACAGCATCAGCTCTTCACAACAAAATCTCAAGAGAATTTATCCTGAGGTACCTGATAAAAATGCCATTAATCTTCTAACAAAGCAATTGTTCTGCTTCTCCTTTCTCACATTTTCCTCTGTTTTTCACAGTTAGCATATAATATCTCTCTTTCTCACTGAGAGTATAATATTGAATTTTTATTTTCAGATCTAGTTCCTAGCCAAGGATTGCCTGAACCACAGGAACAAGTTGAAGGTGGAACAGTTTTGCAGTCGGTAGCAGCAGTTGAAATAGATGATTGTCATGAACCAGGACATTCTAGGAATTCATCCAACACCAGCCAAATGAGCCGGGCATCTGGATACAGTTCATTGAACAGCCAGTCACAGCATAGTCGGCAGAGTAGTTCCGGTGACTCTGGACATATACGGTATGTAATCACTGAAAGTAAAGACAATAGTTTGGAATTTTATTCTGTCCTTTATTTAATTTTTTGCCACTGAATGCTCTTTTTTCTGAAATTTGTATATAGAAATAATTACAAAGAATTTAAATATGTTTGTAGTTATAGTGACTTTTAATTATTGGTTTATTTTTGTACTTTGTAAATATTAGTAATATTGAGTCCAACTTCAACAATTACTGGGTATGCAAATATTAATGTTATTTCACATCCTGTACAAGATGTGGTAAGTCAATAATTACATATGTAGACTGTCCATTTTCTTTCCACTTATCTGCTAGTTTCACATCATTTGGTAGTGTAGTGTGTAACATTATAAGGTGATTAGAGAGGGTGTTGAGATTTTCTTCTAGTACCAAGTTTAAAACCAATATCTTTGAGTTAAATCCTCTGCATGACACAGTATTATTTAAAAATAATGTCGTGAATAGTTATGCACAGTATTAATTTTTTAAACAATTTGTGTACGTTGTTTGTGCCACAAACTATAGTTTTAAAATCTCCTCCCTCCCCCTAACCATATAATCTCAGTATTTAAGAAGAAGAAAGTGGAACTGCAAGGGAGATGGAGTAGGCAGAAGCACACTCCAGCCATCATGAGTTCTTCCTCACTAGTCATTGGAGGGAGGGTAGGGTGCATACAGGATTTTCAGTTTCACAAAAATATTACTCTACTGATTGAGCTATGTGGCCCACCAAACTTAGTACTGTATTATGGAATGTTATCTAAGACTTCTGTAATAAAAGATACCTCATATGTTAAAACTGCAAAATGATTTTCTAATATAGTTTTGCCACTGTCTGTAATTTAATTGTATAGGATGAAAGTTTGCAGTTAATAAACTGGAGCAAGGATAGAGAAAGTAAACCAATTGTACACCAAAGCTGAAGGCAGGTGTATTGCAGCTGTGTAAAAGTTCGATGAATGCAACAAACTAACATCATTTCAGGTGACCCGATAGTCACGTGGAGGAGTATTCGGTCATGCAGTTACCTAAGATGGGCTTGTTTAACAGTAGCTATTATAGTATTGTTAATTAATTTAATATTTTCCCAAAACTGTTCTTGAATACTGATTATCACTAAAGGAGCCTTGCATAGTACAAGTGAGCAAATTCTTTTAATTTCAGATTTTCAGCAGTCTCATTATGTAAATTTATTCTGTTATCATGGTATTATGTATTGCAAATTTTCAGTAAAATGAACTTGGGTCTTATAGGTGTTGTAAATGATTACTAGAGTAACTTAATACCATTCCGATCTCTATTGTGAAGTCACATATGCATGAGATTATTGTCTATTGTAAAAAAAGATATCAATTTTGAAGTTATATACTGGCCTTGATACACTGAGGTCTTCTAATTTTTTCTGGAATATTGTATATTTTATAACTTATCTTCGTACATTATTCAGAATTTTAGGAGTTTCATTTGCTTAATACTGGTGACAGGGTTTATTTAAATCCTGTACTTGTAGTGTGTTTTTCTGAAATCCATAAATCAGTTTACCTCCTCATTTATAAATAATGATATTTTTCCACTTGTAAACTAAATAGCTCTTGTATATGTATGTATGTATATTCTACATTTATTTTCTTAATAATTCCACACCAGTTTCACAATCATAAATCAGTTTGTTCAACATCTCAGTATGAGGAAACTTTTAAGCCAGGGGTTGAATTTATCCCTTTGTACTAGACTGTTTTGAAGCTCTATGGGTCAGTCTGAAATCTCAGAAACAGTTATAACTTGTTTCATCAAAATTGGAAGTGTTTTTATAAAAATTATATTGAAACAGTATTTTGGGCAGTAGATGCATAAATTGCATCTTGAGTAGTAAATCACTGTAAGGTGTTTAGATATCTTCCCCTCATTAACTTAGATTTTTTTTAGAGGTGATGAGAGAAGAACTAGGAACTGGAGCAGTTTGGTACAAAGTAGCAGAACACAAAGTTTTAAACTTTGTCATCCCCCTATTTAGAATTGCTGCAGTAAATAAGTACTATCACCAGTTTTTCTATCTACCTTAAGAAAAACATGACTGAGGTTGGTAGCTATGTTTGACACAAGAGAAATGAAAGAATGCTTTGTATCTAAAATTTTGCAGTTACTTGTTGAAGTATAATTTTTCCTCTTTAATTTGTGCACTTATGTGATTGTTTTATTCAATAAATGCAGATATTTTTAAATGAAAATTATCCTCCAGGCCACAGAAACACTACTGGCTTAGTATCTTGGCATGCCTATTTTATACCAATTGTCCATTTCTTTTATAGTCATTCACGTATGATGTTTATTGGACTGATCACTTGTAGGCCTTCTATAAAAATGAAACTCGGGCAGAGGTGTTCACCAAACTTTTCAGTACATAGTTTTGGCATGTGTCCATTTCCTTAGCACCAACTTCATTATTTTCTTTGCAGTAGGGACAATATATTTATTACTGGAAAGTAAATATGTTCTAAATTCTCTGCTATGTTGATAAATCCTTGTAACTGATCAACTTGCTCATTGTATGGGCTGGTAAACCATTTTTTTTCCCCTATCACTCCTCAAGGAAGTAATCCTGTTCACTGTTTTGAGCAACCACACTTTTGTTTACTCCTAGCTTCCTCTTCATTCAACAGCTCTCTTCATTTTTGCCCCCTACCTTTTACAAGCAACATATGTTTCTGTGTGGATAATAACATGTATTATTCATTGCCTGACTTCTAGGAGTGTAATTTATATTTTCTTATATAAAAAATTTGTACCTCTTTTTTAATCCATTTCACATTCTTGTTTAACGTGATACATATTTGGCTAGCTGTGAAATAATTTCTTTTTTTCTCCAGTTTCTACTTAAACTTGTTGATCATTTACTTTTTTCTTACTAGGGTCATTAATTAATAGATATTGTTTGTATTTCATTTACTGCTTTGCAGAATTGTTTCTTCTGAAAACATAAGCACTGATAATGTAAAATTGAGATGGTAAAATACTTGGGTAAGATATGTAACTATTTGAATACTGGAAATTATGTTGCCTTTGTTTCGTTGAAGTAATTTAGTTTCTAATTTTCTGTTTAATATTAGTGGTTTTAACCTTAAATGAGAGTGTAGAAATATAAATAAGCGTGTTACAAGAAGCTTGAGAATCTCTCAGGTTGAAATGCTGTAACGGATTTATGATAAATTATCAGATCAAAGATAGAAAGTTAATTTTCCAGTGCTGAGATAGTATAGGAGAAAAAAGCACAAAACACTTTTAAGCTGTCATATTTCTAATATTAAAATAAAATAAAAATAGTTGCAGCTGTATTTTCTTTACAAATCTGGTTGTAGGCCATCTTCTGCAGTTGCTGGTTAATAGATTATAAACCAAAATTCCGTTGGAAGTACTTTCCTTGCACAACGATTCATTATTGTGCGAGTTTAGATACATTTAGTGAATTGATCATATAGGTAGTCTGATCAGTTGTTGTATGAAATGGGCTTATATAAAATGAGAAAACTGTATGAGGGGGTTGCTACAGTACTGCTGCATATAATGAGATGACTTTAATCAGCAAAATTAAAAGTGATCTGCTGTTTCACTGAACAAGTCCACTCAGTCTTAGCTGCTTTGCTGTTTTATTATTATTGTATACCAATTTACAGTAGTGTGTTTTACACAGAAAATATAACCACAGTAATTAGATAATATTTACTGATTAAAGCTACTTTCTAGTGACCAATCCATCTTGATACAGTGATCAGGCACCTGCGTATACTTCTGTTTGAGCAATCCATTACAATATGGCTATGGTTCTTAACATAGATGGGGACTATTAATCTAAAAGTTAACTTTGTTAATCGCTAATCTGCTACTTAAAAAGTTAAGTTTGATAATCGTTAAAGTGTTACATTTTTTGCAAATTTAACACAAATTAAAGTTAACCATCCAAAAGTGGAACTGATGTTTGTTTTGCAATAGGTATTACTGCAAGCAGTACCAAGGTGCTATGTACCGTGAAGTGGATCAATAATACGTCTACCCAATGTCCTTCTGAAAATTGAGTTTTTACTTCTATGTTTTAACCAGCTTCTCAAATGTATTGGATTCTTCAACATGTAGTGGAATCATATTGGCAACGAAAGGTTTACAATACAGCGGTCCACACCTGCTTGGAATACGATAGTGCCGGTAGCTACAATGTCAAATGTTTTTTGACGTAAAATTTTATTAGCAGATGGAGATGAAATCAAATAAATTCTGCTCCTATCTACATCAGAAGAAGCCACAGCACTTGAAGAAGGCTTTGATTTATTTTTATTTTTCCCCACGAGTTGGCCCTGCTTTAACTTTGTTTTCAAACTGTTCATATTTTGATTTATGCATCCTCTCCATATGTTGTTTAAGATTATTAAGGCTAGACACGTGAGCCTTGATTGTAGAAAGTTTATATATCAATTGTTCTCCCAGTTGTGATTTAAATGCAACATAATCGTATAAATGTGGCCAAGGATTTTTAATATTCTTGTTGCTTTAGTTAGTGTTGCTGTTTTCACTAATGGTTTCAAGAATTCAGTTTCCATGACGTAATCATGTAACGAATGTCAGTTTAATTCATTTCACTAACTAACATCAAACCAATACCAACTAAAAACTGACATTTTCCTGCCAGTAAAAAAAGTTAAACTATAAAAATGTCAAAATCAATCACCGATTGAATTATAAGCGAGTTGTGAGCTCCAGTTTGCAGATGCTTGAATAAGTTTGTATGTTACTGTAATTGATATGTTCGAATCAAAATGACTTAGATGTTATGGTTATCTATGTAGCATAAATAATGATATATGGCCAGAGATGATATTAAAGTAGGTTCCAACAAAGTGTAGAAATAATACATCCAAGACGAATATGGATGCAAGGTCTCAACTTGCAAATGGCTGAAAATACTCAACAAGGCCAAGTCTGGATGGACTAATTTTGATGGAAACTTGTATGCTAGAAACAACTTAATATTGGAAAATTTATTCTTTTTGTTGAACTATATCAGCTTTAATCGTGGAACGAAAATTTTCAGCTGATGGATTCCTCAATAAATAACAGAGAAGAGAGACAATGTAGTTCCATTCATCACCTGCCTCCCCCATGGTAAACACATTGGGAAGGCTGTTTGAGTAACTCAGCACATACAGTCACAACAAATATTTTAGAAAATTTGAACAGAAATTTCTCTGAAATGTGTTCCTGTGACAGAATATTATAAATAGCATTCTTTCAGAATGTTGAGGCACTCTATTTTGCAGATGATATACATAGATGAGAGAAAGTGGTTATGGAAGAAGAATAGGTAAAATCCATTGGTAATATCTAGGGATAGATCAGGGGCAGATCCAAGGGGGGGTGGGCTAGGGGGCTGAAGCCCCCCCAAAAGTATCTAGGTCCACCCCTAACATTGTAATTTTGGAGACTTTTTTTTTTTTTTTTTTTTAGCTCTTTGGATTGGAGGCCCAAGGACACTATAAAGACTACCCCATGGCCCACTCAAGCCCCCCCCCCCCAAACCAAAATCCACTGAAGGCAAGCCCTCTGAACCAAAATTCACTCAAGCCAAGGGCCCCCCCCCAAAACCAGAGTCCGCTCAAGCCCCCCCCCCCCCAACCAAAATCCTGGATCCGCCCCTGGGATAGATCCTTCAAAATGTGACAAATCTGCATGCAGATTCAACATCTAAAATGCGGGTTGTGGTGGGGAAATATTAAAGAATATCTGATGAAAATTTTTTTGAGGAAGCAAGAAGTAAAGAAATGGTTGAATGGCGTGGTAGATGCATTGATGGTCTATCATAAATTTAGTGATAGGTTGAACTATCTTGTATTATTTGCATTTAAAAGCACTGAGATGACTACTGCAGTTGTGGTCAAAGTTGGTATAGACTCATAAGTATGCTTGAATATGTGTATAATAGATGTCGATATGTCTTTCTTCCCCCAGAGAGAGAGAGAGAGAGAGAGAGAGAGAGAGAGAGAGAGAGTGGAGAATACATGATTGGAGTGTGGGTGAGGAAATGTAAACAAAAAAAAAAAAAGGAAATTGTGCAAACTTTATGAAAATGTGTTGTGTGGAACTATCCAGAATAGAGAAGGATACACTAAAATCAGTTTTCGTACTTCTCTTAACACCAGTTGCTGCTTTTACCTTGTCCTATGTCACTGCATCTATACTACAGTGTGTGTGTTCGCCAATATTTTTTTATCCATTATTGAATGTAACAGACATCCAAGTATTTTAGTCATTAGCTGTTTGTAATTTTTATGTACAGAAACCTTAGATTCATGTATGAGTTTTAATGACTAAAAACAGGGTAATAGTGTAAAAAACTAACACTGTAAAAATTTAAAGTAGAACAGTGTATTTGGTTTTTTACTAGTTTAATACTTAATTATATTAATTTTTAATGAAGTTATTCTCTGTTTGTTTTAATTTGTATGTTCCTACCATTTTTGTAAAAAAGTTTTTTTGTGTGGTTTTGTTTTTTAGTAATTTGTAAAAGCATATTGTCACTTTTTCAGTTTTAGAGCACAATGCTTATTAACAGCACACTTTTATTAATTGTGGTATTTGGAGTTTTTGTGTCTTTTAATTGTTTTTTTTTTTTTTTTTTTTTTTCAAATCATTTCTGCATATGTGACCTGAATTATTAATTTAACTTTAGTAGATTAGAATTGTTCTCAATAATTGTTGTTTAGAAAAAATGGAAGATAGTATTGTATACAAAACTAAACAGTTTACATAAAAACTCCAAAAAACATACTTGGGTATTTATGTATCCCCTTACATTTGACTGTTGTTTTCCTCGTCCTGCATGGGCTTGTAGGTCCCCATCGTGGCCAGTGTGGGTGCCACGCTTGCACCCAATCTCCGATACTGCTTCAACGACAAGTCCTCCAACTCCCCGTTCTCATCAAAATACACCACCTAGGAAGCTGCATTTTCAGTGGTGGCGAAGCACATTGTCTCTTGGGCTGAGTAATTCCCACGAAAACCGAACTGCCAGTTCCACACCAACTGCTACAACACATCCGTCTGCCATATCTCTGAGCAGGCATTCCTCAGGAGGCTTCCATTTTCCTCCCTGGTCTCCCTCTTGCTTTTCACTGAAAGCATCCTCTTCTCCTGGAATGCTCAACGAGGTTAGTCCTAATTCAACCAGAGGCCTGGGATTCACTGAAGGCAGCTGTGGACATATTGGAAGGTAGGGCTGAATTCTGATTTGGTGTGCTTGCTTCTGAGGGTTTTCTTCTTTTCCTTTTTAACTTTTTTATTCTTTCTTTCTTTCTTGTTTGAAGCCAGAATTTGTATATTCAACTGATAGTTTTCTCTTTTCTGAATATATTTATGAGGCATTATGAGTGACTGAACTAATTTTTGAGTGTATTTTATGTATGCTGATAGTTGCAGGCCTGCGCTGTATGCAGTATATAGTATTTCGGAAATTATTTCCAGTTTAATATTTTGGTATATTTTTTGATACAGTTTGGGAGGATTTTAACCGCTTCTGAAGTTTAGGCTGCTTTTAAATGCTGTGCCCCTTTTCTTTCATGTATGTTTCAATATGTTGTGCTTTGTACACATATATGAAGAAGTGAGAACATAGAAATGAATATGAGGTGATTTTTCTGTGTTGAGGATAGAGAAAGTAGACATTTTTCTTTTAGGTTATGGAGCAAGGTACTCTGATAGAGAGAGAGAAGAGAACAGTGATGTAACTATCTAAATCCTCTGCTTAACACTGAAGGGTGTTGCCAAGAAATTTTATATTTTGCATTGTACTAGACTTGGTGGTGAGTAATTATTGCTCAGGCATTTGGGAGGACATTAGTTCAAGCCCCGTTGTGACCTTCTGAATTTTTGTTTCAAAAAATCACTTCGTGTAAATTGTAGGATGTTTGCTTCAAAAGACTAGTTCCTTGTTCCCAATTTTTTCCCGACTTTGATCATCTCAATGTCAATGTGACATGAAGCTACAAGAATTTTTTTTGTAGTAATTTATTATGTTTGTATGTTTTTTGTAGGATTTGCTGTAGTGTGTGATGGCTTCTTTCTCTACTCTTAACATAATGGTGCTAACAAGCATCTTTTGTGCACCATGAAAACATTTTTGTTAGTTCCTGTTGTGTAAAGTGTTATAAGATTTAAACAGTTTTATCAATTTTTTGATCAAATCAGTGACTTGTTTGCTTTGTTTATTCCTACTGCAATAATATGATTTTTGAAAACACACTAGAATCTTGCCATATGGGAGTAGCTGTTGCTGTATCAAACTTTGAGTGGAAGTGGCGAAATTCTGTCATAGTACTTGGGACCAAGGATCAATCCCTGGTTCAGGCTACCAGTTTTTAGTCTTATATTGTTTCTGCAACATCACTCAACATGAACACTAGGATGTTTCTATTTGAAGGTCATTATTTATTTTCTGATTCATTCCTTATCAGTGATTCTTTCTACAGTTAAATGCTGCCAAAAAGTCTCAAAGTCCTTGAGGGAAAATGAAAAAAAGGGGGTGGGAGAGAGTGATGCCTATTAACAACCTCTTCTAGACTGGAGTTTGTAAAATCAGTAATATTTGCAAACCAGACTATCATATGAGGGTGATCTGAAAAGTTCTCTGCCCTGACCTTAAATGAAAATGCTACTGGTAAACCATGAAATATGAAAATTTGGTCATTACTCTGCAAAAACGGCTAAGGTTTTTTTTATGACATTCTGCACATGTATTCATTCATCGTGACGATAAATCAGCATTAGCATCAATGGTCAAGGCCAAGTAGTAATAAACTGACTCTTTTAGAACTTCAACATAACAGTTTGTTAGGTTTGGTGTTTTATTCAAGATTTTCCATCCCTGATAATAAACCAGAAAAAATACTCGTGAATCTTAAAAATCTGACTAATCGGAAACTGCCAGTCAACAGCTGTCTCATATCCTCAAATTAAGGAATTATATCATGTGTGGAATATCAACATGTGTATATTGTGGATTCTTATCTTTGCAAAGCATGTTGGCAAAATCTATTGCTGACACATAGCATCAGGGGATTGTCCCATATGATAATAAAATGGCTGGAGTGTGGTGTTAATTACATCTCCTCCATTCCAATACTGAGGTCATGAATGGGAACCCAGAGCTCTACTTCTTCCTGTACATCACTCTTGGCTCCTGACAAGGATTATCCTTCAGTAGGATTGTTTTCAAATTAAATTACTTTAACAATTGTTTTGGTTTCATTTGCTATATGCTACAGAGCTCTTCATTTCTAATTTGTTGCTTGTTATTATATGAACTGTGTGCTGCCTTACTTAAATGATTTAAAAAAATAAAATGGCTCTTTCATGTCTGAAGTAAAGACGTAGTACCTATTTTTGGAAATTGAGGTGAAATTTAACTCTTACTTTGTTGCCATAAATAGAAAGATTGTTATCAAATGAAAATCATAGATTGTAAATCAGAATATGTCATAATGTAAACACAAAATGCAGATGGTTTCTCTCCCCCAGGAATATTCTAAAATTAAATATCAATTACTCTTTGAATTTACAGAAACTGAAAAAAATTACCAACCTTGGTTTGATTCTAAATGAGATATGTTGTTAATATTACCTACTGACTCAACCTGAATTTGCTAGTTTCCTTGAAGCTGAGATTAAATCTGAAATGAAGCATCCTTGTGGATATATTTTTTAATTAATTTAGAAAATGAAACTGTTTCATTTATGGGATATGTGTTAGTAATCAGGGCTGTCACTAAGCATCCGAACGCCTGCATGCAAACCTGATTTTGTCATCTGCTTCTTTACGTTTCCTGCCCCATTTTATTACTTATGCAATACCACAAGCAAAAAAACACTGATAAATCTGACATAGTTCACCATGACATTAACACCTGGTGCAAAATATGATGAGGCAACTGTGGAGAGATCAGTTGTGGCCTCAACAAGGGAAGGAAGCATCAGGAATTTTAAACAACACAACTACTTCAATGAAGACAGCAGGCTATTTGCTTCATGCTCATTGGTATGCCAACACGAATAGTATCTCTGACGAAGGCTGTAGAATGTCAAATAAAAAACATTGCATTCCTGCAAAATCCAGTTGTTATTAATATTTTAAGCTTTTATAGTAATAAATAAAAAAGACCAATAAATATATGTATAACTGAATATAACAACACATTAAACTTTCATAATAATAACAAATTGAAAATTCAAATTATTTTTAGTGTCATTAAATATTTGGTATGTAAGAACATAATGGCAAAGTCATATTTGCCTTCCTCCTTTAAATATCTGTTCTCATTTATTGAACTTAATTAAAACATCTTGAATTTAGGGAGCAGTCATCTAGATTTGTAACTGTACTCAGAAATGACAGATGCAGAAACCCTTTTTATTTTAAAGCCATTTCCATGGTAGTAAATTCCCTGGCTCTTATTCGATCTGGAACATATGGAGGATTTTGTCAACACCATTTTTCTATATAATGTTTTGTTAATTCAGAGCGGTAACAATAAGTGCTTAGTGATGAGTTTGAATAACTAAAAATAACCTGGAATTGGGGATCAATGTTGATGTAATTTGCCACTCTTTTACTGTGCTGCCTTGTGACACATATTTTGCATGCATGCTTACAATAGCCCTGCTACTAACACTACACAAAATATTTACATTGCAGGGCTCAATTAATTCAAAGGAAAAAACACAGTTATATCAAATTATTAGAAATAATGTTCTAAACAAATATACCCTTTTTTTGTCATTGTCGCGGTCATTAGAGTTGGGAAATGACTAGGGTCAAGGAATGGGAAAGAATTTGGCCATGGCTCTTTTAAAGAGACCATCCCAGAATTCATCTGGAGTGATTTGGGGAAACCATGGAAAATCCAAATCTGGATGGATGAATGGGGATTCAAATCCACATCCTCTTGAATGCAAGGCTAGAGCATTACTGCTCACCTGCCATGCTCGGTACTGTTAGAGCTAGGATAGGATTTTTGACAAATAAAGGAAAGAAAAAAATTAGCAGTGGCATTTTGTAGTGAACAAGCATTGGGCTGGGGTGCAAAAAATATTATGGAAAGTCAAAATTTCGATGGACAAAATTGGAATTGAGCTCAGGTGTCCATAGAAACCAAGTCTGAATGTCGTCATATGTTCTGCTTCTGCCTTTAATTGTAATTTGAATAGAGAAAGAAACCATTGTGTACTGTTGTTAAAGGAAGAACATATATTCCATTATGAAAACTGAAAGTGAGATTTTGAGATGTGGGCCTTAAATCACATTGCCACCTCTCACCAGTGCTCTCTTCATGGCTTTATGATTCTATGTATGTTCTGTTCTGCTGATTTAAATTCTGGTTGTTGATAGTCCTCTTCCCTCTAACATTGCATTTATCATCTTTATGTCTATCCCATTTTATACATGCTTTTAAATTTTTCTATCTGTCATCACACACAAATGCACTCTCTCATACGCATATTTTTTTACCAAATTTTTGTTTTCATTGATTACTTCCTTATGTGCTATGAAAGTGTATTTGTCCTGTGAATGGCATTTATTTGATTTAAAACTAACCAATATTTTAAGGCATTTTTTCCAGGAAGCAGATTCCTTCTACACTACTGATTGTGAAAATTGCAACACCAAGGAGACCTGACTGCAATGAAATTTACTACACTGATTAGAATGATACAAATGATTAGAATTACAGAGCTGAATATGCACTTTGAATGTGAGAATTCAGAACAGTGTGAAGTTACTATGTGCTGCAATCAGAGTCTCTAAATGTCATGGCATGGAATCAAAGGGAGCCTGCATATGCCGTGGCAAACACACTGCCACACAATTTGAAGGTTCATCCACAAAGTATCAACAATGGTTGCAGGAGGACCAGAAGGAACAAGTTTTAAACTGACCATATACTGGACATGTTTAATAGGTTACATGTCAGGTGAACATTCAGTAGTACTTGATGTTCTTTGAAGGCTAGTACATTTCTTGCCACATCTGGCAGGCATTGTCCTGCTAAAATATAGCCATGTGGAGCTGCCTGCGGGAGGATCAGTGGCTAGGGTTCTAAAACTTTCCCGATGCAGCAGTTTCTGTTCAGACTGCACAAAGTATGTAGCAGATGAGATTGCATGTTATTGCCAGTAGCATCCCAAACCATCACACTTGGTGTTTGTCCACTATGCCAAGCAACAATGCAGTCTGCCCGATTGTGTTGATGACGGTATTGTCTAATATGTATATGGCTATCACTGTAGTAGAGGATGAAGTGGGACTTGTTCAAAAACACTACACACTGCCACTCAGCTAGCCAGTGATGGGTGTTGATGTGCTCATTGCAGTCTGAGGAGTTGATAGTTTCAAATCAATGGGAACTGATGCAATTGCTTGCATCCAACCTGTCCGGACCTCAGCAGACAGGTTTGAACTAATTACACAGATATATCCACATCTGTTGCAATACTCTAACATCAAGCTCACACTGTGGATGGAGCTGTTCTGTTGCTTACAGCTACTCAAACAATATGGTGGTCATTCTGTGCTGTGGTCACATTATGTGGTCCAGTACCAGCTCATTGCTGTGTATGACCCTCTTCTATCCACTGGTTTCACACAATCATCACTGCCTTGTGTGAACCGCAATGTCACGGTATGACAAACCCAGCATCCAATCATTCTGTCGCTTTTGAACTCGCTCATGTACTGATATTGCGCCTTGCACACCAGCACTGTATTGCATGTTTCCACTTTGTTTGATAGTTTTGCATCTACTGAGAGTGATGTAACGGTGACCTGTACGGTCACATAAAAGAGGGCCAACATACATGACAACATACAGCAGTCTTGATGACTTATTATGGCTCCACTGTTCTACACATCATCTGATTTTGGAGTGATTCCTACATTCCTCCCGGGTATTGCAATTTTCACAATCAATAGTGTATTACTATATTTTATATGTAAACATATTTCTGTAGAATCCTTCAAAAGGATCACAAATTTACTAACACTGTTTTCATTGGTTTGTATTATTTAATTTACAGTTGCAACATATTATCCATCAATATGAAAATGCAATAGTTGTTGCCATCTTGTATTGAGGATCATAACCAACAGTATTTTGTTTTCAGCATTCTTCAAAATTGAGTGAAAATATCTTTTGTAGTGTAGGGGGCTTTGCATGTGTGGGCTTGTATTGCAGGGGGGTGATGTCACAACATCATCGCAAGCTGTTTGAGAGCACATCTAAGCTACCCACTGTGGCTATCAGTCCAGATGACCAGCCAGAAGAGAGTGACACCATGTCATTACAACCTACAGTGATTCACAGGAGAAGTAGCACAGTGTCAGTCGGTGTTCATTGTTGTATCTGCTGCTTGTCTTGCTGTCTGCCATGTCTGCTATATCAGGTTTACATTATCTGTAGCTCAATTCCAAATGTAGCAATGGACATTTTTATTTTGTTTGATATTTCTGTATTTGAAGTATATTGTGGAAATGTCTTTCAGTAAAACATAAACTGATAATTAAAATATACCAATATCAGAAGGGGAGACTTGCATGAGGAATTATTAGATCATCTATAATTTGCAATCACTTTCTTATTTTCTGACAACATTACTTGAAATTTATTGTGTGTACAATTTTTTGGAAGTAAGAATTGACTCTCAAGACTACCCTTTGATGTTGTAGATCAGTCACATGTTTATAAGCATGACTGGATTTGAAACACTTATTAAGGAAAGTCAGTTTTAATTATTATTAAAATTTTCTTCTTCTACAAACTAGTACTTTTATCACACACTCTATTGTATCTTTTAATGTGATTTATGTATTTTGAATTGTGCAGTAGCTCTTAATGTAACATAATGTAAAGTGGTGTTTCTTGTGTATTTGTGTGTGTGTGTGTTTTTTCTTTCTATGATGTATGAAGCCTTGAGCAGTCTTGTTAGAAGAGCTAATGCATGTTTCATCACTGTAAATTTCATGGTACAGCTTCTTTGGATGTGCTTTTCTTTTGTAGTATCTTTTACATAATCATTAGGTCCAGTGTAATATATCAATAAATTCCACCACATTGCTATCGGTCCAGTTGAGTGACCAGAAGATTATGTTTTTACCGCCTACAGTGATTCATGAGAGAAGAAATATAATGTAACACTTTGGAACTTCCTTATGACTGATGAGTTAGTAGAAAATTTATTCATCTCTAATTCTGAAATAAGTAAAAATCCACCACATTTTTTTCATTTATTTTTGGCACATGCTCAAAGTTAACCTTGCTCAGTTTCAACTCGTGCCACTAAGAATAATATTCTTGAAGGTGGAACACAACTTGTACTAAATCATTGAAACATTATCTCATATGTTATGATGATCTTATTCTTGGATAGTTTTCTCATGGTCTAGGTTTCAGTGGAACTGGTTTTGCTGGAGTGAGTAATGGACCTCAGAAAGGTGGTTGAGGACAGACTGGATGTGACAAAATCTTGAGTCAGAAGGAGGGTACAGTTTTGGGGATGGAGAAGTTCCTTGTACACTAACATCACTACCATCAGGGCCTTAGTGCCATGGAATTCTTCCTGAATATGCAATCCACATACAGCCTCTGCAGCACATGCTTCCTGATCTTAATGGCTCAACTGGTCCTGTCAACAAACTTCTCTTCCAACTGTCAAGTTTGCCACCAGATATGCAGTATTACCATGGGTACCGGCATGACACCAAAAACAAAAATATTATGACGCAACCCATCCTAAGCACAACTACATGAAACCCGTACCTCTGCAGCCCTGTTTCCATCATCCAATTCTCTTCTGGATTTGAGTCCATTAACTTAATTCTTTGTCGTGGTTATGACTTCCTATAGTTATTCCCTGAAATGTGCATCCTTCTCTACAGAATCCTGCCCACTCACCTTACGGTTTATTTCCATGCATCAGACGCCTCAGAAAAATGTTCAGCATGTACCCAGCTACCACCAGCTACTCTATTCATTCTATTTGCCACATGCACAATAATACCCCTCATATATCAGCACACGTTCCCACTGTACCAGTTCATACATAGGTCTCACTGCTAACCAACTTTTCATCAGAATGAATGGCCACTGGCAAACAGTTAATACCGGCAACTTATCTGCTTTAATGGTGGCCAGTGCCAGTTCTACAATTTAAACAACTGTTAGGACTGTCAATCTTCCTTGAAACCACAGCCCTCTCTGAACTCCACAGATGGAAACTAGCTTACAAATATATACATCATACCAAGCATCTCCCTGGGCTCATCCTCCGATTAAACCCCTCCATTAGACACAACACTTATTTATTCACATACATATATTATTTAAATCTTAAATTCAATATTTCCTACTTAATATTGTCTATTAATATTTATATTCTCTCACATTACGCTGATAATGTTCCTGAACTTTATTTTTCCAGAATTATTGATTCAGTTTTTTTTTCTCATCCCACTCCTTCACCACTCCAGACACCCTGGCCTTGTTACCTGGGTTCCCCATTCACTTAGTGGGCACTGCAGTGATCACATCTGACTTTCTCACTTGGTGTCCAGTCTGCTTGCAAGAGTAAGGTTCAATTCCGAAATCTTATGATTGTCTTTTTTTGTTTGTCATTTATAGCAAGTGTTAGGTTGAGTTTTCCTAATCTCCTTAGTTACATTTCCTTTAAGCATATTCCTGATCATTATTATATATCATCCACTATATTCTATTTTTGATGAAGGGTTAAGACTTGAAAATTTCAATGTCTTTTGTGTCTGTTATGTGTGTTCACACCATACAACCATACAAGCAGTGGTTAATTTTCCTATACTAAATTGTAATTCCTGTATATATAATGAAGGGGAAATGTTTTAGGACAGTTAAAATAAGAAATTATAGTTGAAAGTAAGCCCCGTATTTACCATGGCTGCTGGAATTTGACGAACACGTATAACACAATGTTGCAGTGTTGAATCTTGTTATTGCAAGTAGATGGTATACATGGCACAGAAATCAAATGTGATCACACTAACACCTAGCAAGTAAATGATAGCCCTAACTGTAAAACAGTTGTCTAAGCTGTTCAAATTTTGAGAGCTGGAATGAGCAGCCTCTGTATAGTCAGGGTGGTGTAAGCTGTTTTGCCTGTAGCCTTTCATACTGAACAGAACAGATGAACTAGAACAGATTATGCATTTAAGTACTAAGGCCCAAATAGTGACTATCTCAATTGTTCTACGACTGTTTCTCATACACTCTAATACACCTCGGCCACTCCAGTCACTGCCAGCTTTTGAGACACCAGATTGCATCTGCCCTCCAAAACTGTCAGTTGTTTTCTACTTCAATACTGACTAACCAGGCAGCCATCTACTACAGCGACTGAATGTCACTACATCTGTTACTGCTGCTCCTTCCATTCAACTCGTGCTTATATATCCTCAGTTCTTGCATTCTGAAACATTAAGACTGACCTTGCTTTTTACTTCTAATCTGATCTATACTGGTTGTGAGCCATCCCTGGGCATATGTACCAACCAGATGACCATATGCCATCCCTTACAGCTTACCTATCTCTTCCACAGGGGCATTTGTGCAAAACATATTAGAAATTTTTATTGGACAAAAATTAATTTCACCCCCTCTAAAGCACACAATTTAAGCATACATAAGTGCATTGTCCTCTTACATCGGCGGTGAATAAAAAGGTGTGGTTTATTTAGAGAAAGACTGAGACTAAAGACGTTGTGAGGAAAGGAGTAAAAATATACAGAGAATAATTATTAGATGTTATCTCTGGTTGAAAGCCTACTGTCACCTTATGTCTATGTAAGCCAATACCAAGTGTCCAAGTTCTAGATTGTGAGTGAAAACTATTTTTCTATGGCCATTTATTCTAATAGGTAGTCGATTTGAGGTCTTGCCTATGTAGGAGGCAAGGTATTGGCTGCAGGATAACTGGTATGTGATGTGGAATGTTTTGTATTTTACATGCCCCAGTATAGGAAAGCTTTAACCTGTAGTTGGGTTGAGGGTTGCGGAAGAATAATACATGTCATACATCTTACAGTACTGTTACATGGGAAGGAACCATGGGACTGTCTTTTCGGATGGGAAGATTAGTATTTGTGGACTTGGAGTTTGCTGGTATTAGGGGTTCTGCTGAAGTATATTCTGGAAGAGGGGAGGGGAGGCTTTCGAGGAGGAGGAATCCATTTCATTCCAGGATCCACCTCTCTTCAGGACCCATCTCATTTCAGGACAAGCTTGCATCAAATCAATTGATGGATTTAAGGCCTGGCAGAAACTTTGAGACCAGGACTAGGCTGTGGTTAGTGCTAAAAGATTTGGAGTGGTTGTTGGGAAATGCTGGTGAGGGAAAGTTGTCTTTGTGCTATACCTGGTCGGTAATTTTGGGATATCAAAGCTCAAGTGATATACTTTTCTGTGAGAATATCCATGGATGTCCAGGGTGTAAGGGAGGGAGCATTTAGCGTAAAATGGATGGCAGATGGTGAAGTGGAGGTACTTTTGTAGGCTAGTTGGTGTGATGTGGCATTTGGCGTGAGGTGCTAGGTGACCATTGGAGAGGGATGTATCCACATCCAGGAAGGTGTGCCTGGTGCAGGAGAAGTACCAGACATGAATAAATTTGAGCTTATCAAGAAAACTGCATCCATATCATAAAGATATTGTATTTGATTCTTAGCCATGTGACTGGATTATTGAGATGGGCTTGACATAAAATGACTGTTCCCGGTTATTGAAGAAGCAGTTTTCTTAGGAGGGGGCTGTTGGGTCTCCGTGGCACTATCGAAGATCTGGTCATTAAAGGAAAAGTAGTAATTGTTTAGAATTGTGTCGGCTAGGATGGTAATGGCAGAGGCTGTTGGGAGGGTACTGATGTAAGAAGTATTCCATTGTTCTCAATCTATGGCAGGAGGAACGTTGGTGTACAAATATGTAACATGGTCACCAGGGTGGAGTCAATAGGAAGTGATGCAGAAGTCATTACAAGACACTGGAAGGAGTATTTGGTATCATTGATATGGGAAGGTAGCTGAGTGAGCAATAGTTGGAGTCATTGGTCTTCAAAGATGGATCTGGCCTCTTATTCGGGAGGATGCTAGTTTGAATTCCTGTCTGTCTGTCCAGCTTTTGGTTTTTCCATGGTTTTCTGAAATCACTCCAGGTGAATGCCGTTATGGTTCCCTCAAAAAGCTGCTGCTGACTTCCTTCAGGTTCCTTGTCCACAGACCTTTCCTTCATCTAATGACCTCAACGTCAATGAGGCATGAAGCCATAAGAAAGAAAGAAAAAAAAGGGCATTATTTATGGGATCTATAAGGAATTGGGGGTGAAATGGATTTTCAGGGATTTGGAGTGAAATGGAGTGGCAAGTGAAGCCTTGGAAGGCTGTAAAAGTTTTTGACGCTGTTGGAGTTGTAGGAACTGAAACGGGCTCCTAACAGTTGATCTAGGTTACTAGTGTAAGCGGTCTGCGACTGTTCAGCTCAGTCTATATATATTAAATAAAAGCTAAGGAAGCAACTCAACACATACAAAAGATGAAGACAGGAGAGCAGCAACAAATGCGGATCACTATATTTCACTATGAAACTTAATTATGGAAAGAAATAACACTTGTCAAGGTGGATGGATGTGCAAACAAACAATCTAACCATATCACTAAATTAAATGTTAGCAATTAGTGGGCACAGCTAACCTGGTGATGAACCCCTCATCGTCCGAAGTTTATGGTGTTGCATTGTTGGCCAGGTAACCACATATGTTAACAGCACCAACAGTCTCAGATTGAATGCATTAAATGTTCATAAACATAGCAAATGTAAAATGGGCAGATGAGGTAAGAAAAACTTAATGTATAAAGCAACATCGAATGTCAAAAGCACTACTTCAAATAACAAAAAGATTTAAAGAGAGAGAGCTGCTTTAGAAAACTAGACGATATCAAAATAATATTGGGAAGTGAAAGGTACTAAAGAAATGGGTTGCTGTATAGTGATATACATTGGTGTTCCACAAAAAACCAATAACAAACCTGGAGTAGAATTATTTGTAAACAAACAATTAATATACAAAATAAAAAGCTATACTTTTGAAAATTGATGACAACAACAAAAACTGTTTTTTAGTCTTTTGACTAGCTTGATGCAATCCTCCATCCCTTCCTATCTTGTGCTAACCTCTTCATCTCTACATATCCCTTACAACCCATGTCCTCAACTATCTGCTTCATATATTATAATCTCTGTCTTCCTCTACAGTTCTTACCTTCGACTGTTCCCTCCACCAGCAAATTAACCAACCCAGCATGTCTCAAAATATGACCTACCAGCCTGTCTCTTCTTTTTGTAAGCTTCTTCCACAAGCTTATTTCCTGACCCATCATTTCCAAAACTCGTTCATTTCCTATTTTGTCTGTCCACTTAATTTTCAGCATTCTTCTGTAACACCACATTTCAAATGCTTCAATTTTCCTTCTTTCTGGTATTCATAAAGTCCATGTTTCGCTACTGTAAAGTGCTGTGCTCCACACATAGACTTTTAAAAAGTTTTTTCTAATTCCTAGATCTATATCTGAAACTAAAAGATTTCTCTTTTTCATGAAGGATCCTTTTGCTAGTGCTATTCTGCTTTTAACATCATTCCTGCTTCGGCCATCGGCTGTAATTTTGCTTCCCAAGTAACAGAATTCACTTATTTCTTAAATTGCATTCAATCCTATTTTTACCAGTTACATCTATATATATAAAGATGAATGTATGTTTGTTTGTTTGTTAGTTTGTTTGTTCTTCATACAAATCCACAGTTTTCATCCGATCTCGATGAAACTTTGCACACTTATCCTTTGAAACAAGGAGAAAAATACTGTCTACATTTGGTTGAAAAATTATGTGTATAAATAATACATGTTGTCTCATAATTTTGAAATACTACTGAATGGCGATAGACAGACACATTGGATATGGAGGTCTCTACTGTTTTTCCCTGTAGCGGTCATGTAGCTCAGTGGCTAAAGCGCTGGCTTACTAATGTTTGGGTCGTGGTCTCCGGTTCAAATCTCCGTGGAGGCTAAGATTTTTAAACATTGTTTTTGATCGTAAGAGTCACGCCTGGGCCGTCGGTTATTCGGATTGAATGTTAAACTGTAGATATTACAAAGTTAGGGGTGCAATGCGAGGCAAATCATAGGTAGTCTTGCAATGCTGTAGGTGTACACTTTTTTATGTTATAATGATCCCTCAGGGGTTGTTCGCAGTCAGTGTGTGTGTGTGTGTGTGTGTGTGTGTGTGTGTGTGTGTGTGTGTGTGTGTGAACCGCAGTAATAATACTATAAATACGGAAGTAAGTCTCTGTCTTTTTGTTACGTTTTGATGACTAAATGGCTATATCGATACTGATGGAATTGACAAGAAAATCTGTATGAAGGGAACAGGACATTTTTTCCAGCATGATTAATAGTTGTAGTCATGAAATTTTGAGACCTTATCAAATGGTGACAGATATATGTTGGAAATTGATTCTCTTCAAGAGACAGGTTCAACGGTAGAGTGATATAGTGATAGCTTTCCTGTCATACTATGCCAACTCGGTGTTGTTTGTGACCAATCCTTCATTACGAACAACTTTCTATATTCAATTCTGGCAAAAAAATTCTTAATCCACGCGTACGAAGACGCGGGTACGAGATAGTTAAGAATAAAGACAAAAGGAGAATACATGGCAATCTTTAAAGTATATGCACCTGAAGAAGGCAAAACCACTGAAACAGAAATATTTTATGGGAACTACAAAAATTATTAAATAATTGAAAATTGCCACCTAGTTGTAGCAAGTAACCTAATGCTAGAACTGGAAACCAACCTATAGAAAATATAGAGAAGCAACAGTAATTAAAAATAGACACAATAGATATGTTTAAAAAATGGACCAAAAATCTTGTTCTTCAAGATGAAGTGGATAAACAAATACACATGTTGTGAAAGAAGAAGAATGTTGCTGGCTAGCTTCACTGTCTTAACTGGAAAGCTTGTCCTTAATTAACAAGATGTAAACAATGATAATTAGTTAGTCTCCAGAAAACTATTAATAAATATTTGTTCTAAATCAAAAGAGACATGTAAAAACTTAGGAATATGTCCATAATACAGACATCCTAAGAAACACAATTACGAGACAACTTTAACAGAATTGGTTTTGTTAGTATTTATTTTGAATAAAAAAAAGTATGTAAATATTGAGATAGAGACAAAAAAAACTGTAAAAAGAAATGAGGCAAGCTGCAGGTGAAGCACTGGGTAAAAGACTTGAAACAACCAAAATCAAGGATTTAAAATTATGAGTCAATGAACTGGAATAGTTGAGTTAGCATATTTCTTTTCTTTGACCACTTTTTCCATTTTTTCATACTGTTCAAAATGTGAAACTTCTCATTATGTAGCTTTCATTCATGTTAATACAGTTTCTTTATTTTGTACCATCTGTTTTTTATCCAGCCTTTAATATATATATATATAGCAGCAATCTGGACACTCGGAATGACTTGGAGCCCAGTCTCCAAAGATTTCCAACCAGTTTTGCTTCTCCCAGTTATGTGAAATCACTACCCAGTGGCACCAGTTTGACTCTTTCAGAAACCCGGACCAACAGGGAACTCTCCTCTGATCCAGACTTGATAATTCTACTGGCAGACAAGGGATCAACCACGGTGATCATGAACCATTGTGACTACGTTAGTAGCACTGCGTCACTGACACTAACACTTACTGCCCCCTCAACCATGAACCCACACCTGCAGTCAATGATAGAAAATAAGATTATATACAGCTTAGTGGACTCCTCCAAGGCCTCACTCCCCATTCTGTCTCGCTCCTCACTCCAAAAAAGCTGCGCACACCTTCCCTATACCTACTTCCTAAAGTTCATAACCCTGGCAACCCACGACGCCCCATAGTTGCCGCATATGGTTCACCAACTAAGCATATCTCTGCCCTGGTGGACCAGCATCTTTGTCAGCCAGCTCCTTTCCCACATCAAAGACACCCGACACTTCCTCTCTCGGCTGTCTACAGTACCCACACCTCTTCCCCCTGACTCCTCCCTAGTAACGGTTGATGTGACCTCCCTATATACAAGTATTCCCAACTGTCATGGTCTCAGTGCCATAGATCATTTTCTAGTCCAGGGTCCCGCCAATAGCCTCCCCCTCAGATCCTAATTACCCTAGCCGAGCTAATACTGAACAATAACTTTTTCTCATTCGATGGTAAAATTTACCACCAAGTTAGCGGCACTGCCATGGGCACCCGTATGGCTCCCTCATATGCTATCCTTTACTTAGGCCATCTGGAACAGTCATTCTTAGCCAGAGCCCATCTGAAACCCCCCTTTTGTGGTTCAGATTCATTGATGACATCTTCATAATCTGGACTCATGGGGAAGACAACCTACTCAGTTTCCCCAATAAACTCAATACTGCCAGCACTCTGAAATTCACATAGATTTACTCCCACACACATGCCACTTTCCTGGATGTTGACCTATCCCTCAGGAATGGCTACATCAACTCATCTGTCCATATCAAACCCACCAACTTACAACAGTACCTTCAATATGATAGCTGTCATCCTCATCATGTCAAATGCTGTACCGAGTACCCGACAACTACCAGGACTAAAGTTAAGATAGCACCAATCTATCTCCCCCCCCCTTCCATCCATCCCCCTCACCTCCTACCTTTCCCCACAGAACCATCACTCACCAGAGCCTGTAGTTTGTAACTTTGAATTTTTCTTAATTTTAAATTTCCTAATTTTCTTATTTTTAATTAACATTTTTCTGTTTTTTGCACATGCATACAAAGTGTAAAAGTCAATTTAGGACCATCAGCTGACGTCTACCGCGCTTCCACGATGGGTTCCTGACAGGTTTATTATTGTCTGGTTTATGCCTTTCTACCCCCACCCCCACCCTCACTTCCCACCATGTTGCTTCCCCCCCCCCCCCAACATGAGCTGCCAGCCTCCATCATGCAGCCATCTCATTACTTTCGAAGAAGGGCTAGTGGCTCGAAAATTTTGCTCTATGTGTGTACGTGTTTTTTCCTCGACACTGCAGGGTATCCTCTTCTATGGTAAGCGGTGGTTTTTCTCCTATCCAAATCCAAATGTTTAATATATCCGCTTATATATATATATATAAACAGAGTGGTAAGAAAATGGAAAAATGTTATACCAAATTGAATCTGAATTGCTAGAAACAGTTTACTCAAGATATTGCTGTATGCAGATGACATACTACCATTGCTTCAGCTGAAGAGAACCTACAAAAGTAAACTAACAATTGCTACAATATGTGATAGAAAGATATTGATATAGAAAACAAAACTTAATGGTTCATTGTGGTGGAGAAATTAAAAGAACAAAATTAATACCAAGACCCACTTAGAACAGGTTGCACACTTTAAGCACCTTAGATGCGATAATCACTTATGATGAGACTAAAAATTTTAACAGTAATATTACCGAGCATGGTGGGTGAGCGGTTAACGCTCTGGCCTCTCATTTTGGAGGACGGTGGTTTGAATCCCCATCCGGGCAGCTAGATCTGGGTTTTCCATGCATGGTTTCCCCATATCACTTCAGGTGAATGCCGGGATGCTTCCTTCAAAAAGGCCATGGCTCAAATCCTTCCCGTTCCTTGTCCCCAGTCCCATTCCACCTCTAATTACCTTGACATCGACGGGGCATAAAGCCATAAGTTAAAAAAAAAAATCAGTAAAATTATTAAATGTTTTTTGGTAGGCAGAATAAATATTTAAAAATAAAGCCAGGCTAGACATCTAAGTTTGACTCTATCATACAACTTTTGGTTTTAGTTGCTCTATTAAGGCAGCAAAACATGTTATCACACAAACAAATGTTCTAAAGCTTAGAGCAGCTGAAATAAAATATCGGTGGATTAAAGGTACCCCCAAAGAAAACAAAATATCAGTCGAATGCAATTAAATGTGTAAGGTACAAAAAGAATCGACAATGGAGAATGGAAGAATAAAGGATTCTAAAAATGATGCAAATAAAATGTTGGCACGCCTAGGAAATGTTGGTGATTCAGAACAGGGCAAATGACTAAACCATTGATGGATATGATGATAATGAATTATTATTATAAAAAATAAATATGTGTATGGAGACAGTAACAATTGAGACCAAATTAAGGAGGATGCAAAAATAATAAATTTACTTTTTCAATAGTAATAAAATAAAAATTGTTATTGGTTTACTCATGGTCTTACCAGAGGTTGAAGTTGGATGAATGCTGGTGTGAATGATATGTTGGTAAGCTAGTTCTATCTATGAAGTTTGGAAGGAGTTGTAGTTTCTGTAAGACTCTAATAGCTCTCGCTGTCAAACAGTTGTTGAGGTTGTAGGAGTTGGTATCTGTCCTCTTTGTCATGTGTCTTTTTGCATGAATAAGATTCATGCCCAACTTTAGTGACCTGCAACATTCTTTTTTTGTGAGTGTGTGTTTGTGATTGCCCTCATCAATGGTAAGTAATGGTGCAGGTGAATTATTATCACAGTGGCTATCGAATTCATATCATAGATTCCTAATAGAATATAAAACTGAAAGTAAAAAAATTATTAACATTTTAAAAGTAACCCAAGAATTAAGATCTCTTAATTAATGACCAAAATAAATGTTTTTTTTTTTTAAACACATACACCATGCAATTTTTTTTTTTAAACATTCAGTTGGCTTACATTCCCTTTAAAGCTTGAAGAATTCTTAGGAGGTAGGACTTGAAAAGTAATGGGGGGAAATACAATATCAAGGAAGAAGGAGATAAGAACAGGTGTCCTACAGGATGGTGTGTTAGGACCATTGTTGTTATAAATGACTGTGTCGTCGATCTACAGTCAGAAGTTATGTTGTCTGTTGGTGATATAATGCTGTATAATATGATTACATAAAGAGAGGAATCTAGACAGGACACCTAGCTTGTTGGATAAGCATGGAATTAAAATAAATGCCATAGAGAGTCGGCTTATTAGATACATAGATATAAAAATAAAGGTTTTGTATGATCATTCAGTGGTGGGTGAATTTCTTGAGGGCATAAAATGTAAATGTCTGGAATATCAGTTAACAGAAAGCTAAACTGGATGGGCTTCAGAGTACTGTATTTTGTTGGAGAGGATAATGAGATGTGCCAGGGAAGTACCAGAGATGGTTTATAAAACTTAATTCAGGTCTTTCCTGGAGGATTGTTAGATGTGGTGGGACCTGCATTATGGGTATCAAATACTGCAGTTGGAGGTGTTGCAAAGGAGGGCTGGTAGATTTATGAGATGTGTTCAAAAAATAATGGGAATTATCATTAAAGAAAAAAAGAAGAATTTTATTTATTCGTCTACATCGATGTCATCCCCTTCAGTATAGTCCCCATTAGATATGATACACTTATGCCAGCGCTTCTTCCAATCCCCACAACACTTCTGGAATTCGATCTTTGGAATAGCTTTGAGCTCTATCAGCAATACTCTTTTAATCGATCTATGCTTGTAAAACTAAGTTTCTCTTTATTTTTGGAAACAGAAAAAAGTCACACAGGGCCATATCTTATGAATATTGAGGCTTTGGCATTATTACACTGTTGTTTTTTTGCCAAAAATTTATGAACAAGCAACAGTGTGAGAGCAGATTCTCTTATCCATGATTTATACAAATGCAAAATAGTACACTGTATCAAAACACATGTTATCCTTCTAACAGCTGACAACTAAACATCCAATGTAGCTTAAAATGTATAGCTACTTTTAATATATGTTTGCCAACACAACAACGAAAAAATCATTCCCATCGGACTAATGTAAACCACAAAATTTCAAAATTCCCATTACTTTTTGAACACACCTCTTATGTGTTGAAATTACCAAAGGATGCAATAAGTTAGAAAGAAAGGGTTGGTTTTTACTGGATCATAGAAGGCAGGTGAAGAGAGGGCATGTAAAAGGTGTATAATGGTAATGAGGTCTGAATAAACATTGGGGGAAGATTTATAAGCAGCATGAAGAAGGGGTGAGGGGACCTTATCAATAAATATACTAACAATTTATTTTAGGTATAAGGGAGTTTGAAAGTTTTCATTTGTAGCTAGTGGAATCGGGGACTGGAACAAACTACCTAGGGAGGTCATGTACGGTATACCTCAAACTGTAAATAATTTTAAAGTAGAAATATATATGCAATGTAAGTAGGTATTTAGGGAAATTTCCATCTGGCCATGAGCCCCATCACAATCTACTAATAATAACAATTGTCGTAATCCTGTTACCATTACACATCACAGATGGTGGAAATATTTTATTGTAAAAGCTAAGATACAAGAAATGATGTCTGTAACCAAGTTGCGTGTTCATGGAATTCTTCATTATTAAATCTGTTTAAATGAAACAAGGAGCTTCTTAGTAAAGCGATATATTTTATTGATACTGCAGGTATTTGGTAACATTTGGAGGAAAGCTAAGTTTGCGCTTATTAAGTAGGTTGTCAGAGTGCTTAACAATTTATTTCATGCATATTTAAATACAGATGCACGTCATGATTTTACATTTATTATAAGCATTATACAAGTTTGTGCTTAAATAGTAATTTTTCACTCTGCTGTAATTTGTGATTAACAAAATGTTATCAAATATTGCTATTTTATTTTAAATTTTTTTCATGATCATAACTTTAAAATCTTGAAACATTAGACTGCATGATATAGCACGTTTGTAATAAGTTCACTAAATTTATTTGGTTGTAGTCTTATAACTTTACTGATCAATTGTAGCAACTGTTGTTTTAAATTAATGTTTATCTTTTCATTACTGTTTCAATTACTGATAAGTTACCAGTTTAGTTGGGAGTTCCCCATATTGTGTATAAAATTGTACTCATACTAATACTTTGCGTTATTTAACCGAGTTGTAATTTGTATCCATTTATATAATTACAGCATAAAAAAATGCAAGATTTTGTTGATCGCACATCGATATAGATTTTGATTGAAATAGTGACAATTATTTTCATTTCTGTAAACTGTTCTAATAATTATTTTGTCCATAAAATGTAAACACTGTGAGAGTATGGATAAATTTATGAAGTTATTTTTGTTGACTTACTCCATATTAAGTATAATAGATGACATAAAAGTGAGATTATTACTTCTTTGTTGGGAAATTGGAAAATTTTAGACATTTGAATTAGGTTTTCAAGTAATTGGTCAGTCTGTAATGAAATGGGTACTGAAGAAATGCAATGCATCTAAAGGTTCCTTGTAAAACAACATTGATAATCACATTTATATAAATGCTGAATGATTTAAAATTTATATTTTATTTACACATACCATAAAATTGTCTTTGTATGCTTTTCATATAAATTTTAATGCATTTTATTTATTATTATTATTAATTATTGTGACACATAGATTTTGTTCTGAACAGTACTGAACATTATTAGGAACTGTAAAATGAGAGTTTCTGATATTAGCATTATTTTTATGCTATAGGTTCTAGGTGATTTTGGAATTTAATTGTTGGTGGGAGTGAGAACATATTTACTTTCTTGCATTTATGAGTTACTGTGATCCTGTAATGTATTAATAAATCTCCCACTTTCAGCAGAACACCTCTGTGTAAAAATTCCACTCTTGGATTTCAGTACACTGTAGGTAGTTCTGTAGATAATCATAGACAATTAAAAGAGTCTATTATGGCTTAGAATGGAGTGGTAGGATTTTCAGTTCTTGTTAGCTTTTCTCTTCCTTCTTTCTTTCCTCCTCATTTTGATCTTATGCTTAGTCTCCTTTAAAATTTTGGCGTATGTTCAATTTCTTTTGGCTGTCTTAAACTAGAACCATGTTTAGTCAGTCTGTCCACCTGTTCATTATGAAGAATTACCAAGACCAAATATATATTGAAGCAGATCCTAGTGTTCTTTCAGTTTGCCAATGTCAGTTTATCTCCTGGGAATTCTGATTCTAGAATGAGTACAAAATTACTGGCTCTCAATTTTGGAATTACTTCTTGGATGGAGCAGAGAGTGTTATCAATACTCTCTAAATGGTCTGCTTAACTCATTTTTTATGTCACTGTGTATAAAAACTCAAGGTTCCTATTTTAAATCCCAGTCTGACCTTCATTTTTTATGTGAAGTTAATTCTGTCCTTTACCACTGGCAAATGTTGCTTTGAATGTAAGAAGTTCTGCTACGAATACTTTGTGGTTTTAATGAGATGTTAGCTTGTAGGGTCAGAAATTACAGAAGCAGGATGCAAAGTAACCTGAAACTCTTTCACCCAATAGTTAAGATTACACAAATTTTCATTTTTATGAGCTCTGTGTTTCTGTGTTACCAGATTTACTTGCAAAACTTCAGAGCAGTTGTAGCTTGACCATACTCTTCTGTTATAGGGATTGCCCAATCCAGCATGTTAGATACAACTCCTATCATTTCAGAAGTAGGTCTTCAGTTGTTGTTAGAGAACACTATTCCAAATCTAGAGAAACCAGCGACCAATTCACAGCTTGATTTATGATGCAAAATACTTTATATCCCTGAGGATAAATATGCCCAATTCTTGATTTTTATATGTAAGGGCAGCTTCATAACACATTTTTTACTTTTGGAAACCAAAGTTTTTGTCAGTGCTGACTTTGTATTTTGCACTGGTAAACTAAATATGAATATTCTTCTTCGTCAGTTTACTGAATCCTCTCTTATGTTAAGTCATGATGGTTTTAAATGCCAACCATGAAACTGGAAAGGACTTGCAAACTGATTTATTTATAATATTGTCTTATTCTGATGTGTATTGATCATAGAGGTATAGGGAACTGTAAGATTTGTAACATGTGGTGTTACAGTTGTGACATAACGGAAATATTTTTTTAAAAAAGAAAAAGAACATAATATTTAGCTCCTTGAACAGAGATGAAAAATAATAATATATACTGTTAGAGGAAAGCTAGATGACATAGGTTGCTATGAAAATAAATACTCAAGAGATGGTGACTATTGGCGTAAAAGCATAGATCAGGTGCTTGTGATTATCATTGCCTAAATGAACTTGCATCTTCGGAGATTATCCAGTTCTGATGTAATTTCTAGTGGATTAAAATAGTATACAATAAACTAAAACTGTCTGAATCGAAATAACTGAATTCTTTATAATTATAACTACTTTACAAACATCGATAACATCACTTGGTGACACCTTGACAGGATGATTCGTGTTATCGATAATTTGTGAAGTAGTTATAATTTAATCAACCCAACAATATCTGATACAAAAGGCTGTACCATTTTTCTTGAATCTGCCAACTGGAACACTTTCAGTTACCTGATGTTTTGGTTGGTCGGTATTCAGATAATCGATATACTACTGTATTGTTTGAACAAGATCATCCTATCCTAAAAGCATTCTCGAATTCTGGTAGTTTGGTTTCTTCCATTAGTCTCAATGTAGCATTAATTATTCTGGCATAGATTTTGTATCTTGCATGCAAGATACTTATCCCTTTGTAACTACATGTGTTGGGTCTCCTTTCTGTTCAGATATGTTACCTGTTTAGACAACTGATAGTTATTAAATGGGCATAGCTCGGGTTGTAGAACATCTGACTGCGGCTGGTATGGACAGTGTTTGATCCCTGACAAGGCTGAGGATTTTCCTTTGAAGCTGAACATTCTGAATGGTTTCCCAGGCTCACTCAGCCTGCTATCCAATGAGTAATGTGGAGAAACACCATGAAAAAAAAAATAACCCAAGTGTGGTGCTGATCCTGTCACCAGCATTCTAGTGCTGAAGGTCAAAATGGGAGTCCAAAAAGAATGAAGTCAGGATAATAAGACAGGGAAGACATCGCCATACAATTTTACCTCTGGACCTGTCTTGTGAAGAGAACCAATTTGCAACATATTTAAACAAACAAGAGTGGAGGAGGGGGGAGGTACCTAGGAGACGACCCATCACAGTTCTTGTGGCTGATTTTTGTTTGTGATTTAAAATTGAAACTTTCTGGCTTATGTCCAGGGCCGGCGGATAATGTGGGTATGGTGGGTAGCAGTACCCACCCGGGAAATTCCGGGTGGGTAAAATTCCCACCCGGAATTTGAGAGCGACTTAGCGTGTATAGAGGAAAAAATGAGACAAAGAGAGCAGACCAGCTAAGCATATTAGTTTCATCATTCTAAATGTATGTAAAATAGACTGTGTACCCACAACAACACTATGAGCCCTACCACAAAATTTTATTGACGTTTCAACAGAGATCTACATCACAGCTATTTCCTACTGAGCTCCATTGACGGCAAACAATCGTTGTGAGTGAAAGAATGCTCCGGTAAAATGTCGTACGACCAAAACAGTCTTGCATTAAAGCCGCCTTAGTGTATTTCGAAGGCGCTTCTGCTGAATCTGCCTGTATTATCGACAAAAAATTTCAAATGGGTAAATTCGTAGTCAAGTTGCAAAGGAGAAACCAAATGAGTGTAGATAATATTAGAAGACAGCGGAATGTGAGGGATAAATTTGTATTGCTATGAGAGATAAGTCTTTCCCGGCGTATCTTTGATATAAATTCTTCGCGGGTTTGTATTTAGATACAACGGACCTGATGATGGCGACAGTGAAAGTCGCCGAAAGCTCGTCAGCAGAAAATGTAATCCGGCGGCAAACCCGCGAAGAATTTATATTAATTTGTATTGCTCTTAGGTCCACTGGAACTTTAAAAGATGGCCTTGTTCAGCCGAGAGTAAGTAAAAGTGAATTCTTATTTTTGTTCTTCACTATATTCACAAGTATATAGGTAATGAATAAACACGCGTATGTACTGGAGATGAAACGGAAGTTACATTATGGAAGCGGAAAAAGAAGCAGAAATTGTATGAAAACGTTATTTGGTGTCACAGATCATCGTTTGCTTTCTAATTAATTCTGTTTGATAAAAATGTAAAGTGAAAGGATGTTTACATTTCATAATCAAATCAATCCGTCAGCAACTGACTTTTAATAAATAATTCATAATAATAATAGTTTTCTAATTACTGAAACAATTATTCGAAAGTTAAAAATGACAAGTTAAATTTTAAAAACCAATGCTTGTCATCCTTTTCTCGTTTCATTTGAAATTGCTTTTTTTTCATAATAAATTATTACTGCTTCATTGAAAATTTTTCGCTAGCATCACTAATAGGTGGAACTGACAAAAACCTGCTGACTAGTGATAATAACATGGAACATTTATGACCGTTCATTTGCCACCACTTCTTTTGATGGAAATATTTGCTTCAACCATTGCACTAGACTGACATTGATATTTTTTCTTCTTCCTGCAACTTAAGACTGCATTTAGTTTTGAACACTCTTTAAACCTTCTTACGCATAGATTTCATATGACTTTTTAAAGCAGTGATAGTATAGTAAAAACTCTTTTTCAAAGGTTCAATTTTTTTCTACGAAAAATCTCCACATCGGACTTAGTATTGGTTTCATTTGGAGAAACACTACTGTTTATACAACAAAATACACACTTTTCGGATAAACCCTCACGGCACTTGTTTCCTTCATACCAGCTGCACTGAAGCGTTAAAAAATGTCGGTGATATTAACGTGGTCCAGCGATTTCAACGGCTCATCCAAAACAGATGTTCGATACAGAGTTATCAAAAATGTTTAGTACCTTGAAGCCTTCATTTCAGGTGAACATTTTACTGTATAGTTCCTAAGTGCGAAAACAAAGGCAGAAACCTCATTTGATCCGGTCATTGACATTTTCGCCAGGCACAAGTCGGTGCTTTCAAAACCCAGAGGCCACTACTACGATGGGACTTCTAATGTTTCTGGAAAAAATAACAGGATTTCAGTTACGAATACGCAAAAAAGATCCTCGGGCTTAATTTGTGTATTGTAGTGTTCATAATCTCAATCTTGTACGAGATGGAATTGAAGGAGTTATAACCGCAAGAAAATACGTTGGAACTGTTATAGATTTGATAAACTACATGCGATACTTGCCAAAACGACTTGGACTGTTTGAGAAACGGCAAATCGGAGTAGAAAAAGGGACTAATTATGATTTGCCTTCTCTTGCAGCCTATTGACCAGAAAGTTATTTATAAAGATTACAAGTTTAGTTATTTTCTTGAATTATGGTTGTGCATATTTATTTTTTTCCGATAGTTGGTGAGATTCAAATATTTTAAAACAGTAAGAGAAATGATCAGCAGTTAATTAAATATTTATACAATCATTCTATAACCAGAGAAGTAGATAGTGCTGTGACTGCAGGCTTCTGCATTTTACTCCTACATGGAATCGTTTGTGTATTTTCTATTTGACATCGATTGTAGAGATTTAATTTTTTATCGCTTCGAAATTTTGAATTCTGATCCATAGAGATCGAATCTATGAGTTAATTGAATCGTATAAGAAGATAGATGCAATCAGTGAGTATTATACTGTGATCGAGATTCAAAATTCCAAGAAATTTGGAGGAAATGTGTGCCGTCAGGTACTAACTTTGAGATCAACGAACGAAAAAATCCCACATCAGCGTAAAATTCCCAAGCGCCTCGACAAAGGTAGAAGCGAAAATATTCGATTCGAAACACCTCAAGATATTTTCCGTAAATTTTGAATTAAAATTGTTGAATCGGTTAATTTCTAAACAAGCAGAACAGAGAACTTTTTTTTTTGTATTGTGCGATTAATACTGAATAGTAAACTAAAAAATAATTTTAAAATAACTACCCCCTCCCCCCCCCCCCCCCCCCCCCCCCCCGCAGTCCAAACTGCCTGACTACCCACCCGGGCCTAACACGAAACGCCGGCCCTGCTTATGTCAATGCCGTTTTGTTACACAACAATTAAATTTTTACTGATTTTTTTCACCAGCAAGGCATATGGAAAAAGAATACACAATGTTTTTATACCAAAGGCTATTAGGTAAACAAAAAATAATAACCTAGTGCAGCACAAATCCACATCTATACTGTATAATAAGTTGTGTCTGTACACGAAAAATATGAACAGATCATACATTATCTGACTGCGCGAAAAACAAAGGTGGATGACCAATGCAACATTACAGAAAATTGAACTTGCTATCTGTCTGTCTGTCACCATTAGTAGTTTTCAAAATTTCGTGAGAAAATCTGTTAATTATTAAAAAAAAAAAAAAAAATCCTTTGCCCTTCCTAATAGTATTTTTCACTAAGATCAGTTTAGCTGTGTAGTCATGAAAATATAACAGATACACACAGAGTTACTCTCACATTTGTAATATTAGTGTAGATAGATTGTACCAAAGTTCCAATTTTTCCCAAGGCATATTGTTTGGTTTAGCATTTTGTATTTTTTATACGAGTGGGGGAGCTGGCCCACTGCAAAACCCCCAACCTGGAGGACCAGGTATTTTTTTGCAGGGTTTTCTTCCTTTAGCTAGTTTATTCCCCAGTACCCACCACAAATGTTGGGCATTCCCCTATCTGCCACCTGGGGAGGCACCCAATGGGCGACTAGAAAAGAAAAAGTAAGGAATATCGAAATATTAAGGCTAATGGAAGTGAAAGAAAAAATGTATGAAGTTATAGAATGGAAAATATTGGAATGGTATGGCCATGTAAGAAGGATAGAAGATACTAGGATACCAAAACTTGTACAGGAATGGGAAATTGAAGGAAGGAGGAAAAGAGTACGGCACATGTTTACCTGGCTCCCAAGTGTGCAGACAGCTATGAGAAGATTTGATGCAGACGAGGAAGATACACAAGACTGAAATATCTGGAGAAATATTTTGAGTAGATGAAGTCAAGTTCTGTGTTCAGAGTTTTTATTGTTTTGTAAAATCTCTCTTAATAAATAAAAGAATGCACCATCAATTTGTCATTAAAACTGAAGATTATGTAGTGTTTTGTCCATTTTTTGTAGTCCTTTTAAGTCAGTCTGTGGTGCAGTCTCTCTTTCCAATGTATTCAAGTTTCTTAGTATCTTTAAGGAAAAGTCCATTGTGTCCATATACTTCATTTTTTATTTGCCTGACAAGTTTATTCCAGATTTCTCTTTTTAATTTCCTTACAATATTTCAGTTTTGCCTGTAATATTCTCATGCCTTTTATGTGCCACTCTATAATTTTGATGTAGACTTTCCAGTACTACTTTTACTTCTTCATTCCATTTCTCCCTGTTTTTACTTACTTTTGTTTTGTGGATGTCTGCTGATATTCTTGTACCACATTCATTTATGTTATTTTATTCTGTATCCACAATGAGCAGCTTCTTTTTCTGTTTGATTTGCTAAAAGACATTTCATCAGTCTCCTTTGGTAGAGATCTTTCTGCATCAGCCCAAGTTTGAACTTTTCAAAATATTTCACTTACCTATTTTTTTGCATCATTTTTCCTCCATCTTGTCTACAGCACTAATTTGCTTACCAGAATAAATTAATTCCATAGATATGTTATTACCTCTAAAAACCCTTTTACCTGTACCTTTGTTTTTGTTCTTTAATTTATTTTAGTATAATCAATCAATGATCTCAGTCCTCTGTCACTCCATATTTATTTATGGCTTATTTGTTTCTTTTGAAAGAAAGTATTCATGATATAGAATTAATTATGTAGCTGTAGAATTCTCTCTATTTGATCCCATTTTTGCTAAGCCAGTATTCTTGAAATTTTCCAACAACATTTTGATTTTCTGATTGTTTATTCTAGCATTAAGATCTTCTGCAAAAATTAGATAGTCCATTTTATTAATCTGGTTGTTCTCCATCTTTAGGATGTGACAGAATTATTGTCTGCATTTCTTCATTCTTCCAGCGCATATAGACCTGTCAATGTAAATTCCCTCTGGGGATCTTAAGTCATGCACTATATTTTCATTCAAACATGAATACAAGAAATATCTTCCATTTTTGGTGAATCAGTATTCCCACTCCTGCAGATATCAATTTTCTTGTCCAACCTCAACCTAAATTAATGTGTGTATTCTTTCCAGTCTTTGATCTCAGAGTTGTTTTTCTCGGTCTCTCTGAAGACTGACTGGTTAATATGTTTGGCTTTGAGCTGTTTCTTTAATTACAAGTCTTTCATGATAAGACCTCTAACATTCCAATCAGCAATCTTCAGTGTATTGGCTTTACCAAATCCTTTTCTTTTCCCATTTTTCCTTGACTCAGTTGTTACTGGTAGATCTGTCCAGCTTTTCTCTTTGAAGCTTATGAGTAGGCAAGATTTGAAATAAGTTGGTCACTAGCCCATTGTGCAACCACAAACTTGAAAGACCAGCATATTTTTTTTTTTTTTTTGTGGATTTTTCTTCCCTTAGCTGGAGTGTCCCAGTCTTACGACATTAGGATTGCTCCTTTCATTCTCTTGCATTAGCTACACTTCAAAGTTGCACATTGTCAGAGAGCCATGTGGCTTTCATCTTTGTGGACATGGTTTTTGGCAAAGTAGATGGATAGATGATGCCTTCAAATATACAAATATCCAAACCTTATTACTGAATCAGAAGAGAGTATATATTTTAACACACAGGTCCACACAAAAAGAAACGAATAGCAGATAATAAGAATTAACTAAGATGTTAGACATGGCTAGAGTCTTTCCTCTTATTAATGTATATTTGGACAATGCCATCCATATGTGGCAGACAAAATATCCAACAATAGATATACACTTAGTAAAAGGCATAGCTCTTAGTGTGTTTTATTTTATGGTGATCTGCTGTTGGTAGGGGATAGTGAAAATGGATTAAAAATCCATCCACAAATTACAGATATGTTTAGAGCAGGGGCGGATCCAGGGGGGGGGGGGCTAGGGGGCTCAAGCCCCCCCCCCAAAAGTATCTAGGTCCATTCCTGACATTGTAATTTTGGAGACTTTTTTTTTCCTCTACGGATTTGAGGCCCGAGTAGGCTGTAAAGACTACCCCCATGGCCGACTCAAGGCCCCCCCCCCAAAACCAAAAATCCACTGAAGGCAAGCCCTGTGAACCAAAATTCACTCAAGCCAAGCCCCCCCCCCCCAAACCAAAATCCTGGATCCGCCCCTGGTTTAGAGCATTACATCCTGAAATTATTTGTGAACGAATAAAAAATAATGGCTCTTCCTGGAGGATACCCTGTTAGTTAAAAATAATTGTAAATCTTCAGATGATAGAACAAGTTGTCATTTAAGCTATCTTGGAATATCATCTTTATGGGTTTGCTGCTGGATTGTGTAGGTGAAAGACGAGCTTTCGGTGACGAACTCTGCCACCATCTTCAGATCTGGTGCTCACGCTGTGATGACCAGAGCTGCAATTAGGATTAGGTTAAATCATTGCAGCTCTGGTTGTCACAACGTGAACACTAGGCCTGAAGATGGTGGCAGAGTTCGTCGTTGATAGCTAATCTTTCACCTACACAGTTTGGCAGCTAACCCACGAAGATTATATTGCAGCGACATGCCGGGAAAGTTTTTGTTCGAACAATAGCTAACTTGGTTGTGCTATTTCAAAGCAAGCGGACATACTGATAATAAAATGCACAAATTTCAGATTAGGTAATGAGACAAAAACTAAAACTTAGGAAGCTGGATGCTCAGAGCTGTGAAGTAAAATTTTACGAAGTGATGGCAACTAAGAGAAATACCACATACAAGCTGTTAAAGGATGAACAAAACTGGGTATAATGATGCAATGAAGCAATAAGGAAGGAGTTGAAATATACAGTATAAATGGATGGAGAGACCACCTCTACAAAATAATGATACGTGATTCCCAAAAGCAGTAAATCAATGAAGGCCACTAGGTATAAGAAGTATAGGTAGACCAATGAAGAAGTGGGAATAGTCCCTGAAGCCAGAACAGGCAAACTTGTATAAAAAGAAATGAAAGGAGTATTAACATGCCCTTATAAATTGCATTATAATTCTTACACATTATGTCTATATGTGCCATGAAGTATTTTGCTCTCTTCATACTATCATTTCATTTTTTTTTTTTTTAAGTAGGAAAATTGAGTTAAATCATATTTTTACTGTATCTTTCCCTTGCAGTCAATTTTTATAGCCCAGTGTTTCTTGTTTGTTGTAGAAACCCTAGCTCTGGTTCCGGTCTTAGTGAGACAGGGTCTCTTGATCGTGCAAAAGCAGCTATGGAACGGCGGAAAAAGGCTGCTGAGGAGGGAGCGGTTCCTGGTCGTGTTGAGGTGACACGAGTGAACCCTGACAGCTTGATTGATGAATTGATCAGATCCACAAACCTAGACCAACCAGACGAATCAGCTGAAAGTAAGCTCAGGATTTTACTAAATTAATTCACTTTATAAAATCGTCTGCTTTACTAACTGTTTTTTACTCAAATCTGTTTTTCCCATTGCTGTATCCTACTAACTTTGTGCATGCAGCCATTTGTAGTTTTCTTGCTCTATACTCCAAACAATTTGGCTGGATGGCTACGCTGGGCTACGTGCAGGGCGGTGGGGGGGTTCCAAGCCAGGCCACGTAGCTTTCTTTTCATAACATTTTTCACAGTTAAAAATGAGGAACAGAACTCGCAACAGCATGTGAATATTTATTGCCCTCTGTTAATTGTCTCCGTATGTAATTTACAATCGTCTGACAAGAGAAAATGGTACAAAATGTTTTCTGGAATCAAAAGGTTAAAAAGCTACATGCTACGTGGGGGGAGGGGGGGTAGAGGAAAAAGCCACGCAGGGTTACATGAGGGGGGGTTCACAGGAGGCAAAATTGGAGCTACGTGGTTTATGCATACTCCCCCCAGGGTTCTATTGTTTTATATATATATTCAATGTTATAGCTTAAAACTGAAAATTTGCCGTTTTTACAGGTGACACAAGCATAGGAATAAAAAAATATGCCAGATTTCTCTACAGAACTTACTGCAAATTATGCCTTTGATCATATTAATATCTTGTCCTTAAACTTTGATAATAATATATGCAGTTCAGCCCATCACACAGATTAAAATCGTACATGCATGTAAAATATGCAGGATATTCTATTCAAGATTGATAGATTAACATTTCTAGGTGTATATTTTGATCATAAATTAAACTGCAAATCTGATTGTAGGCCATCTTCCGCAGTTGTTGGTTAATAGATTATAAATCAAAATTCCATCTGGAAACAACTGTTGATGTTACTGTTTTCTTTATTTCCATACGCATTTCGGCCCTTATGGTGTGGGGCATCGTCAGTGGCTGTGAATTTGTTTTACATGTGATATGTTACATTTGACAGAGGAATTATAATATACATATTTACATTGTACCTAAAGCTAGGGTGATGGTATTTACATGGCGATCTGGAACAGCACTTTATGTATCTTACAGATCTTCTATTTCACATGTATAAAACTGTTTTACACATATTTCTGAACAAACACTGGCATTATATCAATTGCAACTGCAAACTTCTTGTTTCGTTTGTCTGCTACATTACATACATGTTGTTTTGGTGAAATGCAGTGCTACCAACTTTGTTTTCTTTTTTGTTTGTTAGTGTATCTGTGATGCTGTATTAAATTATTTCTCTGCTTTCATCAGCTGTTTTGTATGTGTGTGTGTGTGTGTGTGTGTGTGTGTGTGTGTGTGTGTGTGTGTGTGTGTGTGTGTGTGTGGTGGTTATTTTTATTGAGTTGAACAGTTTGTATTAGTTTCCCTGTGTAGCGTTTATTTTTAGCGAGTTAAACAGTGTTTTATTGGTTAGATTGGTGAATTCATTCAACAGTGATTTTCCCATTCCTATGGCTTTGTGTATTTGGTAGCTTTCTTGAATTGTTAACAGGTGTTGTCTGTGATTGTTAATTTTTAATATCCTCATGTCTGTCTGTAGGGAAGTAGGGGGGTGGTAATGGTCTAGTAAATGTTCGGCAAAAGTAGAATGGTTTGTGCATGTTATTGCTCTTATATGTTCTTTATATCTTATATTAAAGTTTCTGGATGTCTGGCCAATATATATTGCTTTACACTGTTGACATTTTAATAGATATATGCCTGATTGTTGGTACAGGTTATTCTCAGTGTTGGTGTTCAAATGTTTGTGTATTGTGTTATTTGTCCTGAATGCAATTTGTATTCCTTGTTTCCTAAATACGTATGTTGCTTATTCTGTGTGTGTGTGTGTTTGTTATTGTAAGTCATGGTATACCATTGTTTTTTAGTGTGATTGATGGTGTTAGTGTGTTGACTGTCTTGTGGTGTCCTTGTTTTCTTTTTGATTTTGTTATTCAATTAGTTTCTCTGTATACCCATTATTCCTTGCTATTTGACTGATTGTGTTTTATTCTGTTGTGTAGTCATTAGGGGTATAGTGTTTAGCCTGTTCAGCATATGTCTAAGTGCAGCTTGTTTATGGTTGTTAGGATGGTTAGATGTATTGGGTGCAATTTCTTTAATCCGGTCAAAGAAACAATTAATATTATACTAAACAACCTTTCCACACACAACACAGTCCCTAAAGCACACATCAAAGAAATATCTGAAATACTACACCTGGTAACATCACAAAATTACTTCTACTTCAACAAAAAATACTATATCCAAAATGAAGGTTTACCGATGGGCTCTCCTGTTTCTGGAATCATGGCCAAGATTTTCATGGACCACATAGAACACCACATATTCAGAAACAAAAAATACAAAATAATCTACTGGTTTTGCTTTGTTGACGATGTCATCTGCCTGATGGATGAACCACAGCACAATATTGACCAATTCCACAACGAAATTAACAGCATCCACAAAAACATAAATTTTACCACAGAGAAGGAAACAAACAATACACTGAATTTCCTTGATGTAACAATAACCAGAAAAGGTCCATCACACTCTTTCAGCATATACAGAAAACCCACATACACAGACACCATCATACACAATACATCTAACCATCCTAACAACCATAAACATGCTGCACTTAGACATATGCTGAACAGGCTAAATACTATACCCCTATCTAAAAATGACTACACAACAGAATAAAACACAATCAGTCAAATAGCAAGGAATAATGGGTATACAGAGAAATTAATTGAACAAAAATCAAAAAGAAAACAAGGACACCACAAGACAGTCAACACACTAATACCATCAACCACACTTAAAAACAATGGTATACCATGACTTACAATAACAAACACACACACAGAATAAGCAACATACGTATTTAGGAAACAAGGAATACAAATTGCATTCAGGACAAATAACACAATACACAAACATTTGAACACCAACACTGAGAATAACCTGTACCAACAATCAGGCATATATCAATTAACATGTCAACAGTGTAAAGCAATATATATTGGCCAGACATCCAGAAACTTTAATATAAGATATAAAGAACATATAAGAGCAATAACATGCACAAACCATTCTACTTTTGCCGAACATTTACTAGACCATTACCACCCCCCTACTTCCCTACAGACAGACATGAGGATATTAAAAATTAACAATCACAGACAACACCTGTTAACAATTCAAGAAAGCTACCAAATACACAAAAGCCATAGGAATGGGAAAATCACTGTTGAATGAATTCACCAATCTAACCAATAAAACACTGTTTAACTCGCTAAAAATAAACACTACACAGGGAAACTAATACAAACTGTTCAACTCAATAAAAATAACCACCACACACACACACAAAACAGCTGATGAAAGCAGAGAAATAATTTAATACAGCATCACAGATACACTAACAAACAAAAAAGAAAACAAAGTTGGTAGCACTGCATTTCACCAAAACAACATGTATGTAATGTAGCAGACAAACGAAACAAGAAGTTTGCAGTTGCAATTGATATAATGCCAGTGTTTGTTCAGAAATATGTGTAAAACAGTTTTATACATGTGAAATAGAAGATCTGTAAGATACATAAAGTGCTGTTCCAGATCGCCATGTAAATACCATCACCCTAGCTTTAGGTACAATGTAAATATGTATATTATAATTCCTCTGTCAAATGTAACATATCACATGTAAAACAAATTCACAGCCACTGACGATGCCCCACACCATAAGGGCGAAACGCGTTTGGAAATAAAGAAAACAGTAACATCAACAGTTGTTTCCAGGTGGAATTTTGATTTATAATCTATAAATTAAATTAGTGGTACTACGTGTATGAATTACTATTCTTTGTATTTGTAGATCCCTTAGCATCACACACACACACACGGGCATTTTATATGTTGTTGGACGCACCCACATTTACAGTTTGCACAATTCAGTGACAGGTGACCTCAGTATGAAGAAACCAGTTTAGTTTGATTACTTTTACCTCTTAATGTAATATCTTTGGTTTCAGCTCAACTTGTAAGGATAAAATACACAGAACTAACCAAAATAATGACATATGGGGTTAGCAGTAGAACTTCTTGTGGAAAATTGTTCAAGAAGTTTTGAATTTTAACGTTGGTGGTGGATGTTATATATTTATTTCCTTTGTATAATCACCAATTATGTTCTATTTGAAACAAACATTAAAATGCACATTTATGTTACTGTCTTTACAAGAATTACATGTCATCGTAATTTGTTCAAAAAGGATACAGATATTCAGTTGCACATATCCTCAACAAGCTCCAAACACATCTTAAATATCTTGCAGGAAATTAAGATTAAAGTCGGGAAAGATTAAAGTAATTTTTACTTGACAACGATTCTACTTCATAGAAGAATTTCTTTCAAAAGAATCTACAAAATAGTTGCCTGTATCTTATAGAAATGCAGTTGTTACCACAGATTATTTTGTGACAGTACAATGTTTGATGTATGCATCTGTTTTGTTATGTTATTGTTTTACTGTAAATTCACTCTTTATCACTTCCCTCAGATTCATCCTCTTCTATTGGGTTCTAGGGGTAGCAACCTTACTGTATTGTGATAAGATATTTGTGAGGATTCAGGAATATTAATTTGAACCAACTTTGTTAATATAAAGTAGTCTCCTTGTTCTTTCTGAAGAATTTTATGAATGAAAATATGTAGTTGTTAGATTTAAGATATTTAGAATTGTGACAATTTTTGGTGTTATATTCTGATCTGGGAAGATGATACACATAACAGGAATTATTATCAATACAGTGATTTTGTATGGACAGAACAATTTCAAACACAGTATTTCTACTTACACTATGAGGAATAAAAATTTTCATTGGGAGACTTGATATTCAAGTGATAAGTAGCTGATATACATTTAAAGCAGAGTTTTTTTTTGGGGGGGGGGAGATTATTCATGTTTCAAATAATAGTTCTGTGTAATAAGTTGTATAGTATTTCCCACAAATGTATAAAGTCATTTAGAAATTGTCTTAAATTTCAGCTTCAGGGCTCCAACTTTTCATAGCAAAAGATGGGACAACAGCACTTGGAACACATGAAGTCAAAAGTCAGATATCTGCTGGTGTTTTCAAGCAAGTCGTTATGAAATCTGATCCGACGTAGCTAACACCATTAAGAAAGAGAGGTAAGAGCGTCATGAAGTCATATATGGGAGAGAAAGAAGTGTTTATTTATTAATGAACCATTGTTGCACTAACTACCATGTTTAACTTTGAAATTCTTTGTAGAAAATTGAGCCTATGCTTGTTTATTACAACTTGCCAGATGTGGATATGAAATATTACAGTGTACCCACTCACAGCATGTTTGGACCTATCAGGATTTAAATATTGATAGTACTAGTGTTCTGATAACTTCTGCATGAAAATGTGAAAACCTATAAAACCAATTTGAATGTGTTGCTACGTTTGTGAATTGCATAGGTATATCTACATAACAGATTTTAAACCATTTATATGATAAGTATTGTAACTGCCTTGATTAGCAACTCTTTCACCTCTGGTTATTATTTTGAATGCTTGTAGAATTAGAAGAAATTTCAGTTGTGGCATTTAGTATACAATTCCAAGATTGCCTCTAAGCACTAATTACTCATAGTAAATTGTCTATGTGCTGTATATAGATTTATGTTAGAGCGACTACTACTATGCCGGATAAAATAGTAAATGCGTTCCACTCAGATTGGTCTAACTTGTGATATGGAATTTACCAGGCATTTTTGTTTTTTCCTTTAAGACTTCTGCATAAAACTGCTTGTCAAAGCAGGTGATGTAATCATGTTAACATCATACAAATGAATTTCAATTTTGCTTAGTGGAATCGTCCATAACTTATTTCGCAGCTGAATGTAATTATTTATGTCAATTGTATCCTCTTGTGACTACTCTTTGTTTATCACCACTCATGTTTTGGACATGGATGGACTCAATTTTTTTGGATACAGTTTGTGCATATTATTTTTACTCTTTAGATTAAAGATGAAGAGTGAAAGATGTTTAACAGTGCTTACTAGTAAAATTTAATTAATTGGTCATTCTATACATGTGTTAATCCATGTGTGGGCATGATACTGTTGATTTGGTATTACAATAAAAATTTTATGTTTCTACTTTATTTAAAATAAATTGTTTACTTGTTCCAGGTTCATGAACTAATGGTCAATAGAATGCAATTTTAGGAGTTGAGTGCTTCTTACAACTCTTGGATTGATCTTCAAAGTTATGTTACCCTCAAGAGATTCATAGTACTGGAAATCATTTATTGTGTTCTTGTCATAAAATAATTTTCCTTACTTGTGTATGTTAAAAAATAAATTGTTATATTTAATTTGTGTGTCATACATGTTCTTAAGCATACAAAGTTCCTTATCCAAAAATTTTATTTTGTACAATGAACTAGCTCTTATACCAGTATTGCTTACTTTGGATAATACTGAAAAAGAAAAGATTTTTATGGACTGAGAGAACACCAACATAAAGATTATTAATTTGTATCTTTGATGGCATATTTCCATATAAATACATATGCATTATATGTACAGAATTCTGTGGTAAAAGAAATAAATTTTATTATGAAACTAAAATAATGACTTCTTTATTTCTAGGAAATAGTTATTCAGAAAATATATAGGGAAAAAATGTAAAAAAAAAATCTATTCTGTTGTAGCTACATGTTTCTATGTAAATTTTATACTTTTTCTTGTGGCCAGTATTTTTTCAATAAATACTGTAATTTAAGTTAATCTGTTGTAAGGGAGTTAAATTATCTACATAAAATTTGTATTAATGTTTGTCATAAAATTCTGTTTGTTTAATATGAGTCCAAAACAATGGACCATTCCATAAACTGAAATCAGGATTTCCAGTTCACAAGTAACAGTATGTGCTCTACTGCCTATAGTACTAAACTGAAAGACAAAAAGGATAGAATCATTTTCTGAATGAAGTGTAAGAACTAAGTGAAATTTGGAATGAGAGCTCAACTTGTCATTAAAAATAACTGATAAAATAATTATCTTTGAAAATGCAATGTTGGACCATCTTTCTAATTTGCTTGTTGACATCTTTGAGTGCTCATGTATACATTCGTAAAATAAACCTGGAAAAAATGTATCTCTTGCACCTTGAATAGTCTCCCATGGTATCTACATATTTTGCTCTATGTCCAGTATCAAGCTTTGTATTGTTAAACAGGAATATTTTGAGGAAATATATTGGAGCAGCGAATAACACCTTATTCTTGAAGGCAAATGAGCTGAGTGCTTCTACTTCTTGTATACTACTCAAGTCTGTATCGAGTGTCATATTGCATCATATACTTCACGTATAGTCTTGCTTGATGTTGGTATGATTTGATTTGCAGAGAGGTACGTCTAAACCAGGGATGGTCAACCCACGGGCTGCATGCGGCCTGCCTTGAACGTTTTTCCGCCCCGCGAGATTCGTCACACTTTTACAAAACATATTTATTTTATAATGGCAAAAGTAGTGAAAAACAATGTATCGAAAAAATACTTTATTTTTTCAACCATATATTAAAATTAACTTTGAATATAAAATAATATTCTTGTGAATATATGACAAATATTGCCCATTTTATTTATGAGTTTAAAGTTACGAGTTTGCAGAATAATTAAATTATATACTGCGAATTCATGATGCGTGCGCATCTTGGAACATGTAATATAACAGGTTCTATGTTTCACTCTTATGTGACTTAGTCTAAATCTAGTATGGGGTTATATAATTTTATACGTGGCCTGCAGAGTTATGATGCATTTCCAAATTGGCTCTCAGGATCATTTGGGTTGGCCAACTCTGGTTTAAACAATCAACCAATTTTTTGAAATACCAAAATGCCAGGTCACTCATTCTATGCAGCTCTTTCTTGCTTGCCAGACCTTTTAAGTTTACAACCATAGCTAATTCATGATTGATGGTCACATTTCCATTCCCTCAGAAGCTGCTATACTGCCAGAAAGATACCATGAACTAGGTATTGTCTAGTATTATGCAGTGCATAGCCATATGTGAAAATTAAAGTTTAGGCATTTCTTACTGTGTGGACCTTCTGCGGAGTTGGAATCAATTTAAATTCTTCTAATTGTAACTGTTTTATAGCTTGGCTCATAAGGGCTAAACTCTATACAATTGGCTAGATATATTTTAATTTATTACGTTTGTATTATACTAGCAGATTACCCGGCATTGCCAGGTCTGATTGGGACTGATTTATCCATACACTATTTTTATTTTTCCGAGTTTCCAAGTTTCATTAATTTGGCACCAGCCATTTCCATAAATAAAATAATCATTGATATACCTGAACATTTCCCAGAAAGGGATGAATTGGATGCTGTGATGTGGAATGTAAGTTTATATTTTGGTCGAAGCTGCATTGCAACCTGTAATCACATCATTAACAGCTGTTGCTCGATAATCGAAACATGTACCATCCGGGCATTAATACATACCACATAAATAAATCTGTATCTGTAATATATCTATTTCGGCATCATGAAGAAAATACAAATTTTTAATGGGGTTTCACAAACATGAAAGCTTGAGCTTAGAGTTCAGGTTAAAATCTGATGTACATGTTGAGACATTAGGACACATTTATTTAATGAATATTTTGGCATAATTTAAAAGAAGCTGAATTGATTTTGACAGGATTTGAAACTGTTGGTTTATGTAACCAACATTGGAAATTAAAAGGGTTGGGGGAAAAGGGGTTGGACTTTTGTGAACCAAATGTGGACAGTATCTTTCTGTTTGAAACTTCCTTCAAAATCTGAGAAACTGTAGCTTTGTATAAAGATTATCGAAAATAATTAAGGGGGTGTAAAGGGGGAGAAGGATTAGGTTTTTGTAAAAATAACGTGGACAGTATTTTTCTCTTTGTCTCTTGACAAAAAGTTGCTTTGTATAAAAATTAAGTGGTGTAAAGGGGGGGGGGGTTGTGAGGGTTTTTTATTGGATTTTTATGGTCGGAAACCTTTTCCATAAAAAAATAAATGTGCTAACTTTCATGTTGATCAGTCAAACAGTGTCGACTATAGCTTTGTATAAAGAACATTGATAAAAATTGAGGGTATAGAAATAAGGAGAGGTTTTTTTTTTTTTTTTTTTGAAAACCAAATGTTGAAGCATTTTTCTCTTTATTTTAAAGTATACGTGTACGAAGTTACATTGATATCAGCTGAAAATTGTGGCTTTGTACAAGGTATGTTAAAAAAATAATGGTAATTTTCAGATTTTTTTTTGAAAAAAAAAAAGAATTTTATTTATTCGTCTACATCAGTGTTATCCCCTTCAAAAAAGTCCCCTTTAGATATTATACATTTATGCCAGCACTTCTTCCAATCCCCAAAACACTTCTGAAACTCGATCTTAGGGATAGCTTTGAGCTCTTTCAGTGATAGACTTTTAATCTCATTCAGGTTCTCTTTATTTTTGGGAACAGAAAAAAGTAACATGGTTCCAAGTCTGGCGATTATGGAGGCTGGGGCATCATTACAGTGTTGTGTTTTGCCAAAAATCACTAACAAGCAATGATGTGTGAGCAGGTGCATTATTGTGGTGCAAAAGCCATGAATTGTTTTCCCATAAATCTGGGGGTTCTCTTTGGACTGATTCACGCAAATGGCGTTGAACTTGAAGGTAGCATTTCTTATTGATCGTTTTACCTTGTGGCACTACGCCACTAAAATCGACAAACACAGTAGGCACAACCTTCACATTTTATCAAACTTGTTGAGCTTTTTTTTTCGGTCTTGGTGATCCAGAATGCCTCCACTGGGATGATTGAGCCTTAGTTTCAACTACCCATGTTTTATCACCTGCTATGACATGTTTCAACAGTTCTGCACTGTTTTTATTTAGCGATTCTTGAGCAACTTCCATACGCCACTGTTTTTGTTCGAAACTCAACACTTTTGGAACAAATTTTGCTGCAACATGTTTCATACCGAAAACAGATTAAAAAATTTCCTGGCATGAGCCAATAGATATGCCAATATCATCAGCAACTTCTCTAATTGTGATTTGGCAATTATTCATTGACTTTTCCCACATTTTTATCCATTATTGATGTTCTAGGATGATCTGTATGCTCATCATCTTTAACGTCTTCACGGCTATCTTGAAAACACTTATAACATTCGTGAACCTTCGTTTTACTCATAGTAGATTCACCAAAAGCAATACTTAACATTTCTAAAACTTATTTGCACTTAATTCCATTTTTATAGCAAAATTTAATGCAAATTCTTTGATCCATGATTTTTACAAATGAAAAATCGCCAACTGCATCAAAACACGTGTTATCCTGGTAAATGCTATTAGATGATCACTATATTCTTCAGTTTTAAACAAAGTCACAAAACTAAATTGGCATCAGACAAAGTCTCCAAAGAAATGTAAATGCAGATTCGATTAACACGATTGGGCCAGACCAAACCCCATTGTTCAAAATAAAACCAAATGATGCATGGAAGCTGATAAATCTTGTCATGTGCACCGAAAGTTCAACGTATCTGCCGATGTTCGTTACATAAGTTACTCCGACGTGCCACATGGCATAAAATTCTACCTCAGCTCAACATAGTCACGTTCTAATTCTACAAGACTTGCTGGTGTCTACATTGTACCAAAATTACATGCCATGGAGCGTGGTAACGCTCAGATGAGTTGAAACAGACTGGCCATGAGGTAAACCTAGGGCTGCTATATATAGAAACATCTATGGGAACACTTTGTCTTCCGGTTTCCCACAAAAGTAGTCTGACGATCTGATCAAATGGCGATTTTAAAGCTTGTAAATTGCATCATACTTGTGACCTTGATGGCTCAAAATATTCCTATTGCTCTGAAAAATTGGCAGTAGTTAGGCTAATTAAAAAGTGTTAATTTTGATCCTTATAAAAAGTTTTGTAGCTTCAATAGTTTGGCCATAAAAAAATTATTTACCGAGATTCCCAAAACTTGTTAATAAACTTTATCAATTTTACAGCTAAAAAACTGGAATAACTTTTATTTTACTCCTAAGTGACTTCTCTTTCATTTGATACCAAAAACTCCATTTACTATTTTCAAAAGGTTGAAATAAAACTCGTCAGCAAAAACAGAATTTAACTAATTAATATTTCCTAAGTTATTAATCTGAAAGTGGCTTTAAACAATTCTACGTCTTCCAAAAATATTACTGAGCAAATTTGAAGTGTCTACTTGCTTTCCTCGATTTACTATGGATTTTTAAAGTAGACGCTGCTTCAGGATGATGCAACAGCAAATACTAGCTTGTTCAGATACTCTCTCAATACTGTAAAAGTCTGATTTCTAGCTTGAATTAACTTGGTAACTTACTTTAAAAATGATATCCAATGCTATTTGATTCAACTCGCGATTCTGATAACAAATTTATACTCTGTGGCCAGCTAATTCTCTATCATTCTGTCTATAGTTTTTCTCTGATCTATGTAATTGGCAATAGGTCATAATGCATTTCCTGCACCAGTTCCTGTGTTCTAGTTCTAAGGGTATGTTAATATGAGGCAGATTTTATCTTGTTCTCTTGACAGCTACAACATTGCCAACGTCTTCCTGCAAACCAGTTGTCAGGTATCCATAAAATTTTGTAACTATGTGACAAAATTTGTTTTCAGAACCACGAGTTAGATTAAATAGTAGTGCAAATTATTTCTGTAGTCAGTTTCTATGTTAATTTAAAGTAGAAAGCAGATCTTCACAGATTTCAAGATAATATTTTGCGTTGCATCAGCCTTGAGCATTCACATGGAGTAATATTTCGAAAATTCGTATTAAAATTATTTATTTTTGGCTAAACTATTTAAATTACGAAATTTTTTATAATAACTAAAGTTAACGTTTGTTACAAGATTTAGCGATTTGCAAAGTTTTGGAGTGATAGTATTACTTTAGTTGTCAAGGCCATAATTGGATGATGAAACATTCAGACGTGAGATTTTATATCTGATCAGCTCTCCAGAAGTTAATCATGTGAACACGGAAGTGAGTGACTTTTCCATGGTCCATGTGAGTGCAGAGAGCCACCTAGAACCTTCCCTTGTTGGGCAGTCTTATAGAAACAGTCGACGAGACACGAGGTAGGGCTCAGTCTTTCAGGAACCGCGAATGTGACAACATGTAGCTCAGACGGGCAGCCAGTTTTTGTTTAGAGTGCTACAGGGTTGGTGAGATGTAAGCATTGCAAAGATTTAAATTTTCAGTCTGAATAACTATTACGCAGTTTTGAAGTAGTATTATGCCATGTGGGGCCTCGGGATTACTTAAGTGTCGGTCGTTCACAAGCTAATTTAACCCTTTCCTCCCTGACGGTACTTATAAGTACCACTGTATTTACCACCATATAATTCGACAATACCAGTGTCCACCGCATTGTTAAGCCTGTTGATGTATTGTTGTATGATTAAGTCAGACAATGACAACATTTATTTTTAAATTTCTGCGTGAAATTGCCGAAAAATTAATTTTCTAAGTTTTCAGCATACAGACCAAAAAAAACAAGTGGTACATTACAATGAATACAATGTAAGATTTGGAAACTGTCCCTAAATTGTAAAAATCTGATGAAGATGTGAAGTATGTAGAACGAAGAAAATACAGTAAAAACATCATTCCAAATGTTGCACTACAATGTCTTTTCTGTCTGAATGAGCAAAAATAATTTTTTTTTTTTTTTTTTTTTTTTTTTTTTTTTTTTTTTTTATTATCGTGAGGCAAATATTTCATACCAATATGAACATAATTGATTTCAATTGCTATTTCTGTACATCATGTGATACACAAAGTCCCTGACGGTACTTATAAGTACCGGCTTAGTAATTAGCACTTAGAGTTCCAAAAAAAATTGAAAAAAAACGTGTGTTTAATTTCAAGTACCTTTATACAAATATATAATTGAAATTATAAATTTCCCTTTTTTCCAATAGCCGGTAGGAAAGGGTTAACAGTGGAAGTGTGTGAAGAACTTTTGCGTATTCTCAAGAGGTCATTAATTATACTTTGGGGTGTGGTTTGGCTCGAATCGCTTAATCAAACTTGCATATATAACTTCTGAAAATTTGTCTGATGCTGGTTCTGTTATTGGCTTTGCAAAATCTTTCAAGAATATACTGATTTTACCAACAACAGACTTGTGAACGTTATTTGAAATACCTTTTCTTAGTTTGAGGCAATACAAGCTAAGTGCCGACCTTTCAATCTCTTAAAGCCATAGCTGAACATTATCCAAGGCTACATACGGTCTAAGTTAAGACAGAACGTTTTGCCTAACCCCAGCATAAGCTGTTCGTCTTACACAGTATAAACTGATAAAGTAAACAATTCAAAGTCATTAAATCAAAGTGTTCACACCACTATTCTCTATCCAAAAAAAAGAGAAGGGATATTTAGTAAAATTGATGAAATTGTCTTAGGCCTAGAATAGATTCCAAATTCCAGCAATTTTGATGTAGATGTTTTGTGCATATCTAAGCATCATTTCTCTGACACAGGAATATCTCAACTGTCCATCCCAATGTATAAATTAAGCTCTCATTACTGTAGATATAAAACTGAGAAAGGGGGAGTTGCCCTTTTTGTTAGAAATAATATTCAATGCAGCAGTGTAGTTGTAAGCAAATATTGTACAACATTTTAAATGCTCTGTTACAAAACTGGAATATGGTAAATAACAGCTCATAGTTATAACAATTTACAGGGCCCCCTCAGAAAATTTCAGACTGTTTTTATTGCAGTTAGAGTCATTATTACTATGTTTCAAAAATAACAAATAGTTTTATGTGAAGATTTTAATGTTGACTTTCTCACCATAGCAATAAGATACTAGATATGGAAGCCATGATGTTGTTTTTTAACTTAAAGCCACTTGTAAAGTTTCCTACAAGAAAGAAAACCTTTAGACCACACAAGGAAAGTCCTTCAGCATTTTCCAAGAAGCCAACACAGACCCACACTAATCACTGTTGGTATCACAATACCTGTTATCAGATACATTCGTAAACCAAGGTGGAATTTAAAGAGGGCAAACTGGGACCATTATAGTTCCGAGGTAGATAGTAACTTGTGATGGGTACCCCCAATAGTGAAAAAGTACAAGAGATTTGTAGGTATTGTTATTGCTGCAGCTAGGCGAAACACCCCTCGATGGTACAGGAAACAATACATTCCATGCTGGGATAAATCTACGCAAACTTTACATGAAAATTATCAAAAAACTGGTGACCCTGAAACAGGAAAAAGAATATTAGAAAAACTGAATGAAGGGAGGAAACAGAAAAACATCAGTAGCCTTTGTCGATCTAACAGCAGCATATGATACAGTTTGGCTGGATAGACTGCTACTTAAACTTAAAAAACATATATGCTGCAGGAAACTAACATCACTCCTGAAGAATATGCTGACCAACTGTTATTTTAAGGTCACCATCGGGCGTAGGACAAGTAAGTCATTTACAATAAAAAATGGATTACCTCAAGGGTCAGTACTAGCTCCATTGCTCTTCAACTTGTACACCAGTGACATGCCAGGAACAACCGGCAATAAATTCTGATATGCTGACGACTTAGCTATCACCGATCAAACTGCCACATTAGAGGAAGGTGAGAGCATTTTCTCTAACGACTTAGAAACCTTAAATGCATATTATAGGAAGTGGAGACTGTCTGAACCCGATGAAAACAGAAGTATGTTACTCCACTTGAGCAATAGAATAGCACAATAGCAGCTCAAAGTGAACTTCTGCCACCAGAGGGTGAAACATAATTTCTATCTTAAGTATCTTGGCATCACCTTAGACGGCTCCTTAACATTCGTGGGGAGCTGATGCGGACACACTACGAACAACTGCTCTCACCATGGTTTACCCTGTTGCTGATTACTGTGCTCCAGTGTGGCAACGTAGTGCTCATACTAGAAAAATCGAAGTCCACCTGAATGAGTGTATGAGAGTAATAACTGGCATCCTAAAATCCACCCCAGTCCTGTGGTTACACCTAATCAGCAAAATACCACCTCCAGAGATAAGACACCAAGAAGCAACAGCATGTGAGTGGATAAAACTACACCATCCTGATCATCCACAGGATCTCCCAATCCACGAGGTTCTAAATGACTTACCCCCCACGTGTCTTAAATCCAGGAATCTGTTATGGCAAGATATATTTTACTTTGATGTCATGGAAAAATGGCGACAAAGCTGGAACTCCGCATCTGTAAAACATCCAGATATTAAAGATCCCACAACTGGACTGCCAGGCTTCCATCTAAATGGAGACCAGTGGGACAAACTAAATCACCTAAGAACAGGCCATGCAAAATGCAACACCATGTTGTATAAGTGGGGTCTTCAAGATTCTCCTGCATGTGACTGCGGAGCTCCTTCCCAGAGTGTGGAGCATATTATCGGGGAATGCCCTCTGTGGAAGTATGATGGACTATTTGAAGATGTTTTTGGAGCTACAAGTTCCTTCATAGAATGGCTGGAAGATCTGGACATCAACTTGTGAACGCTATCAACGTTCTTGTCATTTTATTTATATGTATTGTATTAGTTGCTTAGCCATATGACAAATAAAATAAATAAATAAGTAAATTACTGAAAAGATGTTCAGATTGTATCAGTCATATACTAGCTCACACCTGTAATAAACCCTTAATGCAAGGCGTATTTCCAAATAGACTAAAATATGCAGTTGTAAAACCATTATTTAAAAAAGTAGAAGCGACATGTGTAGATAACTACTGTCCCATTTCATTACTGTCAGGATTCTCAAAGATTTTTGAAAAAGTCATGTATTGTAGAGTATTAAAAATTGTTACACACTATAATATCCTCACTAATACACAGTTTGGGTAACAAAAAGGATTATCCCCAGAAATGACTATGTATACATTTTTAAATAACACATTTGAGGAATTAATTATAAAATGAGCCCTGTAGGATTTTTTTGTGACCTTGCAAAAAAAAAAAAAAAAAAAAAAAAACACACACACACATTTGACTGCTTAAATCATGAAATACTTCTGAAAAAAAAGGAATACTATGGTATTTATGGAACCACAGGTAAAAGATTTAAATTATACATGGATAGCAAGATGCAAAAGTTTCCCTTTTTGATTCTAAAATCAGTAAAAATGCTTCATCAGACTGGGAGAAAATAAAATATGGCATTCCACAAGACTCTGTCCTAAAACCCCTCCTGTTTTTGTTATACTAAAAAAAAGAAAAAAAAGTGTATTACTTGGCATTCAAATAGATGGGAATCTCAGTTGACAAGAACATACCCCATCACTATTGAAGAAATTTAGTAGTGCTACTTTTGCAATAAGAACACTTTCTCCAACAGCAGATCTAGAGATTACCAAACAGGTGTACTACTCATATTTTCATTCAGTCATATCATATGGCATAATTTTTTGAGGAAACTCTTCACAGAGTAAAAAAGTTTTAATAGCACAGAAAAGGACTGTTAGGATGATGTGTAGTGTCAAACCAAGAACCTCTTGCAGACAACTCTTACAATGACTTCTCAGTATATATATTCTCATGGTAATCGAACATTTTAACCTGTTTATATCTAATTCACAGGTACACAATTTGAATACAAGAAACAAAAATTACTTGCACAAAACACAAACATCACTGTCATTAGTTCAAAGAGGAGTTTATAATTATGAGACACATCTGTTTAATGAATTTCCCAAAAGTGTAAAACAGTTTGTACATAAAAAAGATATATTTGATGAAAAACTGTGAGATTATTTTACTTACAACTCCTCCTACTCTATTAAAGAATATAAACAAAATAATTAATTATATTCAATATGCCTGGCAAAACACAGTTGTAAAAATTAATGTTTATGTTTTATTTGTTTTTTTTTTGTCTTTGTAACATAATTATTTTTGCTATGATTATTATTCATATTTTATGTATGTGTATTAACCATGACATGTTTCACAATTCCAGATGTCCTTACTGAGCAGGGATCCATGGAACAAGATTGATAAACAATAATAAAAAAATATGCAGCCATTGTATCTCCTAATTTTAGCGTAGGTTCCATTGCTGGGCTTCCTTGGTGCCCTGCCTGTGGTTGATAGTAAAAAGTTTAGTATATCTTTTTTTTATTGCCCTTCCAATCAGTGCTGGATCTCCCATTAGGCTGTATAGGCTCCTGCCTAGGGGCGGCAAATTTCCTAGTGTGCCCGCTTTAGTAAGCCGTCAAATTTGTGTGTGATTGTAAACATAATAGAAAAACGTCTACTATAAATTTTCATTTAAGTGGTGACATCTAGTAGTGAAGTGACAAACTCGGAACAATTAATGGAAAATAAAAATACAGTTTACTACCGATTTTCAATTAGGTAAGTGGTGACAGCGAACAATTAGCAAAATTATTAATTTAATTCTTCATTAGTTTGCTGACTTTCTATCTTGTTCAGCACAATTTGTAGCCTGTATTTCCCAAGGAAGACTCTATATAGACAGAGCTAAGTTTCTGCTAACAGACTTACATTTAATGATTTCTAAATAAAAATACTTAAGTATGATCTAAGATTTCATTAATTGAGTATCTGGATGTTGAAAGTCCCCGAGCGCTCAAAAGTCCTAATTTTATTGAAAAAATCATTGAAAAGTCAATGATTTTTGAAACTTAACTAGTCATTTCTCAGCTAATAATGAATTAAATTGTTTGAAATTTTTAAGGAAAATGCATTGAACTATACCGAAACCAGTATTCTGACTGAAATTAATATAAATTATAATTGTTTAATAATAATTGATTACAAATCAGAGCGTACGTCTTAACGTGTTTTCTGTTCTGTGCCGATAAAAAGTATGTTACGAAGTTTGTCGTATGGAAAACTGTTAGTGAGAAAGTTGTTCCTCTATGTTGGAAGAAGTTTTCTGAAAAATTTGAAGTCATTATATTTCTTCTATTCACCTTTTTCAAGTTAATTTTATTTTTTCTACTTTTCCTTAAGAGTGTACTCGTAGAGTAGATGTTAAATTAAGAAACAAATCCTTGTAATTTTATGATGATCACAAAAATTGTGATACTTACACATTAAATTTTCCCTTTTCTTTTTACAGATCTACTGAAATATTTTATGTTCTTGTTGGTATTCTTGTTTCATCATAAACATTCATTTTTCTTGTTTCTGTTTTATGACTAAATCTGAATACTTTCAAGTAATGAAGTCACTCTTAATCTATATCCATTCACATATACATATAATCGTTTGCTACCTAATAAAGGTAATACAAATTAGTGATTAGTATAAGTATGAAGGAGAAAAGGGCGGCACAAAATGAACAGCCTACACTAAAAAAAAAGTTTAAATCTGGCCCTGCTTCTAATAAGTCTGTGGTCTGTATTTGAACATCATCTGTCTGTAGTGGTTTTATTGCATTAAATGCGATTTCTAATATATCTATGTATACAATGTGGTCCTTGTCATTGGTGGAAGGTTCTGAAGTTGTCTGGACATCTCTGATTGCGCTAAGGGCATCTGCATTGATATCTGATCTCCTTGATTTTGCACTGGGGTTTGTGCAAAACCTTCAGTCTCAACTTTAACCATGGTCTACCTTGGATAACCTCAGTTTGTGCTTTGCTACATTAATTTGGTCACCACCAGGCTTGATTTAAACCCCAAGCTAGGAAAGGTTATTGATAATAAAAGTCACTGGCATATTCTGGTAGATAGTTACTTTATTCTTCAATGTTAAGCAAAGTCACAAAATTGAATTGACATCAGACAATGTTTCGAAAGACAAAAATGCAGTTTCGATTAACTGACGGAGCCAGACCAGACCCCATTGTTCCAAGTAAAACTAACTTATTAATGGAAACTGATAGAATTTCATCACACGCCCCTAAAGTTCAACTTGTATGCCGACGACCGATACTTAAGTTACGCCACATGGCGTAAAATGCTACCACAGAGCTACAAAGTAATAGACTGGCCATGTCTGCATTGCGCCGCATATTAGTGCTCTAACTGAAACTTGAAGACTGCTTGACCAACTGAGCACTGGGCGACTGATGCCTACATTGTGCCAAAATTACATGCCATGGAGCGTGGTTACGCTCATACTAATTCTGCGAGACTGGCCGGCCGACTGAGGGCGAGGAAAATTCTGGGCTGCTATATATAGAAATGCCCGTGGGAACACAAAGACTTCCGGGTTCCCACCAAAGTATTTTCATAAACTGATCAAATATCAGATCTCACGCTTGTAAAATATCATCAGCTTTTTTGACCTTGAACACTTAAAAAAATTCCTATCATTTTGAAATTTTGATAGTAGCTAGATCATTTAAAAAGTGTTAATTTTATCCCTTATACAAAATTTTGTAGCTTTAATAGTTTGGCCGTAAAAAAAAAAATTGTTTTCCTCCGATTCCTAACTTGTTAATAACTTTTACAATTTTGCAGTTACAAAACTAAAATAACTTTCATTTTACTCCTAATGGACTGCTCTTTTATTTGATATCAAGCAATACAAGTTTACTATTTTCAAAAGAGTGAAATAAAATTCGTCAACCAAAAACAGAATCTAACTAATTGGTATTTTATAAGTTATTAAAGTTATTGATCTAAAAGTGACCTTAAACAATTCTAAGTATTCAAAAATGACTACTATGCAAATTTGAAGTCTCTAACTGCTTTCTTAAATTAATTATTAATTTTTTTGTAAACTCCTCCAAGTGAATGCTTGAGAATGATGCAATAGAAATACTGTCTCAAAACTGTAAAAATCTGATTTCTAGCTTCAATTAACTTAATAACTGACTTTAAAAATGATATGTACTACTATTCAATTTAACTCGTGGTTCTGAGGACAAATTTTTGTTGCACAGTTACAAAATTTTTAGGTTACCTCACAATTTATGGAATATATATAATTAATACACTTCCAATTTCAGCCAGAATTTCATCACTCTAGAAGATTGCAAAAAAATCAACAGGTTTGTTATAGGTAAAATTTTTGAAATGTCTCTGATAGACATATCATCAAAAGATTTTAACTGCCTATACACAAGCTAAGCTAAACACACTTTTTCACTTGTACAGTAAATATGTTCTGCTTTAGTTAGTTGCCATGAGGAACAGACTATGGACCTGTCTGTTCACACCTTATCTTGTGATAAAACAAAACAAATTAATTAGTGTCTTATGGCTTAACCTTGTGAAGTGTACAGACTCAATAGAAAGGTTTTAAAATATGTGAATCGAGGAAGGTAACATCGCTACAATGAGAGTACTTGATATCTCTTTAGTTAAGATCTTAATGGAAAAATAACATTGATAGAAAGAAACTATAGTTCACAAGGGTGATACATCTAATAGCAGTTTGTTGAACAGATAACATTTTAAGGGACGAAAGTGGGGTTTATAGAATTTTATATTGACTGATAGTGAAGTTATAAATGTGTTTTGTAAGAAAAGTACTGTATTGTATATAGAGCTAAGTGAAAAAAGTCTCATAATACCCTGAAGGAAAAGCGTTAGTGTCACCATCTTTGAATCATGTAATTAGAGTTCTGATTTTCAATGATTAACTTTATTAGTGTAATGTATAGATTTTGAGGTTGAAATTAGGTGCAATCCCAGAATTCAGATAAAAAAATCCACACCTGAAGTTTAATCAGCAGGATCATACGAAGAAGAAGAGTTAGGTTTACTGGAATAGTCTTATGGGAGATTGACATCAGGTGGTGTTCAGGTGTCAAGGATATGTTGGTAAGCTAGTTCCCATCTGTGGAGTTCTGGGAAAGCTATGGTATCAGGGAATACTCATATATCTTCTGTACAGAACTTCTTTCCTTAACTCCAATCCCTACAACAAAGACAAACAAAATAAACCAGAAGAACATAATCCATGACCAACCATTAAACATAAAGAACCTACTTTCAATTCCATTGGAACCCGAGCCATGGGAGAACTGTCTGAGAATAAGAACGTCATCATCCGCCTGGACTCAATGAACATAGTCATGGACCTTAGTGATTATGCAGGCAAGGCTCTGATACCAGCATGTACCATCCACATCCTAATACCTCAATTTGCCAAGAATAACACATTTTCCTCGACCTCTAAGGCCCTTTACAAGGCCTCTCATCGTTAACCTTATCCCTCCTTACTTCGCAGAATCCTCATGACCCCACCTTTTAACTTTTACTAAGATCCACAAGACTGATGATGCTGGGTGCCCTATAGATATGGCCTATGGATCACCTACAGAATGGACTTCAGCTCTTGTGGAACCGTGCCTCTAACCTCTTGTACAAAACCTCCCCTCTTTCATAAAGATACCCCACACTTCCTTGAATGTTTTTCTAAAGTCCCAACTTCTCTACCACCAGACTCCATCCTTATCTCCATAGATGTCATATTCTTGTACTCTAATATTTCCCATTATCAGTGCCTTAGTGCCATCAAACACTTTCTGGAAATGCGACCCTTTGATAGCCTTCCAGCACATCCTTGCTCATCTCCTAGACACACCACATATTGTAAAAAAAACAAAAACAAAAAACTACCAGATAGGTTGCACCTCAATCCTATTGATAACATATAGGATGCAATTAAAATCTTTGTGACTTGTTAGAGATAGTTCATGGATCACGGACCTGTATGGCTTGCCAACATTTACAGTATCTTTTTGACTCCATACCAAGATGAATCACTGCTGGAAAACGGTAGTTCTACAAGATACTGGGCAGGTGTCAGTAATTAAATTGATCTTCAATATATTAGTATGTAAGCTACCTTACTCTCTATTTTCAATATTCAGTCAAAATCCGGCGAAGTTTGAGGTTAACATTCAGTAAATGATACTATAGTTGAAATCGAGATAACAACATTTTAGGTTCAGAAAAGTAAATAAACAACACATAACAACCATAAATAAGAAGTTTCTAATAAAATATAAACCATAAACATACCTAAATGAGCGTAATCCATAATAGTTCTGAAGTAAAATAAACAGGTTTGGTTAAACAACCATATTACTAATATTCCACATAATTGACCACTGTAAAGCACTTCAATAACAATAATTTCACCGTTTGATATTAAATTCACTAATAACTCGCAGTTCCAGACTAATTTAAAGCAATAAATATGATTTTTAAAACATCACCACATGGATGGAGTTCAATAATTAATTCCAGCGCATCTAAGTAATTTTTTAGCTTTAAAAGTAGATTTAAACATGCTAAATAACCGGCAGACAAATATTCTTTAAGTTTCCAATAGCCATCAACTAATAAACAGAAGATATGAATAAATAAAAATCCGTTTTTTAATGACGTCGTAGAAACCGATTTGCAACTTGAATTTCTTTCTGACTAACATATTTCACGAACTAAAAACTTTTCTACAACACTTAAATTAAATAAAGGTACGGTTTAAAAACAGTTTCAGGCCACAACCGACTTCAAACAAAAAGTGAATTATTTCTTGCACCACCTAGGAAATCAGCAAATTTTAGAAATTCAATAACTTCTGATATCCTTAACCAATTTAAAAGATTTTTACACCACTGAACTCAGCAAAAGCTGGGGAACACTTTGAAGACAGTATAATCTTGATATTTTAAAATTTTGCAAATCCATATTTCGGATGTGACGTATCGCAATACTCTAAACAAATGCACTTTCCGATTAACCAATTTTCAAAATTCATTTACACCGCTCTGGAAACTTTAAAACCATAACCAACCACATCACTACACTTGTCTCATTACGCTCTTCGTCTTGTGATTTTCTGGAAGTTCTCAGTTAACAAAATTTTTTCTAGATAGACTGTTATCTAGGTCAGTAGGCCATTTTTGATGAAAGTAAGTCCGGACATGGTCTCGGGGCAGTCGGTCGGAACACCTCATGTAGTTGACATGTAATTCGTGGTTCAGTGGGTTTGAGTAAGCCCGGCTCGTGGTGGCTGATGGGAAACCGGAAATTGGGCAGCATGGCTGACTGACGCCATTACTAACAGGATAGGCAACCATAGAAATTTGAACTTTTCTGACATGTGTTCATCGATGTGAACTTTTACTTTCATTTCGGGGTGGTGCGGTCTGTTCTGTTTCATGACTTGTGATCTTCGGCAAATGATTTTCTCCGATTGACATTGCTAACTGTGACTAAATGTAAATTCTGTGAAAATTTTAAGAATATATACTTCAGTGATCCGGACTTCGACTTTCATTTCTATTTTAGAACCTTTCTTACAGGAGGTTAATCTGTAAGTGGCGGCCGTCTTCATCATTACAGTTAGCATTCTCCCAAGGTTTTGCATGGTTATAGAACTTTTCCCGAACTTTTGGCAACATTTTGGAAGACTTCAAGTTTAGGTGTACAAGCAGATACCGACCCCGATACGGCTTACGACTCTAACAAGTACTGGTGTATGTTTTAATATTACAGTATTTAATTTGCCATGGAAATATCATGTACATGGACTGTATCAGAAAAGAAAACAAACTAGTTGCCAGTGAGGATTACAACGAATTAAGGAGGAAAAAATTGTCCAGTTTGCTTTCGAGTGACGTATTTTTTAAGTTACCACCTCTTCATTGAATGAGCTAATAGCCATTTTTAGTAATTTCTTCATCCATACTAACATTATAAATGTGAAAGTAACTCTGACTCTTTGTCTGTCTGTTACATATACAGGGCTAAACGGCTAATCAGCTCTTTATGAAGATATACTATTTGCCTTTGAGAAAGACATAGGCTACTGTGTAAATAATACATTTTGTCATGGAATTTTGGAAACTAACTTATCAGTGACAGACAGATGCACAGCATGTGCAAGTCTCTGTTATACAATGCTAAAGAGCAATTAGTGGTTAAGGCACTGGCTTTCAAAAGTTTTGGGTTCGGTCCCGGGTTCAAGTCTCATTGGAGCAGGAAGTTTTAAGAGTTGTTTTTGATCAAATGAAGCACACCTGGCATTTGGTTTTTACGATCCCACATTTAACTGTAGTTCCAGATATGACAGAGGCGGAATATGTTGTAAATCGAATCTCTGTTTTATGGGTTACTAAACAATCCTTCGGGACCCAACAATAACATACACGTTTTATTTTTTTATGCTTTGTTTCTCCCACAGTCAGTTTGTGTCTGATCTACACTAATGTATTCTAATATTTTAAATGCGAAAGCAATTCTGTCTCTCTGTCTGTTTGATCTGTTAATAAATTTCATTTACTGCTTGTTGTTAAGAATAGATCTTGATTTGCGCTGCACCATGCTATTATTTTGTGTCTACCTAAAGGTTTCTGGCATCAGTATGTTTTGTCTTCTTTTTTGACATGCCTCTCAGGCATAAATCAGACCTAAGGTGTAGCTCTAGCAGAGCAAAAGCAGCTAAAGTTATTAGATCTCTAGAATCTGATGCTCATGCAGAAGAAAGAAGAGAAGACCAAGCTGAAATTGGAGCTGCCCTCAGTTGAACCCCTACCCTCACTTCTTCGCACCTGGATTTTTTCTATTTTTAAACTTATTTCAAATTGATTCTCTTCATGAGACAGATTCGATGGGAGAATGGTATGATGATGGCTTCCCCATCACATTATGCCACCTCTGTGTTTTTTGGGCAACTGTTATGTAACTTACAGCTTTCTATATCCAATTCTAGCAATAAAATTTTAAGTCCACACATAAAAAGTCGCTGGTAACAGCTAGTAGTTGTATAGTGATAAAATAATCCCTGTTGTCATACTGAAAAAAATTATAATGCTATTACTGATATATAATTTATTCTGTGCACCTTAGAATCAATTCTATTAATCTGAACCAAGCTTTTAGATATGTATTTCTTTTGCTAGTCCATGAATTTAAAAATCATAGCCTTTCTATTCCAGTCTGTTTCATGAATGATTATTGCTTATAACCAATGTTATGCTTTACCTTTATGCAATAATGAATTTCTATTTTTTTTTTTTTTTTTTTTTTTTTTTTTTTTTTTTTTTACCCTTTATTAGAATCCGTTCCCTGTGTGGATGAACATACATTTTTGTTGATTTATTGCACTAGGTGTAATATCAGCAGTGGGGTGTAATTCATGGTTTAAATGTCTATTTTTTATTAGAACTAATATGTATTGTACGTAAATGTGACCCAATATTATATTAAAATATATTTCACAAGGTTGAAAATGTAAAAAAAAGACTCTTTAATAAACTGTGTTCATATTTACAAGTACAGGTGTCTAAATATTTTTCAGTTGATCACTGAATATATTACTAATTGAAAATAATAATTGTATATTATATTCTTCATAATGGCAGTGAACCTTTGTAACACAATGTCTTGCTACAGTTGTGTCTAATTAGTCTACTTTGCACAAATCACTTCATATCACAATATTTTTTTACATCAGTTTTTTCTAAAGCTTGTAAAATACACTTCAACATTCTACATATATTTTGCTTTTAGACAAATGTTTTTAGGTCAAGCCTAGGAACTGTTTTTTAGATTAGCGTAACAGTTTTGTTGACAGGAAAGTAAGTAGTAACTCAGTTTATCAGTTTTCAAAACTTACTAAAAATGCCAATGAAGTCTTGATTAATGATGATGTTTTGATATAGTCAAAATACAGTGTTTTAAGGTGTGGTTATAATCCTGTGAAGACTTTATTGGCATTATTTGCCTTTAAACTCTCTCTTCTTACATAAAATCTCCTAATCAAATATAAAAGGCACCTGTGAGGAATGAAGTCAACAAAATTATTAATGCTAAGTTTCAATTATATAAGAAAATGTAATGTAGATTTCATAAGTTCAGATGAAGGATAGTAATTATGTATTTTTATCAAAAGTATGACATCACCCTGTTGTATATAACATTATGCCAGTTATTATCTCTCAATATTTTAAGTTCCCATCACAAATCTTTTTCGTTTTGAGCAACTTTAACTACTCATATAGCTGTTGAAAATGTAATTATAATAAATATTTAGTTAGTAGTAACTTAATTTTCAAGGAATGAACTATTTTTTGAACAAAAAGGACTGTGTGAAATTGTATGTTAGTAATATATTAAAAAAAAAAAAATATATTAGATTTTATGTTGCAATATCTTGAAATATTTTGTTACCACATCTTTTAACAGTATGAGGATATATTTTAAGTATGTGATGATATTTTGTTTGGTTACTGCAACATTCTTCACATTTTAAGCTAGATATAAATTTCACAAATGGGAACGTCATAGAACTGTCTTTGCAGATAACATCAAAGCACTATCTTTATATGCCTCTATATATCAATCACACATAGAAAAATACTGTATTTTGCAGCAAGACATCACTTAAAAGTCTAAGAGCAGATATAATAAAATATTACTATACGGAAACTACTCAACAGTGACTACTCTTGTGACTAAAATATGTACATGCTTATAAAATGTTACTAAAAAAGTAAAAGACTAAGGCTAGTATCAATAAATAACTTATAATTAAACACCTTTTAAATCAGTGACTGGTCAATTTGCACAGTAATTCTTTGTTAGATGTTTCAGGTAGTATGTTTTACTACCATATAAGAAAATTTTATAACACTCTGTGAAAACAGAAGTTACTAAAAATTCATTCACATTCAGTTTATGAGTCTATCTGCATGCCTATGCAGTGGATGCAGACTATCATACACTCAGTTTTTACAGACATAACAGTTGATCATATCACATAAAACATACAGGGCCCACTTCAAAACCAAATGCTTGGTAAGGGAGTCCATAGTCAACTGGATAAAAGTCAACAATAGGGACATTGTCCAGTTTTTTGGTTCGCACTTCAAACACAGTTTCACTCTTGCTCTTACGAGTCTGAAACAAATACACCTAAGTTTTAGTATATGATAATTAAAAAAAAGATATATAATAAATATTGAATACAATAATTATGGATTTCAAGAAAATAAAATAGGTACTTAATAGACTAACATGTAATTCTACCATTAAGTTAATATTTGGTTTAGTAAAATTTTTACTATGGAAGAGTCTACCTATAGAAAATAGAATAAAAATTATGTCTGTCTAATACATCCCTGAAAACTTCATAGATTCAAAAACAATTAGTATAAGATACAAGAACTGATAACAAAATGTAGTATTACATGAATCCAGTGCTCTTATCTGCCTGTAAAACAAAGATTGTTGTAAAATGTTTCAAGGTGTTTTGAATATAGGTGAATAGGAGGCATCCTAGTTTATTTATATATGTATAATTGCTGCAGTTTATAGGACATCTGACACTGATATAGACATTTTTTAAGCAATAATAAATCAGATTTTATTATGTACTTAAATAAATATATAAAAAGAGGAGTATGTGGCTAATGACCTTGATATCAGGACCTCTGATATTTTTTAAAACATATTATAACTTCTACTGCCTAAACAAAGAGCCAACCAGTGTTGGTGTTCACTGTGTGGTGAATGTTTGTTTGGTTGTCCTGCCACATGTATCTGACTAGCCTTTGATTGCTGACTGAAGTTACCACTGATAATCCACATTCAAGTAGACCAAAGCATTTTTGTTCAAAGAATGATGACACAGGGTTAGGTTAAGCAGTGAAGACTAGTTACTATAGTTAAGCAGTGAAGACTGGTTACTATAGTTAAGCAGTACTGCAACTGATGAACAATCACCTTAATCTTTCACTGACAACATCTCAAACAGTTTTAATGAATGTTGTCCTTTAATAGTTAATAGGCCTACAAAAACTGAATACTATAACCTGAATAAAAACTGGTATAAAGTGTGTCTTCACCACAAGAAATCATTGTTAATGGTCTGTTAAGATAAGACTAAAGGCAACCCTGAAGGTATTCAGAGTTACTTAAGATTAAAGATGTTGTGCAGAGAAAGTTAGAGAAGCTAAGTAATGGACAAATATATATATATATATATATATATATATATGTTATTAGTGCTGAAAATAAATGTAAGGCTGCTTGGAAAGTGTCTCATAGAAATTTGTATTGCCCGTGCAACATCATGGCGATCGTAGTGGCATCACTTGTGCAGCTGCAAGTGGAGTGTCAACTTCCTCTCCTCCATGAACAGCAATATAAAAACAACTTCTGGCTATGGTCATCAGTCCCACAGTAAAAGATGACCACTGTGTATGGTTTATAAGTCACATCGTTCTTTTTCATGCTGATAAAAACAATTTTCAAATGCCTAACTAAGGCATGTTCAGTGTCTGTACAAACTTTCATTAAGTGCATGTAAAAAATACACACTGTATGGAATAGTTTATTCAACTATGAAATAAGACATTGGTGAATACAAGTCTACAGTCATTGGTGCCGCCTGCCAGTACTTCAACGTCACAGAGTTGGTGTAATCAGCGTACCCAGTCAGCACCCTGTTGTCCAGCTGAGCGAGTGAACTTCTGCCGCCTGCCTGTGCTGACATCATGGGGCTGATGTAAGGTAACAATAATAGACTTTAAATTCTGAATCTGAGGGCAATGATACATTTAACAGCAAGTATAAAATAACCTTCAGTTTTTATGTGCTTATACGATACCGATCCTACTTTGTCTGTAAACATCCTTTATTATCAATATTATGACTATAACTTATTTACCATGTTAAAAGTTTAAAATTATCCCCCACCATCGGCTCTGCGAAACTTATTCCTTTGTTACAAGAGGCCCTACAGTTTCGAGGAAAATTACTATTTCCTGGCATATCTGTGGTGTGTAGATTGGTATTGGAAAGCTGCTTCACAGCCTCAGTCTCACTGCAGGGCACAACTACAGTGACTGAGCACTTGTAAGCTGGGAGGATGATGATATTACATTTTCTAGACAATTTTCACTTGGCTCAGGTTTTCTTAGGGTTGAGGTTGTTAAGTGCAGAATGGAGTATAGGGAAGAGGGTGAGTGGTAATGAGGAAATCCTGGAATAGGAGACAATGTTTTTGGAGAGTGTGTGGATCTAGTTGAGATAAAGATTTGAACTGCTCTAGGTTTGAATCAATCTTGTTGCGCCAGTTATTGCACTCCACTGTGGAAGCAAAGTGATACCGCCAGCAGAGAGAGTGTCAGAATGCTAGTGAGTCCTTGATGAAAGCAGCGTGGTCGAACTTGAGAGTAGGAGAAAATGTCCCTTTGGATAGAAGTGATGGTTCAGGTTCTTAGTGGTGAGTGGAGGAATGGTTAATTACATACTTTTAATCTTGAACTGAAAGTGTGGTGGGGGCTTTGTGGCATGTGTGGTACAGAGTTTGGATGAGGGAGATTGAGAAAGTGGGCAAGGCATGGGGATTTGCCAATCAGGAAAGTGGAGGGGTGTTGGTGTGCTATTTTCTGGCTTGGAGTATTGATTGTGGAAGGACGATATTAGAGCTAAACAGTTAAAATGATATCTTCTCAAAATCATTACTTTGTCTTATTGCTATAGGATACACGTAGAGAGTAAAGTCACTCTTTTCAGGAAAGTGCTAGTTGTTTTAATAATTACAGTCATTCCAAGTATTAATTTCATTATAAAAAATCGTCAGATATGAAATAATTGAAGAAAGCAGAATTTAAAACATAAAACCTACCTTGCATCCATCATTAAGAATGTTAGGTTTTATACCATCAGCGCTGTATACAACTTCATTCTCTCCAAGTAATTTGATAGCCATTTCATAACCTTGAGTCTTGACATTGTACCAGGCAGCTGAATTGATGCATGTGTATGTGAAGTTCTGATATGCATCTTGACTGAGTAGTCTTAAGAATGTCATTTGAACAACTCCAACTGTTTCATATGTTATCTGTAAAATATTTTTTGGACATTAGCAAAAACAATAACACTAGTTTTGTTCCCAGTATTGGGGTATCACATTCAGACCAATGTTGCTTTTCAGTATATAACTCTGCAAATTTAAGCAGGATGTATAATTTGTTAATGCCTCACCCTGAATCCTCCTCGAAGATTGGAGTACCATTCATTCTTCTCACCCTCTTTTCTCCACTGAATATTTGGCATCTGACGTGAATGTATATCAGGAAAGACACAAGTTTCTCCACTTCCTGTCATATTACAATACACATATACAGCATCATCTGGCATTCCTAAGTTTGGATCAATCCAATACCAACCTAAAAGATATATAAAGTTTACATAGATTATGTTTAGTATGTATGCTGAGCTTACCAAATTCAATTTTGTACAGTTTAAGTTCGAATATAAGTCTTCATCACTTTCATACCTCAAAAAAGCTGAAATAATGTGAAGGGGCTGGTGTGGATAACATTTCTAAAGATGTATTAAAGACAGGAGGCTCTGACATTATACCATACCTTGTAATTCAGCATGACAACTTGCTGCTTACCAGAGAATTGTGAAAGTGCTTTAGTTGTACAGGTCCATAAAATGGGGGAGACAAATAGGGTTAAAAACAACAGACCATTTATTATGAGATCAATGGTAGATAAGTTGATTGGAATGTTGGTGTATCAGAAATATATGTGAGAAAAGAAACAAGTTTGCAAAATGGCAATATTATGAGATAGGACAGACATATTTTTGGCCTACCTCCATTTCATTCAAATATTTTTAACTGTTATTATTGGACAATGGTAGCATGAGATCTTATTTGACTTTATTTTAATCAATTACAATTCTTTATTTCTTTCAAAGTTCTTTTAGCGTGCTTCAGATCATTTCTGTAATCCTCTTAAATCATTTTGGTAAAGCTTCATTTAATATTTATGCTATTAGATTGTTACACAAAAAACTAACAATGCTACATTGGTTAATTTCTGGTTTATATATGGTCAAGCTTATTAACTATGCTTGTGGATTGTTCCATCATGTTTCACTAGTCACATTTTGGTGCACAGGCATTTAGAAACAGTTAAGTATATGAGTTCAGTACAGCTTAGTGTTAGGAGAGTATTATTTAGTTGTGGTCTGCAAGCCTATAGGCTTTTTTGTATTATGTAATTCCTATGCAGACACTTAATTGTGCTGCTACCTGTTGTATTTGAAGTCTTTAAGTAAATTTGTGCCTTTGAAATATCTTTGTTAATATGCAGTGCAGTGTATATGAATTCAACATATTATGAATAAATGAAGAAGCGACTAAATTGTTGACTCATCATTATATTTGGTTTGCAGCCTGCAGCACTTAATTACAGGCATAAAGATGAAGAGTAATGAAAAAGAGGAATTCAAATAAAGGTAACAGGTAGTTTGGCAGAAAACTGCACATCATGTTTCCAAGGCAGGATGCTGATTCGTCAAAATGATTAGCAGTTCTGAATCATACAAACCAATAGTAATGTCTCAATGGGTTTAGGCAAGGTTATTCATGTATCAGGTAGTTGGCTAGAGGCAAGATATTTCAAATGAAATGGACAACGGAGGACAGCTTGTCAGTATCTCTCCAAGGCATTTGACAGAGCGAGTCATAAAATTGTGGTAAATAAGGTAAAAACTATTAAAAATGGATTAATAAGTGACTTTTTGGGAAAATAAATTCTTAAAAGGTAGCAAGCAGAAGTCTGTATTAAATAAATAATTTTTATCTAATTTTTGTATTTTTTTAAAAAGAAAATATTCCAGTGTTACAGGGATTTGATATTTCTTATGGCTCATGTGGCATAATTGACATTCTTCAGCCTAATTCAAATGCCATCCCACTTTAAAAATTCTGGCATGTTTCACACAGGAAACTCATCATGTCAGATTTTTTCTGGATATGAAATTAGCCCACTGAGATCTCCTCATACCCTCACTTCACAACACAATACTCCAGCTTGTGCTATACATAAATATATATATATATTTGCAAGAAGGAAACAATGGACACTTAATAGCGAAGTGGAATTACAAATTAGTATAGGAAGATGAACCACTGCTTACCTTAGATGATGGCAGTGTGGTGTGGATACACGTGATCGACATGAATAAAGTTTTAGGATTTATGGACTTTCATCAGCAGTTAGATCATGTTAGTCAAATGGTGGAGGTTGGCCTGCCCCACAGATTGAGCTTAAAATCAAAAAGGAGGGGAAATGTATGGAGTGGGTGTGAAAACAAAAACTTGGACATCATCTCTGGTGAGCAGTGGTTTGTGTTGGGAAGAGATAGTGGAACTAGAGGATAGGAGTGAATAATAAGGAAGGCTTACAGGATTTCTGGATGTTACCTGAAGCAGAGACCCTACAGCTGCATGGTACCCAGTATAAACTGGTTGGCTAGTTCCCATCTTCTGAGTATAGAGGGGCTGCTGCTATTTGGCAGGACTATGATAGTGTGAACAGTAAAGCAAGAATTAAAATTATTGGTGTCTTGTGAGGTGGCATGAACAGCTACTGGCTGGTAAGGATTCTTGGTGAATACTACTTTTCCATGGCCATTTGCTCTGATATACAATTGATTAGTGTTTTAATCTAAATAGGAGGACAGAGAGTAGTTGCAGGTCAGTGGGTATGTGGAGATTTTACAAATGGCATTCATATGATGGGATTGGTGAAGGTGGTTAAGGAATGGTATATGTTACATATCTTGCAGTGGGGTCTATCGTATGGGAAAGAGCCTTGGGGATGTCAATTGGGATGGGAAGACAATATTTTTGGACTATTAGTTGTCTGAGGTTAGGGGGTCTGTTGAAGAAAGATCTGGAAGGGGCAGGGAGGATTTTGAAGAGAATTCATCTCATTTACAGGCATGCTTGAAGGAAATCATAGCATTCAAAGGATTTGGTTGTTGCATACAGGGCATGGGAAGTACTGAGAAACCAGGACTGAACTATGGTTGGTTGTCAAAGGTTTAAGATGGTTGTGATGTGGTATATGAAAGTTGTTTGTGAACTAAATGCAGTGGGTAATTTAGAGATATCAGTGCTTGGGAGATGTTGCTGGAGTACTGTGAGAGAGACTGCTAGTTAGAGCATATATAACCACATGATGGGCCAAGGCTGTAAGGAAGAGATTGTTTGATGTATTAAGAATGGCAGCTGTCAAAATGAAAATACTGTTCCAGGTCAGTTGGTTTGGTGTCGACTATGGAGTTGTGGTAGTCACTGGAGAGAGACAAATCCACATCCAAAAAGTGACCTGCATGTGGGAATAGGTCCATATGAAGTTCAGGGTATTAAAGGCAGTGAGATTGTATAGGAAAATTAAAGGTTGTCTTCCCCATGTGTTTAGATAATGAAAATATCATCTAAGAATCTGTGCCGGATAGGGATTTCAGATGGACTTTCTCCAAAAATGCTTGCAGAGATCCTCTCAAACTGTCCTTCTGTTCCACTCTTATCCTCTACCACCACTATCTCTTCCCAACATAACCCATGGTTCACCAGAGATGATGTCTAATTTATTATCTAATATTTATATTTTTCAATTTATATATGAAATTTTTTTAGTGTACAACATTTGCTGCCGACTCCTTCTGCCTGTCTGTGACATGTTTTCGTGAGAATTTTGCAATCCTTGGATTTATCCTTTTCAACATATTACCCCCATTCTATACTTCCCCTCTCCATTTTGATTTTACCCCCACTCAATGATGCCAGCCAACAATCTCTGAGCATGCCAGCCAGCCATCAAACTCTGCCATATGACTACCTGATTCTAACTGCAGATGAAGAGTGAGCTATAAACCCAAAAACTGCAATGTTTCTTGTGCTTATGTCCATTACATGTGTTGACACCTCCCTACCATCATCTATGGTAAGAAGTGGTATACTTCTGTATACTAATTTTATACCAGGGTTAAGGAAAATAAACCAAACACTTAACAAAGATGAAGGCAGCAAGGAAATGATGGACACAGAATGCGAATGAAGCAATATTTTGGTGTAGAACTTTAATGTTGTGAGTAGATGAAAAACTTTGCAAGGAGACAGATGTGTTCACACATATGCCAACCAAGCAAATGAGAAACTGAGAGAGCCAAAACAAGGGCGGCAGGGTGGATATAGAGTGAGGTAAGAGAATATAGAATATATAATAATGGAGAAATATTATTACTGGAAGTGGGCGAACATTGCAAATGTAATGACTAGACAATGATATAAATATGAACAGAGACTATTAAATATAAGATATATGTGAATAAAAACAATTACTCGGTCCACCGGAAAGGTTTTATTAGAGGTTGAGGCCACAGGCATGCAACAAGAGAAGCTAGTCAACAGGAAATGAGAATTAGTACCTGGAACATGAAGACATTGCTTAAATTCAGCAAATAGAGAATGTGAAGCTTGAAATAGAAAGAATGGCTGTTGATGTTCTTGTGATATCTGAGATGAGATGGCCACAGTCTGGAGATTTTTGGACTGGTGATTACAGAGTAATACACTCTGGTAGCAAGAAAGGTAATGCTGGAGTAGGAATAATCCTCAATAAAAGTATGGGACAGTGGGTTAAAGGATATCTCCAGAAAAGTGACATGATCGTCTCAGTGAAACTGTAAACTAAACCAACAGACACGTCCATTGTATAAGTCTATATGCCAACTATGGGTCAGTGATGAAGAACTTGAAAGTGTCTATGAAGAAATCAATGAAATGATCAGATGGGTCAAAAGACAATCTCATCATAATAGGAGATTGGAATACCAGCGTAGGAGAAGGCAAAGAAGGTGACATTATCATGAAGTTGAGGCTTTGTGAAAGGAATGAAAGAGGTGACCACCTCATAGATTTCTGTACAAGGAACAAAATGATGATAACTAACATTTGGTTTCAGACCATAAGAGGAAATATTCATGGAAAATTCCATAAGACTTAAGGCAACATCAGATTGACTACATTCTAGTCAAGTGCAAATTCAGGAATCAAGTACATGATACCAGAAATTACCCAGGAGCTGACACAGTGACCTGTTATATATATATTATCTTACCTAAACCGTTCAGCAAGAGGCGTGTTACATATAATGCATAGCGAATAACTTTTATAATCACGTTCAATGGTAAAGCACTTTTCATTTCAGAATATAACCTTGTTATAAGTTCATTTTCTGGCTAAAACCAATTAGAAGGGGTAAATCTCATATAGTCGTATAGTAAAGAACTTTTATAACCATTTTCTTAACACGAAAGCACTTTTTAAATTGATTCATAAAAGACATAAGATTCAAATAAGGTTGTTTTTCAGTCATGATTAATTTTGTTGCAATCATTTCCACTAAGAAAGCAGAGAATGTGCTTTTAAAATTTATGTAAGGGAATATTTCAAATCAAAATAATTCAACCTTTTTAGAAAAAAAGAGCTAGAAAGATAAAAGTATGCTTAAATGAGAGAGAAAAATTCAGTTAACAACAAACATGTAACAGTTCAGAGATAACTTGATTTTTAAAGTAAGAAAAAACGGAGTTTTAGTGTTGACATGTGATAGCATCACCATGTGTGACTTTTGGAAATTAATAGCTCTTAAATGAGAATAATTATGAGGAAATTTGTCATGACCAAAAAGAATGTGAATAAATTAAACTATAACACATTAAAATTTCAGGGAAATCCAAGTAAATTAGTGTTCCACAGGAGTGGGGGATTTTAAAAACTCATTAAAGAGAAGTGTTTCCCCACGGGAATAGACCGTTGTTCTATAGCAATTCAGCAATAGATAAGCCCATCCTTTAAAAAGCCAACCAGCGCAATTAGTCGGGAATAGTTTTCAAACAGTTTTTCAAGCGAGCGGTCCAGGCAAGAAGAGCTCCGTCATGGGCAGTGAACTATGAGGCTGTGGACTTTGAAGATTTTAGTAGTGGTGAAACGGGGAGCTTAGAAAATTTAAAGTTGTTATATACTTTACATTAACGATCAGGACAGTGGACTCTGATGCTATTCCAGGATGCCATAGGATGATCTTTCGAATTTTGGGGAAATTTTCTGAAAGATTGCCAATCAGTGTGTGTGAGTGACGTCAACCTGCAATCTAATTCAAGGAGACAATAGTTCCGATGCCTTATCTTTCTGGTACCTCAACTTGTACTACATAAAATTCAAGAATATAAACTTTGTTTACGCAAGAACTGTTTTACTCCATAAAAATTTATCTCTTGGGATAATTATGGGGGATTGGCAACTGGTTTAAAGAACAGTAGCATCTTCGAGAACAGGTATCATTTATACAGGCAACATGATCAAGTTAATGCAAATGTTGCATAATCCCAAGCAACGTTTTGGTGTTACAGACCGTAACACTGTCATGATGAAATGCCATTTGAAACTTAAGAAGAAAAGAGTGAAACAATTGAACCTTAAAGATTTAAAAACAAAGATATGCTTACATGATTTAAAAAAGAGACAAATGAAATCATTATTAAAAGAAAAATTTAGAACATACATGGGAAGAAGTTAAAACTATGCTTAAGGATACAGTAGATACATTGCTAGGAGCAGTAACACTAACAGCCAGAAAGGACTGGATTACTGAAGATATGATTAAAATGATGGATGAAAGGAAACAGTATAAGAATTCTAAAACAGAAGAAGGGCAACGGAAGCATAGAAGTCTCAGTAATACAATTAACAGAAAAGCCAAGAAAGCTTAAGAAAATTATCTCCAGGACAATTGCAAGGAAGTAGGACAACTTATCAGAAAAGGCAATTATGAGAGAGTGTATAAAACGGTCAAAACGTTTTTTAGTGATGCTAGAATTAAAAGTGGTGGAATAAGGAATCCAAAGGGAGAATTTGTGTACGACCAAGAAGATATTTGCCAAAACACAGGGAGAATACTTTTTACTTTTATATGATGATGAAGAACTTAATCCATTAACACCTGGAAATAGATTTGAATGAAAATGATTTAGGAGACCATATTTTGAGGGATGAATTTGACAAAACATTAGAACTGCTGAAAGATAGGGAAACTTCTTATAAAGGCATCAGGGGGTAAAAAAAAGGACCCATTGTATGGGTTGATTTGTGACATATATGAAACAGGAAAAATACCCTAAGATTTTGAGTAGAGTATTGCAGTTCCTATACCAAAGAAAGCATCTGCAAATAAATGTGAAACTTTTGAATCCTAAGTTTGGCTTCTCACACATCTAAAATATTAACATCAATAGTCCAATGTTAGATTGAACAGAGGATTAATCTAGAGCTAACTGATGACCAGAAAGGGAAGAGAGACAAGAGAAGCAATCTTGGCTCTTAGAGTCCTTACCAAGAAGTGTATAAGGAAAGATAAGGATATCTATGTAGCCTTCATAGATATTGAGAAGGCTTTTGACAATGTTGACTGGAATAAGATGTTCCCAACCCTGAAAAGAATGGGACTAAAGAACAAAGATTGAAGAATTGTGTGGAAACCATATAGATTTAAACCGTGATAATCCATTTAAGAAAAGGCAAAGCAGTATCAAAAGTTAAGAAGAGAGTAAGGCAAGGTTGTATTCTTTCCCCTGTTCTATTCAAGGCATATGTGCAAGAAGTATTGCAACCTGTGAGGGATCAAATAAAGGCATGAATTTCAATTTGTGGTCAAAATATAGATACACTGAGATTTGCAGATGATATTGCAATTGTTTCAGAAAAAGAAAGTAATTTGGGTGAAACACTTGCTAAAATGGAAGAGGTCCTTACTGAACATTACAATCTGAAAACAAATAGGAGAAAAATTAAAAATTTGTGGCAGGAATGTTAAAATCAGAGGAACAGTTGATTCAACAAGCTAAGGAATTTAGGGACCTTGTAAGTATAGTTACAGAAGATGGGAAAAGCAGAAATATATAATATCTAGAATCAACCAAGCTAAACATGCATTTAATAAATGAAAGACACTTTTCACTTCTAACATCAGCCTGTCAGCACATAAGAATCTTCTAAAAAGATATGTCTGGAACATTTTATGGAAGTGAATCATGGACAATAGGAATGGCGGAAAGAAAATTACTGCAGGAATTTGAGGTCTTGTGTTTCAGATGAATGCTGAAGATATGCTGGATGGGCGATGTCACTTATGATGAAGTATTCAGAAGAATTTTTGAGGAACAAAGGTTCTGGAAAGACTTACAAAAGGAAGAGACATGATGATAGGCCATGTTTAGCATCACAATTGCTTGCTTAAGGTGATTATTGAAGGAAAGAAAGAAGGAACAAACAACAGAGCCACAGGAAGATTAAGCTATATGAACCAAATTATGAATGATACAAAATGCAATAGTTATGTAAAATTAAAAAGGATGGCAGAGAATTGCTAAAAACCAATCTTTGGATTGATAACTAAACGAAAAAGAAGAAGATGTGGAATTTATAAAACTTATATCTAATATTCTCTGTTCATATCTCTGTCATCATGTGATCATTACATTTACTTTTTCACTGTTCCAAAACATTCAGTGATAATATTTCACCAGAATAATCTATTATCAATCCAATATTTTCTTGCCCACCTCCATTACCATTTTTGCCAATTTCTTTTTGTCTCCTTTGGTTTTCCATTCATCTGACAGCACTAGTGTGTACAAATCTGTCTCATGTACCAGCATTATAAATGTTGTGTTATTCATGTTCTTCTGTTTGTGTCCATCACTGTAGCCTTCCCTACTTATGCTTCTTTCAAACATTTTCCTTCTAATTATTACTGTTGTATATATACTTAGAATGTAAATTTTATGATCTATGCTATGGTAAGCACCTATAGACACCAAATGTTGGATAGGGTTAAAGTAGGTATGTCCTGTACCAAAGTAGAAGTGGATTTTTAATGTGTTCCTTGAGAAAGCTATAAGGTAGCCCACTTCCAATGTATTAAGGTTCGGGCAATGCCTATTTTAAGGTAGAATTTACTGGTAATGGGATACCAAAAAAATGGAGATAGGTAGGAATCAGAGCTACTACTGCAGTTATTAACATGAATACAACTTTCTTTAAACAAATAGCAAGTGAAATGGCAAATATTGTTTGCAGTTTAACATGTTATTAAGAAACACAAGCGAAAGTACTAGGTACTAAACTACTAAACATTTTATTTATTTACAAAAGAAAAACTAATATTCAGTACAAAATTGCTATAGCACAAGTCTCAAGAATAGGTTTACTGAAGAATAATAAAAGTAGACTTTTTTCTCATTAATCTCTTGACTGGTTTGGTGCAATCCTCCATCTCTTCCTATTTTACCCTAACCTCTCCATCCCAACATATCCCTAACTACTTACATCCTCAATTACCTGGTTAATATATTATAATCATTGTCTTCCTCTGCAGTTCTTACCTTTGACTGTTCCCACCACTAATAATTTAACCAATCCCATACGTCTAAGATGTGACCCATCATTCTCTTTTCTTTCTGTAAGACACTTCCATAAGCTTTTTTTCCTTATCCATGATTTCCAAAACAAGTTTATTACATACTTTATCTGTCCATTTAAATTTCAGCATCCCTCTGTAGCATTAAATTCAAAATGCATTAATTTTTCTTCTTCTGGCAATCATAAAGTCCATGCTTCACACCATAAAGTGTTGCACTCCATACATAAGGTTTTAAAATAGTTCTTTTTGAGTCTTAGATCAGTATTTGAAACTAAGAGATTTCTCTTTTTCAAGAAGGCTCTTTTCATCAGTGCTATTATGCTTTTAACATCATTAATGCTTTGGCCATCAGTTGCAATTAACAGAATTAATTTACTTCTCCTATTGTATCAAATCCCATTTTTACATTTAATCTATTATTATTGCCATAATTTCTTCTGCATTTCATAACTTCTGGTTTGTTTTAGTTTACATTTAGTACAAATCTTTCATCGGAGGACTGCTATATCTAAGGCCACTATCACCTAAATGTAGTTACCAAACTTGAGTACTTGGCCTGGCACAGAGATGGCACTAGTATCAATGCATTTTTTATGATATTGATTCAAATGTTGCAATAAGGAACTTCGAGTTGCAATTCGATCTGTCTAGTTGTTTTCATTATACAGCATGTTTGAGTAGACGTATTGCGTGTATTTCATTTAAAAGGATAAGCTAGAATACCATGCACAGTAAAATGCTTCATTTTTGAGGGTTCATCACCAAGAGTAATTCATCAGAAAATGGTACATACTTACTAAGAATCTGCTTCCTCATTTTTAATGGTAGACAAATGGTTAGGTGAATTTTAATGTGGGTGTACAAGGTTGATAGAAAAACATTGACAAGGTGAAAAATATTGTATTGCACAGTCAGCAGTAAGCAAATGCAAAGAAAGAATATGTGAAGAATTAAAACGCTTAGATTTGGCACTTGGGAGGATGTGGATTCAAGTCCCTGTCCAGACATCCTGATTTTAGTTTTCCGTGGTTTCCCAAAATCACTCCAGGTGAATGCTGGGATGAGTCATTCAAAAAGCCATAGCTGAATTCCTTCCAATTTCTTATCCACAATTAAATTATCATAAATCTTTGTACAAGATCAATGGTAAAATTTAAATTCTGATCAGAAACAAGTGACAAACATTTTTCTGTACAATGTTTGAACCATTTTAAAAAGGTTCTACAATTTTTGTGAGCCAATTTGTTATTACAGATGAAATGTGGATCCATGACTGCATGCCAGAAATGAAGCAGCATTTGAAAAGGGTCCCCCTATGATTACCACCTATTTCAAAACCAAAAGAAATTTATTATTAGAATTTTTTGAGTTATTTAAAGAGCCAAAGGATGGTAGATGTGTATTTTTCGGATCATTCAGAATTGAACTGCTATGGTTTTAGCTCTCTCAGAAATGTTTGGTTTTAATGGATTTATTGATTAAACAGCATAATGGTATTCAGTATGATAACCATTAATTCTAACTAGATATTAAGACATATGGTGGGATGTTTGGGATTTCCTTTTCATTAAAAAAAAACTATATCCATTAAACTATCCTCTGATATTCCAGGGATAGAATTAGTTTTGACTCCAAAGACAAATACAAAATGACAACAGAACTCATTTGCTTTTTTCCTTTTCCATGATGATAAATGCTTTATCTTTTACTGGTATCACAGGTACTTTCCTGATCTGTCTCAATAATTAGAAAATATTTTTCAGTTTATTCCCAAATACGTGCCATGACCATTTCACGGATTTTTTCTTGTATCATATTCAAATTGTTAGGACAATAAGCGTAAAATCTCATTTTTCCTAGTTATATTCCATTATAATAATCATAAGTTATTCTTTACAAACCTAAAGATTTACTGTTGTATTAACCTAGATCAAGATTGTTTTAGGAGTATTAATTGGACAAATTTTTTATTAAGTTTTCTGTTAATGATTTCATTGAAAGGATGTAAACATTTTTGTATTTTTTTTAACTGCAAACATTTCTTTCTTTCAGTTTAGTTTCAATTTATTTCTTTATTCTTTCAAATCCTATATTCTTCCTAGTTACATAAACTCAAGATTTATGGCTGTAAGGACTAAATGCTTTGTTCTGTCACTTTTATCACTTATTTGTGGAACATCTTGGGTAGCTGTTAATATGTGGTGTTTTAAAATATTATGTTGCATATTTTAGCTAGGATTACCTGCCACTCTGGATTGGTGAGGTACAGCGGGCACAGATTGAAATACCAGACCCCGTGTACTGGCCATCCTGATTGCATCATCTAGGAAAACACTGGGATAGTCCCCAATCTCCAATTCATAAACTATACATTTCAGTAAAAAAAATACGTATTCTTATTATACAGAACACTAGTAGCACGTTTTACGGACAGATGACATCATATTTGATTTCCTCATCAGAATTATGACAGACCTAGGGGAGCGTCCATAAACCATGTAGCTCAGTCTAGGGGAGAGAGGTGGGGTCAATAGCTATATTGGGCTACATGGGGGAGGGGGGTATCCGAGCCAAGCCACATAGCCTTTCATTCATATCACTTTTCACAGTTAAAATAAGGTACAGAACACACAGCAGCATGTGGATATTTATTTCCATCATTTAATTTTCTATATATATAATTTAGATAGTGAATTATAGAAATATTTTAAGCAGATCAAAGAACCGTTCCCTGGTAATGAAGAATGAGAGGTGATAGAACTGTAGCAAAAGAAAACAAAAAATACAGCTCTTCTTAGTTTTTTTATGTTGCAGATATAGTTTGCTCTATTTTATCAATGATTGAACAATGATGAATGAGATAAGGAGAATATTTTTAGCAACACCTCAAGAAGAAGAGGGTCCCTGACCATATCTAACAATGAGGTTTTTCTTAATAATTCATCATTTGGAGTGGCTAGTGTTAACATTTCATGCAGAGTATTTATAATTACAGAAGAGTACATAACACAAATATCAGTTGTTTTCAATATATATGCAATAATTTTAACAATACTCTGACAAGAGAAAACAGTAGAAAATGTCTTCTGGAATCAATAAGGAAGCCAAGTCAAGTTACATAGGGAGGAGGAGGGTGGGGCTGACACAACCTCTGGAAGAGGATGTATCAAATGACCTGCAAAAATGGAAACATTCAAAAGATCATGATATCTGTGATTTTAGCTAGGATTAGTGATAGCCAGTTAATATAATTCTTGATATTTACCAGTTTTAACTATGTCAGTTCACTTGTATTATTATAATTTGTGACTCCGCCAGCCTGGCATACAGATTAGCTTGTTGATAAATGAAAAAAGTAGAAAGGAAAATATGCCTTATACAATCTGATAGTATTGGGGAAGGGATATATTACTGTACAACAGTTAGTTAATCAATGTGCACAACTTGATTCACAAATTGTTTCCCACTAAAAAAAGAAAAAAAAGAAAAAAAAAAAACACTAATATTAAATTTATTCCAAGAGTAACTATACTTCTGCCTTACCATCTTTAAACTGAGGATGTCCATAGAAGAGATCCTTACATGTCCTTACTGGATTCTCACGTGTTCCAACAGGTTTCCTGATACGATCAAGGTCCTGTCTCATAGTATAAATTGAGCTATACATGTCTAAGAACTTTCCACCAAAGTCTTCTTTTGGTTCAGCAGTCATTTCTTCAACCACCATATCCTCCAAATCTCTGAAAAATATTATTGTTTTCAACATGATACACAATTAAGATCTTCCTCCTGGGATCAGGCTGGAATGAATAATACCAATATTCAAAGCCCTAGAGATAGGTTGGTACCCACTAATACACAAACAAAATATTAGTGCTCAGAAGCTACACACAAGCAGATGGACAGTTGTTTTTTTTTTTTTTTTTTTTTTTTTTTTTTTTTTTTTTTTTTTTTTTTTTTTTTTCAACTGAAGGTTGACTTAGGACAGGCAAACAATCAGGAATTAAAGAAAAACTACGCATTACCACTTGAAATCTGAGAGAATTAAACACAAAAGAGAAAGATGAACCTGAGAAAGCTAAGATAAATGTAGAAGTCAAACAGAAATACAGAAAAACATTACGAGATATTAAGGATCTTCAAGTTTACCCCCATGATCTATTATGGTGTAGAGCAAAATCTGGGAGCATGTAAGTTGGTATTGCAATCTTAGTGGACAAAAAATGGTCACCAAAAGTGGAAAGCTCTTTTTACATAACTGATAGAATTTTAACATTAAGGCTGAAAGTAAATAGGGATTATCTGTCCTGGATTTTATGAAAATCTTCAAAAAATAGTCTTCAGACCAACAGACCAGACTTTGCAATAATAAGTGGTGATTTAAATGCAAGAGTAAGGAAACCTTGATTTTTTCCTAGGTTTCCATTTTATTACTGGAATTTTTATATTCGCTAATTTATAAATCTGATTATAAATGTTAGTATTGCAGAATAATGTTTGTAGTGACCTTTAAGTGTATAGTTATCTGATTCTCTTATTTTTATGTAAGGATACCTTTCCATTTCACTAGAAACTCCAATACCTACCCTTTGTAATTCACCCTTTCCCTAGTTTCAGGTTTGCCATGTTGGAAACTTGCCCTTTTTTTTAATTTTTAAAAAGAGTTCAAAAAGTGTTAGAAATATATATAGAAAGTGTGTATTGTGTTGTGAAGTAGTAAAAATGGGAATTAGACTGTGTTCTGTTATCCAAAAATGGATACATATTGACTGCATAAATATGCTGGAATCAGTGAACGATAAATGTGAGTGCGGCATCCTGTCCTGCCAAGGAAGTATGGAAGCAGTGGGAAACTATTTCGCGGGTAAAGAAGAGTCAGTAACTGAAGCATTGAAACAAGATATACACGCCGCTATGGTATTTATTCATCAAATGAATAATTTAAAAACAGTTGTTGAAAATGACCAGGGAAGTGATTTTTGCATTAATGAAAAGACAAGAGACCATGTGGAAAGTAAGGTTAAACCTAGACATGTAAACAATGGGTGGGTTGTTGCTAAAACGTGGAGCAGACGTGTGACATCAGGTGCAAAATATTCAGGTCAGCAGACACCAGTTATTACCTCGAACAGATTTAAGGTGTTAGAAATAGAAACGCTCCCTGTGAACATTAATAAAGTGCAGCAACAGTGCATTGTGAAAAAGCCATCTAAACAAACAACAAGAAAATATCTGACAAAATCAAAAGTGCTAATACTATCAGACAGCCATGGTAGAGGAATTGCCGAAAATATGCGAAACAAAGATTTCAAAAAATGTGATATCCGAGGGGAAATTATGCCAGGGGCCCCAGCAGTCAAAGTACTGGGAAACACTAAAAACAGTACGAAACTAACAGAAGAAGACCATTTAGTGATATGGGCAGGAGCAAATGACGTTGGAAAAAAATGAAGCAGACATTGCAATTAGAACAATAAAAAACTCTCTGCTATCAATTAAACATACAAATGTAGTGATAGTAGGTTTACCACACAGGCATGACTTGCCAGAATGGTCCTGTGTGAATAAAGAAATAATGAAAACAAACAGAAAACTAGGCAAAATTGTGAAACATTTCCAAAATACTCAGTTTATCAGCACACCAAGTGACAGAGAATAGTACACAGATTACGGACAGCATCTTAATACAAAAGGGAAAGCTGAAATTTCAAGAATATTGTTGGAAGTCATATCAAAAGAATTAGAGTGCCAAGAAATTTTACATCTTGACTGGAAAGTGCCTCAAGAAACAAAAGTAGAAACAGTCATCATAGGAGAAGAGACAACAGAAGCAGAAACCCCAACTACCTCAGCAGCAGAAGCAGAAAATTTCCCAAGACTACTGATAAGGTCATCAACCCGCACAAAGCAGCAACCAACAACAGATGCTGATTTTTTATGGGCTCGCCATGCAGACAAACTGACATCCAGATAAATAACAATAAGCAAGTGGTGATCCCCTTAGCTCTACCTAAAGTGAGACTGTGCTACAGTGAAAAAAGTGTCAATACAAACAGGGAGGAAATTGTATATTTATTAAAAATGACATTGATTTTAAAGAAATAAACTCACTTAAAAAATATTCTAAAGAAAAGCACTTTGAAGTAACTGGTATATCCATCCCAAAATATAAAATCATACTAATTTGTGTATATAGATCTCCAGATGGTGACAATAGTACATTTCTTAATTTGTTTGAGAAAACATTAAAAAGTTTACCATTAGTAAATAAAACTATAATTGTATATGGTGATTTTAATATAGATTTTTTCTAAGGACTCAAAGCTGAGAAGTGATACTTTGAGGTTAACATCTTCTTTCAATCTTAAAAGTTTGATAGAAACACCACACGGATTACAAAAAATACAACAACAACAATTGACCAGATTTTTGTAAATAGCAGTAATTATAGCCACGATGCAGTAAATTTTGATACAGGTTATTCAGATCACTTAGCACAAATGTTAACATTAAAGTTGGAATCTAAAACTAATACACAGACAACAGTAAAATCACGTAGTTTTAAGGATCAACAGATTCACCAATTTAATAATCTGTTAAAAAATGAAAGTTGGGAAGAAATGCACAGTTGCCCAAATACAAATGAGAAATATGAGTCATTCATTAATACATTCTTGTATTATTTTGAAATATGTTTCCCACTTAGGACAAAAAAGCAAAATGTAATAAATAATACAAAAGCCTGGATTACTGCTGGTATCATAATATCTACAAAAAAGAAACAACTATTACATACAATCTAAAAAATACAGGAAACTAGAAACTACACCAGAATTTGATAAATATTTCAAAAAATACAAACAGGATCTTAACAGGGTAGTAAGATATGCAAAAAAATTAGAAAATGACAGATATATTTCCTCAGCTACCAATAAAATGAAAGCCATGTGGAAGATAGTTAAGAATGAAGTAGGAGCAAGACAGGTAGATATCCATAAGATTCAACTGCAAGAGAATAAAAAAATAATATCTGATCCTTTAGAGATATCCAATACCTTTAATACATATTTCTCAAATATTGCTGAAGACCTGATTAAGAAAAATGTTGATAAGTCCAACAACAACACACAAGCTAATATCAGTAAAACTAATAGGAAAACCCTTTTTATTCAACCCACAAATGAAGAAGAAGTATTAAAAATTATTGGCGAGTTAAAACCTAAATTTTCATCCAGAATTGATGATGTCCCAGATTTTCTTTATAAAAAATGTGCTAAATTAATAGCTTGCCCTCTCTCTCATATATGTAATAGTTCATTTTCTAGTGGAATATTCCCAGACAGGCTTAAAACAGCAAAAGTTAAACCCCTATTCAAAAAAGGGGAAAAAGAAAACGTGTCAAACTATCGCCCGGTGTTGAACCTTTCATGTTTCTCCAAAATCTTAGAAAAACTATTTCACAAAAGACTTGTGAACTTTTTAGAAAATAATAAAATATTATCAAATACTCAACATAGATTTAGGAAGAATAAATCAACTGAAACTGCATTTTTTCATTTTATACAGAAATCTTACAGACACTTGATGAAAAAGGACATGTGTCTGGAATATGTTTGGATCTCTCAATGGCATTTGATGTAATTGACCATAATATCTTACTCACAAAATTAGAACATTTAGGAGTTAGAAGAGTAGCAAAAACTTGCTACCTTTATAATCGGAAACAGAATGTTGAATGTAGTTTTAAGACTAACAACAGTGTAAACTATGTGCACTCAGATTGCAAACACATGAAATATGGAGTGCCGCAAGGATCAATTCTTGGGCCTTTACTGTTCTTAGAGTATATAAATGATCTAGAAACGACAAGTACCTGCCAGAAGTATATTAAATATGCAGATGACACCAACGTATTAATAAAAGAATGTAATAAGGAACAATTAGTGAAAAACATTGAACACTGTTCTAAAAACTTAGCAAACTAGTTTTCTCAAAACAAACTAATAATAAACACAGAAAAAACACATGCCATACACTTCAGGACAAAAACTAATTTAGATACCCCAGTACCTACAGTAAAACTCTGTGATGAACTACTGAAAAATGTAGGAAAAACAAAATTTCTGGGAATATGGATACAAGATAATTTAAAATGGAATATACATGTTGATCACCTTTGTAAAAAATTAAATACCATTTGCTACATGATGAGAATATTAGTTGGCTGCATATCAGATGAAACAATTAAGAATATTTATTTTGCGTATGTGCACTCATTATTAAGGTACAGTGTTATATTTTGGGGAAATTCCCCACCAAGTATCAAATGTTTCAAAATGCAGAAAAAAATTATTAGGATTATGAATGGGGTACAGAGTAGAACCTCATGTAGACTTTTATTTAGAAAGATGCAAATTCTACCACTGCCCTGTATATATATGCTGGAAACTATAACATTCATAAAAAAAAAAATACTGAAGCTTCTGGGTATACATAACAAACAAACAATGATGTGCACACATATAATACTAGACAGACATTAGATTTACATGCACCACAAACAAATACTACCCTATGTCAGAAAGGACCATTACATACAGGAATCAGATTGTTTAATAACCTACCATATAGTATCAAATCTGTAAAAGAAAATACAAAATTCACTTCAGGACTGAAGGAGTACATGCTCTGCCACTGCTTCTACAGTATTGATGAGTATTTTCAAACCAAATGATAGACTTAAATAGTGAAAAATCATGTGTTATTTGTAATTATAAATTTTGTGTCTTTATGAAACTTGCTATCTTATGAATGATCACAACATTGATAAAATGCCCATGTGTGTGTGTGTGTGTGTGTGTGTGTGTGTGTGTGTGTGTGTGTGTGTGAGAGAGAGAGAGAGAGAGAGAGAGAGAGAGAGAGAGAATGTACTGTCTGTCTGCGTACAGACTATTTTTGACTTATCCCATATCATTTGTACTTTGTACTATGTATGATGCTAAGGGACCAATAAATACAAATACAAAAAAATACCAACACTAGTAGATTAAATATAAAAAATAAGGTCAGATACCATAGCAGGAATGATGATAAAAGCGGAATAGCAGTAGCATAAAGAGCTTTCATTAAAAATATAAATCTTTTAGTTTCAAATATTGATCTAGGACACAGAAAGAACTTTTTAAAACTCTATGTGTGCAGCATCACACTTTATGGCAGTAAATCATGGACTTTAGGAATACCAGACAGAAGGAAATTGAAGCATTTGAAATGTGGTGCTATAGAAGGATGTTCAAAATTAAGTGGACGGATAAAGCATGAAATGAACGAGTTTTGGAAATGTTGGGCGAGGAAAGAAGTTTGTGGAAGAGTCTTATAGAAAGAAGAGACACGATGGTAGGTCATATTTTGAGACATACAGGCTTGGTTAATTTGTTAGTGTATGGAACAGTCAAAGGTAAGAACTGCAGAGGAAGACAGAGATTAGAATATGTGAAGCAGATAATTGAGGACATGGGTAGTAAGGGATAGGTTGTGATTAAAAGGCTAGCGCAAGATAGGAAGGGATGGAGGATTGCATGAAACCAGTTGAAAGACTGATGACAGAGAAAAAATTTCATATATCAAACAATATTATATTTAAACAAAGATTTAGATACTATACTTTGGGCCGTAAAAGTTCATTGTTAGATTTAATAAATACATTGCTAAAATTCCTCTGAAGCTATTAGTTATTTTCAAAGTTCTTGTTGACTGAGAATTTAATTAAAACGAGACTTCTTCTCAAAAAGATTATAAGCTCTTGAAACACACACTGATTCACACAAACCAGGCAACCACAGCAAGTTTTCAATCACTGAACAACACAAAGAATTAAATTCAGCTAGGATTACAAAATCACACCAAACATAATGAAGTAATCCCCAAAAATTTATCAGGAATTCTCCCCTTTACTTTACGAACACTTTGAGAACTTCCAACACATTTTAGTCAAATTTTATCCAAACTCACAAATTAAACTGATGTGATCCTTCCCTCGCAACATTTAGGTAGACTGAAGTTTTATGGCCACTTTATATCACCTTTTCTCTCATGTACATTATTGTTTTCCTACAGGTGTTGACAGAAATTCCCTAAAGTAATCCATCCCCAAATAGTGAATTTTCTCTTAAACTATTTCTCCAACTCTCTGAAATTATGCAAATGAAGCAGAATATTTACCCCTCAATTTCCTAAGCTAACTAATTTTTTGTTGAATCCATATTTATCTTATAGTTAATATTTTACTCTTTTTTCTGGGGTTATATTATTTACACTGACCACCTTCCTTCCTTCAATGCCTCATCAGTTGCACCTATTCAATGGTATCTATCTGCTTTCAGGACTCTTTACATCTATATACATAAATCAAAGCATTGTATTCTTCTTCATCAGTTGTTACGAAATCCTCAAATTCCTAAAACCATCAAAAATTACCCCTAACTCAAACTAGAAAATTTTAATCATGCTAATCTTTCAAATTCTCTTTACCAAAAATATTATTTATTTATTTATCAATCTTGTTTCATGGATCCCTGCTGAGGAAAGACCTCTGGGATGTGAAACATGTCATAGTTAATACACATCCATACAATATGAGTCACAATCATAGTAAAAACAATTATATGTTATAAAGACAAATAAAGGGAATAACAATAAATATTAATTTTTACAACTGAATTTTGCAAAATTAATATTGAATACAATTAATTAGTTTATTCAAATTCTTGTAATGGAGTAGAAGGAGTTGCCAATAAGATAATCTCACAGTTTTTATTTAAATGTATCTTTATTATCTACAAACTGTTTTATACTCTTGGGAAGATTATTATTAAACAGATTTATACCAGAATAATTAACTCCTCTTTGTGCTAATGACAGAGATGTTTTTGTTTTGTGCAAGTTATTTCTGTTTCTTGTATTGAAATTGTGTACCTGTGAATTAGAAGTAAACAGGTTAAAATGATCGATGATATAGCACTTGAGTGAATATATATACTGAGAAGTCACTGTAAGAATATTGAGTTTTTTAAAAAGTTGGCTTCAAGAATTCTTGGTTTTAACCTACACAACATCCTAATAGCTCTTTTCTGTGGTATGAAAACTTTTTTACTTTGTGAAGAGTTTCCCCAAAAAATTATGCCATATGACATCACTGAATGAAAATATGAGGAGTACACCTGTTTAATTAATACTAGATCTGCTGTTAGAGAAAGTGTTCGTATTGCAAAGTGATATGTTCGTGCCAACAGAGTTTTTCATCTATTTTAATACCAAGGAATTTTATACTCTTTGTTTCTAATATTGTGTTATTTTTATAGCTTACTTGCTAAATCTGGCTGTGCATAATTTTTTATTTTAAACCAAATATAATGTGTTTTTTCAAATTTTAATGATTTTGCCTTAAGCCAATTTGCTACTTCACTAAGTACTTCATTTACATTGAATTCTAGATTGCATTTTGGTGTTTTTCTCACAGTCAGGTTAGTGTCATCTGCAAATAAAACACACTTAACTTTGTCAGATAAGTTTCCAGGAAGGTCATAGATGTACAACAAAAAGATTGGTCCTAGGACAGAACCTTGTGGAATTCCATGTTTTATTTTCTCTCTGTCTGATGAAGTATCTTTACTTATTTTAGAATCAAAAATGGAAACTTTTTGCATTCGACTTTCCATGTATGATTTAAACCATTTACCTGCCGTTCCATAAATACCATAGTATTCCATTTTCTTCAAAATTAATTCATGATTTACACAGCCAAATGCTTTTGCAAGATCACAAAATAATCCTACAGGGCTCATTTTATGATTCAGTTCCTCAAATGTGTTATTTAAAAATGAATATATAGCCATTTCTAAAGATGATCCTTTTTGGAACCCAAATTGTGGTTTAGTGAGGATATTATTTTGTGTAACATGTTTTATTACTCTACAATACATGACTTTTTCAAAAATCTTTGAGAATCCTGAAAGTAATGAAATGGGATGATAGTTATCTACACATGTTGCTCCTCCTTTTTTAAACAACAGTTTTACAACTGCATATTTTAGTCTTTTTTAAAAAAGATCTTGCATTAAGGATTCATTACAAATGTGGGCAAGTACACTGAACATCTTTTCAGTAATTTACTTGAAATATTGTCATAGCTGGAAGAATTTTTAGGTTTTAATTGTTTCGTGAGTTTATTTATTTCTGAGACTGTTACTGGTGGCAATTGCATTTCCACAAATCTATTTGGGAAAGCAGTCTGAAGAAGCCTCAGGGCACTATGTGGGGATTGCTTTTCTATGCTTAATTTCCCTATAACTGAAGTAAAGTTTTTGTTAAATATTTCACAAACTTCCCCTATTTTTATGTCTTTAGAGTGATTTACAGATTTTCCTGTTTCAGTTTTTATTATATTCCATATAGTTTTCTTCTTACTGGCTGAATTCTCTATTTTCTTTGATATATACCTGTTCCTGGCCTTTCTTATTATATTTCATAGTATTTTAGAATAAAGTTTATAATGAGCTTTGAGTGTATAGTTATCTGATTCTCTGGCAAAGTGATTTTGTGAAAGGATGAAGTTGGAGAACAATTTCTAAAGATCACATCAAATTGATGAAATTTGTTTAAAAAACATGTGGAACAGAATAATCTCTGTGATGATAAGTCAAAGTAAAATGAAATTTATTTAAAAATTATTTATAAACAAATTTCATTTTACCTCAACTGATCCACATTTATCGTTGGCCAACTTGCTCTTCCCACCACTGGTTCAAGCCCCACCTTCCCATGTGTTTCATCTTTGTTTCATTCATGTGGCAGTTGTAGATGTGGTCAAATCTTTCCTCCTGCCATATGTAACGCCTCCTACATGTCTAAGGTTGTTAAACAAAATATTGTCAATTCTATTTGTGTATTTTTCCCCCCACATTTTCATCTTGTCTTCTGCCTTCATCTGTAATAAGTAATGGGTCTATCCTATTTTATTTTTAATGCCTAATAACAGTTTCTGTGTTTCCATTATCCACATATTTAAACTGGAGTAAGATTTGTTCATTGCTTTATATATATTTTAAAGTATGTGATTAGGTTTTGTGATTCTTAAGCAAAGGTTATAAGTATTCACATTGTACAATCTGTACATAATAACAACTTTTTTCTTGGCTGTTTTCAGAAATAAGACTGCAGCAACAAATATCATGCACTTGATTTTTGTCAAAGTTATTTTTTTTATTATTTTTATTTTCTATATCATGAGACATAGCTTCTGCTCCATCTGCTTTGGATTCAAAATGTTTAATTTTTGCACATATAGTCCAGTATTGAAAATTGGCTTATAGGAGGCTTATGATATCCACTAAGTTATTATTTCTGTATGTATTTTTGGGACTTATCCTGTAATCATCTCAGGGATCATTAAATGTGATCTAAGGGACAGCAGTTGGAATTGCCAATTATTTGCGAATTAGATCAGCTTCGTGCTAATGAGTTTTGTACTAATCTGTTTGTGACAGAAAATGGAGACCATCCAAGCATTCATCTAGGAGACCACAGAAAACAATCTAAAATCCAAAATTAGAGTGTCCAGTAAATTTATATTCATATCTGAATCTGCACCAATGATCCCTCCCAATGTCAAATATTACACAAGTTTAAATTGCACATTCATTCACTGAAACTGCTTTATCCCAAATGAAAAATGAGAAGGCCACAATAATGTATTAAAAACTCATCTTTCATCGATATAAGCTACAAGGAACATATACACACAAATAAATAATTGGATAAGAAAACTCACAGTTGCATACATACTTCAGTGCTCTTTTTTCCCGTTCTGTTTCCCTCTGGAAGAGTAATTCTGGAGGAAGAAGGGGAAGTTCTCCTGGTGGTCCAGGAGGTCCAGGAGGACCAGGTGGCCCTTGTTCTCCTTTCATCCCTGCTACACCCTCAGAACCTTTTGGACCAGGAGGACCCTCCATCCCTGGCAGCCCTTGCGGTCCATCATTGCCTTTCTGACCAGGAGGACCTTGTGGTCCCTGTTAATAACAATAATAAAAAAACACACAATCACTGAGTGACACAATGATCTTTTTCACAAGGGATGCATTGCTTCTCATAAACAAAAAACATTTGTGACAGATTTCTGAAATAAAATAGGAATTCAATGAATGTGTATCTATAGACAGTAGAAACTATTTTCAAAACATTATTGTATCCACCTAAATGCAATGTACCTCTGTAAGAAACACTACTATGAGATTAGAAATGTTAATACCTTCTTGTATTTGATTTGCTTTAAACTAGCAATAGAGAGAATCAAGGGTGTTATACTGTTTGCCTACATGATTTTTGGATGTATACAGGGGCTTTAATTACTGCCTTACTTAGTGATTTTCAATTAGTATCAGCAGTCTCAAATTCCCTATATTGTTATAAGGCTAAACGTAGCAGTGCAACAAGCCTGATTCAATGTCATCTTTGCAAAACTTCAGCGTCAAAAGAATACAGTAGTCATATTTTTACTAAGTTGAAAATTGCTTAAAATTTTGTTGTTGTTCCGGTGATTACTGTTTTCTAGTAATATACATATATATATAAACATAATCTCAGATACCTATTCTGTGATTAATGTAGTGCAGTATCAGTTTATTTTCTATTGAAGACCAAAAATTTAAAATTAAGAAGAATTAAAGATCATATTTCACTCGTCGCATCTCTTCTCATCATCTTTGTAAAGATATATGCCATAAAATAATGTATTTGTTTTACAGCTATACATTTGCTAATTGCTACAACTTAATTGAATGTCCAGTTAAATCTGAGAACTCGTACTCAATTCAATTTGAGCTATCACTACCATCACAGTGCAAATAAGCTAATTACTATATTATGTTCAGAAAAATCTACAAAAAATCTGTTTACCAAGCAGTTAACTAATTTAGGTGGAATAACCTGCTATAGATTGTTTAGCTCTAGGCTCAAAATTTCTGTTCCCTAAATTATAAAATAAGTTTTTTTTTTTAACCATTCATATAATCACAAAGCTTTGGGGTTTTAATACATTTTTTCCTCTTTTTTCCTCAGACCCTCATATTGTTAACATATTTTCAATCTCCCTAGCCCAACCCCACTACCACCCACCCTAAATCCCCCTAGCCTGCATTTAGGTAAACTACAAAAGCCTGCGGTTACCTTCGTCTGTCAGAACTCTGTATTATTTTTAAGGGACTCTAATTTTCACCAACATTTTTCTTGAAGTTGACATTTCACTAAAGAAAGATGACCTTCACACCTCTTTTAATATTAAGCTCACTATTTTGAAACAATACCATCTCTTTGACAGTTGTTATTCCTTCCACACCAAATGTTCCTCTCCTTATACCCTTGTCAATAATGCCAGATGCATTTGGTCTGATGAAGAATTTCTTTCCAGGTGGTTCCAAAATCAATCACTAGCCCTTATATCCTGCTACTACCTTTCTTTTTTTCTATTGGCTTTATGCCTCATCAACTCTGAGGTCATTAGAGTGTAACGTAGTTGGCTTTATTGGCAACTGAGAAAACGAGAAGGAAGAGTGTTTGGTATCGGTTTTAGTAGGTTACCCAAAGTAATATTTCCCCCAAAAGATAACACTAATCAGGTGTAGAGGAGAATGTAAGACTCACATTGGTAGTAGTACGAATTTTTGGAAGGAAGTTATGAGCAATCTTTAAGTCCGAACAGAGACGCTGTGTGGCAGTGATGACGCAACAGCCGGCAGGTTAATAGAAGTATGAAAGAATGGTAATAAATGAATTAAGATACCAGGCTGAAAGTATCAAATCTTTGTTTAGAAGTACAAAACATGGTTTCCAACTGAATTTAGAGTTAATATGACATAATTTTAAGGTACTCTTTCAATAAAGGAAAAAATAGTAAGTCGAGAATAAAATAAGTAGTCAAAAGAAAATTATGTCAGATTAAAGGTCTTCCTGTGAAAAGATAATGACAGCAGTTTGAGATCGTTGAGTTGAGTAGAAATATGTTAAAAGTAATTCCAAAGCGAAAGCGGTGAAAGCATCGTAGCTAACCAGGTTGTCGAGAATGGGTAGAAATGAAAGTTGACAAAGGGGAAAGAAAAAACTAGTAAAACATCTGGGAGGCAACCGATTTTTATGAAAGTACAATTTTTTTAAGTAAGTTTGGCGGAAAGTTTTATCAAAATAATGCACTCTCAATATAAGATATTTAATTTCAAAGTAATTATTCTGCATTCCATGATGGCTGACGAGAAGGGTTGAAAACTTTGAGAGGCGATATCTTTTTAATGAAAGGGTTTTAGAAGGTAGTGAGATATACCAAATTAATTGTCAAAAGCTGTAGAATTCCGGAAGATTAGAACACTCGCGCTAAAACAAATAGTTTGGAAACTAGATCTAGAAAATAGGTTTATTTAACTTCGGAAATTAATAACAACAAAAGGAGAGCAGATAGGAAAATTTTTATAAGGATAGAAAATGCTTAGGATGAGGAACTCTAAGTAATCACAAAGTTTCAGGAAAATCGGAAAAAACTTGGGGGGAAAGCCTTTGTGAGCGGAGCTGGGAGAGACGCTAGATGGGTGGAATTTCCCATCGGGCTTGGGTGAGCCTATATAAGATACCTGAGGCTGGACCTCGGCCGCATTAGTTTTCGAACTGGTTAGAGGGTGAAGGTGTGAAGTGTGGGCGAGCGTTATGGCAGTGTCGCATGGTGTGGGTGTCGCGTTAGAACAATCATGAATAAACGGACTTGGAATATTTGTAGACGGCAACTATAATTTTTGAAATAGATCATGAATTTAACAAACTTCTTTTCCATAATTTCAATTTGACAATTTATATGATTTTGTTTGAAGTTTCAAGTGGAGTGAACTTTTTATTGTGTCTTAATGGAGTGTATGTAATTATCGTGGCATTAATCTGCAATTTTCGGAAACGAAGTCTTTCTGGTAACAATTTCTGTTGTCAGAGTGAATATGTCTTTAAACGTTGAACAATAAAATATTGGACTTTAAAATCTGTGTTGAGAACAATCTTTAGATCATTGAAAAATCCCATTATTAAAACCATTTGGGTTGGCGGCCGTTCTAATTAAATTAAATATTGCAGAGAAGAAAGTATAGGAAAGAATTGACTTTGTGAACATAGGGGGATTCCACTTCACCCCAAGAAACAGTTTTTTTCCTACATGGCGTACCGAATACTCGCGGTCGTGTAACTCCACGCCGAATGCCATGATAGTCTACACTCAGATTTCACTTCGAGAGTCTGCAACCCGACGCCACCTGGCAGCAACGAGTTCAACCGATTCAACCGACTAGGCTCTCCAGTGTTGCCGATTACAAACCTGAAGTTGTCGCCGAGTCTACCAGACGCCGCTGTCCTCAGCTGATTTACCAGATCGGCACGACCAGATGACATCGTGTGGGAGCACGCCAGAGCCCAGAGACAACGCCAGGCAGAGCCCCGCCATGGCCCACAACACTCACCTCACCAGCTGTTTCTCCACTTCCAGATAAGTATAGTGAACTGTTAATAAACTTATCGGAAAAGGTCATTTTTTGAACTATTATAACAAAAAAGTCCGATTATTTTGTCAGTGAAAATATCCGGATCTAAAAGCCAAGGAGGACCTTTCTATTGCGTAGCTCGTTTTCTTCCAAGCGATTTGCTTACCCATGTACGAGGCGCACATTTTTTTCTTCATTTTTTGATACAGCTTGGAGTAAGCCTTGCATTGAAAGTTGGCAAGCCGAGTTTGATCTATGACTTTGCTGCGTGTGTTTATTTAACAATTGTTTACGGTGTCATGAACTATGTGTTTGCTGATTTCTTAAGTCCCACCTATAATTTTTAATGCTGTGTTATTCGCCTGTGACCTGTAATTGTATACAGTTACTGATAATAATTCTGTAACAAGTTGCATTCATAAATTCAATTTATTTTCGGGAGTGCGAATATTATGTGTTACCTCGTTGTGTTAATGGTTACTTTCTGTGTATACACAGAACATTCAAACTACGTTTGATTTACATTAGATTTTACTGCTCAGTTTTCTTTTAGATCATAAAAAACGATGTTGTAAGAAGGAATGTTTACAAAATTTCGAGTACATTTGCTGTTTGTTAGAAGCTTGGAAATCGCATCAGCTGTTCAAGAATTATAACTTACATTTTAACTTTGTTTTAAATTCGCTAAATGACTTACTAATATTCGTGAACTTTCGGAAATTTTTTTCTAAAAGATTTTTAGTTTCCTTTTTTTTTTAATTTATAATTTTTTGGAGGTATTCAACTTTGGTTCAAAACTCACAACATTGAACAGCTGAGTGATGTTTTAAAGGCAAACTGCTTATTTACTCACTACGGTATACAATTTTCATGGTAACAGGGATATTTTATTGTATTAAACATCTTTATTTTTAACTGTGACAGTCACTTTTAATTAAACAATGCCATACTATCCTAGTACTGTTATGTTGTGAGGAAATGAATTTGTCTTGGTGAAACTATGGTAGTTGTGGATATTTGAAAAACAAATAAGGGCATATTTTTTTAATTTCAGGTGTTAACGATGTGTTTTCAAACCACTGCCGTTAACATACTGTTTCACAGAAGCACAATCTTAAACCATTTATTGCAGTCTGTGTTCTTGTGATTGTTTTGTTGCTGATTCCACTTCCGGGTTTTTTATTGTTTTAAGGTATATGTGTTCTAGTGTTACATTTTAACCTGCTATTGGGAATTTTAAACCGTGGGTAACCAGTGCATCTATTTGCTTTCAATTGTTACAAGCTGTCACTGCACTGTTTTTACTAGATTCTCACTATGTCTGACATGGAATCCGTACACAAAACTGCTATAGACTCTGGACCACTAACGTTGGAAGCCATAACAGCACTCTTCAGAACTTTTTATGACCCTATTTTTAGAGAATTAGAAGAAATGAAACAACAGCAAAGGCAAATCGCGGAAGAAACAAAAATAACCTTAGTTCTCAAATACAACAATTCAGAGAGGATTGTCATGTCAATTTGGACAAGAAATTCAAAAAATTGCCGTCAGATATTCAGAACACTTTTAACCCATATGTCGAGGTAATTGATACTTCTGGGATGGTAATGGATGAATTACTCCCCAGTAATGTCGTTGAAGTATCAGAGAATTGTACTATGAAAGATAGTGAGCTGACAGATCAAGAACTGGCCACTACTATTACCCTCAGTGAGAAAGTTTCTGAATCAAAAATACAGCTTGTGTCAGCTGATAACATTTTGACAGCTGATCAAAATTTTGTTATAACCCAGGAAGTAGTTCCTCCACCGATTACTACTTCTCTTGCTAACTTGCAATCTGAAATACCCATTGAGTCTTTTAGTGGCCTACAAAGTACAGTTACTCTGTTTATGGCCCCTGATATGAGGAAGAATAATACTTCCAAAGTTTTTGCAGGGAGTAGCAAGCCTACTGTAGCCACAGTGAGGTTCAAGCGTCGCAAAACAACAACTGTCATGAAGTTTGCGCACCATATCTATAACCTGATGTTTCCTTTTGAAAAGATCAATGCCTTTTTACCTCACCAAAATACTAGTAAATGTACAAATGGTGAGAAACCATTCTTTCAGGTTGAAGGATTGTTGTTCAGCACAATCCTAGAGGATGGCAATGAAATTTTTTCAGATGACTTGATGAAAAAAGTTATCTTAAAGCATTCACTTGTTTCATTGGGAAGGTGTAATGCAGTAATACAAAGCACAAAACACACAAAGAAAAAGCTATTAAGAATTGTAGAAGAAGGTGTCAATGCCAAGAAAAAGCCTTTCCCCTTTGTGGTACATTGTACAACACCAAAGCACAGAAAGAAACAAAAGAAGAAAAGGGTTAGAAGCAAAGCAACAGGTGTGCATGTTAAGAAAAAGCTAATAATTTCTCCACCATTGGGCAAAGGTCAACTGACCTTGTTCTATGAAGGGAGCAATGTACTTAGATTTAAGTGCAGTTATTTTTCTTTTGGCAAAGGAGAGACAACTTACCTCTATGCTACATTTCATAGTAAGTTGCCACTCTGCAAATTTTTTCGAATTCAGCAAGTGTTTTCTAGTTCTGTTACAATTCAGAAAGCATATTTCAGACTTGTACTGTGTGATGCATGTCTACTGACAAAGGTCAAATCTGCATTGTATGTAGCTAACAGGATTAAACATCTAGCAGGGGAAGACGGTCTTGATGGTAGCATGAAGGCGATTTCTGCTTGGATGAAGGTAGAAAACATGGAAGTTGAACTGCAGCATCGAAGAGTAGATGATTTTCTTTCAGAGGAAGTGGAGACAGTAACCGTTGAAATGGTACATGTTTATGAGAATGTTTCTAACTAAGTTATTTCAGAAGAAGGGAAGGTAGAAAGTGTAAATGCTGCACCAGAAAACGAGGACACTGGAGTGCTAGCAATTGACAGGAATGCCTTAATCAACACTGAAGCATCGCCATTATAGTCTGCATTGCCATTAAATATTTTTATGCATCAACAGCAAAGACTGTGATGACATTCTTGCATTACCTGCTGGGTCAGGAATGACAACATTAGGCACAAACAGCAGACAGTGTGATGACATATTAAGCATTGACAGCTCAGGCTGCATGCAATAGTAAAGGAAACACTATCTACAACAGCGTTCTGTGGAGATGAAGCTGAATCCTATGGATTTTGTATGGAGGATTAGATACTTCAAGATGTAACAAGGATACAGAAGTGTTAGTATATTTTTTGTCAATAATGATTGATGCTGACAACTATTTTTGAAGATTTGTTGTACCCTTGCATACTGTTACTGGTATTGTGGATTATGATTGGAGTTTAATAGATACTGTTTTCATGACAGTACTTTCTTGAAGTATGAGCTATGTTTTGTGATGTGATGACAGAGATGCACACATTTTTCTGGGGAAACGAATATTTTGTTTGAAGGTGTGACTATGGCTTAGTTGTTCACTTACTTTTTATACACTATCCATTGGTATCACCCCTAATTGTTCTAGGCTTGTAAACTCGTACAGAAAAAAAAAAAAAAAAAAAAAAAGGAATAGGGGAAATGCTATGCATTAAATTTTGTATGAGATTACAGAGATCCAACATTCAAACGCCTATGTACTAGTTGACCCTCAAACAAGAGTGGTCAAAGGCAAATATAATGTAGTGGAACTGAAACCTTTTAAAAAGGTAATCTTATAATTTAAGAGTTTTTCTTTGTATAATATCAACTAAGGGACCTCATTCGTTCCATTGTATGTGGATTTTTACTTCTTAATCTTATGATAGGGAACCTAGCAATAAGAGTACCATTTTTTTGTAATGTGTTTGATTATGTATTATTTTAGCAACAATTGCTATTCCAGCAACCTTATTTGCCATTATATTAAGTAATTGTTTGTGATGTGTAACCATTCACTTATCTTTGATGTATATTCCGCATTTGCAAGATTATGTATTAATGCAGTGGTATTGTTGTGAATGTGTTACAGACTTTTAACCACTTCACGGAAGTGGATGGTCCTGTTAAGGGTCACCTGCCGAGTACTCGCATCTGAGTGGGTACTCCCTCATGGACGTGCACCTGGCACGCGTAGATGGCAACTACGAGGTTCCTAGCTGATACTGCCATTTCTTCAACTAATCTGGTGGCAGTATCTTCTTCCCTTCCTGTCCTATCGGCTACCCTCAGCAAACCCTTCCTATTTCGGCGACTTCACTGTCAGACTACTCGTCAGAAGCCTGCCATTTCAATGTTTCTATAAGTATAAAGTTTTTTTTAATTTTCCTTCTTCTTGCAACGTAAATTACTTTTGTAACAACAAATAAATTTAAATGACTTACGTATGAGAGGGGTCGATGACCTACTCCATTGAGACAGGATATCAAATATTTTAGAAATTAATATTTCTTGTGTCCCTATTGGTATCATTATGAGACTTTCAAGTAGTCAGGCTAAGTGAGACATTGAAAGATATGTTAATATCTCTTTCTTAACCTCAAGCTGAAATTAACTAATATTCATGCAGCAACTACACAAACTTTAAAGTAATCTCATTTTGACTATGAAAAATCAAAAGACCCTCCAACTCATCTTCTTTCACTTCACACATTTCATATGAGTGGTGATAACACTAGTTGAAGGCTTCATAACTTTGGTCTTTATACACTTGTGTTTATGTAAGTAACCATTCAATGGCAAAGAGCATCCAAAATAAGAAGTAGAAACAAACAAACCAAAAAAAAAAGGGGGGGCAGAGAGCCTCAAATATTTGGTAATTTCATACTATGATGTTTCTGGTACAACTTTATAAAACCTATTTTTACCGAAGTGATGACCATTTTGGACTCCTCTCGTGTTGTGTCGACTTTACAGGACTCTGAAATTTCACAAATTGGTCCTTTTCAGTACTTTGAAATTTCATCAATTAAGCAATTTTATGCAATCTTTAAGTTTTAGATTTTAAATCACTGTGTACAATATGACACATCTGATTTTGTAACATATATTACACTTTTATGTAATAGAATTAAGTATTTTTATTATTATGACAAATGTGTACAGAATTTTCAGAGACATTTTTTTTTGTATGGGTTATTTTAACACATTGTGTTACAAAGAGTGGTAGAAATCATTTACACGAATTATTTTTAAACATACTGTTGTATACATATTTACGTGTGAAAGAATTTTCAGAATCAAAGGATCTAGTTGGGAACAATATGTAGATCGCATCTACATGAAAATCCTTTTTGCTTATGTATAGATTAAGAGTCATTTGATACATTTTTGTGATAACAATGGATGTAAAACCTTGTAACCATTCCACTCTGGCAGCAGTAATGAAAGATTTGACCAGACAAAGACATTTTAAGATTTTAATCCAATGTTGTATGTTAATTTTCATCAGATTTTTGCCACGTTTTCTTTGTGAATGAATGATGTATGATTGATGTTACTAAAAGGGGAGAGTAAAGCTTGAATTTTTCCCTAAATTTCTCTATTGGGCAATTATCCAAATTTAAGGGGAAAATTGAGAGGGGTTGTAACGTAGTTGGCTTTATTGGCAACTGAGAAAACGAGAAGGAAGAGTGTTTGGTATCGGTTTTAGTAGGTTACCCAAAGTAATATTTCCCCCAAAAGATAACACTAATCAGGTGTAGAGGAGAATGTAAGACTCACATTGGTAGTAGTACGAATTTTCGGAAGGAAGTTATGAGCAATCTTTAAGTCCGAACAGAGACGCTGTGTGGCAGTGATGACGCAACAGCCGGCAGGTTAATAGAAGTATGAAAGAATGGTAATAAATGAATTAAGATACCAGGCTGAAAGTATCAAATCTTTGTTTAGAAGTACAAAACATGGTTTCCAACTGAATTTAGAGTTAATATGACTAATTTTAAGGTACTCTTTCAATAAAGGAAAAAATAGTAAGTCGAGAATAAAATAAGTAGTCAAAAGAAAATTATGTCAGATTAAAGGTCTTCCTGTGAAAAGATAATGACAGCAGTTTGAGATCGTTGAGTTGAGTAGAAATATGTTAAAAGTAATTCCAAAGCGAAAGCGGTGAAAGCATCGTAGCTAACCAGGTTGTCGAGAATGGGTAGAAATGAAAGTTGACAAAGGGGAAAGAAAAAACTAGTAAAACATCTGGGAGGCAACCGATTTTTATGAAAGTACAATTTTTTTAAGTAAGTTTGGCGGAAAGTTTTATCAAAATAATGCACTCTCAATATAAGATATTTAATTTCAAAGTAATTATTCTGCATTCCATGATGGCTGACGAGAAGGGTTGAAAACTTTGAGAGGCGATATCTTTTTAATGAAAGGGTTTTAGAAGGTAGTGAGATATACCAAATTAATTGTCAAAAGCTGTAGAATTCCGGAAGATTAGAACACTCGCGCTAAAACAAATAGTTTGGAAACTAGATCTAGAAAATAGGTTTATTTAACTTCGGAAATTAATAACAACAAAAGGAGAGCAGATAGGAAAATTTTTATAAGGATAGAAAATGCTTAGGATGAGGAACTCTAAGTAATCACAAAGTTTCAGGAAAATCGGAAAAACTTGGGGGGAAAGCCTTTGTGAGCGGAGCTGGGAGAGACGCTAGATGGGTGGAATTTCCCATCGGGCTTGGGTGAGCCTATATAAGATACCTGAGGCTGGACCTCGGCCGCATTAGTTTCGAACTGGTTAGAGGGTGAAGGTGTGAAGTGTGGGCGAGCGTTATGGCAGTGTCGCATGGTGTGGGTGTCGCGTTAGAACAATCATGAATAAACGGACTTGGAATATTTGTAGACGGCAACTATAATTTTTGAAATAGATCATGAATTTAACAAACTTCTTTTCCATAATTTCAATTTGACAATTTATATGATTTTGTTTGAAGTTTCAAGTGGAGTGAACTTTTTATTGTGTCTTAATGGAGTGTATGTAATTATCGTGGCATTAATCTGCAATTTTCGGAAACGAAGTCTTTCTGGTAACAATTTCTGTTGTCAGAGTGAATATGTCTTTAAAACGTTGAACAATAAAATATTGGACTTTAAAATCTGTGTTGAGAACAATCTTTAGATATTAACCTTCATTGAAAAATCCCATTATTAAAACCATTTGGGTTGGCGGCCGTTCTAATTAAATTAAATATTGCAGAGAAGAAAGTATAGGAAAGAATTGACTTTGTGAACATGGGGGATCTCCATTCACCCCAAGAAAGAGTTTTTTTTCCTACAAGAGGTGGGAAAGGACCTGGGGCAAGGAATTTGAAGGAAATCAGCAATGGGCTTCTGAAAGAGCCATACTGGTATTTGCATGGAGTGATTTTGGGAAACTATGAAAACTGAGATCTGGATGGCTGTACTGGGACTTAACCCATGTCCTCCTGAATGGGAGTCTTGAACATTGCTGCTCTCTCACCATACGTGGTGCTACCATCCTAATTTAATACAAAAACAAATATCTCTTGTGCTAAAACCAACCCTTCACACAATTTTTTTTTTTTATCCTGATCCTCTAAAAAATAAATGTAGCTGACTATTGATCACTCATTCTCTCCTGGTATCGAGTTCATTAATTTAATCATTCATGATGGTCACAACTTCATATATTCCTTCCTTTATATGAATTTCTCAACAAAATCATGTCAACTGCCCTTGTATATACTTCAGCTGATCATCCAATCTAAAAAACAAACATCTTGGTTTACAAGTATCTACCCTGTTAATCTCTAGATGGCTACACGGATCCTTACTATGCAATCATTCCCCATCATTGGGCAAGCCACATGCACTATAACATACATTATATACCAACTCAACTTTCTCCATGTAAGCACCCCAGAATTTGTTAAATTCTAAACCTTGTTGCTACAGGATATGGGGGACAGGAATCATACAGAAGCTGATACTGCAGCTTATCGCCTAACACAGGGCGATTTAAAATCTAAAAACTCACTCAACATGTAATAACAGCTTTCGACAGCCCTTCAATGATAAATAGTAGCCTTTAAATTCACCTAAATCATAGTAATCCTAAAGAAACCAGCTTGTAAACACTTTATTTTTGTTTCGAAATAACATCACCATTTCACGACACTTGTAGATGCGGTAAAAAACATCTATAATAATAATCAACCAGGAGAAACTAAATTTTGCAGTAAATAACACATGAGCTATAGTTTCAGGCAGTTTAAAAATAAGAAAACACTTAGTTACACAAACCGGCACTTTCAAACATTAATAACAACATATTTAAAGCATTTCTGATATTAAATGACACGGTTATTACAACTTAAATCCTTTCTGTTAAACTTTTTGAGTAGTTCTGTACAGTAAATTAAGTCTGGAAGGAATTTATAAAAATCATTGCGTCTCATTTTGCACGTTATTGGCTTACAAATTATCATGGCCAAACCAATCAAAGTCAGGGCATAAAATTACTTTCAAATGATGTATTAGAAACCGGGGAATATTATGCCATAAATCATTTTTAGAGGTAGGCCTTACTTTCAGAGAAATTCACAATACATCTCTTTTAATTTGAATTCTCAAAATGAAATCTAAACCAGGAACGTTTTCTACATACTGATGCACTTGTAGACCAGTGATGTCAGAGCTTTTACGCAGCAAACAGGTGAAAATTAATTACAGCTAAACCGTTAAGTTTATGGGAAACATCAAAGGGGAGAAAGTTGTTAATTATACTTGTCTCTAAATAATATTAAAATTTGGAAACTGAATAGTATGTATCTTGGATGCACTATATTCTGGATGCCACGTGACTCGGAAGATTTGCTTGGGCCTCATTTCATCAGTTACCGCTGGAAAGTCGTGAGGTTTGGACCTGTAGTTCTCGGAGGTGAGAAATCGCAGTTTGTACTCAGAATATATTAATGGTGAAACTTTAAAAGTGATTTATTTCCATAGTTAAACTGAACCCTTTTCTCTCTGAAGGTTAAAATAGCCTAGAGGGTGGTGACCATGTTAATCTGCAGTTGATTTTATTTCCAAAGGTATATTCACGGTCTAAAATTTTTGAACAGTTGTAACTTTGTTTTTAATTTTGGAGAAATCTATTATGAGGTGCAAGTTGTTCATTAAGGAGATCTAGGCTTACTGTACCCCGGGTATAGCCTGGACCCTTACATCCATTCTAGCAGCTCGTATAAAGGGCTCAACACTAACTTACAGGTCTATACCAAAAGTAGTAGGACTGATTTTTTTAAAAAAAATTTATGGAAGATATCTCTACAATTCATTAATCCTCTTCGAAATAGCACCCTTAGGCAGCTACACGCCAAAAATTACGCTGCTGCCATTGGCCATACGCCATCTGGAAGTCAGTTTCGGGGACGCTGTTGAGAGCCCTCGTTGATGCTGCTTCAACGTCCTGGATTGAGTCAAACCGCTGTTCCTTCAGCTGCCTTTTCATCCGTGGGAATAAAAAAAAAAGGTCAGTTGGAGCCAGATTGGGACTGTAGGCGGGGTGCAGCAACGTGGCAACGCTGAATCGGGCCAACAGTTGCCTTCTTCATCCTCCCGTCCAATGAAGGCTCGCATGAGCAAATCAAAGATCAAGACAATGCTGATCGTGTTTTTTTTTACCGTCGTGGGGTGATTCATAAGGAGTTCGTTTTCCCCTGGGGAAACTGTCAATTCGAACTTTTACGTGCAAGTGCTAAACCGCCTGCGAGACCGAGTGAATCGCATCCGACAAGTCATCTCTGCCAACTGGACTCTGCATCTCGACAATGCGCCATGCCAAGGCGCGCCGTCATGAGGCAATTGTTGGCCCGAATTGACATTGCCGCATTGCTGCACCCCACCTACAGTCCTGATTTGGCTCCATCTGACTTTTGTTACTCACATGGATGAAAAATCAGCTCAAGGAAAAGCGGTTTGACTCATTCCAGGACGTTGAAGCAGCATCGACGAGGGCTCTCAACAGCATCCCCGAAACTGACTTCCAGAAGGCGTACGGCCAATGTCAGCAGTGTAATTTTTGGCGTGTAGCTGCCTAAAGGTGCTATTTCGAAGAGGATTAAGGAATTGTAAAGATATCTTCAATAATTTTTTTAAAAAGAAATCAGTCCTACTACTTTTGGTATATACCATGTACTTTCCATTAGAATGAATGTCCATTGGTAAACATTTAATACTAGCAACCTAGACCATGCACTGCAACCCATGTCAGCTCCCACAACTCAAACAACCTAAACAATGGTTTTATAGTCAGAGCTGTCAGTCTCTTCACAAAAACTACAACCCTTTTTGAACTCTGCAGGTTGTAACTAGCTTACTAGCAAATCGATAACACTGTGCTTCCACCTGGACTCAGCTTATAGACAATAGGATAATTTAGGTAAATATGTTTGGCAGGAATCTTATATATCAAGCCCAGGCTAAACGTCTTTCTAACATTTGCTGACAATACCAAAACATGTAATAATTCTCAATAATAGCACTGGATAAACATGCTTAAATACTACTACAAATGAAATAAAAAAATGATTCTTCATTACAAGAAAAGTGTAATAAAACACATGAAAGTTAAAGCTCTTGAAGTTTAAATGGACAGAGTCCCATGTGATATTACACTAACCTGAAAATATGTCACATTGATTTTCATGCCAAGTGATTGCCTTCATATGTGAGATATCTATTAAGGTTGTAATTGTGTGAGGATCAACATGCTCTGCCCTGTTGTATTAAGTGATGTACCGTACCGGGTTAATTTATATTCTCTGGAGACTTCTGTTTAATCGTTTTCTTAACAGAGGTTTGCCAAATTTTAAGAAGTGCTTCATTACTTTCAATGAAATTTGTTTCTAATAATAGCCACTTCCAGAATTTCTTTAAACTCTTTGAAAATTAGCTACCAGATGATAAAACTAATTTTTAACAAAGCAAATCTTCTTATCTTTCTCTTTTTAGAATTAGTACACATATTGTGGCACAACAATAATAGCCACACATTTGTTTGTATTAATTTTGAATATGTGTGGAAACTTAACACACAGTATAAAAGGTACATATGTTGTATGAGAAATTCTGTACATGCAGTAACACATAATGCAGAAGTAGATTACAATACCAGCAATCAGTATATACATGGGAGGCAACTAACCATATATTTTCATCTATTAGGGAAGGTGGCAATACAGATTTATATAAAAGTTTTTGTTAAAATTCGCTTCCAACCATACTTTTTTTTGTGTACATGTACTGTAAGTTTCATCCTTTTAGTGGCAGAGGTATAATACTAAAAAAAATTATAACAATTGATTGAGTAGAAGTTATACTTTACTGCGGTAGTTCATGACAGTAGTTGTAAAATTATTGGAGTACAGTAACTTGGATAGTAGCACTAGAGAACATTATGAGTTTTATTGTTACTTTGATTTTTTTTTTTTATTTTTGTACGCATTATTGTAGCAATCACTGCAGAGTTAGAGAATCATGATTCTGTTCTCAGAACCATAATGGAATGTCCAAGTTTCAAGTTATTTAATCTCATACATCCCATATCCTGATGGGAAATGAAGGGTTTAACATTTAATGGTGGAAGGGTGTCATAAAGCCATTGTATCCTCTCCTAAAGCAAGCTGGCCCACAACCGTTGTAATTGGTCGTCGGTATTCTAGACACTGTTAGTCTTCGACCAGTTGACCAGTTGTGTGGGATGGCACAGAATATTGCAGGCAGTCCATTACTTGTTCTTGGCATGCACAGATGTGAAGAGGTTATGACATGCTTGGTGCATGATACAGTGATCATTCCTGGTGGTGGTCAGACGTGGCTGACCAGACTCTTGATAATGAGTATGCCTGCCCTCATGTACACATGTAGTTTAACAAATCTGGACATTGCACAATTTGACCAGCCAGCCAAATAGAGAAGACCTCCAAAGAGGTCATTTTTAAATTCTGTCGGCTGCTGATAACACTGTCTCACACATGTACGCAGCCTCTCAGTATCCTTCCCAGGGATCTAGTGATCTCTCAACAACCGATGCTGTTCATTATCTTTGTACACCCTACCAGTCCTGTTAACACCACTATACATGAACAATAGAAATGCATTCTACATGTCAAAAAGAATTGCAACTCTAATTATTTACATACACGATATGGTATGTGTGTGTATGAAGTTAAGATTGACTTCTGACCACATCTTCTGGGCGCTTCAATTTTTTTTGATGGCAAGTGTGTCATGGTGAGCCAAACCCTTCAATCATTTTTTAACCTCATTCTATCCTACATCTAAGATACTACCCACATTCTAGAGAAACTATTAACAGTAATCAACTTCCAATCCTCAGATTCCTTTCTGGTCATGGGATATGTAATATTCCTGTTTACTACTCCCATTGTTAAGGTCTTGTTGCCCTCAAATACCATCTGGATATGAATCCTCCACACATCCTTCCCACCACTGCCTTCTTGCTTCACTGGTCCATTTTATCCTCTCCAAAAATTCCAAATCTACCATCAAGTCACTGCCTTGATGGCATGCTTTGCAGATTCTTATGCAACGTCTTTATTTGGAGATCAGAAGAGACCTTTATTTACAAAATCATCCCTAAACCAATTATATGGTCAGGCACACAGAAGATATATTTATGATCTGGAGACATGGTCCACATTTGCCTACAAACACATTCTGTCCTCAGTCTGAGATAATGCTTCACTCTCTCCCATTTGTTGTAACAGGGCAGTTACCTTGTAAATTTAAAAGCAACATTTGTATTGAGTACCAGACAAAGCAGATTCAGAAATGTTAAAATGTGTAAATAAGAAAAGCCTCAATGAAATAACAGTAATGCAAGAGCAAAATGGTCTAATAATCATCTTGATAAAATCCTATCCAGATAAATTAAATATATCAAAATACACAGAATAATTTATACAGGTACTTACCAAAATTTGGAAGCAAAAGAAGTTCATTAAAAGGATAGACTAGAAGATTTAACATCAATTTTGAGCAGAAAGTAACTTTTGTCTATAAAAGGAAAACCAACACATGCCTTTCCATTGAGAATGAGCAAGCTGACATGTGCAGACACTAGACTTAGTGGTATTGTGTTTTTAAATCTCTAACATGGAATTATGTAATATCACAGCCATCTCGGTAAAATTGGGGAAGCAAGATGTTAAAATTTTCTTGAAGGATAATCGAGCATTTTTTAACTTCAGGTTTCTGCACATCGTGTTTAAATGAAACTGTGACTAATTTCATGAAGGGTAGATGAATTTTAGGATGTTTTAAGTGAAATTGATATGAACTTTTCATAACTTTTGGGGATTGTAAACTACCTTACTATTATTCAAATTCTTAAAACAAAGTTTGGACATAGAAGAACGGAAATAAGGGAAAGACCAGATACCACAGCCTTAAAGCCAATTATGCAGCAAAGTAAAGCCACAAAGTTAACTAAATAGTCAATAAAGATCATAAATCTACTTTAAATAGTAAAAATCAAGCTTTAAAACATAACTAAACAGCCGTAGTAGCATATAATCCATCACAGTAAATGCAATATTTTCTTAAGACATAATTTCACTATAACCCAACACTTTTTGATATTTAAAGGTTTTTCATAATAATAAACAGCCTAAAGTTAATGAATCCTATTCTAAAGAAACCATAGTAAAGAGTTTAAAGCCATTAAAAGCATAAACACCAGTATTATAATTCGATCAAGCAAATTTGCACCACAAATTTCATGAAACCATATGTTCAAAGAAGTATTTGAAGTCAGCTGATATTGTAAGACTAACTTAACAAACTTCAGCATAACATACTAGAATTTTAGAAAGATTTATACAGTTAGACCGGTTAAAGAGTGTTTTCAAATGAAATGCATTAAAGTCTCCTAGTGATTATAGAAAGTTTTAATTATTACGAGCCTATCACGTAAAGTCAGTGAAAGAAATGATCTTTGGAAGCAGGTTTTCACTTGGCTGTTCTCCATGCTCTTCTATCTTCTGCCTTTCTCTTAAGGGACATGTAGTTGCCACCTTCCTTGATGTTGTCTATAATTTTGTACCTCCTTCTTTCTCTTATTCTCCTCCCACAGACTAGACCTTCCAAGGAGTCTTTTATCAGGCACTCCCCTCTCAACAAGTGTCCCATCCAGTTTTTCTTCCTCTCTTTTATTACTTGGAGTATTTTTCTGCTTTCACTGACCCTGTCCAGCACTTCAGCATTACTTATTTTATCCACCCAGCTTATATTCTCCATCCTCCTCCACATCCACATCTCAAATGCTACTAACCACTTTTCATCCTCTCGTCTCAGTGTCCATGTCTCGGACCCATAAAGAGCCACACTCCATAAAAACATTTATCAAGTCTTTTCCTAAGTGTTTTGTCTATTATTCCAGTTAGTATCCTCCTTTTCCTATTAAATGATTCCTTTGCTACGGCAATGTGAGATTTTATCTCTAGATGGCACCTCAAATCTTCAGTTATATTTGAACGATCTTACTTGCCTGATATCAGCTTGGCGATTTAAAAGCAATAAAGTAATTAAGCACATAATACAAGCCCTAAATAAACAGTTAATAATAGTAAATAACCTTTAAACTAACCTGAGCCAGTGAAATCCTAGTTATCCAACATGTAAACAGTCGATTTTGGTTACGTGACTATATCACTAATTCTCAACACTTTTTGATGCAGTAAAGTATTTTTATAATAATAATAATCGGAAAGAAAGTTAAATTCACTAAAAACCAATAGTTTCGGACAGTATAAATAAAGTAAACACAATTTTAAACACTTCGTTGAACACACTTGCATTTTCAACACCACATAAGAACACGTTTTCGATGATTTCCTGTGCTAATAAATAAATTGTATGTAATAGTAAAGAACACGGTACGACATATAAAAGTTTTAAAGCATTACACTCAGTATAACAAACATTAAATCAGTTTTCAAGTTATGACGTTGTAAATAAAAACGTGGCAACTTTCAAAATTAAACTGAATTACTAAGACCACTTCAGTGAACAGAATAACTTTTAAAACATATCATAAAATAACAGAAAAATTCAGACGATAGCACTTTTTTGAAATAAGCAGCCCTTTAATAATAATTAACAAGATATTAGTTTTTGTTTAACATGTCTGCCGAATAGCTTTCATCTCCATTTTTGTGAGGTTAATAACTTCTATCATACACCACCAATAATAATAAAAGTTACAGTTTTTAAATCAAGAGCAATCACACAACAAAATGACAGGGGTTTAAACACGATAATTTATAATTCAGCAGAAATTTCTAAAATTGTGAAAACCAAGTACCAACAAGGGGATTTACCGACAGTTTTCAGGAAGTCAGTTACTATTACGCACATGCATTTAAATTTTTTACAGTAAACTGAGTAAATTTAGAACTAAAGTCATCATGAACTCGACAAACCTACACATCACGTACTATACACTTTAAAATTCTGAACACTGGAGATAACAAAATTTTGACAGATCATTTTGGATAGTGATATGCTACAGGCGCTAGGTGTCAGAAGGTATATAACGCCACGCTGAGGCAATCAGATGTCACTTGTATTTCATATCGTGAGGCCGGCAACGTGTTAGTTAGTTTCGAGAAAACCATTCGATGACGCTGGTCATTTTGCGATCATGGCTACCGCAAGACGCTCAGATTGCAGTACCATGTGCTGTACTGGCAACCATGGCAGAATGCTTTCAAAGGAGCGAAGTATAAACAGTGACAATGAAACTTTGATTCTGAATTTAACGGGGTTTAGTCTGGTATTTATTCCTCTTCATAACTTGTGATTTTCGGAGATGATCAGTCCGATTTAGCCATTTCAACTGTAATTGTGACTTTTTAAATGTGACATTGAAATATATTGAAATTTTTTGTTGAGGTTAACAGTGCATATTCTTCATAGTGAATAGTAACCTTATCTTTCCTAAGGAATCAATAAGTGAAGTGGTGACCGTAATGTATTACAGTTGATTTATCCAGGCTCACACATGGTTATACAGTTTTATTAGTGAACATTTTGTCAGAACTTAGAGCAAGTTGGAGGTTATGTCACATTACGATAGATTATCGTACCTTTCAATCTGTATGTAAAGTCGATCAACAAGTGTAAGGTCAACTATCGATCCCGACGATTGAGGAGAGTGTCGCCGACCTATGGCGCGAGTTTTTTTTAAGAGAGAGCGCGGGTAAACATGGTTGCAGGGAACAGTGAAGTATTCTTGTGTTAAGAGCAGTTTCGGTCGCGCTACCGCGTTGGTTGAGTGCTGGTTGTCATTTTCGCAGCACCTTCTGTAGCCAGTCACTTGAAGGTAAAGTGATTAGCCAGTCTGACTGTTGTGAGAATGGTGGTGTTAAAAGCCGCAGTCATCGTGGATACAAAATCACGGTCTTCCACGTCGGTATAACTAACACAGGCCAACGTTTCGTACAGTTGGATAAGTCAGTAGCTTTTCTTGGATACTGAGTGAATACTATGAACATTTAATGGCTGTTACTTATGTATGTCGATCACTGCTATATGAAGAAATACAGTGTTGTGCTATTTGTGGAAGATTAATGAAAGCTTACACTCGCTACGAACAGGCAATCTTCATGAACTATTACTCAGGGTAGTCATTGATACCTATTGATGACAAACTAAATAAATATGGTATGGTGGTTGGGGTGTAGCTGATAAACTTTGTGCAATAAATTGTGTTTCGTGTTCTATATACTTTTGTGTGTATTTTGTGCAGTTAAAAAGAATTGGTAGAACAATGCCAACCTCCACCTCACCAGGCGACCATCTAGAATTATTCCTGAATAATTTCCTTTAATTACCGAAGTACCGATTTGCCAAAAAGCAGGGTCAGATCATAAAGACAATAAGTTGTGACAGTGCATAAAATAAATTCACAGCTAATTAATTAAAAACTTATATTTCCACAGTTAGTTAAGGTGATTAAACTGATACTTCACCCCGGTATGTGGTTTTGTCCCTTACATCTTGAGATAATAAAATAATAACCCCTAAACCGAATTCCATAAGCTTTTTTGAGAAACATGCAGCACTTTTTAATAATAATAATAGAAAATGGTGATTTTTGCTCATGGCGGCTTCAACCAGGAAATAAAATATTTTCAGAAATTAATTATAAATCAAATACAGCAGCTAGAGGCAAGATTAAAAGCTTCCTAGGCAGTTGAAAACCTGGAAAATCATTTGAATAGGTTTTAAAGCCCACAGAATAATATATGCACAAACAAAAGTTTCTCATGACGTCAGAATCAGCACGTTTAAACAAAATTTCTGATACCAATAAATAAACAATATTAAACAAAAACTAATTCAATTAGAAGCTCTAAATGATTTGTTTGAACACTCCATTGCATAAATTGATAAAGTTATTAACATTTGCATCTCATTTTTTAACATCACTTAAACTTACTTTTTACGGCAAATCCGTTAATCCCTCAGAAAATTTCATAAGGATATAAAATGTCAGTTATCCCGTGAAATCTATCTACTGATAGATTTTCAGTACACTAGATGCAGTATCAGCTGAGATTGTAGGACTATATTTCGTCATCAGTGTACCCCTATGCCAAAACGAACAGGGTCTATATATACAATGACCTGCGCAGCAATTTTAACTTTTAGCTCAGTTGTCAGTGTGCTCTCGAGGTGTAAGGTCATATAGAGCAAGGCGCTCTTAGATGGAAGTTCTAGCAAGCAGCATTTCAGCCATGCTTTGCTGCAGCCATCTTAACATTTTGCAGTGTAGTTAACTTTGGTAAACAACAATATGACTTTAAAATTTCAATACAGGGTTTCGGTCTGGTTTGGTTGCATTTCATGATCTGCAATTGTTTATTTTGGTGAAGACGTTCCGATAGCCAACTACTGTAAATGGACTTATAATTATTTTCAAGAATATAGTGGATTTTTACTTTGAAACCATAGTAGTGACTTTCTTTCATGATGTTAACCTAACCTTTCCTTGCTTGAGGTTTGGATCAAGACAAGTGGTGGCCACTTTAAGTTCTTACAGTTGATAATCCAGTGACTACAGACTACATGGTTAGAGCTGAGGTGATAAGCTAATATTGTAACCCTGGTATGCAGCTAGTACTTTACAGGATGACCAACTAATTGTTTAGTTGAACTTAAAGAACTGTTTAATCAATGGAACTTGTAATCACATTTAGTAGGAGCAAAACTGATCATATTTCAAGCATGTAAATTGATACCAGAGCTAATGAGAAGAATATAGAAATTTCAACAAAGTTTTATTTTTAATGTAACATGAAACTCAAGAGATGTTAAACATAGTAAAATAATTTTCCTTCGTAGGAAAGTGACACTAAAGAATTTAGTATCATTCAGATATTAAAGCACATAGTATCTGTAAAATACATATTTCACATTCACAGTTAATACAATTGCTATCTGATTATTCCCAAGGTAGAATCTGTCATCTGCAAAATCCATCCTTTGAGCATACATTAATTTTTTTTCCTATCATTAATATTTACAATAATAATTATTTCCCTCTCAGTAAATTATTATTAATTCATTATGATGATATTTGTTCATGTATTAATGTTTTCTGTCAGTAACTATCCCCCTCCAATAATAAGAAGAGGAGGGACAAAACTTACCATACCAGAGAATGCAGGAGAACAGAAACAGGAAAAACACTTCAATATATAAAATGTTTGGTCAAAGTCTTTGTTTGACAGGAGTGAGTGATATAGGACTCTAACCACCCCTCCTGTTTAAGAAGGGCTTTACCTGAGAATTTTATATATTTGTGTGTCATTTTGTTACTGTACCTCTTGGTCTTATCATATGGTAAGTGTTGGCATTCCTCTTTGTTCTTGACCTTATTATGCTGCAAAGCACAATTTTCTTCCTTTTTAACAAATTATATCTCCTGTCAGTAATATATTTTTTCATATATTTATTATAACTATTATTTGCACTTAACATTTTCAATGATATTTTTCTCTTTGTGGTCTTGCACATCCGAATAATTCACAGTAAATTAATTTTATTCATCTGACTAAGTTTATTGTCATGTGCTTAGTATTTGTCTTACATGATTGAAGGAGTGTTGCTAAGTACTGCGTTTTTTGTGTTTGTGCTGTGTTTTACTGTCTTGCCAGCCCTCCTTTGATAGGTGATGATTTAATCTTTATACCGTTTTCATACTGATCTTTACTAGTGTCGAAGGACCATAATTAAAAACAAAAAACACCATTTTCAATTATTTGAAATGAAAAATTAAATTCTTAAAATGTTATTTTTCCAGATAATGGCACCATAGCCCAGACAGATTTTCAGCATAGCCTTAGTTAATATTTTTTCCCATATAAAATAAGAAGACAATTTCTAAAATGAATCATGTTTAAAAAGTTGTCACTTAGTTCCATTAAAGAAGTCCAGCTGGAAAATGTGGAGCCTCCTTAGAAAGTTAGGTGGAACCATACATAACCTTCAAGCAAAGCATTAGGTCACTCCAAACCAAATAGCAAGCTGACTTTCCAACATGTCTAGAGTGAGTGCTGATAAAGATCATACTCAGAAAGTGAAAAAACAAATTGTCCCATCTAAAAAGAATAGGTCTGCTATATACAGAAAAGCCTAAGGGAACGCTAGGTTTTTCCTGTTCACATGAGAGCAGTCCCATGATCTGATCAAACGTAGTATCTCAAGCTTGAGGATTTTGTCATACTTATGACCTTGGTAACTTAGAATATTCCTATTGATCTGAAATTTTGGCAGTAGCTAGGTTGATTAAAAAGTGTTATTTTTGATCCTTATAAAAAATTTCTTATCTTCAATAGTTTGGCCGTAAAAAAAATATTTTCTGAGATTTCAAAACTTGTTCATAACTTCTACAATTTTGCAGCTATGAAGCTAAAATAACTTATTATTTTACTTTTAACTGACTGCTCTTTTATTTGGTACCAAAAACTCACTATTTACTACTATTTTCTACCAGGTTGTACTAAAGTTGAGCAAAAATATTGTGCAAACATGAAGTTTGACCCGCTAATAACTTTATGATATCTGCAAAATCTACTTTAAATGATTCTATGTACTCCAAAATGGCTACTGAGTGATTTTGAAGTCGCTACCAGTTTTCTCTGATTTATTAGGAATTTCTAAATTAGACGCTGCTTCAAGATGATGCAACAGCTAATACTGGCTTTTAACTTTCAGTTTATTAAAACTCTATAGCATGATTCTCTAGCTGCAAGATTTCTATCCTCTCTTTACTAGTTATTATCCTGAATACCTCTAAAAGTGAAGAAAACATTTAGCAAAATTATACCGAAATCAAATATTACATATGCAGATCATATATTCAGTCTTTATATAGCTGTTAGATTTATTATGTGAATTTACTGCTTAAAAGTTGACTTATTGCCTGAATTGACTGTTTAATTTGATTTATTTCCTGATTTAACAACCAAAATGACTCTAAAGGTGAGGTTTTGTGTTGTTCAACTGAGCCCGCTATTCTGTAAACAAATTTACGAAATTCTAGGTTAGCTTACAATCTGCTTCCACACTTCACACCTCAGCACTGAGTCTTGTGTATTCTGCAGCTGGGTACTGCTCATCTGTCTTGATGAATAGCACCCACACCAAAAAGATCAACGTAGTTTGGAACGAGACAAAGCGGATAATTAGTGGATGTATCAAGTCCACTCCACTGTACTGGCTATCAGTTTTTAAGTAACATCGATCCGCCTAAGATAAGACGATGCATTCACCTAATTGCCGAATATAATAAGATCTGTTATAACTTGGATCTCCCCATCCATGATGACAAGGAAACCCAATTTCGCAGACTTAAATCAAGAAGTCCAAGCATAAAAACTGCAAAACAGATTATTTCTAACAATTTTAATGGGAGAGAAGCATGGAAATTGGAGTGGATAATCTCAGCCCCACCAGAATGGCACTCCCTGTTTGACAATCAACAGGCACTAAAGGGACTCGACCTTCCCCACAAGACCTGGGCTGCTCTCAAAAGAGTTAGATCTGGCTATGGCAGATCTGCTTTATCTCTTAACAGATGGGGAATGAGAGATTCACCGAATTGCAACTGGTGAAGAGCAACAAACCATCCGTTACGTGTCCTTTGATTGCCCACTTTGAGTCTTCAGGGGATCACCAAGAGACTTCATAGATATTTCAAATAAAGCTTTACATTGATTGCACTATGTCAATTTTGAATTTTAACTATCTTTTAATGTTACATTTTATTAGCATGAAACAGTTGTATATAATTGAATTATTAATTATGTGCTATGGCTATAAGATAAGTAAAATAAAAAATCTTGTTAAAATGCTTTTATGAAATTTGAGCTCAAAGGATAATAATCTATAACAAATGTGAATCCAGTGATATTAGCTAAAGCAAACATTTTATACTTACAGGATTTCCTTTTGGTCCCTGTGGGCCCTTGGGACCTTTCTCTCCTTTTTCACCTTTCTCTCCTTGAGAACCTTTGTGTCCCATCAAGCCTAGATCACCTCGGTGACCTTTAGGTCCTCTTCGGCCTCTGTCACCCTTAGGACCCCTTGCTCCTGGCTCACCAACCTTTCCAGGCAATCCATCTGCTCCTGATTTTCCTGGTGGACCAACATCTCCCTATACAGACACAAAAGGGAGAATTACATTTTTATTTAATAGTTTGGTGACTGAAATTTCCATTATCTCACAACTGAGTGATGAAGCTCAAAAAAGAAAAGAAAAAAAAAATTGAAATGAATATCTATGCTGAGAGAAAAGTAATTTTTTTTTCAGAAAAAGGGCCACACTTATAAACTTAACTTTTGAATCCTTTGTAAGAGGTAGTGTTGGTATATAAAGGACATCTTTAGTCAATAACATCAAACTGGTCTCCCTGGAAAAGGAAGATGAGTGCTTATTTTGAGGTATGAAATCTATAGTTGCAACAGTTAACTAAAAGGGTGGTTTGAGTGAGTGTTGTATTTGTAGTGGTTGCCACCATCCACAGAAACAACCTTGCATCTTTTTCCAATCTTGGAAGCACTTCTGGAATTCACTTTTTGGTATAGCATTCAGCTCCTTCAGCAATTCTGCTTTTCTCGTAAATGGTTGAAAATCGTCGTCCCTTTAAGGTTCTCTTCAGCCTCAGGATTAGAAAGAAGTCATAGGGAGCCATATTTGGTAAATATGGTTGCTAAGGCAAAACAAAAGTTTTTTTTTGTCAAAAAGTCATGAATAACCAGTAATGGAGCATTCTTGTGATTCAATATCTGTAACTAGTTTTGCTACAATTCTGGATGTTTTTGATAGATTGTTTCATACAAATGGCACATAACTTCCAGGTATATTCCTTATTAATAGTACAACTATTGGGCAGGAACTCATTATGCACAACACCATTGAAATCAAAGAAAACAGTGAGGTGAACCTTCACATTTGATTGAACTTGTTAAATATTTTTCACTCTTCGCTGTTCAGGCAGCTTCGATTAATATGATTTGGCCTTGCACTTGATGTCATACCCATACATCTATGTTTTGTTGCTGTTATGACCATTTCAAAATGTTTTGGATTGTTGTTAACTTCATTCAGCAATTCCTGAGTGATGTGTATAAGATGTTGTTTTTGGTCAAAATTCAGCAATTTTGGAAGTGCTAATATAACCTACATCTTATAAAATTTATGTTGTGTTTCCCTCCTGAATTTATATTTTAAAGTTCTTTTCTTAGAACCAAAAATTTGCCTAAATTTACTGATCTTGTAGGTAAAATTATTATTTATATCATACAAGATGCTGTAGTCCAGATTGTTGAAATGAAGTACATGCTCAGTTGTTTTCCCATTAACCACAGTTATAATGTGGATCAGATATTTTTCTTGGAATATGTTATCCCTGTTTACTCAGCAACAATTTTAAACTTTTATTCCTTTCCTGCAAGGGGATCTGACTGATGTAAAACAGCTGGATCATCATCAGAGAATAGTGCATTAATATATAACTATCCTATGATTAAATAACTTTTTCAGTCCATGAAGTATAAAGTCAGGAGAAATATAAATATAAAATAAAGTGGGTGAAATGCTACACTTTTGTACCACACCCTAGTTTATGAATATTTCCGCTATGAACCTGCTATTGATGAGTGACTGAATTGTTTTTATATAAGCATTGCTTCAATGTATCTTAGACTGCTGTATTTCTGAAGGTTCAACTTTATTATATCATAACCTGCTCCACAGAATGCTTTTTGTAACCAGTGAAATCTACGATTATTTTCTCCAAATCAGAATATAAAAGTGTGCTTCTTGTTTTTTTCTTCAGCTTACATTTCTGGTGATTCAGTTTATTTGCTCCATACATAGCTTCATTAATTTTTGTTAGATACATGGCTAAGAGATGTATGTCTCACCAAGGATATGAGTAGAAGAAAGTTGTATAGTAGAGAAATGTGATTGCAAATATTCCTAGCAACTATTTTATGGTTTAGCTCAATCAGTTTAGTTTGGCTATGAACACTTCTATTTATTTAAATTCCTCAAGAAAGCTCACATTTGGCCAGTAAATATATGTAGACATCAAGTTTTTTGTTTAATTTTGCAAAATGTATGTGAGTGGAAGGACATAAAAATACCCTTTTATTTAATAAATCTCTCTATTGCTTCTAAATTGGCATAAAATAAAGAAAATATAAGAGGTTTCATACATAAATATAACTTATTAGCACACTATACCCTGGTTTAAACCAGCTTCTGTTATTTCTCTTTAGTACTTTAACCTGCACATAACATCTGATGATTATATTGAAATAAAACATACTCACAGCTGGTCCAGGTGATCCTCTGACTCCCTGAGGGCCAGAGGGGCCTGGATTTCCTTGAGGACCCATTGGGCCTTGTAATCCAGGAGGACCTGGCACTCCTCTGTCACCTTTTTCACCTGGACTTCCTGTGCTTCCTTGTTGTCCAGCAGGACCTTCGGGGCCCTGATACAAATTTATATTATTTTATGAGACTCATTTATTAGTTACTTTATTTTTATATTTTACTAGCTAGATTTACACACTAAAGCTGGTAAATATTTGCACATGTTATGTTTATATTGAGCTTAGGCTCTTTGTGTTCAGCTATATATTAATTAAAAAACAATCTCTATTGAAATATAGTCTTCAAAGGTTCTTTAGGTCTGGTATTACCATTGTGACAACCAGAGCTAAACTGGTGTTGCCTGCCGTCAGCATGTGTTATACAGTCTGGTGCTCTTACCCACTCTGTCATACATGATACAAAACCCAAATAAAATCTGGCCAATATTTTTTTGACATGAATCTTGTTCAGCGAAAAACTGACATTAATTCTTTTGATTTCTCATTTCTTTATGCCACATCAGAAAAGTAAACACAGACAGACAGACAGACACAATTTAAAAAAAACTGATTCCTTCTCTGTAGATTAATAATAATATCATCAACTCATTTTTAATAAACATATCCCAAATATACAGAATTTTTCCTTGTTACAGTTTTATTATTCGTAAGTCCACAACCCAAAGGTTGGATCCTCCTGAAAGGGGCATAATAAACCACTGTGACAGTAGCACGATGGCCAGTTTCTTTCCTCTGGGACCTACAGTTTAACATGTAATCTGAACAATGGAACAACCTGGCATTGCTCAAATGATCAAATACAAATCTTAAAAATCCCTGCACCCCCCAGGATTTGAACCCGGGACTGGAGCAGCAAACTTTTGAAAGCAAGTGTCTTAACCACTGACCTACCAGGCCACTCTTATTGTAAGTATAGATTATTTATTTATTTATTTTTGTTACTTTACTATTTTCAGGCTAGACATGCATTATGTGCACTAATTACTTTTTAAGTAATTTTGCCATGTAAAAATGGAGTCTTAAAAAAGAAATTACGAAAAAGATACAATGTTATATCCATAAAAAATAAATTATTTCATAAGTTTACTCACCACTTTACCTGGGGCACCAACTGGTCCCATTTTTCCAGGAGGCCCTGCCTCTCCTGGTGGTCCAGGAGAACCTGGTCTGCCATCTTCTCCATCCTTTCCACCATCCCCTTTTGGGCCAACAAGCCCAGGCTCACCTGCAGGGCCTGGGAATCCAGGTGGTCCAGGGTTACCTTTTGGCCCTTCAGGACCTATAGGTCCTCTTGGGCCTGGAGAGCCCTGTATGCCTGGTTTTCCTTCATCTCCTTTTGGTCCAGGAGGACCTCTTTCACCCTGTAATTTAACAAAACAATGTAATTAATATTTAATTGCTAAAAACATTATATACATACAAAAAGTAGTGAAGGTATCAAACTATATACACTGAAGACATTTTTAAAAGCTCAGCTTGGGGCATTGTTAGTAAAATACTGTGAAGAAATGGTCCATTTTTTAAAAACATTTGTTGGCCTGCCACAAAAAAACCCTAATAAAACAAGTACATATCTTCTCAAGAAACTGAGCTATCTCAATGCAGTGAAAGCGAGAATCTCTGTTCTTGTCATGCTGAAGCTCCTTGTTGGAATTGTTTACTATGATTGCAAACAAGTTTTTCGCAGAAACTATAGAATTTAGTTTAAGGTGATTGTCAGAAAGTCGGTAAGAGCTATGAGTGGCTGGAACTGTAAGAATCCCAAAATGAAATATCTTGCTCTTTATAGAATAATTTCTTGTGGTCTTCATAACCTGATGCCAGAGTTTCTAACTGGCAGACCAGTCTGATTCCAAAACAGTAATCTAACCTAACCTGTTAATTCAATCACGTATAGAGAACCTACAATTTAACATGGATTCCAAACCATGGCAGCATTCTAGCATACTTCACATACCCAAAGCAAGTTTTTCCAGGGGTGAATAATGGATTAAGGTTCTTTGAAAATCCCAGCTGATACTGGGACCTTTTGAGCATCATTCAGGCACCTTAACCACTGAGCCAGAAGACCACTGTACTGAGGATGAGCGTTAAGATGCACGGCTTCCTTTCAGGTTTGCTCTGCACCTTTCCACTTGTCTGAGACTAGCAAATAACTCACATATAGCCTTGCTATAGCTCACTCATCAGGCAGCAATGAAATGCACCAATAATGTTTCAGCACCAATTGATTTTTATACTTTTGATACTTTAGATACTCACATAGTCCTTTCACATTTATTGAGGGCTAATGAGCATCACACTGTTGATCTTTAGAGATAACACAACACATGCAATGAAATCACAGTTTATCTGTGAGAAGAACTTGAGAGGATCCATATTACAATTAGAAGAAGACAGAATGCATCATACTGTTAATGGAATGTGAGGATCTGATGATGAAATGTTCATTTAAAAACCAGTGGTTACATCAGCATGAAGGTGGCTTTAGCTGCAATTATTAATGAAGTAGGCCTACCTTGCCCACATTGTGTAAGGGGTCAAACTGCTATACCTGGGTGAAGTATAGGTTTAGACACCTTAACTGAACGTTGACCTGTAGAAAGTCACTCAGAGTTAGTGTTAATAAATTTAAATGACCATGTGATAGTCTGGATACCTGTAAAGTTTGTCGGCCGCCACAAAGCTTATTTGAACCAAAAGCTTAGGAAAGGTTACTGTCCACTACTAAAGGATGTCGAAATTCACTTTGATGAAAAATTAGAAGTTTATTAATCAGTCACATTTTGAAAAATAACAGTTACAGTTGAGTAGGCAATCGAACTAAACGATTCAAAAAATTACAGATTATGAAGAGGAAGAATTCACCGACCTAACCCCATTGAAATATTTATAAGTTCAAAGTCATTATTAACGTAAGTCACTGGTTAGAAAATTCAACTTGATGGAATGTCAACCATGCTGCCACCTCAAAGTCCAATGGTTTCCGGCTATTACTTGGTATACCACGACACAACGAAACATACTAGCGCAGTTCCACTATGCACAACGTTCCCGGATACAGACCAAAGACGAAATCGAAAAGACGAAACAATAAAGACAGCCAGACGGTCTGAGCAGCTACCTATATACCCCCAGCCGCATGATAGATGTGTTCTAACGCTTACCAAAAAAATAGTGTAAAAAGAAGTGTTTGTAGAATGTGTTCAAAATTAAACTGTGTGTAGCCTGGTCTTCAAGGTTTATAAAAGGTGTTTAGCAAAAATTCTCAAATGATTAGCTTTCTTGTAAATGAATTAAGTTTATGTGCGTAATGGTTATAAGTTTCTGAAAAACAATTGGTACATCCCCGAATTGTAAGTTAATTTGAGCAAATTTTAGGTGACCCTGCTGAATTACAAATTATCGCGAAAAAATTAATGTCATTATGTTCTATGTTTGCTCCCGATTTCAATGATGTAATTTTTTATTATGATCGGTGGTGTAATAGCAAAGTTATTAATCTGACAAAAATCAGGTTTGAAATTATCCAGAAGCCATGAAAGAAAAACCTGTTTCTGTTTGATAATTATTCTTGTGTTGTTTATATTGAAAAAGTGATTTTATCTGAATTTTTCTCTTATTTAGTTATGTGTTTTAATAGTTGCTCTGTTTACTGAAGTGGCTTAGTTTAATCGCAATTAATTTTTGAAATTACCAAATTTTGGTTTAAGATGAAATAACTTTAAAATTGATTTAATATTTGTTCTACTGCATGGAATGTTCCAAAACTATAATATGTTATACTAGATTCTTTACTCTTTTGGGAAATCTACATTTTAGTTTGTGAAATTATTGAAAACGTATGATTAAAAATGTTGGAAGTGCAAGTGTGCTCAATGAAGTGTTTAAAAATTTAATTACTCCATTTACACGGCCTGAAACTACTGAATTTTAGTGAATTTAACCTTCTTTCTGATTATTATTGTTTTAAAATTAGTTTACTGTATTGAAAAGTGTTAAGAATTAGTGACATTATCATGTAACAAAAATCAATTGTTTACAAATTGTATAATAATGGATTACCCTATTTCAGGTTAGTTAAAGGTTCTTCATTATTATAACATGTTTATTTGGAGCTTATATTGTGTGTTGAGTGGCTTTACAGTTTCTAAATCGGCTTATTTATTGAGTTGGGTTGCAGTATCGGCTTCTGCATGAAATGGGTTTATCATGTCCTGTAGATGCAAACTGAAAAATTATATGTTTACTGTAAGGCTTACTCCCTCCCTTATGCTCTGTAGCTAAGAAAACTAGAAATTGCCCAAATTATAAGGTACTTACAATTGACAACAGGACAGAAGATTGTGCCTCCTGTCAAGCAGAGAAATGAGAGATTCAAGATGAATGTGTTGCTCATCTGGAAAGTTAAGCTCCTATTAAATGCAAAAACCACCAGAGCAACTAAATGATATTTTTAAATGGAGAGTATCCTTGGTAAAAACATTTTCTTGATAATGTAAGAGCCTAATGTCTTGCTCCTTCAGAGCGAATCAAGACACTGGAGGAACATTCATGCCCACCTTTAAAATACAAGGACAAGTTTACCACCCAAGGTGTCCACAAATTCCTTCAAATTTATTTTACACATGATTGTAAAATGCAAAACAGTTTCAGAAGAACTCACATTCCTAACATTAAATGGTTACTTCCTATATTCCCTATATACATTAGGTTAATTCCTATTTATTTTATTTATTTCTCTTGTTCTACAGATCCTTGCTGAGGAACGATTTTTGATTGCAAAACATGTCATGGTTAATATATATAGTTTACATACAAGATGAATAAAAAATAATAATGGAAAGATATTAAATGTTGCAAACAAATAAAAATAAACATTAATTCAACTTGAAAAATGTAAAAACACAGACATACTTTAGGGTCTATGAGATTAATTTATAGTTACAGAGTATACTTAAGAGAGGTCAGATGTTTTTAAACTTATTCCTTTTTAATAGTTGAAATATTGTTGCTGTCAATATTTATTATTTAATATTTAAGTTGTTTTATTAATTAATTTAACAGACTTTTATTATGTAATTTGATAACACTTTAAAATTCATGTTTTCTTATGACTGAAAGACTTAAAGAATTGTCTAGAAATAAATTTTGTAAACATTATTTTCAATTTATTGGTAACTACCCAGCTTAAAAAATTAATTAAAATATAATTAAATGTTTTTAACAATAGTTTTGCCTTTCTGCAAAATTGGGAAAGCTGGTATTTACACCAGACTATATGTTTAAAAATTGGTCCATATATTGGTTGTTTACTTGAACCATGTTGTCAAATACAGGTGATTGATGAATAGATATAGAACCAAATATCAAAACCAAAACTACATAAAAATTATATAAAACATATTTAAGACTATTGTAAAGAATAGTCAATGTAAAATAAGAAACTCACATGTTTTCCATCAATGCCAGGTGGTCCCGGAGGTCCTGGGTTTCCAGGTTCTCCTTTAAGACCTTGTAAGCCTTCTGGACCAGGAGGTCCAGGCATTCCATCTCCACCTTTGCTGCCTCTTGGTCCTGGCTCTCCAGGAGGTCCTGCTGGACCCTCTGGTCCTAGAATCAGACAACAGTGTTTTGTTATTAGGGGATTAATGGAAAACATCATGAGTCTGACATGCTGCAAGTAAAATGACTGAAGTTTTAAACATCACAGACTCAAGAGTTATTAAGGCAAAAATACAAAAAAATACAATTTCAATTTTTGAGGATCAGTACAGAATAAACTTAATATTTTTGAAAAATTTCAACAGATCTGCAGTTTTCTGAAGAGGTTTTGATAGTTTTTGGTATAACTTTTGTTTGTAATTTGGTCTGTTAAGGATTTTTATCAAAATAATGACTCAAGTATTGCTGAACCAGTTTAAATCAAATCTCTAAAATTTTGAAGTTTTTTAAAATGTGTTTATTTAGCTGCTAGGGAGTTGGTGTTAGGTGTCCAGGCTTGTGTATATGAGACAGGCACTGAACTGTGCCATGAAGAGAAATTCGGTGGGATTTTTTGGAACCAATTGCGACCTTAGTGGAATTTTCCATACTCAAAAGGAGTGGGAGTTTATATATATTTGAATATGGCTGAGCCAATGTTTGCGGGGTAAATTTTGTTGCCAAATGTTAGCCAATAGGAAATAAATTAAAAGTTAGTAGATGAGAGAGAGGGTTCAGATTGGTTAGACGTAGGCTGCCTTTATAGAATTCTGATAAACTGTTGTTTCTTTCTTTTCCTGAAACAAATGTTGTTCCAAATTAAATCATCTTTCACCTTTTTATGTGTTAGAGGTAAATACTAAAAGTTATTTTCCAAGGCTGATTGTTGAAGAGCTTTGGTTCAGATACCAGTCTTGTTAATAACAAAGAAGTAATTTATGTATCATTTATTTGCTTGTATACCTGCAAGCTTTTTTCAAAACGAATTGTCCTGTACAGGAAATGCATTCACATGTCTCACCTCTGGCTCCATCGTCACCCATTTCCCCCTTAATTCCCGGTGGCCCTGGCAATCCTTGTGGTCCTGCGGGGCCAGCTGGTCCTGGCACACCTTGTGGTCCATCTTCTCCTTTTGCTCCTTGCCTTCCAATTTCTCCAGGAGGACCTTTCTCACCAGAGGGACCAATAGGTCCTGGTTCGCCTCGTGGTCCCATTGGTCCAGGAGGCCCTGATGGACCCTGTATTTAAATTTTTAGTTATTATACCAGTAGAATATACCGTATAACATATCTTTTCAAGAATATAGCACAAATATTAAAATGAGAATAGATAATTAAGATTCACATTAAATTCAAAAATTCTCAAGTGATAAACTTGAAATTGTACCAGCAAACAGTGTATTTGATTTACTTTACTCCTGTTTAAATTTTTATTCTTAATCAGCAACCAGGTCTTCTACCTTCATAGTAAAAATTCTCATTAATGGAAAACAACCAAACAGTAAGCAAAGGAAATGAAATTACTTTTGTTGATGACAGTTATATGGAACAATAATATAAAGAAATAACATAAAATGCTTCACAAAACTGTTTTTCGGCATGTAAAGTATATTTCCAAGTTTTTCTGAACTGAAAGAGAAGCCCAAGACTGGAGTGTGTGTCAGACCCTGACAGTAAACTAAACAACTAGTCAGGATAAAATTAGGTAAATGACAGACAGAATAGTTAAGCATTCATAAAATAAGAAAAGAAAATTATGAACTAACAATGAAGAAACCAAACTGTAGCCATCTTACAGCTATTTTCATATGGTAAAACGAGCACAGTTTTCAATTCCATAGCAAATGAATTTTTCTGTCTCAGCTGACAAACAGTGATGGATTTACACTGATGGACTCATAACAAACAAACAACAACAACAATAATAATAATAATTCTTTTAACAAACAGAATGTTATATGACTGTTTTATGAAGACTTCAGTCTTACCATTTTATTAGACAGCTGTAATACACAGACTGGAAACGTATCTGAAATGAAATAGTGTCACATACAGGTTCAGTGATGATTTCCATTAACCTTTAATTAGTTTCAAGAAATCAGACAATTACTGTGTGAATCAGTATGATCTCCTATCAACCAATCGATAAAGAAGTGAGAGATGTAAAAGTGGTAATGATACAGAGGCATTAGGATGATATTCTTGAAAGTTTACATGATCACATTATGTCACATGTGATTTAAATTCATAACACTGTCCAAAAATGAATGAATAAGATAGTTAAAACAGTAGTACAAAGTTTAATAACAATAAATACTAAAATAGAATATTAATTTCAAGTACAGAACAGATCTCTTCAATCAGTGAAGGATTTATAAGAATATTTAGTCTTTTTGAATGTCAAATAGGATGTTTTAGTAAGCCAGTTCCTATTTCTGGATTTTAAAAGATGGATGGGAGGGTATGATATTGTTGGAGAAGGCTCTGATGGCTCATATTTTCAAACATGTAGTTGAAATTGTTGTGGTGTAAAAAGAGCATGTGTTGAAAGTTGGTGATTTAGGTTAATTTGAATTCATTTTCATGACGTGAGTACTATCTTTATATGCTAATTCTTGTCCCATCTACTTCAGTGGTAGGAGATTTACCACTTTTTCTTTCCTAACATTGCCTATTTTTATAATCTGCAGCTTTATAGTATATTTATGATTTAACTGAAAGTTACAAAATTCCTTATCTATTTGTGCCCAATTGAAAATTTGCATAAAAAAATTACTTTTTCCTTAACTCTCGTTATTTCTGAAAATAATAATAATAAAAAAATACATACTGTTTCACCTCTTGCTCCTTTGAAGCCTTTCTCTCCTGGTGGTCCGGTCTCTCCTTTGTCACCATCTTCTCCTGGAGGGCCCATTGGACCTGGAGGACCAGGGAGTCCCCTCTGTCCTGGCAGTCCATCCCTACCTGTGGGTCCTGGTCCTCCTGGTTCCCCCTGAACACAAAATAATTAATAAAAAAAAGTATAGAAACTTCATCTAAGACAGCTTAATGTTTCAGAAATAATGGAACAGGAAGAAATACCATGAAGCAATTTTAATATGGAAAGGAGAGATAATTATATATATCCTATAACTAACGTATACATTTAATTCTTTCTGGATATAATTAGGGAATTCCTGGATGTGAGAATAAAGAGACAAGTAGAAAAAGTAAGCATAATTAGATTTATAGATGACTTTGCTGTTCCCACAGGTAACAAAAAGGATATGAATAATTTCTGTAAAAGATGGAGGAAATCATGAAAAATCAAAATAACATGAAGGTCAATAAAACTATTATCAAAGTAATGTACTGAGACAGGAAAATTCTGAAGTAAAAATAATGTTGAATAATCAAATATTAGATATTTCTGGGAAGCAAAATAACAAAAGACAGAAGGAGTAGGAGGGAAATAAATATCAGAATTCCCCAGGAAAAAATTGCAATTAACAAGATGAAAACTCTCTTTATCACAAATATAATTTTTGTTGGGAATTGCCCTGTATGGCTGCAAAATATAAAAGATAAAGACTAACGAAAAAATTAGATTAAACTTTTTTGAACAATGGCATTATGTGGGAAGACAAATAACATTTCAGAGAGTAGTGGAATGTACTGATTATATATAATTAAAAACATGGGAGAAAAATGTTAATTGGGCATATTGTATAGTATGAGATCTTGGTGAAAACAGTAGTGGAAGGGGATGGAAAGAGATACAAGAAAAGCCATGTTCCAAGTGCATACAACAGTAATAGGTGTCAGGAAGTAAAACAGGAAAGCAGAAGACAGAGCTGTCTGGAGTGCTGCCAGGAATCATTCCACAGATGGGGTTCAGCACAGCCACTCCAAGGCTGAATCCCTTGAAACTTACCGCAGCTCCGCTTTCATCACCCAGTTCTTCCCTGGTCTGGAGTCAATTAACCTAATCCTTCATCGTTGGCATGACTTCCTATGCTCCTTCTCCGGGATGCACAGCATTCTCCATAAAATCCTACCCACTGCCCCTTGCACATGTTTTAGCAGACCACCAAATCTAAAAAATATCTTGGTTCACAAGTACTCACCCAGTAATTCCCCCAAACTACCACTGAGATCATCCCGTGCAACAGACCCCGCTGTAAAGTGTGCAGCATGCATCCGGCTACTGTAAGGTAACCTAAAAGTTTTGTAACTGCATAAAAAATTTTTTTCTCATAACTGCGAGTTAAATTGAATAGCATTCCATATAATTTTTAACTAAGTTAATTCAAGCTAGAAATCAGATTTTTACAGTTTTGAGAAAGTATCTGAACAAGCTAGTATTTGCTGTTGCATCATCTTGAAGCGGTGTCTACTTCAAAAATTCATAATAAATCAAAAGAAAATAGGTAGCAGCCTCAAATTTTCTCAGTAATCATTTTGGAATACATAGAATCATTTAAAGCCACTTTCAGATTGATAGCTTTAATAGTTTAGGAAATATTAATTAGTTAATTTTTATTTTTGTTGACAAGTTTATTTCACCCTCTTGAAAATAGTAAACAGGGAGTTTGTGGTAATATACAAAAGAGAATTCAATTAGAAGTAAAATAAAAGTTATTTCAGCTTCATAGCTGCCAAATTTTAGAAGTTATTAAAATGTTTTCAAATTTAAGATAATAATTTTTTATGGCCAAACTATTGAAGTTACAAATTTTTTTATAAGAATCGAAATTAACACTTTTTAATCAACCTAACTACTACCCATTTTTCAGAGCAATAGGAATATTTTGAGCCATCAAGGTCATAAGTATGATGCAATTCCCAAGCTTGAGATACGACATTTGATCAGATCATGGGACTGCTAACGTGGGAAACCAGAAGACAAAGTATTCCCACGGGTGTTTCTATATATAGCAGCCCTAGGTTTTCCTCATGGCCAGTCCATTTCAAGTCATCTGTGCGAACACTACGTTTCACGGCGTGTAATTTTGGCATGATGTCGACACTGGCCAGTCTTTCACAAGTTGATCGAGCGAGCACAACGCTACTCTGAGGTGGAATTTTATGCCACGTAGTGCGGCGGCGTAACTTTGTTAAATGTCGTTGGCAGAAACATTGAATTTTTGGAGCATGTGAAAATGTTTTTATTATCTTCAATGTATTAGTGAGTTTTACTTTGAACAATGGGGTTTGTTCTGGCTCGATCGTGTTAATCAGTCCTGCATTTATATTTTTTGAGACACTTTCTGATGCCAATTTAGTTTTGTGACTTTGTTTTAAATTGAAGAATATTCTGAACATCCATCAGCATATATCACTGACTATTAATTACTGTTACCTTTCCTAGTTTAGGGTTTAATCAATCTAGGTGGCAGCCGAGTTAATGTTGCAAAGCGCAAACTAAAGTTGTCCAAGTCACAATGACGGTTACAGTTGAGACTGAAGGTTATGCAGCAACCCCGGCTGAGCTACTATGACCACATACTATGACCACTTACTCCAATCCTACCACAGGTGAAACATTCTCCATCATTGGTCGTGCTACTTGCATTACAACACACCTCATATATCAACTTACATGCCCCCATTGCTCCAGCTCATATATAGGCCTCACTACTGACCCACTTGCTATCAGAATGAATGGTCACAGGCAGGCAGTGTATACTAATAATGAGGCCCATCCAGTGGCCCAGTTCTCACAAACTGAATAATTTTAACAACTGTTTCTCAGTTAGGGTGATCCGAATTTTCCCTGATAATGCAACCTACTCTGAACTACTTAATGGGAACTAGCCTGTCAGAATATCCTTGACACCAGACATCCTCCAGGCCTCAATCTCCAATAAATCCCTCCCACCAGACCCAGCACTTTTTATCACTAATATTTATTTACTTATATTGTATTTTTCAAACTTATTACTTATATTGTATTTTTCGTACCTAAAGTTTTTCAAAATACGATTTATATGTATTTCTTCACTCAGTTATTATGTTAATCTACTACTTTAAATGCCAATATACCTTCAGCATTATTAATAATCAATCTAGTATTTACAATCCCCGCCCCCCTCACTCCTATACAACCATCTTTGCCAGCCATGCCATTCCCCAAATGGCCGCTGTCATGTACGTGTCTGGTTCCACCTGGTGTCTCACTTCTGCAAGAATAAGTCTATACGTCAAAACATTCCGCATTTCTTGTGTTTGTCCTTTTTGTGTTCGTCATTCCCAGCTGCCTTCATCTGTGGTAAGTATTGGGTCATATTTCCCTATCCTTCTTAATTTTATTGCCTTCAAGCATTTTACTGCTGATTGATGTTATTATATATATTAGTGATAATCAAGTTTTTTTGTTTATTAATAGATTTTTATGGCTCAATATAAAGATCATCATAACAACTGATGCTTCTCACTTTTTAATAACTTATGTTTGTACATATTTTATGAGGCCTTACAGTTATTTATGGAACTGATTTTGTTACAAAATGTCCCATACTAAACCGTATTTTCCAAATTGAAAGATTATAACTATGGTATTATAGCAGCTAAACTGTGTAAGAAATTACAAATCCCTGAGTATGCTTCATTATTAAATTATCTATTGCAAGTTTGAAAAAAGTGATGTTTATGTTCTGTCATTTTTGACATATTTAATGGTGCCTCACCCTGTCTCCCTTAGCTCCTGTAGATCCCGGTGGACCCTGAGGACCCTTCCTTCCTTCAGGTCCAGGTGGTCCTTCCTTGCCAGGTTCTCCTTGCTGACCCTTGTCTCCAGAAGGACCTGGTGGTCCAATAGGTCCACTATCTCCTTTCAATCCAGGCATTCCCTGATAAAATGGCATCACATTGAAAGAATAATACAGTAGTGACTTACTTTCCATATATGTTTGACATGTAGATGGTTTCTATACTTTCTTTTGACATTTTTAATGGGTGATTAATTATTATATATTTTAGATAAATGTATCAGATACTTATGTGTGATTAAAGGTTAATAAATCGAGGTTTATTATTTTCCTGTTAAAGTGAAACAGTATAAAAGTCAGCTCATAAATCTTTATCTTATTTAAACTTGAATGTTTCTATGAACACATAAATGGTGAAGGTATTCAATGTCATATCACTACATAAAATTATCAGAGCGTATCTAATATTATTTAGTGCTTGCACTAAAGAGTCTTACGGCTAGTTAAGTTGAATTGATACATTTTAAAAGATTTCAGAGTGAACTTACTGGTAATCCAGGGACTCCCCTTTCACCTGGGAATCCTGGTAGTCCTGGGCCACCTGGAGACCCTGGTTTTCCCTGAGGCCCTGGAGGTCCTGGAGGTCCCTCTTTGCCTGCCTCTCCTGGATGACCTGGTTCACCTGGGAGACCAGGGTGTCCTGGATTACCTGGTTCCCCCACAGGGCCAGGTTCTCCTGTTGGTCCAGGAGGCCCCACTACTCCTGGTGCCCCTGCTGGGCCAATAGGTCCTGGTTCACCCTGCAAAAATTTTAAAAAGTGTTATTATATTATTATTTAATTTTACAAAAAATATGTCGCTGTGGCGTAGAGTTGCTCCCAACCACAGAATATGTAAACAGAGTTTATCATCCAGGTTGTCTTAAGTGAGTAACAAAACAGGTGGCTGACATGATTGTGATTTTCTTGCTAAATGTTTAAAGAAATATTCAAATGCCAATCAGCATCTTTCATGGCACCTGCATGCCTACAATGTGGTTATGATTGCTGAAAAAGATACACCTAGTTCTGTATGTTTCAAACCAGGAACACCTGTAGTATGACACAAAGTGATTGGGCTGTTGTGATGGTACCATGTACTAGCAACATATATATTTCTAGTGGTATTGATTAATTATGATAAAGTTGAATAACTTTTAAGAGTTTTCTAATACTTCTGATTTAATTTATAATTTTATATGAAATAAGTTGAGTTAGTTAAATTCAGGATCAAACTTGAATTGCATAATAATCTCTTTCTGGAACCAATTGAAAATTCTAGGTGCCAGCAGTGAAGCAATGGAAGAAGGAATTTGGTTGGTTAGTCAAAATTAAAAATAGTTAAGTGCAAGTCCAGGATTTTGCATATTATTTAGTTAATTATAGCTAATTTGTTTCCTGTAAATTAAATGAGTTGACCTAGCATCAAAGAATGCTTGCAAGTAGTTTAATAATTAAAGCAATGATATATTTCAATATTTAGGAAGTAAGGAGGGCTCTGATTTGTTGTTCTTACTGGAGTTACCCTTAACACAGGAAGGAAAATGTAAATAGTTTAGTGCTTTAACTCTGAAAAATAGTTGTATAGAGAATTTTAAAGAATCTTGGGTGTCAATCTTTGAGGAAATATTGAAATAGACTACAATAAGTGTAAATTTGACTAAAACTGAAGTTAGTTATTTAAATCAAAACTTCAATTCCATGGACATTCATAAAATCTTTTGATATGGATATGTGCTCAATTTCTTATTGTATGAGGTAAAATAGGACTATCTTTTCTCTTAGGAAAATATTTAATGATGTGTGGTGGTATGTGTTTTTTGTACTTTAAACATAACAAAGATTGTATAAGGTCCAAATTTTCTGGCATAGTCTCCATTCATGGTTCCAACTGAGTTATGGCTCTTCCACAAAGTTTAAGTACCACTGAAAGATTCTCAACAGCAATGCAATGGTTACATTGATTAATTTCATGAAAGAGGCTTTGTAAGGGATACTTCAGGATACAGTAGGGCTCTTAGCCAAAGAGTGCAGAAATTTAAGGCACAAACAAAATATGAACTGTGTACGGTACATATCTTTTTTGTTTATGGTATATGATTGCACAAGATTTTTGATCAGATATCATGCAGTGTAACTATGATACACACCAGAAAAAGAAACATTGTTAATTCTTTCCTCCAAAATATCCCACTACTACATCACTATTTTAATATCACTTTTCTGTTAAGTAAAGTATTCAATTAAATTGTAACTTTTTAAAAGTCTGAATAGAGGAGGAGTAAAAATGATAGCTTTCATTTAATATGACAGTATACACTTATATCATACTTCAAAGAAGTATTGTAATATGATTTTCTTTTTGACATCATTGGTACTGTTTTTGGAAGATTTAAAAAAATAAAATAAAAAAAACCTTTATAATGACAATAAATCATTGTAAGACGAAAAGCTAGCACTGGAGTTGGTGCATAAAGCTTGAATCTTAGCTCTGACCATGCGTAGCCTTGGATGTTACAGTTCTGACTTAAATATAATAACCCGGTCACTACATAGCTTATTTAAACCAAAAGCTATGGTAAGGTTAAAGTTAAATGATGTTCACTAGTTAAATGCCATTATAATCACTCTATTCTTCAAATCTTACAAAGTCAAAAACTTTACAGGTGATCATACAATGTTACAGAAGAAAAGTTTGCAAGTTTAATTAACCGTTCGAGCCAGACCACACCCCAAAGTTCAACATTACCACTTTCTAGTTGGAGAAATTAAATAAATGTGAATCAAACGCTCCCATTGTGCCAAAGTTTAGTAAATTCAAACAACCCTGAGGCCCCACATGGCGTAATGCTATTTCAAAACTACATTGTAGTAAAACCTAAATTTGCAAACCTACATTATGCCAAAGTAAAATTTTTGCTTCGTAGTGCTTAATATGAAACTTGCAGGCCTCCTGAGCTACATGTTATTGAGTTTGCGGTTCCTGGTAGACTGAGGGCGACTAACTGAACGCACGAGTCTATATCATCGCGCTCCCCACTTCTCAAAGATTCCAGGCGACACTGCTCTCTCACGAACCGTAGAAAAGGATTCTTTTCCTCATTCACATGGTTAGCTGCTGGCGGGCTCATCAGATATTAAATCGCATGTTTGAAATCCTTGTATCATCTAATTTGAGCTTGACTATAAAAATAATTCTATCTCTTTGGAATTTTACAGATCGGTAGATCTGGTAGTAAATGTTAACTTTAGTTATTATAAAAAATTTCGTAACTTTAATATTTTAGTCGAAAATAGATAATTTAGATATGAACTTTTAAAATCTCATTCCAGGTGAATGCTGAAGACTGAAGCAACATAAAATATTATCTTGAAAACTATAAAAACCTGCTTTCTAGCTCAAATAAACATAGAAACTGACTTTAGAAATGAAATGAAATATTAGTCTATCCAATCTAACTTGTGGTTCTAAGAATAAACTTTTGTAACACAGTTACAAAATTTAACAGATACCTAACAACATGTCAGTTTTATCAATAGTTAGTATGGAGACTTTATACTTACAGGTGGTCCCCTTTCCCCTGGGGGGCCTTGGATTCCATCTTTACCATTTGCACCAGGTGGTCCTTGAGGTCCGACAAAACCCCTTACTCCATCAGGACCTTGAGGCCCTGTCTCACCAGGAGGTCCCGGTGGTCCTGGCTGACCTGTATCACCCTAAAACAGGAAACATGTGTTCGTATATCATATCTCTCCATAACGTCCTTAACTTATGACAATATTACAGTTTCTTTTCTTGAATTTTGTCAGGTAACTAATTTATTAATTGTAATGTGGTTTGAAAGTTGCCTGGATGCTCCATGTACTGGATAAATGTAAAAACATTAACAAATAAGTAAGAATGGAGACTTTCCTGCTGCATGATTGCAATGATATCTTCACAAGCGTATTGTTAGTATGCGTTTTAAAAATGTGATAATTTGACAGCTAGCTCTGCCATCTTATTCAGTTGTAAAAACCATTTGTAGTGGTCTGCTGAGTGACAGCTTTTGAGTCTGCTTCGGTGCCATACCCATCTTTTATAGCTCATGGTTCTGCCCGATGACTGAGCTCAGATGTGTACAATACCTGAGCTGTCATTCAGCAGACCAGTACAGATGATTTCAAACCTGAAGAGAATGAAGTAGATAGCCATAAAAATATAATGTTTTAACCATACAATCTACTGGTATACCTGTGAAGATTTCATTGCAATTGATAAATATGGTCAGTATGTGTGAAATGTAAGCTACATAGAGAAGAGCTTTGTTCAAGGTGCAATGTCTCATGCATAATACAGGTCAACACATCATGTTGTTATTCAGTACTACATAAATAATGTGGTGAAGTGGTTGATATCCTTAGTATCATAACAGTTAGTGGGATTATTGTTTCAAATTCATGCGATGTGGTAGGCTTTGAGAAGAAAGAGTGAAGGTCCTCTAGACAGAATTTCAAGTAATACTTTCACTAGAATGTTCTTAACCATAAAGTCTACAGTTCTGGTATTGCCCCATGTAACTACTACACTAAATTTAATCTCCAGGAAATGAAGTAGTGGAATAGCCCTCTGAGATACATTGTGTAAGGACAGAAATGAATGCACTGCTGATGACCTATAATCTTAGTAGCTACAGTGAATGTGAATTTGTTTATTAAAAGTAATTACATTGACTCAGTAAAACTGGAAAAAAGTGATATAAAATTAACATCTGTCCACTTGTGTGAAATATCTGTAAGGTTCCTGATCTTAACCATAGATTATTATGTAGTTTACCATATACTGTAATGCTGAATAAATTTAGATAATATCATTACAAACTTCTGTAGGGAATGATGACCAGAAATTTTTTTGTGAAATTTAATTTAGTGTAATTTGGTGATAGTGTTACGTACTACCAAGAAATTTACAGACAACTCTGGTATTAACAAATGTTTCAATTCTGTGGCTTTTGTATAAATAATGAACTATCTCTTTAACATGGTAGCTGACAGATTGATATTTTTGTATATTTAGTCAAAGTGTATTAACTATGTGTCATTCCACCTGTAGTCTTGAAATGCTTTTCACTATGGGTAGGAAGATGAATATGTAAATTCTATGTTATTTAGAAAGGTTTCTAAGGTTTTAGAAAGAGGTCAGTGAATTCCATCATTTGACACGTGTGGGCAAAGCCATTTTGCACATGTCACCATATGGTGCTAAGCTTGGTTTGAGACACTGAAAAGCGATTTAGCCAAATGGAAAAAATGGAAGCCTATATATAAGAGTAGGAGGCTGCTACTCTGTTCAGTGAATTTGGGGTAGAAAGTTTAAAACAAATTTTATTATTAATAAGTAGGGAAGAACTTTGTATTTAATAAAAAGTGTTAAAAGGTTTTTTTGAATTTAAGGAAAATATATTTAATTGTTTGAACTTGATTACATTCACCTGTGAACTTTATCTCAGTTTCATTATTGTAGATGCTTTGTTTTTCCTTTTGGACTTTCTGGCTTATTTTCCTTCAAGCAACAATGGTGATAATAATAAAAGAGAACCTATTTTATTCAGTGAAAAAGTGCTTTTCACATTCATGTCATTTACAACTATAGCTATAATAGATCCTCATACAATTTCATTAACACCTCTAGTATGGATTTAGGTGGAACTGATACACCACTTCCCGTCCTATTACAGCATCCCAAGATGTTGGTCCATGATGGTCTCACTAAACCAGTTACTTAATATGTATGTCTTTTTCAAATCCTCAGTAACTTTTTCTCCTCCATTATCTACAACTATCTGAATACTTTCCCTGTTTTCTAACATAACTATAGATATCTCTAAATGTATCATACAGCAGTATAAGACTCATAATCTTTTCCATAAAACTATCTTTCTTTACTTATTCAAAATGGTCCATACTACCTTGCTGTCTCTTAACTCTGTTATGTTCTTTACTTACAAACCTCTTTAGCCTTCTCGCCTCCCTTCATATTTCTCTTAATTTTCTGTTTTCAAATAAATATTTCTTTCACCTTCCTTATTATCTTCTTGGACTTTTCCCACTGTTATTGTATCTTCCTTCCTAACTTTCCACTCCTCAGTTCTAAAATATGTGCCTTTTTATGACTGGATTTTTATCTTTATCAATATCTCTAGAATGTTTCCACTTTCACAGGTCATTCAGCACATCTTCTTCCAGAGGCTGGGCCTATTTTCAAAGCAAGGTTCCATCTACTACCAGATTGCTAGGCCAATCATAGTTTATGTTGTTATATGTCTGTGAAACATGTAATTTGTGTTATATGTTGTAAGTTTATTTTTGTTTGTAAAATGCGTAGTTTGTGAGGTAGAGATTTGTCTAAATGATTGTGGAAAACCACCTAAAAACTGCAATCAGGACAGTCAGTAAATGGGGCCCAGGATATTAACCAGGGCCCATTGTACCTCCCAAAATACAGTGTAGTGGCACTTTAACACATAGTCACACTGGCAGTTATAACTGTACCTATCACCTCCTCCAATTTAGCCACTGGTTTACTGAAGCCTCTAATATCCATCATAACTGATTCATGATTACTTATTTCTTCAGTTACTTAAGAACCTGTGCAGTGATTCTACTTGGTATGATTATCAGCCTGTGTAGACTGTGTGTAGTTACAGAAATGAACACTGAACAGCATGGTGAAGTCTTATACTGCTGAACAGCTAGATAAAATTTAAATATTAAAAAATTGACCATACTCAAGGACAATTATATAATATTTTCTCAGAGAATACCATTGACTTCTTTAGAAGTAATGCATTCCTATATATTTTGTAAGAGCTTGAGGACTCAGGTCATGGGGACAGTTCAGATATCTGTACTAGTTACTTCTGCAACAAGAAGTTTGTATCACTGGTAACTGATGACCCTACTCACATTTTAAATTATCATATACTTACTTGTTAACTTCTTAGATCATTTTACAATATTTTTCTTGACATACCTTTGGTCCTGGAATGCCTTCAACTCCTCTCCTGCCTCTAGAGCCACGGAAACCCTAAAACAAATAAAAATAAATAAGATCTGTGTAATTTCTATTTTTGAAAGAGCTAATAATGCTTTCTTGTTAGTAGGTAATTTTATATTTTGGTAATTAAAATGAACATTTACAAAGAAATAGATGCATTTATTTGCTTTATTATGTACATTATCTGTTTGTACCTATGGTGATTAGAGATTTAAAGGTACCATAATTTTTTGTGAAAATTTCTTTAAAAGCCCACCAAAGTAAGAGATGTGACAGAGTTATGGCACTGTAAGCCATATGGCGATGAAGCCATGAGTATGTGGAACATAAGTTTGACCAATAGATTATAGTCCACTTTTTTCCATGCAATCCCATATGCCTGTGTTTTTGTGTAATCAAACAGTGGGTGGATCAAATTGGATGTTGATTCATACTCCTGCCAAATACAAAATCAGCCATAGCAAAGGGAGGGGGGAGAGAATCTAAATAATTAACTCAAACAGACAAGCAGTGGGATGGGCAAGTTACTAAGAGAAAAGCAATGGCAGTTAAAATGTATGAGTCATAATTCTCCTTACCAAGTATTCAACACATTCTATTTGTAATATGAAGTAACTAGATCTGTTGAGAAAATAAATTCAAGGGTAATGTAGGAACAGAACAGGATAGATAACACAGCTTCTAATTTTGACTAAGAATAGCTAGTCACCTACTGCTTACCCTAGGACCTGCTTCTCCTCGTTCTCCAGGCTGTCCTGGGTTTCCCTGTAATAAATAGGCACTTTTAGGTTTATGTGAATTCATATAAAGTTCAAATCATAATAAAATTTACTATAACTTACTTTAATACTACATGTCACTTCAATGTGTTGATAAAATCAATTTATCATTTAATACTGTTTTGTTAAATTAATACCATGTAAACCTCTTCCCCTTTCACCTCTGGCATTTTGAAAACTTTTTTTCTAATTAGATATTGTTAAACTTTATTGTCTCTGTTTTTTATCCTCCCCACAGCTAGTACAACACATTCATTTTCCATAGATTCCAAAATAAGTGACTGGCACTTGTAAGGAGGAAAGAAGCTCACGGGTTAAGCACCACTCTGTCTTAACTGTGAACAATTAAGTTCATGACCGTTGTAGCCTTCTGGAACCTTTAAGACTTAATCGAAGCAGTCACCACACGTTTGTAAATAAACCTCAAACATGAAGGGTAAATTGAAATAAGTTCACTTGACACAGTTTTAGAGTCTCAAAATACTTATATTCTTGAAAAAGTTCCTCTTACAATGTTGGTACCAGAATTACAAATAAAGCATAGGACAACAGTTCCATAGCACATTCACACAAGAAGAGACAAACTTTCATCGAGCTCCCTACTTGGATGAAAATATAACTACGGCTTGTTAAAATATAATAAGACTCCTAACCACGTTGAGCTAGTGGCCTGTTACGATATGAAGTTAACTGTTTGAAATGTGCTGGAAGAATGAGCTACATTGTGACATGATGTTGACTCCTTGAAAACTGAGCCCCTCCCAAGCTGGCCACCTTCTATTTATTGGCTCGGTTGACCTTGTGACATCAGCAAAAACCTTCAAAAATTAATATCTCCAAATGTATGTGATAGTTTAACTCATAACTATTACCTGGGCTTCTTGATATCTTATTCTATCTATTCCATTTTAGTTTAGTCTTCTAAAGGGTTTGTATCAAATTAATTTTAAATCCTCTTATGCCATCAGTCTGCGTGCCTTGGCGCATTTTCCTAACAATCACAATTCATTTATCTCATAGACGCATTAAAGTTTCTACAGTAACCAATATATATTTTCAGTCCTCTTAATTTTCTCTATCTTCTAATATAAATTTCTTGTTTTAGTTAAAATTTCTCTCTTAATTAAAAGTCCTAATTATATTTTGCCTAATTACTTAACTTCAAAATACTCTAGAAGGTGCTGACTATAACTGGTGATAAAAGATCAGCTGTAACTTTATATGATTCCAAGTTATTTCGAATTTATGTTTTAGTCTTCACTAAGCACATGGCCTAAAAATGCAAACAAATCAAATATCTCTTAAACAAAAATTTTCTGGGTATAATGAATACACTTTAAAATGATTTGTATGACGAGTTTTCGTAGTGGAAATGAATGCAACAAAACCCGTTAAAGTTGAAAAACTACTTTATATGAAATTTCTATATTCCTCAAAAACAACTTTGAAATCGAACTATAAAGTATGTAACTACTGAAGACAGCTACTAGAAGTACTTTTGGCGAGCTTATAGATATATTACAGTCTGCGGAATGTTTAAAGTTGAATATTCAGAGATAAACACTTGCAACTGGTAATTATTCTGTAGATACATTAGAAACTTCGATGCAATAGAATGAGTTGTAAATTAAAAATTCTTTTAATTTTTTCCCTAAATTTAATCTTATCTATCCTACCAAACATTTAAGATGTGTTGGGAGCTCATTGAATATATGTATCCCTAAATATCAGATCCCTTTTTGAACAAATGACTTGTAATCCTTGTGAAGATCAAGTTTACTTCTAGTGCCATAATTGTGTATTTTACTATTTGTTTCAAATAGAGTATAATTTGTGACTACAAAGGACATTAATGCGTATATATACTCAGCTACCAATGTTAAAATTCCTAACTTCTTGAACAGCTCTCTGCATGAAATTCTACTGCTAACCCCACACATAATTCTTATTATTCAATTTTGAGCTCTGAATACTTTGTCTTTATAAGTTGAATTACCCCAGAATATTATTGCATATGTCACTAAAAAGGGAAAATAAGCAAATAAACTAGTGTCCAAATACTGAGATAACTTATTGCTGAAATTATACAAATTTCAAATGTGGCTACACCAAACCACTTTGGTAAGTCAGAGAAATGCACCTTCCAACTTAAATTATGATCTATATTCAAATATAGAAATTGCACACCTCTTGAATGGACTGGCCTGCAAATTTTATATCTATGTCTGGTGCTAATCTGTGTGGTTTAATGAAGTGCATATATTTCTTTTTTATCAAAGCTTAAAGGCAAGCCATTAGGAGTAAACCAGGCATTAATGCGATCAAAGACATAATTTGAAATATGTTCGGTCGAGAAACTTGGAGTCATTTTTATTCCTATGCTTGCGTCAAATGCAAATGGACAAATTTTGAGTTTTCAGGTGTAACACAGGGTAGATCATAGACACAAAAAACAATAGTGGCCCCAATATGGAACCCTATTGTTTCAGGAAAGCTAATGCATTTTTTTTTAAAAACTGTCATTGGCCTGCTATAGTCACATGGGTTCAGGCTATAAGAACTGGGACCAGAGCCAGGGAAAGATAGAGCTTCTTTGAGCTGGGAAATAGTAGGAAGCCGTTCTATGTCTGATGTCTGAATAATTTTATTAAAATGTGTTGTGGAAATGTACAATGTGTAGTGGTTGGGCAGCCATGTTATGTAACAATAGCCAAGTCAGGGCAACCTAACAAAACAGCACGTGGATATGACAATGTGAATTTGTGTTTGGAATGGTTTAAACTAAAACTGGGAACACATTTCCAGAATATCTGTATTTCAGCACTCTTCAGCCTGGTCTACTGGTTGTATTGGTGGTATCATTTTGAATGAAAGAAATTATTAAAGAAAGTGATTCTTCAAATATACGAACATTATTTATAGCCAAACCTTGAATGTTATGGGTGAATTACCAAGTAAACAAATTTCAAAAAAAAATTGGGTTGGCAGATATCTCATTTTGGAGAAAAGAACAAACAACTTCAAAGACTTTCAAATAACATTCATTCAAAATTCATTATAATTCTGATATTTTCATTTGCGCTACATACACAATATTAGGATTCAGATAACTATTATTTGATATCACTGAATTTTAACGATGAATGCAACAACAAATCTAGGGCATCATCTGGAACATCCTCTTTCTGAAGCTGTGCTTATATGAAAGCAAGGATCCATCTATTGCCAGCTTGCTGCAGATTATTGTTGATATTACCTCTTCTGGCAGATACAGAGAACTGCTTTTAACCTGCATGATCATTAGCTCTAACCCTTCCACTTTTTTCATATATTGTATAACTTTGTAATGCTGGTAATCTTTAACTGACCTCTTTTTTTTTATGAGACAGAACGCAGAATGGCACAGTAGGTGTTTACCAGAAAATCATGTGTAATGGTCATTACAAAGTAATCACAAAGTTTGTTTATACCAGGCAAGGAAGTTTAAAATGATCTCATGGCAATCTGCATCAGTCCGAGAACCATGTACGAATATACAGCTAGATGGAGTGACACATATCTTTTGAATAGTATTGTGACCCTAGCCCCCAATTCAAGAAATATATCAACTTGTTTATCACCATTATCTCAATGCCATGCTATCAATTCTATGTTAACTGTATTGTTCAGTGCTGTTAAGTAATTTTCTTAGTTCCATTTTTTTTTTTTTAAATTCTCTGCTGACTTGATTTTAATGTTTTGAATTGGAAAGAGTGAAAGATCAGTTGAATCTTTCTTCATGGTATCACATCTGATTCATTCTTCATAGTATCACATCTGATTCAGAGCAGTACAGTGTCCTTGCTGTATTTTTATGAGTTACTTGTTTATTGAAATAGCATATCTTTGGTATTCATTTGGACTTTTATTGTTATTACTCATTTTGTTACACATCCTTATAATTATTATTGATTTTGTTACACATCCTTAATTTGTTTCAATATTAATTATTTTGTTACTGTTTGGTTATGAAGTACAACTTTTATCTAACATACCTCTGCATACAACATGACCATCATCACATAAAGCTCTCAGTTACTTAATGCCTTGAAAAATTATTCTGAGAGACAGCAGATTTCTATGGATCTAATGCTCTTACATCAAAAGACAGTTAAAATACTATTACCATCCATCCCTCAAACTGGATGAGAAGGCAAGAATATAGGTATATTCTGACCTAATTTTACTAAAGATTTGTCAAAAAGTGGCAAAACGGATGTTCTGATAAAAACTTGGCAAACTCATTGTGTTTTATATAGACAAGTCAGTCTACCAATATCATATGAAATAGAGCAGATATATAAGTAGGATAGAACTTCCAGCACATCATTCAGAAGAATAATAATAAGCTGCATGTACATATTTTATATCTGTGCAGAATCTAGGGAAGGTGGCTGGACTAATCTCACTTTTTCTTCCAGAAGAAACAGAGTGGCATTTAAACTCAATAAAGCTTCAGTTTAATCTCTTCTAGTAAAAGCACATTAGTATTAACATTAATATGAACGTATACATTCCTCATGATGCTTTTATTCAATGTAGAGCTATTTCCTAAAGGGGACAAAATCAGCCATAAATTTTTATTAGCAATTGATGAGTGAAGTATAATACAGGGCCAAAAATGGTGCAGATTGGGAGGGAGCAGGGGGGAATCACACACCCAAATTCTACTTCAAAGGATTCAGTTGTAAGCCCTAGAATATTACCCCACTAAGCAGGATATACTAAGTTGGTTGAATGTAGACTGAAGTCTTGCTGGTATACAAATGTTGATTAAGTAAGGCTTAGGCAGCTAAGGGAAAGTAACTTTGGGGAGAATTCTTTATTGTTATTATTATTCATTACAATAGAACAAATGCCCCATTGGCACTTGACATACACACCTACTTTTTGCATGAAATTAATTTACATTTCCGTTTAATTTATTCCAATCCCTGAATCTTTTCCTCTCATCTATGCCTAACAGTTAAGTGATACTTTAGCTGTGCTCATTTTATTCCTTCCACATGATACTCCTAATTCTCACAGCCTCTGTTCAGGCTTCATCATCAATGTATACCTTACATAACCAGTACTCTCTTCACCCACCTTCTGTCTTCCAATGGTCCTGGATTCGGCCCCAATATCATATAAGTTAGTAACTAAGTTCTACAATATTTTGTGAAAATGAATGTAGCTGCCCTCCTGTATTTGATACACATAATGTTGTCACTATGCTTTTCCATCAAATTTAAGCACACTAACTTCTCCAGTAAATCCTTCGTCACCCTCTTTAATAGATGCAGAATTCTGAACTCTCTCGCTACCTCATACCCATGTCAGATTTGTTATAATAATAAGCCATGATTTTTGTGCCTTCAACAAGCAATTAATCTTTGACTTTCTAATGATATGAAATCTATAATTTTCTACTTGTGTACCTTACAGCCTGACACTTTTTGACATTTATCTTTATCCCATGTTGATCTGACCAACTATATATTCCATTCAGATTCTAATGCTGTTCCAAATTATTCTCTCGTGTTAATGCTTTTATTCTGCAAATAATCTAATTTCTGACTGTAAACCAAAAAAAGAATAATTTATTGGAATAACGAACAGCAGTGGTCCAAATACACCAACCAGGGGAACACCTGTTTTCACTTCCATCTCTTTTGATAGTGTGTTTCCTGCCTTTTGTTAATTCCTTTACCCAGTAAATAATTTTCTGGCTTAACCCAATTTATTTACTTTATTCAACTCCATTCTACTGCTCATTTCGACTTTACAATGTTCTTGTCATTATCCTTTGCCTTCTTAACTGAAGTTTTACATTTCAATCCCCCTCCCCCCCCTTTTCTGCATGGATGTGTGACCAGCAGCCTTTTGTCATATATTTGTATCCCCTCATCAGAAGCCTCAGTCTAAAAATGGTACTATTCCTGAACAATTATAATTGGAAGTGGCTTTATCTAACATCCCATGAAGTACACCTTACCCCAATCTATTCAGGTGTAGTCCATGCCTAGCATAACCTCACTAACTGACGATTTTTGCAGGCATGAGCTCCTGGACTGGCTATGCGTATACCCTTTTTTTGGTTCCTTACTCAAAGGGGTGCAGAACCTTATTGCCCTTGCTCCATTATATTTCCATTTATCACAGGCTGCTACGTCTTCAACAATGTAATAAGTTTCAGATATCAAATTTGCACATGTTGTAAGGCTGAATATAGTAATTTTATTTTATATATATATATTTTTTTTTTTTGCAAAATTAAATTTTGGTTATTCCATAGAAGTGAAGGTTGCCAATTTCTTTTTTTTTTGTTTTGATACTACAGTATGTTGGGTATACATGCTTAGGGTAAATAATTAGAGGACTAAGTTTTGTTTCAATATTTCTCATTAGAAATTAAAAATTTGAGCAGCTACCCATATTGTCAGTTTTAGATCATCTTTGTCATAAGGTCTGTCCCAGAAAGGGTATTATCAAAGAATTCTAAATTTATCCCCGATATTGAATGTGACTTGTTATTTAAAGAACAATTACTAAAAATACTTACTTATGCTATTATAAATTTGTAATGTAGCTCCAGTTGTTTGTTTTTCTGCTATAGCATAACAGAAAACCTATTGAACAGATTTTGATAGCACTGGAGCAGGAAATTGAAATCTGTTGTGGACTTAAAACTTTTTAATCTTATAATCTGGCACAACTTGAAAAATACTGAAGCGAATTTGATGGGGTTTTAATAGTTTGAAACCTATAATTCTGAGAAGTTTTTTTGAGCCTAAACATCTGAAAATAAAAAGGGTCTGAAGTATATGCTCCATATTTGAGTACACCAAAAATCAATTCTAGCAGAGGCAAAAAGATTGTAATAAATATTTGCTGATGCTTAGTTTCAGTTGTTAACCAACAGACCTTGTCATTGTATAGCTGATCTCTAGTATTTATTAATACAACTTATAAGTTGTAAGCAATGCAAATAAAACTTTTATTTTGCAGTTACATTGTGGTATATTAACAACATTTCTTTGAAAATGCTCTTAATTCAGAGTGCATTGGATCTTTATGTGCCTATAACAAATTTGATTGGAACCGACCAACTGCACTAGTGGTGCACGGCACTGAAGAGCAGTGGAATGGAGTCTACTATTTAACTTGGAAATGTGTTGAGCTTTAATGTAACTGCAAAGTAACTGTTGTCTCATCCACCATCCATTAAGGTAATTGTAGTGTAGAAACCTATTTACTTGAGACTTCACTTGCACTTGCCCACTTTTTCTGCCTGAGAATTTTACTTGTTGTATCTTTAAGAACTGAGACTGCTCTCTGCCATCAAACATTCAGCTACAGTAATTGATAGCTGCTTTCTCTATTCCTAATATGGTTACACTGACAAACATCATCTCCTTCTTATGAAGGAAATTAGATCACGTATAAATAAAAATATATGACAATAATTGAAGACTAATTTTTTACTTTCCTATGGGGATCATAATATTGTAGAGGCATCAAAGTTTCATTTAAAAATTATGAATAATCAATACCACCCTTATCTTCACTTTTATTTGCAACATAGTTAAAGTATATTTTTTTGTTAGAAATAATTGTAAAGAAAACTAATTTTAAAGCATAATGAAGTGAAAATATTGCATTTAGGCTACAGTTGTGTTGAAAAATTAAATTGGAGATTAAAATAACTTTATTTCTGAAATATAGTTCTGAAATAGTTGTCAAAGAGTTTAGAAAAAATAGTCCAATGCAAATTATTTCAGAGTTCACATTATTTTCGTTAATGCTCACCCTGTCACCTTTATCCCCAGGTTGTCCTGTCTTCCCTTCAGACCCCTTATCTCCTTTTTCTCCTGGTGGCCCAGGGTATCCTGCAAATCCTGGCATTCCAGGTTTACCCTTCTCTCCTGGTAGACCAGGTGGCCCTGCCTCACCCCTTGGACCATCAAAGCCCTGAAAAATAAGATTAGCCTATGTTAATTTCTCAGAAACAATTGATGTTATGGAAGATAAGACAAACCGTGAACATTTTACCACCGTATTTTGGAATTTTATGGCAACATAGTTTTTTATTTGGTATCATACTTTAATAATAATTAAATTAAAACCACATTCTGAAATTGTTCCTCAGACATCCTTTATGTTATGTCTAATTATCTGGAAAGGAGCACAATAAACAAAAGCTAACCAAACATAATAGATAACATGACAATGAGCATACTTATGGTAATACAAAGCAAAAATGATTTTTGGACTAAGAAATTGGGTGTGTTAAAGATTACACTTTTACCCATGGGTTCTATACCTGGCAAAATAACTCGTGAATTTTGTGTGTTATTCTCCTACAACTCTGTTTAAGTTTCCTTCTTTCAAACTACAAACGTATGGCTACAACCAGAGCACTTGCCTCTCTGTTTTAACTATATAAATTTTATTCTACATAATCTGGGTATCACTTGTGAAATATTGGTTTCAATAAAGTCATGCTTCAGTTCTCCATATGGGCTAATAGAGGGACTGACCACAAAGTAGGCAATATTGGCACTATAAATGAATTGACATGGACAAGTCAGCCTTTGCTGGCATTCATATATGACCAGTCATGTTGCTGACTTTGAATATTCTAGACTTCTTTGTAAAAAAGATTAGTGGTGACTAAGACAGGTAAAAGAGGTGCTAGAGATTGTTAAATGCTTTAACAACATCAATGAATAAGGTGGTCTGAATTTTTGTGATGTGTGGCTTGCCTTGTTGCAACCCTCACTAAGCCACCCAAACACATGACAGCTGCACTCTCCTGATTTGCCAGACTGACCAAACGTCAAAGAGAGTCAATTGTGTCCATTAGAGCATGTGAAACATATCACACTGCAGCTCCAACTTAAGACAGCAGGTTTGCAAAAACAATAACATTTAATACCATGATGCAGCGCCACCTGGGGAACATGGAAACTATTTATTCTGGCCACAGAAGCCTGAGACTGTGATGGTGATTGAGTGCAATAGTGATTTGAGAAGTGTTTATTTTCTTTGAGCTTTGGTTTGAAGTCCATTTATAGAAGCTGTATACTTTGTTTATAGAAAACTAGTTTCATTTTTCAGATTATCTACCGGAGGTGCTGTTATTACCATAAACCAGTAGCAGTTGTTTGAGTTTACTGCAGGCAACAAGAAAAAGGTTACCATGATCATTTAAAGGATACAGCCTTTTTATAGCAAATAACTTAAAATCCTTATAAGTGCCAACTGTTGATATGATACAGGAGAAATGCCAGTAAAATGTCAAATTTTACCTCATAAACTGTATACTGCAGCCTAGAGTAAGTAATCCTGCACTAAAAATTACATTTTAGAGTGAATGCTGGCAGTGTTGTGCAATATAGATGGGAACATAGTGCTACTTTATTATTATTATTATTAAATTGTATAAGAATGTCCAATTTGTGATTTTGACTATGTAATTCTTCAAAATTTTAATTTACACTCTGATAATAATTTACATATTGACTTCTTATTTACATATATCACATACATAACCTTCCTTAATTATATATTTGGATTCCTGTCCCTGTTGTCTGGTCATGAAAATTTAGCAACTCTTTTATATTTGAAATCAAGTGCTAAAGTAAATGCAATATAATTTTTGCAGGTTTGCTGGTTCACAGGTTTGTAGCTCTGGTCATCACAGAATTAGCATCAGGCCTGAAGATGGCAGCAGAGTTCATCGCTGAAAGCTCATCTTTCAATCCAGCATTGAACCCACGAAGATTATATTGCAGCGACACACTGGGAAAGTATTCATTCTCACATTATTCCTAATTTTTTACCAAATATCTGTTCAGGGTTCATTGCCAATATATGGCCACCATTTTCTTCATCTGTCTTCTAGCTTTATAACTAACGCCTTCATCACATTACTCGATGGTAATTTCTACAGATGGTTCTAGCTGTCTTCCTTTGTTCTTCCTTGAACTATCGTATCTAATAATGTGAGTCCCACATTATCCCATCATTTTCAAGAAAAAGCCTGACCAAAGTTTTTAGCCCAGTTTCCTCACATTTCCGTTGCATCTCATAATTATACATTCCGTTGTATGGAGGTCATTTCTGTTGTGATTGCATTTTAGTCTCTGTCAATTTACTTACCACTGACATCAAACTAATCAGCCTGTAATTTTCAACTGGGATGGGTATTGCACTTTTCCAGCCCTCTTCTGCCATTTTATATCTACTAATCTTTAATAGGTCTGTTGTGGTGTTATCCACACAGGCCTCTTTATGTTATTTTAGCTTTCTAAGTTTCTTCACAATATCTGCAGGATTCATTTCAAATTTTTTTAGTCTGCTTCTTATATAGAAAATCTCCTTCTCTGATTTACATCCTCCCATCCTTGGCCAATAGTCCCTAATAGTCTCATAAAACAAGTATATCCTCTACTGCATGACCTAATGTTGCACTGGGTTTTAGAAATTTTTTAGAGCTGGAAGCCTGTGCCTAATGGCATTTATCTGTTGACTCCATGCTGACCTGTTCAACCTGACATCCTGTAAAGATCCCTGTGTTGCTGTTCACAATGCTATACCACAATCCTACCGCACAACATTATGTCATCTGCTAACAATTAACTTCTGATAATAATGCACTAGCAGTATCATTTAGAAGAGAAATGAGCTGTAGTGGTCCACTACTCTGTGGCATTCCTCTTCTCGCTTACTCCACAACTGATATCATATTTCCTACCCTAAATCTTTTCTTCTCAACTATTAAAGATTCATCCACCCAGCAGAACCCACTGTAATTCTCACTGATAGAGATTATTATCATACCTGATCTGTATTGAATATAACTAATGTTTTGGAATACTGGAGCTACTTTTGAACAAAATTTTCTAAAAAATTATTAGTATTGCAATATTTGGACCAAAATATTTTGAAAATTACACAATTTACTTCACTATAAAACACACGAAGACTTCAATACAATCATATGCCAGGAAAGTCTACATTCTTACATCTTTAAGTTTTTTTTAAAAAAATTCTTTAATTAACTGATATTCCAGTTGAATTTTGTGAATTAGTAGGCTATTATTATTTTCATTTTATTTATTTGCAATAAAACCAAATACAACAGCATGAGATTTATTAAGAACAATAGTGCCAAGGAATTTTTCCTCTTAAATACATAAAAATGTATGCAAACCTTGGGGCCTTCTGGACCTTCAAGTCCAGGTATCCCTTGGGGGCCAGTTGATCCTCTGTCACCTTTCATTCCCATATCTCCCTTTTCACCATCTGCACCACGATCTCCTTTGTCACCTTTATCACCAACATTTCCTCTCTTTCCTTCATCCCCTTTCACTCCACGAGGACCTGGGAAGCCAACAGGACCCTGTTGTCCAGGGGGTCCTGTGTCTCCTTTAGAGCCTGGACTTCCTGGATTGCCTGGATGTCCTGGAGATCCTTCAGATCCTGGCAAACCAGGTATACCAGGTTTTCCTTGTGGACCCTGAAACATTTGGTTTTTTCCAGAATTGGAAGTTACATTTCCTTATGGAGGGATTAAGCAACCTGTGATACAAAATAAAAACATTAATTCCTTATACATACATAAAAAATTAACTAAAATTAAGTAATATAAACTAATGATTTTCCTTGAGAATTTTAAAAATGATAATAGTTTATTATTTCATGCCTGTTGTCACTTAATCTAGATACAATATAGTTGAACAAAAGAATCAGTTAAGAGATTCCATTGCTATTACAGTTACCTGTTTCCAGATGAATTGGAAATTTGCAAAAACTTTTTTTTTAATTTCCTGAAAATGAATTAGATTAAACACATTTAAATCTTAATCACCATCACTCTCCAATTAATGCATCACTGAGTATGCTGTTTTGGAAATAGAACCATTTTTTGATAGTAAAAGGTTTTGATGTTTCTAATTGATTGTACACTTTTCCTTGAAATATAAAAAAAAAGTGTAAGAAAAATAAATCCATCACTCACCAAGTTGAAGGTAGGAGGGTTGTGAAGACACAAATATGATGAACACACTCCACAGTGTTTCCAGAGAAACCTTATTCATGATGGAGTTTGATGAAACACATGGAAAGTCAGTGGGTGTGCTCTTGCCACTGGTAACCACATCAGCCCTCCTGCCTTCAGCTTCACTAAGTGATGAGTTAATTTTCTCTATCCATTTTTGTTTTCATACTGCCTATTTAAACATGAAATAAATACAAATTATAAAATGATATCAATGATGAATATATCAGTCTATTTCTTTACTTTGTATTTCTTTCACGTTTAATAATTATATAATCAAACCATATCCTAAGGTAGGTAACTAACTAAGTGTTTAAAAATCTGTTGTGATATTTCAGATGATTGTATCTTCTTGTAGATATGTGTGTATGGTATTCTATTGAATGCATTTATAATAAATTAAGTATATGGCATCAGCCTGAGAGGTCACATAGCTATAATTATATCATGAGAAAGCAAAAGAAGCAAGTTGGATTCCATATAAACAGTGATTTCTAAATACATACTTGATTCAAGAATTATGCTTGTTTTCTTCTAGCTACTTAACATTCAATATGCTGTTGATTCTGCCACATACAGATATCAAAGACAGCAATCTATAATTAAGAGTACTATTATAGTTCCCTTTAATGAATACTGGAGTTACCAGCAATTTGCTGTTGGTGGGTTAACTTTTCTTCCATAATCACCCATAGTATGGATTACCTATATAGATTTCAATTTCAGCTTACCCAGTTTTGCTTCTAGAGAGATATTTAAAATTTTGTGCATCTGGAGAATACTGAAATATTGCCTGATTTTCTTTCTGTAATGAGTTCCGGGATATGATACTACAGAGTCTGGCTTTATCAAACTTTTCACTTTCTAAAATAGTAATGGATGCCAATAGGAGTAGGCCTAATAGATATTGACTGACCTATTTATGTCAAAGGGGGATAAAAGTGTAAGGAAAAACTTGGATAACATTATCACAGCTTATCTAAGTAGAAAGAAATGCTTTGATGCATGTCTGGTGAAAGCAGGAATTTTATTACAAGAGTTATTCAGTTTAATAAAATTGAACATTGGTTGCACAGATTCTGCAGTTGTTGTTGATGTTATCTTGGTTGTCCATGTAGAACCACATCAATTTATGGAAACCTAACATTTCAGCCATCATACTGTGGCTTCCTTCAGAGGACTGTGGCTGGAATTGCTGCCACCTATATATAGCTTCTGAAGAGCGCACTAACCGTTGAGAGTGATGTCACTGAAGTTCCCACTGCCAGTGTAGTAGGTCCGACGGGGTCTTGCTTCCCATGATCTCCTAAGCAAGCATGACATATTTGGTCAAGTTGTAGCCCATTGTCTGCGTTCATATTATCTGGTATTTTTTTATTCTCATGCCTCTCTGACTTGACTGGGCCACCATCTGCTTGCCTGATCCAGTACACTCATGTCACTGAATAAAATAGCTTGCCCACTGTCAGCTAAATGTTGTGCTACAGCTAATGTCTTATGTGTTCACTCAACCTTTCCTTGATCCTGTGTCCAGTCTCGCCGATATACGTGTACTCCTGGCCACTGCTACCCTGTCTGCAATTACTCCATCCTGTCTTTAACCTTTACAAGCACATGAGAAATCTTCCTAGGTGCCCTGTATTCCAGACAGATATTTTTCTTTCTTAAAAAGTGGCCAGTTTTATCCATCACACACTGGCTGTTGAGTAACACTGCCATGGATCTGCGTCTGCTGGCCTCGTCTGCCAGTGTTGGAGTACAGGGGTGTGCTTGAGGTTCAAACGTTGTTTTGTCTTATAGATAACATCAAGGTTGTAGCCATTGGCCAGAAATGTTTCCTACAAAATTTCTCTTTAAGTGACTATGCTTGCTTCATCACTAACAATCGATGTTCGGATGGTTAAAGTTTTAAAAATTCTGTGTTTTACTGCTGAATGGCGGTGAGAGACTGCATGCACATAACAATTTGTATGTGCTGGCTTACAATAAACTCAGTGGTTCAGGGTGCCATCTTCCTTCCACTTCACAAGATCACATCCATAAAAGGAAGTTGCTTGTCCACCTCAACTTCCATTGTGAACTTAATTTTATTGTGAACACTATTTAAATGTGGTAAAAATGCCTGGAGGAATTCTAATCCATGAGGCCAGATGAGAAAAGTGTTGTCCACGTATCACAGCCATTATGAAGGTTTCAGACTGTAATTGTTGATGACTTTAGCTTCAAATGCCTCTATAAACACATCGACCACAATTGGAGATAGTGGGCAACCCATCACTGCTCCCTCTTTCTTTTGCTAGGAGTCATTCTTGTACTGAAAGAAGGTAGTCCTTAGGCAGAATTCAGTAAGTGATACCCATTCTTATGGCAAACTAAGATTTTCTAGTCATTCCCTGATAATGTTGATGGCTTCGTCAATTGGCATATTTGTGAACAGTGATGTGACATCAAATCTTACTAGTAAGTTTTTGTATTCCAAATGTATGTCATTGATAATGTTTATAAAATTGGAAGAATTCCAAATTTTAAAAGCAGAGTTTGTCAAATTCTTAAGTTTATCTATCAGGTATCTTGCCAGTGAATGTGTCAGAGATTGAAACGCAATGATAATTGGTCATAATGGCACTCCATCTTAATGTGTTTTTGACAGACAATACAGTTGTGGCATTAGGTGATTGGACATAGCTAATATTTCTTTGACCTCTGGTTCAATTGTGAATTCTTCCCGTGTTTCAGTTGAACATTGCATTGAATCTTCTGTAGAGGGTTTGTTGGCAGCATTCCATATGCTCCATCTTGCAATAATGCCTCTACCTTTTGGTGGTATTCTTCAGCATACATCACCATTGAAGAATTCCCTTTCTTGGCAGGTAACACAACAATGTCTTCTCTCTCTCTCATTCCCCACGAGTGAGGTTATGCAGTGGTGGTTTGGAAGTTCATAACATCCTCGCCATTTCACTGTGCATCTCATAAGCATCATCTGGTGACAGAGAAGAAAGTGAAGATTCCATCACAGTGTTGACTTCATCCACAGGTAACATTGCTGGCATTATTGTGAAATTGAGACCTTTGGTGAGAACTGAGTTCATCTCAGTGTCTATGAGGGGGTACCAAAAAATAACCAAAATAGCATTGTCATGGGTGGAGCTTGTGTAGTACACATTGTTGCCACTAGGTGTTTCTAGTGCAACTCATTGTCAGTTCAGTGCCACCTGTGTTGTTGACCTGGCTTGTTCTGTTAATCTGCAGTGTTTGTTTTTGCTAGCGCTGTTTTGTTATTGTTTCATTTTTGATGATGGCAGGTTTAAGTGAACAACGTGCAGTTGTGAAATTCTGGTTTCTACTCAGTAAAAATGGTGCTGAAACTGTTTTAATGTTGAAAACAGCTTACAAAGATGATGCAATGGGAAAAACTCAAGAGTACGAGTGGTTGGCTTGGTTTAAAAATGGTGACATGTCGATTGATGACTAATCTTGTTCTGGACGTCCATCAATTGCCTGAATCGAGGAAAATGTTGAAAAAATTTGAAAGCTTGTGCTCTCAGACTTTCAATAGATAATTGATCAACTGTCAGAGATTAGTGGGTTATCTTGGAGCTCAGTTCAATGAATTTTAACTAAAGATTTGGGAATGAAAAGGGTTGCTGCCAAGTTTGTTCCTCGGGCTCTGACTGACAATCAAAATGAACGTCAAGTTGAAACATGTCGTGTTTTGAAACAACAGCTTGAAATTGATCTAGATTTTCTGGCAGTGGTCATTACTGGTGATGAGTGATGGTGCTATGGTTATGACCCAGAAACAAAGCAACAGTCAAGCCAATGGAAGACGTCATTGTCACACCGTCCAAAAAAATGTCATCCATTCAAATCAAACATCAAAACAATGCTCATTTGCTTTTTTGAAGCCATGGACGTAGTTCATTCAGAGACTTTGTTCCTCCACATCAGACCATCAATTAAACCTTTTATTTGGGAGTTCTAAGAAGATTACACAACAGTGTTCATCAAAAAAGACCCAATTTGTGGCATACAGGAGACTGGTTCTTCAAACATGACAATGCACCTGCATACACAGCTGTCTCTGTTAGGCAGTTTTTGGCTAAAAATGTCATGGTTCCACTGCCCCACACCTTACTCACCTGACCTGACTCCGTGCAACTTTTTCTTATTTCCACGTATAAAAAGGGGTATGAAAGGACACCAATTTGACAACATTGAAGAGGTCAAATAAAAAGAAAATGTTTTGAACAGTGGAGTGACCAATGGGACAAACGTATAAGTTGTAATGGAGAGTATTTTGAAGGGGACAAGGTTGCTTTGAAAAAAATTGAAATTTGAAAATATATAGCTTTTAAAAATAATTCTGTTTTATTTATGAGGTTTACCACACATCATTTCAACAAATTCTGCTCTGTTTTTTTATGTTGCTGTTCTTATAATTGGGAGAATTTTACCAGTAGTCTATTCTCAGTTTTTGCAAATGCACAATAGGCTGATTACATGATAATTTGTCCAGCAAGTTTCAGTCGTTGACATTTAATGTTATGCTAAGGAAGATGTGGAGACTCAGAATTCTTATTTCCATCACTGAAAGTTCACCCTGCATGTTGTGATTACGCTCAAGAAGAAGTGCCTTACTACTTCTCTTCAAAATTTGGCAGGTGGCAGATGTCTTAATGTGGTGCCTGATGTTGAGGAAGCCTGGAATGTTGTCTTTATCTCAGCATTGGCACAGGAATGCTAGATGGCACAGCCTATCATTTCTCTTCTGTCAGAGCAACCCAAATTGCCTCGTAGGTCTGAAGACAGTCTCTTTGTAGAGATTCATTAAGTGGTTGTGCAGACTTCCGCAATCACTGTTGATGTTATCACGTTAGTTCGGGTGGAACCACGTCAATTTATTGAAACCTGACATTTCAGCCACCATTTGTGGCTTTCTTCAGAGGAAGCGTCTGGTAATAGTCTAGTTAAATATGTGAATATCTTTTAACTTTGTGGGAGCAAGAAGCTGTCATGTTTGGGATGATTTGGTCTGAATCATGAAGCATAACAGTATAGAAATAATAGTCAAAATTGAAGTCTTTATTTGGAAATTTCTCTAAACCATCATAAATTAATTTAAACAATTTTAGAACTGATTGACAATTTTAATACCAAGGCAGGATTTGTGAATGATTGTTAATGAGTGTTGCAGACTATCCTTAAAAGGTTACCTTGTGATCTATTGTTTGGATCACAGTTCTCATTAGCACATAGATTTGTACTGTTTGTATCTGAAATCTGTAACATCAATTACTGAATATTAAAAGAAGTGAATTGCAAGCAAACTTTAATTTCACAGTTAAACTGGCCTGGTGCTAGTGTTCTTGAATGTTAATTACAAAATATTAAAGTATTTTGAGTATTTTGGGCATTTATTTTGGTGAAGGGAACAATTAACATCCACTTTATGCCAACTCTAATTTTATTTAGAGCATTGAACATCAGCTCACGTCAAGGTAATAGTACTGGTATTGTATCAGAGTTGTGCAATATTTTCAGTAGCATGAAGACATTGCATTGCTTCATTGGCAATCTGTTTGAGATGATAGAGAATGCAGTAATAATAATTTCACAAATAGTTACATTTCTTACTTAAGGTTAAGAATAAATAGAAATAACAACATAGTATTAATTTATGATCAGTAAAATGAGTAGACTGTAACATTCACAGCATTTCTCATAGCACTGGTACAATTTTTCTGCCATGCATTTTGGCCATTAAGAACAGTTCATTTCACACTTTGTTCTATTTTTACTTATATTTTGATCCAAGTGATTTCTTATATTGATTAAATCAACACTTTACAATATAGAGTTGTACCTTCTTTTGATATATTTTTTTGAAAACTCCAGCAACAACTTTTCCTGAGCAGAGTTAAGATCTACTTTCAGCTATGTTTTGGTCACAAATGTATCTGCTTGACTCATTAGTTTTGATCTATTCAAGTTACATTTGTTTGTTACTAACACTTCTTCAGTTAATGAAGGTTACTTTAATTTACTTGGTGTCTGTATCTAAACGGTAAGTTGAAAGTGGTAAATTATTTATTTCTATCCATGACCCTGCATCATCTTTATGGTCTTCTTCTCTACAACTCTCTCTTCTTGACTATACCAGCTATGCTCTACATGACCTCTGTATTGAGACAGGTTCCTATGAGTAGTGCACTCCTCACCTATTCACATATAGTCAATGTTAAACACTCAACAAATCTGTATCACAGGCCATCATAGGAGTGCAAAAATATGTTATTTATCTCTTCAGTATGGTTTTCATTCTTTCCTGATTGTGATATGACATATGATCAGCTCAGTTGTGGTCATATGTTGTTTAAAGAAAGAACCATTTCTGTTCATTACAGGAGGATTTACAGAAAACTTTCAAACTCATTTGACAGACATCGTTTGTGCCAATGAAAGTGTGCTGAATGTTTCATTACACCCTCTTATCATCAAGAGGACACATGAAACATTGTATTTATTTATTTATTTATTTATTTATCAATCTTGTTCCATGGATCCCTGCTGAGGAAGTACCTCTGGGATGTGAAACATGTCATTGTTGATACATATACACATAATATGAGTCATATCATAGTAAATATATATATATATACATATTTTACAAATACAAGAAATAATAATAAACATACATTTTTGCAACTGAGTTTTGCAAACGTCATAATGAGTACAATTAATTATTTTCTTCAAATTCTTGAATGGAGTAGAAGGAGTTGCCAATAAGATAATCTCTAAGTTTTTGTTTGAATACATCTTTATTATCTGAAAGCTGTTTTATACGATTAGGTAGTTTATTAAACAGATGTATCCCAGAATAATTAACTCCTCTTTGTACTAATGACAGAGATGTTTGTGTTTTATGCAAGTTATTTCTGTTTCTTGTATTGAAACTGTGTACCTGTGAATTAGGTGTAAACAGGTTAAAATTTTCTATGACAAAGCTCATGAGAGAATATATATACTGAGAATACATTGTAAGAATATTGAGTTTCTTAAAGAGTTGTCTGCAAGAAGTTCTTGGTTTTACCCTACACAGAAACCTAATAGCTCTTTTCTGTGCTATGAAAACTTTTTTACTTTGTGAAGAGTTTCCCCAAAAAATTATGCCATATGACATTACTGAATGAAAATATGAGGAGTACACCTGTTTCATTAATTCTAGATCTGCTGTTAGAGAAAGTGTTCGTATTGCGAAGGTGGCACTACTTAACTTTGCCAGTAGTGTAGTGATATGATCATGCCAACAGAGTTTCTGATCTATTTTAATACCAAGAAATTTTATACTCTCTGTTTCTAAGATTGTGTTGTTTTTATAGTTTATACATATATCTGGCTGTGCATAGTTTTTTGTTTTAAACCTAATATAATGTGTTTTTTCAAAATTTAATTTTAATGAATTTGCCTTAAACCAATTTGCTACTACTCTAAGTACTTCATTTACATTAAATTCTATAGTACTGTTTGGTGTTTTACGCACAGTCAGGTTAGTGTCATCTGCAAATAAAACACTCTTAACTTTGTCGGATAAATTTCCAGGAAGGTCATTGATGTATAACAGAAAGAGGAGGGGACCTAAGACAGAGCCTTGTGGAATTCCATGTTTTATTTTCTCCCAGTCTGATGAAGCATCTTTACTTATTTTAGAATCAAAAATTGAAACTTTTTGCATTCGGCTTTCAATGTATGATTTAAACCATTTACCTGCGGTCCCAAAAATACCATAGTATTCCATTTTTTTCAAAAGTAATTCATGATTTACACAGTCAAATGCTTTTGCAAGATCACAAAATATTCCTACAGGATTCATTTTATTATTCAGTTCCTCAAATGTGTTATTTAAAAATGAATATATAGCCATTTCTATGGATGATCCTTTTTTGAACCCAAATTGTGAATTAGTTAGGATATTATAGTGTGTAACATGTTTTATTACTCTACTATACATGACTTTTTCAAAAACCTTTGAGAATGTTGAAAGTAATGAAATGGGACGATAGTTGTCTACACATGTTACGTCTCCTTTTTTAAATAATGGTTTTACAACAGCATATTTTAGTCTATCGGGAAAAACACCTTGTATTAAGGATTCATTACAAATGTGAGCAAGTACATGACTGATACAGTCTGAACATCTTTTCAGTAATTTACTTGAAATATTGTCATAGCTGGAAGAATTTTTAGGTTTTAATTGTTTAATGAGTTTATTTATTTCTGAGACTGTTACTGGTGGCAATTTCATCTCCACAAAGCTATTTGGGAAAGCAGTCTCAAGAAGCCTTAGAGCACTATGTGGGGATTGCTTTTCTATGCCTAATTTATCTACTACTGACGTAAAATGTTTGTTAAATATTTCACAAACTTCCCCTACTTCGCTATACACATGTCCATTTTGTTCTATTTTTATGTCTTTAGAGTGATTTACAGTTTTTCCTGTTTCAGTCTTTATTATATTCCATATTGTTCTCATTTTATTGTCTGAATTTTCTATTTTCGCCGATATGTACTTGTTCTTGGCCTTCCTTATTACATTTCTTAGTATTTTAGAATAAAGTTTATAGTGAACTTTCAGCGCATAGTTATCTGATTCTCTCATTTTTAAATAAAGGTCCCTCTTTGTTTTACTAGAGATTCTAATACCCTTTGTTATCCATCCCATGCCCAGTTCATTGTTTGGAGTGTTGAGAATTTTCCTTTTTTTTAAACTACCTTCAAAAAGTGTTAGAAATATATTCAGAAAGGAATCAAATTTCGCATTAACACCCTGCACATTATATACTTCTAACCAGTTTTCATTGTTAGGTACCATCCTACCTTTAACTTTGACATGGATTCAGTTTCTGTAGCCATGTTTTAGTTTTCTGTGAGATTTTGCACTATAAAACTTTATGTAGAAATAGGTTCATCAGTCCTGTATAAAAAATATACATAAAAATTATCATACCTTCCTTACCTTTATCAAAATTGAAAGTATGTAATGTTATTTTTGTTATGGAGTCTGTTTATTTTTTAACAGATTTGTCAGAAGTTGTGCATTGTATAATAACAATAAGTGGTGAGTTTAATGTGATTTATTTAAATAGTCAGTGTTGAAAATTTTTATTTCATATCTTACCTTTAAATTATTCCCTTTCTATAACATGTGAGGTTAATCTAACTTTGCTAATCTAGATGGAAAATATAGTGCTTACAGCTAGTCCTGGTGGTCCTAGCTGCCCTTGTGGTCCTGGAGGTCCTACTGGTCCCAAAGGGCCAGTTTGTCCTGGAGGTCCTGGTTGACCCGGAGGCCCATTATTTCCCTTGGGGCCTACTGGTCCCTCACTTCCAGGAATTCCTGGGGGCCCTGGAAGACCAGGGAAACCTCTAGGCCCCGGGAATCCTCTGGGTCCCTAAAATAGAAATACATTGGTGTTATGTATGGGATTAGAACTTAAAAAGTACAATTTTGCTGGCATTTGCAAAGCTGTTAATACATGTGATGAAAATACTTTTATAATTTTCATTCACAAAATGAATTTCGAACCAGTTTACATTAATGGGAGTGTTGTACGAAGGCGTTAATATTGACTGTTGTCTCATACAATGAATTTTGCTATGTTTCAATATACAGTAAACAAATGTGATTATATCATTCTCTAATTCATCAAGAATGTGTTTGAGGAAGTAAATGGTAGCATATTATGGAACATAAAAACATTGTATACAGGATGATTCAGAAGGAATGGTAAATATTGAAGGAGGTGGTAGTATGAATACTATTGAGTAAAAACTTTATCTAAACATGTGTCCGATTTCCATTCATTTTGGAGATACATGTGCTAAAATGTTATGCACCTTAGAAAATGATCAAGAACACACAAATAACTTATTGAAGTACTTTATTTGTGGAAAAACACATGAATATTTTGCAAAAGTTTAAATTAAATGTACGAAAATCCCACAATCAACTTCAATGCATTTTGCAGCTATCTTCGCAATAGTATGTGTAATTCTTCTTAGTATGTATTGGTGTACTTTCATGAGTGTATGATGGTGGGATTTTTGAACATTTAATTAATTCATTGTGCGTTTATCAAATATACTTTAAAATCTGATCAGCAGTTTTTATGTGAAACATATTTAACTAAAATTTATAATAAATATATTGGATTTATGCCATCCCATCAAAATGAATCATACCCTACCATACCCATGGGGCAATCGGCTGTTCATTACTCAAAACTCCATCTAAATCCTATGGTTAGCTTATGTGTGAGTTGCAATCAATGAAAAATTATCTTAAATTTAATTGCTATACAATGTCACATCAACTTAAAACTCCTATTTTACCAAAGGAACCACAGGCTTTACATTATACGAGGCACTAGAGCTCCAGCAAACCATATTTATTTGATTTTGTTACTTGCATTTGTCATATGGAGGTCAGTTTGATTCGATAAATGAACAAATATGATACATCATGTGGGAACTGGAATGGTTTGCCCAGTGACTAAATGAATCTAAATAAGAGAATGAACATTTGAAGATCGTGCGTCTCGCATTTCTGGGAATTTTGAATTTAATTCATTTCGTTAAAAGGAAAATGTGTAAGTGCAATCAAATTGCATGTACTTTATTTTAATATAATTAATATTATTTACTGTTAAGTTTGATATTTTTAATGATGTAAGTACGAGTTATTTTGACAATATAAAGTGTTGTTTTGTAGTTTTGCTTTTGTTTAATACGAAAATTTACAGAGCATATATTTTAAATAGAAAATTTGGATAGGTAATTTGAGATGGTTATTGTTTTTATTGGTCATACCTTAGTGACATTTTATGGATTTCAAACATTTATGAAATGTGTTTATTGTAAGATGTGATATTTTAACTTCCATTTTATTTTACAGTGCAAATTTTACCTAAACTTTCTTTACGATATGAACTTAAAAACTAAACAAAGTCATCCCGTAACCTGTATGCGACATGACTCGATACGATGCTTCATACTTGTGCTCGATTGTATCAAAAGTAACAAGTCATTTACTTTTACAGCTCTATGAGACACTATCAAAATCTGACAAGCAGGCTTTACAAGAATCATATTCAATGAAAAATTATGTTAAATTATGCAGCAGTTTATTGACATTTCATCAAAATGAAACATATCCTATATTATATATGGTACCACATGCTATATATTAATTGCTACCATGTCAAAGTAATACAGACATTTTCTTCATTTCAGTTTTATTATATGTATAGATATTAATGACTGTGAATAAATTAATAGCTGAAAGTAATATCAGAAACACATTTTACATCAGGATGAGACATGAACCTTAAATATCAGGAATCTTCAGCACAAATATCACAAGTTAATTCTTAAATCACTAACATACTGCAGAAAGTATCATAATATTGCATTCATCTAATACACCTTGCATTTATTTTTATTCCATTTTCATTTATATTTGTGACTACCCTAAATTCCATTAACAGTAATGGAAGACATATCAATAGAAGCAGTACATTTTGACTGCACATGCTGGGTAAATTGTTTGTTGTCTTTTGGAAAGAGACAATCACAATACTTTCAGCATAGACTTTAAAACATCTCATCTTTAAGTAAATCTACAGGCCTATTAAAAATTATCAACTAAAAATGGGAGAGGTATGATTACTTTAAAACCTTTCAGCTGTTATATGTTTCTTTTGTCACAGCAATTAACTTTTTGAAAGCTTTTCTTTTATTTATGTTTTTTTTTAAAGAATTTATGTGAACATGTATAGAATGTTTCTGATTTAAAAATTTAAATACATACTAGTTCACCTGGCAATCCTGGTAAACCACTGGGACCTTCTTCTCCCTGCATACCATCATGTCCTGGAAGTCCTGGTGATCCAGGACTTCCAGGATGGCCACGATCACCTTTCTCTCCAGGTAACCCTGGAACCAAAAAAGCATCAATCTTCTGCAAAATAACCTTCTCGGATGTCCAGCTGGATGGTGTCATACAAACACAATATTTCAACAGCTGGTTCTGCTGTCTTTATCAGGTGTCAGATTGCTTCAGGTGTTGCAAGCTGTATATCACTGCCCAGACTAAGTGGACTAAGCGGTGACATCAAAGAATAAGGTTAGTGAAAGTAAAACCGTGGTGATCAATTCCTATCTTCTATGTGTTTTAAGTATTGTAGTATGATGGAAGATGACTAAATGGTCTAGTGGCTCGGTGGTTAAAGCGTTTGTGTAGAGATTGAAAGGTCCCCAGTTTGAATCTCTGTCTCAGTGGGCATTTTCAAAGGCCCTTAACCTGAGCTTCATCTCCTTCCTGTGTAATTTGAAATATGCCAGAACACTTCTAAGGATCAGGTTCCACATTAAACTGTGGGACCCCTCTACCATGTAGGATTACCAGGTTAGTTTAGGTAAGGAGGAAAGGAACTGGCCATCCTACCTCTGGTATAAGGCTTAGTATACTTTGTTTGGGAGGATCCAATCAACGTTCAGGTTGAGGACCATACTTAGATTTTTAGTAGATGACTACTACTGTATTGGGTATTTATGGGGGTTGCAAGAAGTGGGAATATCCAAGGAGGCCTCCCAGTTGTAAGCACCTTAGAATTTTGGCAAATTCTAGTTTTGCTTAGGCGGGACTTAAAAATTTCGAGAAGTGTAGTTTTCAACTTTAAGGAATTTCCCTGTAATCTTTCCCACAGTAACAACTTGCTATAAAAATCATTTTAAAGTGTAATTATCATATCGAGAAACGTTTGGTTTAAGAGATATTTAGGTTTGTTCCTGTTTTGAAACACGCGATCAGAATGGTAAAATTCTAAGATCTGTAATATCTTTAAATCGCGTAAAGCTACAACTGACCTTTTATCACCAGCTATAGTCAGCACTATCCCAGATATTTTGGTAATAAAATTAAGTAATTTGGTAAAATTTAATTAGCAATTTTAATTAAGATAAAAAAAATAAGCTTTTTATCTAAAAGAGATATTAATTTAAAAATTACACCAGTAGATAGCCCTAATTAAGTCAATTTCGTACATAAATTAATTGCCATAAAAAGTTTTAGCATTTGTCAGGTAATTAAGTTTTTGAAAAATAGATTGTCGCGGATTGTTATGCACGCGCGTAAAATTCCAGAACACTTAGGGATTTTCCCCAAATTAGAATGTGTCACTACACGGAGACTTAAACAGCTAAAACTTTAAAACTAATTTCTCTAAATTTCTCACGAGACTGCCGTTGGACTTCTAGTAGATAAGTCCAGATACTGTCAAAGTTTGAACATTTTTAATAGTCAGGATCGTCAAATAAATTACACACACTTTGAGCTACGCGGAAGCAAAAAGATGTGATACAGTTGCTGACGTCACTGGTTCTAGTCGTTTCTATAAAAAGACCCCGCCGCCATTATGGTTTGTCTGTTTCTGCCTGTGGTCTGTTCCTGTCTGGCGTCTGTTTCAGTCTGTCTTTCGTCGCGCTGGTTGGCTAGTTCAACCATGTTGGATCGTGTCGGGTTATGTAGTAATTTTAATGACTGTTAAGAACTTGTAAATTCACTAAAGGGGTTCGGTTGGTCAAAATTTCTCTCCACAACCTGCAAACTTTTGGTAAAGTGTGTACGATATGCCTGCTCAACTGTTAAATGCTATTTTGAACTTTTGATTTTCTTTTAAATAAATTTGAAATTTTCAGAAAGTGAACTGTTTTCATTTCATAGTTATCAGACAACCTTTTCTCTATTTGTGGGTTAACAAATATTGTGGCGACCTCAAGCATTTAAGTTGAGTTATCCGGCTACATGGTCAAAACAAATCAAAATTATTTCGTAAATTTTATATAGAACTTTGAGCCAACATCAAGAGTAAGTTGAGGCACTAAGGCTATACTTCAGCCCCAGTATCAGCCTAGGGTCGTACACAGTTTTACATCTGCATTCACCAAATGAATCACCATCAGCAGTCTCATATTCTCTCCCCCCCTCCCCCCATTTACAGTGAAGAGGTTTGTGATTTAATTCAGGTATTTGGTAGACAATCTGGTGATAAGGAATTGTGCACCAACAACTGTCTTACCCTGCTAGTAAAATCCAGATTGATGAAAATTCTTCTACAACTGTGTTCCAAGGCTAAGATGGAGCACCAGACACTACTTCAGTTTCTCAGAGCAACCAGCCAATGAGGTTGATCAAGTGATATTAATAACATATTAGACACTTTTTACTTTGTTGTAGATTGATGTAGTCTGTTTGCTCAGCATCAGACTGTGTTCAGAAACATGTTAAGCTGTGTATATTTCAAACAGATTTCTCTTTTTTGTGTAAAGAATTACAATTTAACTTACAAAACAACATTTCTTACATAGTTCACAGGTGGATAACACAGATTGTTTCTCTCTCTTCATGTAGAGATATTCTTAATTTTATTGATGTAGAGAGTTTACAGAACTTAGGAAAAATATTGAACTTTCTGCACATCTTGCATCTATAATATATCTACACAATTTCTTAGAAATAAGATATGTTTGTTGAATAAATACCATCTACATATTTATTGGAAGCAATTCATCCAGGTTGTTACTTTGTCATTAAAACACCCTTGTCACATTGGTTTAGCTGTAAACCAGAAAAATATGAGATGTTTTGTAAACATTAATTCAAAATTAGTTACAGTAAATGGAAGAGATCTTATTTTCACAAAAAATGAACTTTTCAACAGTTGCATAGTCAAAATGGTAGAAATATAACCTTATAATTTCACCACGTCTCCCCTTCGGCCTGTGTGTCACAGTCTTGTAAATTGGCCATTTTATATTGACTGTGATGAAATTCAAGAGGAAGAGATATTTTGCTGACCACAAAACAGATGAATAGGCAAATGCTACAATAGTATAGTTCTTCCACAAAAAAAGAAAACTATCACATCAAGTGTGGCATTGTTGAACAGGTATTTAAAAATATAATCAATGTTGTTTTGGAAAACTTTTATTTAGTTTTGTAGTTCCTGAGATATGAGCTCCAATATCTATGGCAGCCTATGATATGCTGGCCCAACTTGACAAAGTTTTCAATGTGATATCAGAATGTTATTTCTGCACAAATATTATGATCAGCAATGTCAGATTAGTTCTTCCAAAACCTCTAGGTTTTGTAAAAGGCATTTTGAAAGATTGTAAATGTTTCCAAATATTAGACAATGTTTCATGCCAAATGCACTGCAACTTCTGAAAATGAGATTTATTTCACACTCTTTCTTTATAATTAGTATAAATCGCTTATTGTTTACCTGGTTGTCCTTGAATGCCCTGCTCTCCCTTCATACCCATGGGTCCTGTAATTCCTCTCTCTCCATCCCTACCAGGTCTTCCCCTTCTCCCTTCTCTGCCTGGTAGACCCATCATCCCTCGCAGACCACGAGGGCCCTGAAATAAATAAATATATATATTTTTCTTGGTTACACATAGAAGGAAACACAAAAAATAAATTTGTAATCAGAATAGTAAAGCATAACCACAAGCATATAGGTAATTGGGGCTTAAGTAATGATAATAATAATAATAATATATCAGTGTGATTTGCCAGTGTTGTAAGTATTTTCTATTTCAAACATTTCTAAACATTTGTGTTTACCAGGGGTGGATCCAGGATTTTAGTTTTGGGGGGGGGGCTTGAGCGGACTTTGGTTTGGGGGGGGGCTTGGCTTGAGTGAATTTTGGTTCCGAGGGGCTTGCCTTCAGTGGATCTTGGTTTGGGGGGGGGGGCCTTGAGTCGGCCATGGGGTAGTCTTTATAGCCTCCTCGGGCCTCAAATCCGTAGAGCTAAAAAAAAAAAATGGTCTCCAAAATTACAATGTCGGGGGTGGACCTAGATACTTTTGCCCCCCCCCCCCATGGATCCGCCCCTGGTGTTTACCATAGAATGGCAGATCGCAAAGTAAGGTTACCTTGTTTCTTAAAAATAAATAGCAACATTTGTTTTCTAAACCTAATACATCATTTGAAACCTTAAACATCATTCTAATTTTCAACATAATTGCCATTTCAATCCAAGAATTTTTATCAACGCTCCTTGAGCTTTTGTACGCCTGTATCATAAAATTCCGCTGCCAATCAGCTGATATAGTGACTCATATTTTCTTTAACTTCAACACTCATGTTGAAGTGTTGTCCACCCAAGTGTCCACTCAATTTTGGGAACAAGTGGCAATCACTAGGTGCTAGGTCTGAGACTGTAGGAGAGATTGGGCTTTACAGCTAATGCAGACTGTTTCAACAGGTGCTGGGTTTGACAAGAGGCATGGGGTTGAATGTTATTGTGAAGCAGTATGACACCTTTGCTCAGCATTCCTCCTTTTGGTCCCAAAAAAAAAAAAAAAAAAAAAACCAGTTGTCCTAACTTTGCCACTAGGCTGCATTTGATTAAAATTTTTTGGCTTGGGCAAAGTTGAATGGCACTACTCGCATAAGTATTGTTTTGTTTTCAGAGTGGAATGAAATGCACATGATTCATTGTCAGTAACAACGAATCCAAGAATTCCTCCTTCTTGTCATCACATTGTTGAAGAAAATGTTGGGAACAGTCTACATTTTCTGTGAGCTTTTGTGGGATCCAGTGTGCACACACCTTCCCATACCTCCACTTTTCAGTCAATATCTTCTGAATTGTGGTAGGAGAATCCTCAGGAAACCAATGAGAAAGTTCATTGATAGTGATCCTGTTGTCATCCAACAATATTCCCTCAACCTTTTCGATTGTGCAGTCTGAAGTCGAAGGTGGTCCGTTCTGTTCTTTATCATGAATGTCCATACAACCACATGTAAACTTCCTACACCATTTGCAAACATGCTGAATGACCATACACTTTTCACAATACATGTCTGTCCATTGTAGGTGAATATCTTTACTTGGAACACCTACATTTTAAATATGTATTATTGCACAAATTTTGAACTTGGTGGAAGCACTGATCACCACCTCCTGAATAAATGGTTGCTAAACTAACACTACGTTTCATAGTGATGCCAGGCAACATAGGATTGAGAGTGGAAGAACTACTGCGCATGGCAGTGGTGCTGGATTTTTCCTAAAACCTCTCCCTATGGTCACAGCGTTTTGGGAAACTTACATTATGATCTCCCCTCGTACAAAAAATAGTGACAAATAAATGCAATGAAATACAGTTAGAAAAACAAAACTAGTAGCAAACATAGGATTTCAACTAACAATAGTTGAATGGGAATCAGTCCAGTGTCAGAATGCATTTATGACGACCTGAAAACAGTGTGTTCTGTATCACTGCAAATGCAGCAACAGAACTTCAGTCTATACAAATGACATAAAAAGGAAATGACTGACAGAGATAGCATGGCTGGTTTTGGTAAGAAATTCATTGTTTAAAATTTGCAGTAGCAGTTACTTTATGATCCAGGATCATACTACAATATTAAGATTTGCTTTAGCAGTAATCCTATCTGGTAAGTTATTATCAATAGTGGTTTACAAAATAGTGTACAGTTAGAAAGGTCGTATCATTCTGATGGAATTCTTTTAACCATGCTGAAATATCTCAATTGATACACTGAAAGATAACACTAGCTCAACCCAAAATAGTTGAATATTAAATTTTCAAACAATTAGAGTAATTTTTCTTTATGTTTTTACATTAAATGTAATGTGTGATTAAACACTGCTTAGCTGCATTAAGGCACATAAGATTACATTAAAAGGTGATGACTTATTTGTATCAAGAAACTGATTATAATCTTACAGGCTCTCCAATATCCCCTGCTTCACCCTTCTGCCCTTCTGGTCCAACTGGACCTTCTGGTCCTGGAATTCCTGTCAATCCCATAGGGCCTTCCACACCACGCATTGCCATCTGTAACATTAATTAAACTATTAAATTCTATGAAAGAAAATAATGAGTACAGCTGTTTATAATTCATATCATCCACTGTATACTCACCATATGTTGTGATAACATTTGACGAAATTGTTCTGCTTGCTGGTCAGGACCTTTTTCATTGCCCTGCACATTCATCTGCAAAGAAAACAATAAATCCCATCAAGTCTATGCCTAATTTAAAGTATTTAAATTATGCTGATGGTTGTTAAGACATGGAAAGGTATTTCTGTCCTAGTATATTGCAAATTTAATGGGAATATCCATTCACCAAGCGTACAAAATTTTAATATTTTGTCCTGAGTCATGAAGAGAGAGATCTATGTTTGTTTATTGGCAAGCAGGAAGTTGTAGCAACAGACACAGTAGTGTGGGGATTGAGGTGTGTAGTGCAAGGATGTATGTGTCAATTTTAAAAACAAAACAGGTGACAGAAACCTTATAGTAGAAGTTAATCAAGAAACCATTTCAATAAGTAGTAGAGTAATCTGAAAGAACTGTACAAAAGATAAAAATAAAAGATACAAATGTTTAACACTAAAAATAAAAAATTAGATGGTAAGCATCATTTTTTCTGGAGAACATCACTAGTTGGAAGGCGAGGAGGAGGACTGTGACATGAGAGATTTAGCTTGTTTTTGATAGGTTAGGTGTTTGTATCAAAGGTTTGTAGAAGCCTAGTCTGTGTTTAAAATGAACCATGTAAAATGGAATGCCTGTAACCATTTATCTTGGTCAAGAGCTTACTAATGTTGTTGTTGTGTGTGTGTGTTTTTTTTTTTTTTTTTTTTTTTTTTTTTTTTTTTTTTTTTTTTTTTTTTTAATTTACAGATGAAGGATGCAGTTAAAATGGTAGCTGTGCTGGGAGGTTAAAGAATGGCATGAAGCGTTTTCTTAGTGGGGGCTTGGGCAAGTAGTGATAAGGTACATGTTGCAAGTTTCATAATAATGCCTCTAGTAGGAGAAGCACTTTCACTATAGATACAAATCTCTACCTCAGAAGTCATGACATCTTTAGATGTCAATTGCAAGGGCCAGTATATCACATTATAAACAGACTTAACTGTGAACCTCTTAACTGTGCCAGAGCCAACAATATTATGGCAGCAAAAAACAGCATGTAAAATGACATGTGATGTCATTAGTGAGCAGTTGCAACCCATATTTACACATGCTGGTATCAGTTCAGCAGCGTGAATAAACATATGTTTCGAATGTTATATACTGTAATTATCACGCGTATTTTATTTCATAAACTGGCAGAAATTATGCTATGGTGTTAAGGGGAAAAAGTTGAACATGAAAAAAATTATAAATACCTGTTTTAGGGTTATGTTTGAATTTAATATTTTACACATTTCTTTAATTTAAAAACTCATCTTAGTTGCCTATATCTGCTCTCATCTTGGTATTATAACACAAGACGGTAGTTGACATCATTAGCACTGAGGGACAAATTAGCATGCGAAGTGCACATGACATCATTTTTTTTATTCCTTTATATTAACACTGTTCCCAAAAATAACCTTACTGATAACAATAATATGATTTACTACATGCAAGTTAATGTCCAGCTCTTAAGTTGCTAGGATTTTGGGGCCTGGGGTAAGCATTCTTAGCAGTCTCCGTAACCAAGTGGGACCTTAGCCAAATCATCGGGTCAGGGGCCCTCCCTCAGACCAAATGGGCGACCTTTTTTTTTAGCTCTACAATTTGTCAAGCGGGCAGCCCCTACAGCCAGTGATCGGGCCCCACTCAGCCGGGTGGGCCTGGGTACATTTGACCCACTTACCCCCCTGCCCCCCCCCCCCCCAACACCGGACCTGCATTTTCGCTATGGTTGAAGTTAGAAATTTTCTTCACCAATCATCTTTAGTGATACTGAAGCTTGAAAATTATGTGTACCTTAAAAATGAATTTCACCAGGGCCGGATTAAGACAGTGTGGGGCCCCTAGCAAATGCGAGGAAGAGGCCCTTGGTTTTTTGCCGTCCGGAGGAATTGTAGAGCAAAAAAAAAGTTGTCCATCTAGCCTGATGGGGAAGTTCCACACTTTCCTAGGGGCAGAGCCCCCCCTAGAAGGCACAAGGCCCCCCTAGGAAGGAGGCGCGAGGCCTGTAGCATTTGCTAACTCCTGCTACATGGTTAATCCAGTGCTGAATTTCACCAATTAAGCATAATACAGGGTGGAACTATAATATAACTATTTGCTTAACAGGGCTTGAATAATTCCTATATTTCTATTCTGATAAAGCACTTTGGGCATAGTCTTCCATGGCCTTTCCTATTCCCCGATCACTGTTCACCAACACATTATAACACTGAAATGCTTCATAAAGTTTGAAGAGTAAGTAAAGATCTTCTTTTTCAACAAGACAATAAAAGATGCAAATGGGTTGTGTGTACTTTTGTCAAAGCTTGTGTTATAATGCTGATGTTACAAGAATGAGTAAGTTGCAATCTTACTGCTTTAGGTAATGTTTTAATTTAACTTAAAGCAGAAAAGATTAGCTTAGCTGACTTACAGGTATGAGAAAGACATGCCCTGGAGGGCCAGGTATGCCATTAGTGCCTGCAAGTCCATCCCTTCCTGGTTGTCCCTTAGGGCCGGGTGGACCTGGAGGTCCAGGAGGCCCCATGTAGCCCTAGGGCCTGGTGATCCCCGCAGGGGATTGTAGTTGTTGTATGTGTTGTAGCTTGTTTGTACATCATATTCACTTCCTGACCAATTGTCATCACCAGAACCATCATGCTGTAACAATCATAAATACCACATACAGAAGACAACATCTTGTTGTTGAGAACTTATATTTAGAAAAACCAGAGATCCCTAGCACATATTAGCAGGAAACAGGTGAAAATTACCATGTTGGAAACTCAGTCAGGGAAAGCAGGATCAATAGAGATAGGGTTGAATATTGTGGTTGCAGTACAAGTGTTCTAATACTGGAAATTGTTTAGTTGTTTCTATTATATTTCACTGAGGAACACCATGTAACAGTCAATACACTGTGATAATATATCTAAATATGTAACAAGTAAGGTTGTTGTTGTTGTTTTTTTTTTTTTTTTTTTTTTTTTTTTTTTTTTTTTTTTTTTTTTTTTTTTTAAAACTTCAATCAATCTGCTGAAAAAGTATTGATATGAATACAAATCTAATACTTATCGCCAGTTACACAGTGAACACTTTAATGATGAAAATCTACATAAAATGATAAAAGTGCCATCTTTTCTTCTTTTCTACCATTACACAGAAAGAGATAACACCAACTCAATATCATTAACAGTCATAAAAGAAATATATGGTGCATGTTGGAAACTGAGTTTTCTATTATTCATGTTCTGATTAAAAATTGTGATTTTGATTTGTCTGTCTGATTCTTTGTCAATAATAATCTGAACTACAAGCAAAACACTGTTGTTTTATTCATAAGAACGAAGTTACTTGAAGTGTTGAGAATTTATAAAATGCTCTCGGGTAGCTAGCAGAGTTAAGAAAAGTGTTATCACATGACGTTAGAGTGATCACATTTACGGTCACCATCTTCTACTTACATTTATCTTACATTTATAACAGTTAATGAATGTAAAACTGTTAGAAATTACTTGCAGAAGTAGTTTGTATAGCCAGATATGCAGACTTTGCGGTTCACAATATTGAACTTATGTTAATAACCTCTTTCATGAGATATTTTATATCTTCTGTCTGACAAATTGATGAAAATATTTTTTATCAAAAGTTAAGTGTGTGTATTAGAGCATGATAATAGGAAAGCAATATAAATGAACTGTATTCATTTTAGTTTCCAGTTTGATGAAATTCATTGCAAACAGAAATTAAATATTAGGGCCATGGCAGCTTGGCATTTTGAGAAATAAAGGAACCTTGGATTTTTTTGTCTACTGAAGATACTGAGTAACTTGGGAATTGACTGAAAATTATTGATCATTATTATCATTGCTTTTGGAAATGCGAATTCTGTTCAGCAGTCCTCTAAACTGCTTTACTCAGTATTACCACTGTAAGTACCTACAATAAAAATAATATATAAACGATTTACTTACATAAGAAGGGTTATACGGTGGTGATATTGTTGTTTGAACACTATATCCATCACTTTCTCCTTCACTTTCATTACCGTCATCATAGTCAGAAGCAGCACAGTCTGGAGCCTGCTGTTTGCACATCTCATAGGCAGCATCCGGTACAGGTGCTATCTCCAGCAGCTCCACGTCACCCTGAATATGTTCAAAAAAATTTCAGAGAAGGAATTCATGGATAATTGAGACAGTGAAACTGCCATTAGGCACTAAAAATAAGATAAGATAGAGAAACATAACTCGTCACTTACCACCGATGAAGACAGGAGGGTGAGATGAACATGTAAAAAGCACAACAAAATTCACAATATTACGGTTAATAACCTTAGTCATCTCAGGAGGCAAGGGGAAAGAGTGACCACATACAGACCAGCCACATGAATGAAACAGAGATGAAACACATGGGAAGGTGGGGATCTGAACCGGAGGTGGGCGGGGGGGGGGGGGGGGGGAAGTTGACCAACGATAATTGTGAAACAGAATAATCTCTGTGACGATCAATCGAGAAAAATGAAATTTGTTTAGAAATATAATTTGGAACTGTTATAAGAGTAAATAAATAAAACTTGAAATAATTATAAAAAATATACTTAAAATATATACATATGTTCAAAAATATATATGAACTCACTGTAAAATTGCAAAATAGTAAGCGATAGGTTTAGCAGGAGTGTGTCTGGTGCCTAGGATGTGTTGACAGGTAAGTTACCATCTATGGAGTTCTGGAGAGGTGGTGGTGCCAGGAAAAACTCTGGAAGCTCTGACTGTGAAGCATATGTTGAGATTGTTGGAATCATCTGAGCTGGCATGAATTGGCACTGGATGGTCTGGGTTGGAAGTATAAAGTTTCTGCCTGTGGCCATTCATCATGTAGGATAGTTGTTGAGTGGTGAGACCAATGTAGGAAGCAGTGCAGTGAAGACATGTAAGTTGGTAAATAAGTTGAGTTGTAGCATAGGTGGTGTGTCCAAATGATTCTCCTGTGATTGAATTAGAGTAGTTAGTGGTGGCTGGGAAGCATGCTGTATGTTATGCAGCAGGGTTTATTGCAGAGGAAAGATCCCGGTGGTGGTCTAGGAGAGTCAGAAGGTAAGTAAGTACTTACTGACCAAAATGTTGTTCAGATCAGGAGGTCTGCTAAAGCAAGTGTGGGGAGCAGTGGGTAGAATTCTGGGAAGAAGGACACACATTTCAGGGAAAAAGCATAGAAAGTCATTTCAAGGATCTGGTTAAAGGATTCCAGACCAGGAAAGAACTGGCCAATGAATACTCATCCGTGGTCAGCCTTCAGAGGTGCAGAACAGGAGTTGTGGGTAATAGTATGTGAGATTTGCTTTTCCACACAATCATGAGGAGGCAGCAGGATAGAAGGGCATGGGATAATTTTTGGGAATACCTGGGAAGTGATTCATGATCTGAACACATGTGTCTGCGATGGATTGCAAGGCTGTACAAGATGGAACGTTTGGTGTGGAAGCGATGGCAACTGTCAAAGTGTAGGTTCTGTTGTAAATTATCCAGCATAGGTGGTTCTGAGTGTTGTATTCACCTTACATGTTCAGCAATGTGGTGGAACCGAACATTTTAAGGAAATAAACTTTCAATTGGTTGTAGATAAAAAAAATTATATAGATATTTATGTTCCTAACATCATGGAGTAACCAAAAATTTAGTTTATATATTGAGATGACGTCCTTAGGAAACAATATGAGAAACAGCAGCCGAGTTGCAGCTGCTAAGAAGTGTATAATGGATAAGTGTGAGATGTATGAGGCTGTTTCGAAACGTTCCTGGCATCGACTATAGATTATTGTATTCATTGTTACGAGTTGTAATGATAAATTAATTTATAGGCAGTAGCAAAAAACTGAAATCTCACTGTAGGGTGATGAATACGAAATTTTTGTAAAACTGTATAACTTATTTAGTATTTTTATGATAACATCTGTGGCATTTCAGCCTGTTGAACATCTAAGAATTTCAAGAAGCTTTATCAGGAGAGTTGACGAAGCAGAGAATGTTATGTTTTTAACAAGAAAGTCTAAAAAAAAAAAAAACCCGAACAGGTGCTTTGTCACGATGTAAATGAGATGTCCCGAAAGATCACAGATATGGCATTTTGGGTAGCAAGGATGACGTCAAGTAACATTTTGACCTTGCGATACAGGTTGCCACCCATCCGCAGCCAAGTAAGGTAGTTGCGCACCTGTAGTGATTTTTAGAATCAATTGCTGCACAGAAAATCTGCAGATTTTGTAAAAATCTGAAGCTACACCACTGGTCACATCATTCCCCCATGGAAATGAAATTCTTATGCGTTTCGATTATTCTCACTCACTCACAATCTTACGGCCAATTTAAGCTTTTTGTGGGTGGCAAAAGGTTAGCGTAAGCGCAAGAAGTACTCCTGCATGTCTCCGCCGAGAACGTCACGCGTGAGTCATTTGTTTCCGCGCGATGAAATGAAGGGTCTGATGCTTTCTGAACACACCCCGTATAGCTGCATGATAAAGAATCTTCAGAGATTATCTTAAGCAAGTTGTGAATGTGTAATTTTTGTTTTCTGGGCTAAAATGAAGCAATTAGAAACAAAAACATTATATGTAGCTGAAATCAGATTAACAAGGTTTTACACCGAAACGATCAACAGGGGTCTGTTGATGTTAAAATACTGAGAGGGGGTGACCATTACGGTGATGAATAAAAAATTGTCGGAAGGGTGAATATAAACATTAGTCTAATAAAATAAAATAGTATAAGAGTTAATTCAGGAGGTAGATAACGATAGAATTTATATAAAAAAGAGTTGGGTGTCAAGAATTATGAATCTTGACATTTTTACTACATGAATCTTCATGGCCAGCGTATTTATACCGGTAACATTTTTTATTCTTTTATCAGTTCAGTAACACGCTAGTGCGGTACCGTAACACATTTTCAGAACAGACCGTAATTGAAATAGTTTATTTTGAGGATGAAGACAGAAACACGACAAGTCATTCCATTACACTGTATGATGTATGTTCACATTTATACTTTCTTTTAGTCGAAGAAGATGTTTACCAACCATTGTTTTCAGTACTATTTCGTTACCACCATGATGTAATCAAAGCAGGACATCTGGAAGATGAAACCAAATTTTTTAAAAAATCCTCCAGAACATAGCTGACCGTATCATCGGCGTAGGTGTTACGTAAGAGAAGACAGTTTTGATTGATTCTATCGGTCGTTTGTCAAAAGGCTTTTTTGTTCCGCATAAGAGGTTGTTGGACCAACAACGGCTGTTTACTGCGGAAGTGGTGTCGTAAATGAACTTTATAGGTCACATGTTTGACAGATAAATCTGAAGGCTAGAGGACTATCAGAACGGCACGAATGCTATAACATTTGCCGTCCTCAAGATCATAATTTCAATCTTATGGCTTCAACTACAGCAATCAGGTTACGACGTTACCTTAAAATAATTAATATCATCTTTACATGTGATCATTGGCTTCAGCAGCCAGAGTCAGTTTGTTTCTTGGCTGTCGAGATGACCCGACGTCATGATGTGTGTATCCGATGTTTGGACCATCCTACTGCAGCATTTAGAATTTCTTCTCAGTGCTAGTTCATTCGAACTTCGTAGTTAAGGTAAAAGCTAGTGTGGTAGTAATTACCTGGTGATAGGGGTTTTACTGGCTACGCATTCCGCCCCTGTTTAGCCGCCTTGACCTAACCCGGTAATCCTACCGGGTACAGGAGACGTACAGTTTAACGTAGAATCCGAACCATGGAAGTGTTCTGGCGTACTTCACACAGCAAGCTGTGCCAGAGGTGTAGGTCGGGTTAAGGGCCTTGAGAACCTCCACCGAGACAGGGATTCGAACCGGAGACTTTTCGATCTCCAGTCAGACGCCT